>CM077153.1:65570134-66775788 GCA_039583875.1 Platanthera guangdongensis
TTTGAAAGAGTCCAGTGCGTTGAGACCACTCAACGCTTTTGTCGAGTCAAGTGTTGACTCGTCGAATGATGACGTTGAGTGTGTTGAGTTTACTCGGCGATTCGTCGAGTCAAAGAGTTGATTCGTCGAGTATGACACTTAAGCGTTGAGTGTGGCACTTAAGCGTTGAGTGTGTTGGGTATACTCGACGATTCGTTGAGTCAAGGAGTTGATTCGACGAGTCTGAGTCTTAGGCGTTGAGTGAGTTGAGTTCACTCAACGCCTTCGTCAAGTTAAAGGTTGACTCGACGAATCTGGCACTTAGGTGTTGAGTGCGTTGAGTGCGTTGAACGCCTCCGTCGATTCAAGTGTTGATTCGACGGGTTTGGCGCTGAGAGCATTGAGGCGTTGAGTTCACTCAATGATATTCGTTGAATATCATATGGACACTCGATGATTCGCCGAATATTATTTGTATACTCGATGATTCGTCGTATATGTCATTGATACTCAACGATTCATAGAGACAAGGGTTGTCTGGTCAAAAATGCTGGATTCTTAGTCCTGTGTCTACAAATAGCGATGGGAGCTGTTCTATTTATTCCTTGGGTATAAATATAGGGTTTTAGGGTTTCAAAGTAACTGTTCATTCTGCCTAAGCACACGAGTCGCACTGTGCGAAATACCCGAGACCTAAAAGCCGACAGAAGTCATTCCGCCGCCGTCGATACCGTCGCCTCCAATTAGCTTGATTCCGGCAAGTGTCGTCGCCACCACTTCTACAACGGACCTAGTAGTCCGTGAAGACGCATAGCTTTCTCTCCCGACCCAGATCTTGTGCGACAAGATTCTACGGGTTCTCACATTCGTGTGGATTTCTTGTATAGGTGTGGACGTTATTCTGCACTAAGGACTGTAGCCGCTTAGTGATTGACAGATCTTCTAGAGCATCTAGGTTGAGTATAGACTGAATCCCACAAAGGTAATTTAGTTTATAACATTTTACTTCTTGATTAATGTTCATCGCTAGATCCGCACTCTTTTGAGCTTTCTTGTTCTTTATTTATGTTGCATGCACGAGTGTTGTGCATCCTAGCAAAACAAAACAAGGCGTGCGCGCGCCCTGAAGCGCATGCCTTGGTGCGCCCGCACCCGCACGAGTCCTGGTGCGCGGGGGTGCGCCGGCTACCTTCCCTGTGCACATTTGCTGGCTCGCCCCTTTTCCCCAGGGCGACCGCTCCCGTCCGCGATCATGCGCGGATAAAGAGGCGTTGGCCCTCACGAGCATGCCCCGCCGCCTCACCTTTTCTTCCACAGCATATTCTAACATTTTACCTGAGTTTGCAGAATGCCGCCAGATGTCGTCTCTGCTTTTTTGTCGTTTGTCATTGTCACCAGAATTATCAAGAACAAGCAAGGGGAAGATCCTTGTGTTTTCCGCCCGAACCGGTCTCTTGCAACAAGAATCTGGGGGGAAATTGATAGGGATGAGATCCTCATTTAAAAGCATGGGTGTGCCCATAGCCGCACCCCCTATGATCACCACCAAAATTAGTGGGATCATGAGTGTGACAACACGCGCGATCACCGCGCCCGATCCCACTGCACGCCGATCCCACCACACATGACGTCAGAACCGCCGGCGCGCACCGAAGGTGACTGCCAAGCTGGCTGTCAGCGAGCGGCCAAAGAGGAGGTTGGACCTGCCGCCCGCGGACAGCCGAAGAGGCGGTCGAACCGACCGCCCCTCCTCGACTGCGGCGCGCGGTCGAGAAGGAGGCCGAGCCGGCCGCCCCCTCCTCGGCCGTCGGCGCGCGACCGAGGTAGCGGTCGGCCGTCTGATCTCTGTCGCTGGTTTGGTTGTCGCGCGCTCTTCCGGTCGTCGGCGGCGGTCTTCCTCCTTGCCAGCGAGTTTGGCGGCAAGTTCGTCGGGCGCCCATGGGAGCCCGTCCCCGTTGTCCGATCTTTTCAGATCACTTCCCGTCGTCTGATTCACGGGTAACCGAGGGAATTTTATTATTATTTTAATTGGTGTATAAATAGCGAAATTAATTATCCTAATATGTGCTCTTAAACTATAACAAAAATATTTATAATGGTGGTTATGGTGTGTGGATAGTCGTGTAACCACCATAACCACCTCTTGGAGGCTATAAAAGGAGCTTCAGGCATCCTCATTTCTCACATTTTTTCCTCCGAGCTTTCTTCTTCCTCAGACCGAAGTTCTGCCAGATTTCTCCTACGAGCAACACTCAAGCCGCATTCAAGCCACTCCCGAGCCACATTCAAGTCATCTGCAAGCCGTATTCGAGCCACCTTCAAGCCGCCAAACGAAGCCTGATCTCTCAATTTCCAAAAGGCCTCCACGATCGCAAACTCGAGTGCTCCGCTCCCGCGTTCAGTGCCAGCGTGATGCCCAACAAAGCATATCGCTGCAAAGCGCAAATTGTAACAAGCGCCTGACGAGATGGTCTGTCATCCGTTGAGTGCTAAGTTTTCTCTCATCTCCAAATTGTAGCGATGAGCGGTCTCTCGCCCTCGATTCAACGAACGAGCTGTAACAACAAGGAAATAGTGGACTTTGAGCGGCACAAATCCGGTCACGTGGTGTTTTACCTGGTTGAAGGGTTTTTCCACGTTAAAACTTTGTGTGTACAATCGACTTTTCTCATTGACTGGGTTCACGCTTCACCGTTCCGTGAGCTAAGACGGTTCAGGTTATTCCGGTTCGACCGGGACGCCAAGTTAGGCCGCAACAACTATATAAAAAGATGTTTTTCAGCTGTTAAAATGAATCTGGATCATTGAGAGTATATGTCAAAGATTTGATCATTGTCATTCAATAAAGAAAGAGAAAGAAAGAGTGAGGGAGAGAGAATATGTATAGACCTCCTATCCCTAGAGAGAGAGGGGGGAGAGCTGGAGGAAGAAGAAGATACAATGATGACATGAGAAATAGAGAAAGAGATGGCAACATGGAGTTGGTAGTAGAAAGAGAGAGAGAGAGAGGATGCGGTGGGGTGAGAATGGGGAGGATCCTGATTTGAGAATGGGAGAGAGAAAGAGGGAGAGAGCTGTGGCAGAATTAAATGAGCGGGGAGAGAGAGCATATTGGAAAATCTTATTCATATTTCATTCTATAATTTATATTATTTTTATATATTTTAGCCTATAATGATATATTATTATTATTACTACTATATTATTAAGGGGGAGAGAGTGGCGGTCAGTTATCACGGTTAAATTCAGATTTATTATCGTAAATTAATAACTAATCATGCATTGTATTAATTTTCACAACTCCATCCCATCCGTCCATTTGCATTCATTATAATAATTTATTTATGCGGGCACAACCCCCTCGAGTGACGCGAGCGAAGCCCGCCTGAATGTGGGTCATGCGGCTCGAGAACATCGAGCACGGGGGTAACCCATGCGATGATGCTAGTGTGTGTGTGTGTGTGTGTGTGTATATATATATATATATATATATATATATATATATATATATCTGTGTGCGTGTGTCAATTGCGGGCTGGAATTCATGCGGGCGTGCACGCCTTTTACTCTGCGGCGTTTGGCGGCTACGGGCTCGCCGGCCACCCTGGAATCGCCGGCGTGCTATATATATATGGGGAGATATAATATGCGGGCGTACGGGCAAGGGTCAAAATGACCTCAAATCGAAAAGTGATCAATATGAAAGTTGTAAATCTCGGCGAGACGAACAACTTTCATGTTGATCACTTTTGGATTTGGAGACGTCTTGGCCCTCGATTTGGGCCACGAAATCTGGGGCGGCGAGATCGCTATTGTAGCACTCTCGCCGCCCAAGATTCTGGGGCCCAAATCGAGAGCCAAGACGGCTCCAAATCAAAAGACATCAACATGAAAGTTGTTCGGCTCGCCGAGATCTACAACTTTCATGTTGATCACTTTTCAATTTGAGACTATTTTGACCCCCAAAAAATATTTCTCGTACGCCTGCATGCAAGCTTGCCCGCATATTATATCTCATATATATATATATATATATATATATATATATATATATATATATATATATATATATATATATATATATATATATATATATATATATACACACACTAGCATCTTCGAACGGGCTTCGCCCGTTCGAAGACGCGTCGCTGCGGGCTTCGCCCGCTTGAAATTCACGCGGGCTTTGCCCGCTCCCTCCCTCTCTCTCTCCCTCTCCCTCTCCCTCTCGCTCTCTCTCTCTCTCCTTCTCCCCCTCCCTCCCTCTCTCTCTCTCTCCTCATATTATCTAATATATAATATACATCTTTTCTCTTTCTCTCTCTATCTCACCCTCCACATTCATATATATAATATATATATATATATATATATATATATATATATATATATATATATATATATATATATATATATATATAATTTATATAATATCTCTCTCCTCTCTCTCCCCTCATAATTACCCCTCTCACTTTCTCTATATATCTCTCCCCCATCCTTATTCCACCGTCCCCGCCCTCTCCCACTTTATCTATATAATATTAATATAATATCTCTCTCTCTCTCTCAACCCTCATAATTACCCACTATCCATTCTATCTTCTCTCTCTTCCCCTCTCTCCTACTCACATCATATAGGGATAAGGCACCTATGAATATTCTCTTGACCATTAAATATCCGACGGCTATGGCTTGAAGTTGAGATTATCGGATGACTAATATTAAAACGATGGTGTGACTTTGAAGATATGTATATTGATATATATGGTAGATATATATATACTAGCATCTTCGAACGGGCTTCGCCCGTTCTCGATGCGTCGCTGCGGGCTTCGCCCGCAACCAAGCAGTCTTCGCCCGCAACCAAGCAGGCTTCGCCCGCAACCAAGTAGGTTTCGCCCGCCCCACAGCGGGCTTCGCCTGCAACTAAGCGGGTTGTGACCGCATTCGCAAGCGCATTTGAGCTATTTATAAATATTAATGTAATATATCTCTGTTTTCTTTATTGTTGATATCAAGCTGTATGATCGATGATATAAATCAAATTGTGGAATCCTTAGTATAATGTCACCATTCAAATTAATGGTTTTTAATATTTCTCTCCCCCCCCCCCCCCCCTCTTTCTCTTCCCCTACATGCCCCTCTCTCCCTCTATTCCCCACTCCCTTCTCTCTCTTTCCCCCTCTCTCCTACTCATGCAAAATGTCAAGGGAATTGTCATCACGGCCTTCTCTCCCTCCCTTTCTTCATTAAAGGTTGCTTACCCTCCCTCTCTCTTTCTCTCTTTTTTTTTACATCATTATGGTGAACCCCATCTCTACTTACTCCCCGTCTCTCTTTCACCTACCAACGTTTTCCCTCTCTCTTTATTTCTCTCTCTCCGCTGTCCCTCTCTCCGCCCTCTCCCTCTTTCTTTCTACTTTTTATATCATTACGGTGGGCCCCATCTCTACTTCCTCCCCTCTCTTTCTTTCTCCTACCGGCCACTTTCTCCCTCTCTTTCTATTTCTCTCCCCATTGTCCATCCCCCACCCCCTTTCTCTCTCTTCCCCACCATATTTCATAGTTGTAGGAGACCTATAATTATTCTTTTGTCTTCTCTATTTCTCTCTCCTCAAACTTTTTTCACTCTCTCCATCTTACGGATGAAATTAAAGATGCTCGCTGATCAAACGGTTGAGAGGAAATATGTGGTGTGCTTGAAGATATGCATATTCTTATATATAGTAGAAGATATACGAGTGACAGGCACGGGCCTCCGACCCTCGTCTGCCGCGCGACAGTACCCAGTCGCGGCGAGCTTCGCCCGGCACCGGCGGGCTTCGCGCCTATATAATATAATTTACACTATATATTTATATATTAATCTGTACTATATATTTATATAATATATAAATATATGAGTACTCAGAATGACCGTAAAAAATATATATAAATATTACAATTTTTATTTTGTAAAATAATATACATTTTGTCCTAAAATTATTAATTTTGACTTTTAAAAAGTTGATTGATTTAATGTCATCATTTCGAAAATACCACTGATATGACAAATGACAACCTTCCTTGAATAGACCGCTGACATGCCTAATGACAACCTATCATAGTAGGTGTAGGAGCTCTACTAAATTTTTTTTGAATTTAAACAGATTTTAATCATTACTTCTAATTTTTTGATAGTGTAATTACTTGAATGGACATTGTATTTTAATTTCTTTGAAATAGATTATAATATATGTTAAGTCATTAAAATATAAAAATGATGGCATAATTGATATTTTTGAATGTTTCACCAAAGACAACTTTTCCGTTATAATAGTGAAAGATATATATATATATATATATATATATATATATATATATATATATATATATATATATATATATATATATATATATATATATATATAATAGCATCTTCGAACGGGCTCCGCCCGTTCTCGATGCGTCGCTGCGGGCTTCGCCCGCAATTAAGCGGGTTTCGCACGCTTCACCCCTCGGCGGGCTTCGCCCGCCCCCGGCGGGCTTGGCGGCGGGCTTCGCCGACCCCCCGCCCGTTCGAAGATGTGTCGCTGCGGGCTTCGCCCGCTTGACCCCCCGGCGGGCTTCGCCCGCCCCCCGGCGGGCTTCGCCCGACCCCCGGCGGGCTTAAAATTATTTAAAAGCATTTTTATAATTTTATTAATTATAAAAAGTAAAAAAAAGTTTTAAATAATTTTATTAATCATTAAAAAAAAGAAAAGCGGGCTACGCCCGGCCCCCGGCGGGCGAATGCTGCGGGCTTCGCCCGCTTGACCCCCCGGCGGGCTTCGCCCGACCCCCGGCAGGCTTAAAATTATTTAAAAGCATTTTTATAATTTTATTAATTATAAAAAGTAAAAAAAAAAATTTAAATAATTTTAGTAATCATTAAAAAAAGAAAAGTGGGCTTCGCCCGGCCCCCGGCGGGCTTCGCCCGCCCCCCGGCGGGCTTCGCCCGCCCCCCGGGCGGGCTTAAAATTATTTAAAAGCATTTTTATAATTTTATTAATTATAAAAATAAAATAAAAAGTTTTTAATAATTTTATTAATCATTAAAAAAAGAAAATAAAAAACCCCCGATACCCGCCCCTCCCGCATCCCGCCCCCCACGGGCTCACCCCGCCGCCGGCGGGGTGAGCCGCCGGCGGCCTGCCCGCCGCCTCCGGGCGGGTTCGCCGCCCTCCGGCGAACCCGCCGGGGGGCGGCGGGCAGGCCGCCGGCGGCGGGGTGAGCCCGTGGGGGGCGGGATGCGGGAGGGGCGGGTATCGGGGGTTTTTGCAGAATGAACAGTAGTTATTTTTAGGATCTGGATAATGGCAGGCCAGTAAGTGTAGATCCAACGGCCAGAAACAATTGTTTGAAGATCGGACGTTCCAGATGCATTTCATGGTGTGATTGGAGATATGTATATTGTATTATATAATAAAGATATATATATATATATATATATATACATATATATATATATATACATATATATATATATATATATATATATATATATATACATATATATATATACGAGCATCTTCGCACGGGCTACGCCCGTGCTCGATGCTCTCGGGCGGCCTTCGCCCGCCTTCGCACGCCCGTGCTCGATGCTCTCGGGCGGCCTTCGGCCACATCAGGCGGGCTCCGCCCGTGCTTGAAGCTTCGGGCGGCCCTCGGCCGCATAGAAACGATCCCCACTTCCACGCAATTCAGCGGCTCAGCGTCGACCCCGGCACCCGCGGCTCCGCGCCTACGAATGATTGTTTGCATACGCGCCGCGGGGCGGCGAGTGGCGATTGTGGCACTGAACCGGTGAAATACGGGAACACGAGTGGCGGTTGCGGCGCCGAGTCGAATTGGGATTTGGTAGAACAGGTGAACAATAATTAGTTCCAAAACATATTTCATTTTATTCGATGAAGATTATTACTTAAGTAACCACGGCTAAGTAATTAGAATTTATCCAATTTGTAGGTAATTAGAATTTATAATATATAAGTAAAGAAGAGAGAGTTTCTCCGAATAGAGTGGCCGCGATGGTCAATTCAGCGTCCCCATCTACGCCATTAAACTTTCAGATCTCCAACAGTAGAAATCGAATAAAAACTGGAGGCTGGGAGGGGGAGAGAAAGGGAGCGACGGCGGCCGGCGACAGTTTAAGATTTTTTTTGCTGAAAGAAACATCACGCAGGGGCTGACATTCCTACTGTAGCAAACAAAAAATAATTAAAAAAACAACTATTTTTTAACGGTTATTTGATTAATACTATATTACATTAAATTTAGCTCATATAATTCCATATTAATATTTGATTAATAACACTGTTCATCATAATTGAATCAAGCATTAACACTACTCCGCTTTTCTTCCCCGGCTCTGTACCGCCGCCGCTCAGGCTGCGTATTTGTGGCGCCTCTTCCGCCGCCGCCTCCTCCCTAGCGCTAGCAAAGCCCACCTCCATCGCCTCTATGCCTCCATCGTACATTTTCCTATCTTCAAGGAAAAAAAACATGAATAACCGTGCTCTTAATTAATTTGATGTTTTCCCTGAACTCAAGTCACGCTTGTGAACTGCAACTCCTGAATCTCAAAAGAAACCGAGCCCAAGGAAGAAGACGAAGACGCGGCGGCAGAAGCCGCAAGATCCGAGATCAAGTCCAAAAACGCCCTAAATATGAACCCGTGCGTCTCCATGGTCGTCTTCAAATACCAAACCAGAAGCTGAAGAAGGCGCTCCCAGTCGTCGAGCCCATGCGCCGCCACCATCTCCTCCATCGAAACTTTAAAATCACCGCAAGGATCCTCGCTCTCCATCGCCATCACAATGCTCTGCTTGAACGGAACCCCGGTACTCGCTATATACTCCTCCATGATCGATGAGCTGCTCGCTTCCTTCGGCTCGAACAAAAGCCGGTCGGATCTCAGCCGCCGTATCAATAATGCCTCGACGGAGGCATATCCTTCTCCGGCGAACTCGCCGGAATCAGACGTCGTGGAGAAGCTCTCTGTTTCTTCTTCCGTGAAGGTCAGGCGCGACTCCGGCGAGTCGAAGTAGACGGAGTTCACCGTCTTGTAGACGTTATCCGAAGTGGCGGTGGCGACGGCGCGGAAAGAGTGGGTTTTGGGGTGGTGGCAGGACGGCCAGTCCCATGAAGACTGTGTTCCAGAGGAGTTCCGGCCGCCTCTGAAAAAGAACAGAGAGGGGAGGCAGAGCTTACTGCCCATGGGAGGATTCGGTAGTAGACGTACGCCAAAAAGGGGGGATATTTATGCAGAAGATGGGGGGAGGGAACAGTGCCGTAACGGTGATCCAAGTGGTGTATGCGGTGAAGGTTTTATTAGGAGAGAAGACGGTGGGCTGGCGAAACAGAGCAGACACGTGTGAACACGTGTTGCAGCTTAGAGATTTGTAGGGAGAAAATGGCGTGACAGAGAGGGTGATGAGGTGGCAGAGCAGCAGGGGCAAAAACGGAATATCAAAAGTTACGGACATGAATCAACCCTTCCCTTAATATAGTAGTATAGATATATATATATATATATATATATATATATATATTTATCTTTACTGTATAAAGGAATATAATATTCTTTAAGCACACCAAGAGTTTAAAATTAGCCTCATGATCTTGCCAGATGTTTAATCTCAACCATTCACTGAAGAGAGAGAAAGAAAGAGTGGGGAGAGAGGAAGAGGGAATATGTATAGCCCTCTTATCATAGAGGGCTATAGAGCGGGAGAAGAGAGAAAGAGGGGGAGAGAATAGAGGTCTATAGAGCGGGAGGAGAGAGAATTTCAGTCATTCTCTCTCCTCCCACTCTATAGCCCTCTTATCATAGAGTGCTATAGAGCAGGAGGAGAGAGAACCTCCACCCTAAGGAGAGTAGGGATGGAGAGAGAAAGAGGGGGGAGATAGAGCAGGAGGAGACACTTGTTACAGAAGACCTCAATTGATAACATTATTTCACAGCCATGCAGGCATAATTCACTTAAGTTTAGATGTTATAAAAAATGCGTGTGCTGATTTATGGTACATCACAACTATAATAAACAGAGCATCTCTTACACTCAGCACTTGTGAGGGAAAACTCAGATCAGTTTATAATTCTGCACTTGATTCTCCATGATTGACAGGCCCGCCATAAGTTGCAAATTCTCTAATTATTGACTCATAAATTGCAATTCCTTTCAAGTATTCGTCTTTGTTCAAGAACTGCAAATAGAAGCAATCAGTGACCCTGAAAATCCTCAATTTACCAAAATTATTTCACATTGAAAGAATATTCGAGAGACTTTGACACTGAAACAAGCCAAAAACTGCTAGGAATGATAAAGTTGGAATATATAACACCAACCTCATTATGGTCATGGAGCAGGACTGGAGTGTTGGCCATGGGTGAAAATCCAAATGCAGGTATACCGAGGAAGCGAAAGTAGCGAGCATCAGTGGATGCGGGAAATACCTCCGGATTACCAAGTCTTCCATTGGCCTTTTTTACACCTTCCTTGAATAAAGTCCACCATGGGTTGGAAAAATCAGCTGTGGTAATGGCCGGCTTGCCAAACATGTCATGCACAGGAACCTTACTATGAAACTGTTGAAGCTGAGAGCACTTAGAACAAGGTATTTCAAGATTCTAAAAAAAACTACAACATTTTAGATGTTGGATAATAGGAGTCAGAAGTACATAATCAATAGCTTCCTCTATTGTCAAACAAAGTAGAATAATGCGAAAAGAGATTCAAGTTTTCGAGATAAGTTCGACATATTCTCTCGAGGGCAGAATCCCTCTAAAAGCCTTTCAAGGAGAGCTTAAAATCAAAAATGATCTTTGATGATCTAAAAGACTTATTATCAATCTCTTATATAGACGGGAGTAGCATGCACATAATTCTGGAAAAAAACACAACTTTCAAACAGGGATGAAAATTTGTCATAATCAATCTCTTATAATGTCAGAGAAGTGGTGCTCGTATTAACACTCCCCTCCCAAAAATCAATCATGTCCTCAAGGTTGCGGGGCATAGGGGTAATCAACAAATGTGAGAGGACTCACTTTTGCAAAGTCGGGATCGTCGTCTTCAGCGCCGAGGAACAAGCACAAGTTCTTGGGAGAGCATTTGTGGGAGGGTAGGTAGAGCCGGTGGTAGCGAAAATAGAGATTTGTCAGAAAAGCTAGAGGTACTGCTAGTGAGATAAGAGTTGAGGTGGTGGGGGTACCGGAGAAGGCGAGATCGGTAAAACCGGAAGCAACAAAGCCATTCAACGGCGCTCCTGGTAGAGGCGGATGATCCAAGGAATGGAGCCAAGTAGATGAGGAAGACTTGCGAAGTAGAGTTCCCCATCGAGTCAACGAATTTGCTCCATGGCGTGGGAGATAGTAGATGGGTTATTGATACGGATGCGCGGCTGGATGTGGGGTTGCAGGTATAACACCCTAAGATTTCATGTATAAGAAAATAAAGAGAGAAGTTATCAACCACGATTTAATGATTACGGGAGTGATTATAAATTGGTCAGTTAAAACTAACTTACCACAATCTTTCCTTTGACGACCCCATCATAAAGTCATAATTCATACTAATTTTAATTTTAAAAGTTTTCTAGGAGAATATAGTGGCAGTCTGTATTCAAAATTAAATTATTAATTGAATCAATAATATAATATTTAAGGCGGATAATATGGTGCGATATATATATCCTATATTAATTTTATAATTCATATTTACATTGGTAAACTTAAGGAAGAGTTAAATTCATAATTAAAAGATTTATTTTGCTTGAGGAAACGTAATTTTAAGCCGAGAAACCTCTGGATTTTGAGAGAAAATATGGACAGGGTGACGCTAAATATTTTTGCAGTTTTATTACTTGATCGCAGTTGCACTCTGGAAAATTCAAGAGATCTCTTTCAAAGAGAGCGAAAGACTCGAAATTACATGTGAGAAGGGAGGGGTATCTCTTGGCCATTTCGGGATTTTTCAGGGAAATAGTTCATCTTCTTCTCTTCTAGGTTGGGTGCCGAGAAGGAGAGAGAGGGTGTGGTAAGAAGGTTAGGTTTCTTTTCTCCTCCTAAGTGATAAATCTCTCAATGATTCAAGGCATGCGATTCCAATAATTTGCCAACTGAATTCCGAAATTTAATTGGGATCCCCTCCATTCCTGGAGATGAGGAAGGTGGGATTGGTATTCGTGGATCTCGTTCAATATTTTACAGTCATTCTGAAAATTTTTGGGCTGATTTCAGATATTTGGAAATCTTATCTCTAAGCCCTTATTCTTTTGTAAGTCTTGATTTGGCTATGAGCTGCTCTTGTCTTGATTACATTTTCTTTTCTTTGGTTTACCCCTATCATCTTCTAACTCTCTATAAAGCTGGTGAATGGTTAGTGTTGAGCTTTAGTAACCGTAGTTGGCTGGAGTGGAAAGGTTTAACTTTATGTGAACAGAGTTGCTTTATTTTTTCTCTTGAAAGTTAAAGAAACCTAAAAATTTCATTTTGATAGAGGATTGGACTATACAGGAAGCATTGGGATATATGATATTCTGGGTGTTATTCTTGATATTAAATTTTAATTCGGTTAATAGACAATATTTAATTGATGTTTTGAAGGGTGGATTCAGGTAATGGAGTATATGTTATCACTTAAGTTTTAGTTATTTGCTTAAGTAGTTAAGTGTGGAAATTGACTTCTTACTTTTAGTTTGATATTTAATTTGTGACAATTCAAGCATTTAAGCGTTTTTACATTAACCATGCAAGAGGATTTACATGTTTGATTGATTAAATTGAATTGTAAATCAAATTTGTCATAAGTTTGCATTTTTGGGGATGATCCTCCGAGGAGTCAGATTTCTTCTACATATTGAGCAATCCGACATCCGATATTTCAAACTCAAACCGACATGAACCCGACATCCGACATCTACAACCTTGCTTAAGTGTGGAAATTGACTTATTACTTTTAGTTTGATATTTAATTTGTGACAATTCAAGCATTTAAGCGTTTTTACATTCACCATGCGAGAGGATTTACATGTTCGATTGATTAAATTGAGTTGTTAATCAAATTTGTCATAAGTTTGCATTTTTGGGGATGATCCTCTGAGGAATCAGATTTCTTCTATATATTGATATTGAATTCATGAATCTACTATAGTTAAGGAGCTGTCCTATGATATAATTTATCTACTATAGTTCTTCAATATTCGGCAGTTATCCTACGATAAGATTTATATACATAGATTCCTATAGTTAAGGAAAGTCCTGTAATTTTGAGATTTACTATGTTTATATATATAGGGGAATTATAGGGAGAGAACCAATTCTCTCCCTAAGCATAGAGAGCCGCTTCATGACCACACATCACGACAGTACCGCCATTTTTAAATACATGTGCGATGGAATGTGTGATCATGATGGCGGCTCTTTATGCTTAGGGAGAGAACTAGTTCTCGCCCTAAAATTCCCCTATATATATATATATATATATATATATATATATAGGATGGTTCAGGTGCGAAGACCTTGACGTGCGAACACTGCGAACAGTGCGAAGAAACCAAATCCAGCAGTAGCGACACCGGCTATGGGCTCGCCGGCCGCCCGGGATTCGTCGGTGCGAGCAGCAGGTGGTCGGCGAGCACGCAGCCGGCTCTCCGACTGCGTGCTCTCTCGCTCTCTCTATATATATATATATATATATATATATATATATATATATATATATATATATATATATATATATATATACACACTAGCATCTTCGAACGGGCTTCGCCCGTTCGAAGATGCGTCGCTGAGAGCTGCGCCCGCATCAATGCGGGCTGCGCCCGCTTCCAGGCTAGCTGCGCACGCATCTAGGCAGGCTCCGCCCGCATCCAGGCGGGCTCCGCCCGCATTCGATTGCGCAAGCAGGCAAACAAAAAATTGCATGATAGAATTTAAATTATTTTTTATTACCTCTCTTTTCATTAAATGTTGCGGGCCTCACCTTCTTTTCTTTTCTTCTTTTTATCCCTCCTCTCTCTCCTCTTAAAGTGATTTGACCACACAACATCTTCATCTTTCTCCCCTCTCCATCTTTCCCCCTCTCACTTATAGTTTTAGGACACCTATTTATATTCCTTTCCTTTGTCTCTCCCGCTCTACTCAAACTTTTTTTCTCTTTCTTCATCTAATGGATGAGAAAAAAGATCTTTGATCTAACGGGTAAGGTTGGTTGGTTGGTGTGCTCTCAAATATGTATATTGATATAATGTAGTAAAGATATATATATATAGGAGGTTACTCTAGTTCGGGCGTACGGGCGTACGGGCAAGGGTCAAGGAGGCTTCAAATCGAAAAGTGATGAACATGAAAGTTGTAGATCTCGGCGAGACGAACAACTTTCATGTTGATCACTTTTTGATTTGGAGCCGTATTGGATCTCGATTTGGGCCCCAAAATCTGGGGCGGCGGAACTGCTACAGTAAAGCGTACGTCACCCCAGATTTCGGGGCGCAAATCGAGCTCCAAGACAGCTCCAAATCAAAAGGTGGTCAACATGAAAGTTGTTCGTCTCGCCGAGATCTACAACTTTCATGTTGATCACTTTTCGATTTGAAACCATCTTGACCCCCAAAACGGCTTGCCCGTACGCCCGCATATTAGGTTGCCCGCATTTGAGATATATCCATATATATATATATATATATATATATATATATATATATATATATATATATATATATATATATATAAACAATATAGCATTCTTAAAGCAAACCGTTAAACGCATTACGACCGTCCACTCTCCAGGAGACGTTATCTAGCCATTGGATATAGAAAAACCGGCCTGCCATTAACCAATCTCCAAAACTGTTACTGTTCATCTCCACGGAAATCCCGATATCCCTCCCCTTCTGCTGGGTCCCTTCACGGGCTCACCCCGCAGCCGGCGGCGGAGCCGCCGGCGGCCTGACCGGCGCCCACCGGGGGGTTCGCCGGCCTCCGGCGAACCCGCCAGCGGTTGTCCAGCGGCGAGCGGGCAGGGCCACCGCCGGCGGTGGCCCTGCATGTGAGCTCCAGTTTAGGGCTCACGGGCAGGGCCGCCGCTGGCGGGGGCCCTGCCCGCTCGCCGCCGGAGCACACCCGGCGAGTTCGCCGGAGGCCGGCGAACCCGCCGGTTGGTGCCGGGCAGGCCTTCGGCGGCTCCGCCGCCGACGGCATCGGCGGGCAGCGAGGCGGAGTCGGAAGGGGCAAGGGATTTTCTTTTTTATTTTTTTATTCATTTTTTTATTATTAAATAAATTGTTATTAAATTATAATTATATAATTTGGTTTTTTATAATGTGGTCGGCGGAAGGGCGGGCTTCGCGGTTGCGGGCGAAGCCCGCCACGGGGCGGGCTTTCATTTTTTTTTGTTTTTTATTAAATAAATTGTTATTAAATTATAATTATATAATTTGGTTTTTTATAATTTGACCGGTGAAAGGGCGGGCTTCGCGGTGGCGGGCGAAGCCGCTTGGTTGCGGGGGAAGCCCGCAGCGACGCATCGAGAACGGGCTTTAAATAAATTGTTATTAAATTATAATTATACAATTTGGTTTTTTATAATTTGACCGGCGGAAAGACGGGCTTCGCGGTGGCGGGCGAAGCCCGCCTGAATGCCAAGCGGGCGAAGCCCGCTTGGTTGCGGGCGAAACCCGCTTGGTTGCGGGCGAAGCCCGCATCGACGCATCGAGAACGGGCTTTAAATAAATTGTTATTAAATTATAATTATATAATTTTATTTTTTATAATTTGAATGGCGGAAGGGCGGGCTTCGCGGTGGCGGGCGAAGCCCGCCTGAATGCCAAGCGGGCGAAGCCCGCTTGGTTGCGGGCGAAGCCCGCTTGGTTGCGGGCGAAGCCCGCTTGGTTGCGGGCGAAGCCCGCTTGGTTGCGGGCGAAGCCCGCTTGGTTGCGGGCGAAGCCCGCTTGGTTGCGGGCGAAGCCCGCTTGGTTGCGGGCGAAGCCCGCTTGGTTGCGGGCGAAGCCCGCTTGGTTGCGGGCGAAGCCCGCAGCGACGCATCGAGAACGGGTGAAGCCCGTTCGAAGATGCTAGTATGTATATATATATATATATATATATATATATATATATATATATATATATATATATATATATATATATATATATATATATATATATAATGTGGCATTTCTTTGATTGACTTCTGCATTATACTTTGAGCTGCTTTTGATCATTATTACAGCGAGTTCAGTGTATGACCATTGGTGCCTATGAGAAGAATAAAAGTTTGTTGGCGTCTTTGGGTATTCTCAAGTAACCCGAACTTGAGATAATGCGGCTTACTAAAAATAAAGTGACTTATTGGACATAATATGCCATATTGAAAGTGTTCTGAATTAGAAAATAATAAGCATTGTCGGAATAAAGTGTCTTGTTTGAAATAATGTGCCATGCAGGGTAAATATTGTACCTTCTCGAGAATTTTTGGATGGCATATGAATCTTACTCTAAGGCAATCCACATGACTGATGGTCTAAGAAGACGGCACATGTGTCATTTAGATCTATATGGGTTTGAATCCGTAAAGCTGGAATACGGTGAACATACGCGGTAGTTGAGGGAAAACCATTTCAACCCAAGAGCTAATCCAAACATGCCACTATAATTAAGAACAGAAATATTTGATACGGGTATTACTACACCTGATGCTATACTTGAAAAAAATTATGATACAAATGCTACTCATATATTTTCATTGCTGCAGGTGAAGCTTCAAGTGTGGGACACAATTGGGCATTGGAAAGATGCAAAAGCATGTGAGGTACATTATCAAGTTTGCTATATAATGAAGCAAAATGAAATAAAATGAGGTACGCAGATCAATTTGTAAAGTTACTTTGATGTAGGGTAGGATGTGTACCGTGCAATCTATGCTAATTCGAGTGAGTGGACACGTGGATGCTATATGAGAATGCACAAAATCCGATGGTAATTATTTCAAATGAGATTCACAACCATGCAAGAAATAATATTGGCAGAAACAATTTCTATTAGGGCGTTCAAGCAAGGCTTTCCTCCAAACGGAGGGCCAAATTAAGGGCGTCACAAATAGTTCCTTCATGCAATCAAAATTCGTTACGGGAAAAATTTTCACAAATAAATATTTAAGCAAATATGAAGAGTCCAAGCAATCTCCAAGCACTGGAAGCTAGAAGTCCATACAACAAATAACTCACAAACAAAGGAATGTCCGAGGCGGGAAAGATCTGGCGGTTTTGAAGGTAGATCCGGTGAACGTGTCGGAACGGTGGATGTCCGCGGTGGAGAAGGGTTGCGATGGGCTGAAAGTGGATAGATCCGGTAATTTGATGACGGATCCGGACTACGGGGAGGTAATATGTAAGTGGGGGGTAGATCGGTGGAGGGTATCGCTAGATCTAAGTAGATCTAGGGTTTTGGAGCGGGTAGGCGTGGATCCACGAAGGGGAAAAGGAAGGAGGGGCGGTTAGGGCAAGAGAGGCCCTTGAGAGGGTCGGTTTTGGAGTAGGGAAGGGGCGGTAGGGGGGGCTGGAGGCCGGCGGCTGGAGTTGGGGCTCGCGAAAGGGGCGGTGGCCTGTAGCGGCTTGGGTAAAGGGGCGGGGCAGCAGGTTTGCAAGGAAGAGGGGGCCGGCTGTATGGAGGCAGCAGGCCGGGGGGTTTGGGGGCTGGGTGAGCGGTGTACTGTGGCCGGAAAGGGGGGATTGAGAGGAAAAATGATGGAGGGGGGTAGAGTTTACCTTGGGGGCGAAGTTCCACCACTAGGAGTCAACACCTAGGGCTCCACGGCGTCGGCACGGTGGCTTGATCGCGGAGTTCCGGGAATAACTTTCTCCAAAACCATCAATGTCTCTTCAAGCCTCTAACACTCCTATTTATAATATTCTAAACATTAGGGCGACCCGGGATCGACGGATATGATTGGCCGAAGCGTCCACGTGCCAAATAAAAGGAAAAAAGAACCAAAAATAACAAAGTTATATATTAAAAAGATTCGCGGCGCGCATCCGGACGCATCCGCGGGATCGGATCGTCCCTCCGATCAAGTCTTCCGGCGAGAATAGACGAAAGTGGGCCCCGCCTTGTCATGGGCCACCGATGGTCCTCCATCAACTCCCCCCGACTGAAAAGAATTCATCTCTGATGAATGGAGATGATCATACTGTCGTCGAAGCCCAGAGGCGAGTCGATCCGGCTCAGTAGGTAGAATCCACGTATCATCAGAGGCGGAGCGACCTCTCCAACGAACCAGGTAGCGGCATGAGAATCCAGTAGTGGTAGGGGCGTACTCATGGGCTACGATATCTGTAATATTCTCAGTATACTGCTCTCGTGAGGTGGATCCCGGAGCGATCAGGGGTGCGGGCGGTGTCACCATAGGTGAAGGACTCCCAGGGGTGTGTACAGCAGGGGACAGGACAAGTGGCAGAGGTGAGCGGGAGGAAGCTGTGGCAGGTGAGGTGGTGGAGTGGTGGTGATCATCCCGACTTGGGTCCAAATATTCGCGAGGTTCGTAATACGGAGTCAAGTCCTCAACGTTGAACACCGGATGGATGCCCATACTCGCGGGAATATTCAGCTCGGAGGCATTTGTCCGGATCCGCTTAACGATCGAGTAGGGATCCATTCGTTTAGCGCTTAATTTCTTGGCAGGCCCCGGTGGGAGCCTCTCCGCCCGGATTCGGACCATTACCTGCTCGCCTTCGTTGAAAACCTGTTCTCGCCTGTTTAAATTTGCACGGGTCTTATAGTTTTCATTACTTGAAATAATTTGTCGACGGCCTGACTCATGTAAATCATGCAAATGACGTGCAAATGACTCGACGGACTCACTTAGACGGGACTCTAATGGACAAGGAACGAGGTCGATGGACTTCTTGGGTTCATACCCTAATACTATATGAAATGGGCTCAACCCGGTGGACCTATTAACCGAACTATTGTAGGCGAATTCTGCGACGGGAAGGACCGAGTCCCAACTCGCCACATGCTCGCCAACAAGACATCTAAGCAAATTCCCTCGACTGCGGTTCACAACCTCAGTCTGCCCGTCTGTCTGAGGGTGATATGAAGATGAAAACTTCAGGGTAGTGCTCGTTTTGTACCATAGGGTCTTCCAAAAGTAACTCACGAATCTAACATCCCTGTCAGAGACTATGGACTTCGGTAGGCCATGTAACCTAAAGACGTCCCGAATGAAAATGGATGCAACGCGTGATGCGTCAGCAGTCCTAGAGCAGACTATGAAGTGTGTCATCTTGGAAAAACGATCAATGACGACAAAGATTGAGTCGTGTTTTCGAACCGTGCGCGGCAGTCCAAGTACAAAGTCCATACTAATATCCTCCCAGGGCCTAAGTGGGACTGGTAAGGGTGTATATAATTCTGTATTTTGTTTAGCCCCCTTCGCAGTCTGACACCTACGACAATGTCGGACAACTCTGGCCACATCCCTCTTCAGGCCCAGCCAATAAAATCTACCCTCGACAATAGCTATGGACTTATCTCTGCCAAAATGTCCGGCGGCTCCGCCCGCATGAAGCTCCCAAATGAGATAGTCGCGGTATGATGTGCTGGGGACGCACATGGGGGAGCCCCGATAAAGGTAACCTTCCCAAATCTGGAAGCCGTCGACATGCACAGGTGGGTCTCGGGATAAAGCTGTGTATATCTCGCCGAAGTCTGGACAACCTGGGTAATCTGCTCAAGTCCGTCCACGTGGGCTCTCAGGGTCTGCAGAAGGGTGACCCGCCGACTCAACGCATCAGCGAGTTTGTTCTCAACACCGGCGCGATGTTTGAGAACATAGTGGAAATCCTGAAGGTACTCAACCCACTTCGCATGCCTATGCCCCAACTTCTTCTGGGAATCAGCGCTTGGTGGTCCGAATAGAGAACAAACTCCAGGGGGAGGAGGTAGTGTCTCCAGTATCGTAATGACTGAACGATCGCATAAAACTCCCTATCATAATTGGAGTATTTTTGCTTGGCTTCATTTAACTTCTCGCTGAAATAGGAGACCGGGTGTCCCTCCTGGCTCAGCACACCACTGATCCCTACTCCTGAGTCATCACACGCAACTTCAAAAGCCTTGCCAAAATCAGGGAGTCGTAAGACGAGTGTCGTGGTCAACTTCTCCTTAATCTCCTCAAATGCTCGAGTGACCGCGAGGGTCCATTGAAACTCGCCCTTCTTCAAACAGCTAGTGAACGGGGCCATAATCGAGCTAAATCCTCGAACGAACCGCCTATAGAAAGTAGCTAGACCATGGAAGCTGCGGGCCTCGTGAATGGTCGTAGGCAAGGGCCACTCGCGGATGCACTTAACCTTCTCAGGGTCGACTGACACTCCTGTGGATGAAACGATACATCCCAAGAACTGAACCGACTCGGCGTAGAACGAACACTGCTTTAGATTCACGAATAGCTTCTCACTACGAAGGGTCTCGAAAAGAAGTCTCAAGTGCGCTAGGTGGTTGTCATGGGTCTGACTGTAAATCAGAATATCATCAAAATACACAACTAGAAACTTGTCCATGTAGGGCCGTAATATCTGTGTCATGATTCTCATGAACGTGCTCGGGGCGTTGGACAGCCCAAACGGCATGACCAGCCACTCATACAGACCATCTTTAGTCTTAAAGGCCGTTTTCCATTCATCACCTTCTCGTACCCGAATCTGGTGGTACCCACTCCGTAGATCGATCTTGGAAAAGAGTTGGGCCCCTGACATGGTATCTAATAAATCGTCAAAGCGAGGAATGGGGAACCTGTACTTCACCGTAATCTTATTGATGGCACGGCTATCGATGCACATGCACCAGCTACCATCCTTCTTAGGGGTAAGAAGGGCGGGAACGGCACAGGGACTCAGGCTCACCCGAATGAATTGCTTCCGGAGAAGCTCATAAACCTGCCGCTTGAGCTCGGCGTGCTCATCTGGGTTCATACGATAGTTCGATAGTTTTGGGAGAGAAGCTCCTGGGACTAGATCAATAGCGTGTTGGATATCTCGCAACAGCGGGAGCTCATCAGGTAACTCCTCCGGCATGATGTCAACAAACTCCTCAAGTAGGGTCTGAATCTCCGGGGGAAGATCCGGAGTCACCGTCGGGCTCTCAGAAGCCATAGTGGCGGCAACGATGTAGAATACGCCGGCGTCCCTGCTCTCCCGCAAGAACTCACTACACCGCAGAAGATGTAACGGTCGCGACGATATGGTGCTCGTGGAGGGCTCAATCGGACCCTTGGATTTCTCCTTGGGCCGGGTGGGTGACAACGTGATCTTCTTACCTTTATCATAAAACGTGTATGAGTTTGACCGGCCGTAGCATGTGGCATCGCGGTCGTACAGCCAAGGTCGACCCAATAACACGTGGGCCACATCCTTAGGAATTACGTCACACCACACATGATCCTCGAATGTAGCAAGCCGAATGGGAACGAGGCACCGTTGTGTCACCTGGATGGCGGTCTTGTCTACCCAAATGACCCGATAAGGGTGGGGGTGGGGCTCCGCCTTCACTTGCATACGCTCTAAACCTCTTTGGGCCACGATATTGACACAACTCCCACTATCAATGGCTAGCTTGCAGGGCCCGCCTGCGCTAGGAAAATACGTGTAGAAGATAGTGGTGCGGCGCCAATCCTCGTCCGCACGGGGGGTATATAGGAGACGTCGCACAACTCTCATCTCTAGGGATCTCTCAGCCTCGCTCTCCCATCCCTCCTCGATCGTAGCCTCGACCTCCTCGGTAACAACCTCGACTCCCTCTAGGGCAGGCTCTTCCTATCCCTCAACTAGCAGGCTTCGTGTGGGGCAATGAGCCGCCACATGTCCTCTGCCAGAGCATCTAAAACACTGGATACCCCTAGGTCTCTGACCCTCGGTGGTGATGGCCTTACCCTTCATGTCGGTGGTGACCCGTGGGGGCGGGGTAGTCGTGGTAGTCTGGAAAGGGGTGGGCTTCTTGAATGTTGAAGAATCCGTGCGCGAGGGGAACTGCCTCGCACCCGAAGTACGGAGGTACTGCTCGTACTCTAAGGAGAGCTGGAATATCTGGTCAACAGTCTCGAGGCGACGGGGAATCAACTCTCTCCGGAGCTCCGAACGAAAGCCAGTCTTAAATCGAGATGCAGTGGCAATGGGCTCCTCTGAAATATTGCTCCTAACGACCAACTCATCGAATCGGGCCATGTACTCGGCTACTGAGAGTGTCCCCTGACGTAGGCTCTGTAGCCGATCAAGCAACTGATCACGATAAGAGGCGGGGAGATATTTATCCTTCAGTCTCTCCTTCATCTCATCCCAACGAGTGATGGGATAATAACCTTCTCTTTTGACAGCTCTCTCCACGCTAATCCAAAATACCTTGGCTTGTCCAGTCAACTTCATCTTCGCGAAACGTACACAACGCTCGTCTCTCATATCGTACCAGTCAAAATAGCGATCCATGTCTATGATCCAATCACTAAAGGCCTTCGGATCGAAGCGGCCGTCGAACGATGGGGCGTCGAGGCGAATCCGATGGGTGATGTTGAGGGCATGGCCACCTCTCCGCGGGTCGGGGTAGTCCCCTGGATAGTCATCGTAGTCGTAGTCAAACCTTCGTCGATCTGGCGAGTAATACTCATCCCGGTGTTGGTCGCGGCGACCAAGTGGAGGCACCCGGTCCCTAAGGTCAGGCTGCGGCTGACGGGGATTACGATAGTCCTCACGCGGGGGTGGGTGTCTATCACGTGCTGGCTCAGGGTCTCACCTCGCCGGCGAGGCTAGGGCCCGGTAGGGAATGTCACGGCGATGACGTTCCACTGGTGGTTGGCCCACTCTCGGGCGCCGGTCGGGACGTGGGTAAACATCAAGGTCATCCTCCAAAGGATCGTCGCGATGTGTAGGCGTGTCCCTGACATTCTCTAGGTGGTCCAATCGTAGGTTCACCTCAGCAAGGTCTTGTCGTACGTCATTAAACTGGGCGCCTAGGGTGTCAAAACGATCTAGGATGAGGCGCTGGAACTCAGCAAACGCGGTGCCCGAATTCGAGCTTCCCGCTCGGTCGTCTGTTACTTGTGGTTCTGTCATGCTAGTCATAAATGTCCTACCACTACGGAGCATGCAAATGGCCTAACCTGGCTCTGATACCAATTTGATGTAGGGTAGGATGTGTACCGTGCAATCTATGCTAACTGGAGTGAGTGGACACGTGGGTGCTATATGTGAATGCACAAAATCCGATCGGCAATTATTTCAAATGAGATTCACAACCATGCAAGAAATAATATTGGCAGAAACAATTTTTATTAGGACGTTCAAGCAAGGCTTTCCTCCAAACGGAGGGTCAAATTAAGCGCGTCACAAATGGTTCCTTCCTGCAATCAAAATTCGTTACGGGCAAAATTCCACAAATAAATATTTAAGCAAATATGAAGAGTCCAAGCAATATCCAAGCACTGAAAGCTAGAAGTCCATACAACAAATAACTCACAAACAAAGGAATGTCCGAAGCGGGAAAGATCTGGCGGTTTTGAAGGTAGATCCGGCGAACGTGTCGGAACGGTGGATGTCCGCGGTGGAGAAGGGTTGCGATGGGCTGAAAGTGGATAAATCTGGTAACTTGATGACGGATCCGGGCTACGGGGAGGTAATATGTAAGTGGGGGGTAGATCGGTGGAGGGTATCGCTAGATCTAAGTAGATCTAGGGTTTCGGAGCGGGTAGGGGTGGATCCACGAAGGGGAAAAGGAAGGAAGGGGCGGTAGGGGGGATGGAGGCCGGCGGCTGGAGTTGGGGCTCGGGAAAGGGGCGGTGGCCTGTAGCGGCTTGGGGAAAGGGGCGGGGCAGCGGGTTTGCAAGGAAGTGGGGGCCGGCTGTATGGAGGCAGCAGGCCGGGGGGTTTGGGGGCTGGGTGAGCGGTGTACGGTGCCCGGAAAGGGGGGATTGAGAGGGAAAATGATGGAGGGGGTAGGGTTTACCTTGGGGGCGATGTTCCACCACTAGGAGTCAACACCTAGGGCTCCACGGCGTCAGCACCGTGGCTTGATCGCGGAGTTCCGAGAATAACTTTCTCCAAAACCAGCAATGCCTCTCCAAGCCTCTACACTCCTATTTATAATATTCTAAACATTAGGGCAACCCGGGATCGACGGCTATGATTGGTCTAAGCGTCCACGTGCCAAATAAAAGGAAAAAGAACCGAAAATAACAAAGTTATATATTAAAAAGATTCGCGGCGCGCATCCGGACGCATCCGCGGCATCGGATCGTCCCTCCGATCAATTCTTCCGGCGAGAATAGACGAAAGTGGGCCCCGCCTTGTCATGGGCCACCGATGGTCCTCCATCATACTTTCTTTCATATATGGGTGAATTCTTTAGATGCATTATTGAGTAATGGGTGTTCCACGGCATAGAAATTTATAAGCCATATTGGTTTGATTTGGTTGAAGTGCTTGTAGATGTGATGGCATGGTAAAAGTTTTAGATGCACTATGAGGAGGAAGATTGTGGAACATACGCTATAGAACATGAAATGCTTGACTAACCATAGCTAGGAAAAACCTTATTAGAATATGGAGTCTTCTTATGCATCTACAAATAATACTCAAATGTTGAGGATATGATAGTTACATAGGAAACTAAAACAAGATCAACCTATGCAAGGGGCTAGTATAATACTTGAAGCATAATTAGATATTTTTAGATTAAGAGATGTGAAATGAAATAGTATGTTGCCCTTGAAGTGTGTGTAATTGTTATGCATATGCTTGTTGCAAATACAAATGTGTTATGTTGATAATGAGACATTTATAAACATACGCACATACAGTGCTTTCAATGATGTAATAAGATCTGTGAATTATATGATGCATGTGCAATTGCTTGAATAGTGTAAATAAACTCGCATGAATGAGATATGTCCGTGCTTGACAATGACTTATATATAATATAACAATTCTAAGAAAAATTAAAGGTTATAAGTACCCCTATGGATGCAAAGCCATTGTGAGGGTTGAGGCCTTGGATGCTAAAACAGTTGAAAAAATTGAGAGAATATTTTTATCCAAATATATGACCTTAAGTATTACATGAAGTCTCTATATATACACAAAAAGAGGAGAACCTAAATTAAGATTAGAGGTTTGGGACTATAAAACAATAAATAGGAGTATGGGACTTTATAGTGAACCTTTACAATGGGCTTAATTTATTTACCAATTCAACTCTCTCCCTCAAGATGTGAGTATATGTCAATCGTTCTCAGCTTGGAGATATTATCAATGGTGTCACAGCTCAGGCCCTTGGAGACGATGTCTTTCAGCTGATCTTGAGATTGAATGAATGGAGTGCAAATGTTATCTTTCTCCATGTGGTCCTTAATGAAATGTCAATCATTTTCAACATCCTTGTTTGATCACGTTGAACGAGATTATTAGCAATGTAGATGGCAATTTTCTTGTCGCAGTATAGTAGTATACACATTCCATCTTATAGTTTCACATCTTGCATTATAGATTGAAGTCATAGTCCTTTGCACATCCCTTGTGACATTGCTTTGTATTTTGCTTCGATCTTAGACATTGCTAACACGTTTTGTTTCTTACTTTGTCAGGTCACGAGGTTTCCTCCAACAAAGGAACAATATTTGGTGGTAGACTTTTGGTCATCTTTGTTTTCAGTCAAATTAGCATTTGTGTATGCTTGAACATTTAAATGCTTGTTCAAGGAAAATAGGATTCCATGTCAAGGAGACTTCTTCAGGTACCGTAGCACCCATATAGCGGCTTCCTGATGTCTCAATCTTGAAGAATGTATGTATCTGCTAAGGATCTCAACTGCATGTGCGGTATTAAGATGAGTATGTGTGAGATAGATTAGCCTTCCCACCAAAATTTGATTGCTAGCGGAGTTCACCTTCTCACCATCCTCATCTTCATTGATTTCAGTTTACTTCTACGGGCGTATTTGTCGGAGGCACAATCAAGTATTCATATTTCCTATAGAAGATCCAGGGCATATTTCCTCTGAGTAATGAAGATTTCACGGTTAGATCGCAACTTCAATTCCGAAGAAATATTTACACCTTCCAAGATCTTTGACTTCGAACTCGTTGCAGAGGCGTGCTTTAAGTCAAGTGATTTCTTTCAAATCATTTTTTGTGATAATGATATCGTCAACATAGACAATGAGAATTGCACAACCCCGTGTTCGCCGAGTGGGTCCACCAGGCCAGGCGAGCGGACCAAGGCGACCTGTCCGCGCCAGAACAGCATGCGGGCGAACTCAGAACGGCCAGCCCGCACCAACCCAGGCTAGGCGCGCGAGCTGCGCGGGCTGGCCCACGCAACCCGCGCCCGCCTGGAGTTCGTCGAACTGAGCCTAGCTTTCGTCAAACTGAGCTTGAGTTGAGATCGGAGTTCGTCGAACGGAGATCAACGTTCGTTAAACGGAGATAGGCGTTCGTCGAATGGAGCTCGGCATTCTTCGAGCTAACCTCAGGGGTTTAAAACCCAAATTCATCGAACGCCCATAGGAGACATGGAATTCCTTGTGTAGTAACAGTCCAAGACCGGCCAGCTCGCTCTCCCATAGGCGACCTGTCCGCCAGCCCACCTCAGAGCAAGGGTCGGGGGGCTGTGCCGGCCTGGCTCGCGCTCGCCCAAGGAAGAAAGGCGAGCTACGGGAGCCAGGTCGCATCCGCCCCAGCGGGATGTTGAGTTGTGGTGAGCTGACCTACAGATCCTTGGAACCTGTCCAGTGGGGCCCAGAGGTAAAATTACACGAGTACCCTTTCCAGGGGTGCGAATAGCTTATTAGAACAGCGGAGTTACGTTGTTGGCAGAACCAGCTGGGCTGCATATAACTGTTCAAAACAGCGGAGGTTGGCTATTTGCAGGTCGTCTTCAGAAATCTACAAATAGGACCCAAGGGGCACCTCAGAAGGCAAGCTTACTAGTATTCTGATCTTCTTGCGCTTTCTGAGGTAGTCTTAGTTTGGCCTTTGGCTAAGGAGGGGAAGCGCTCTAAGATCTTCCGGGTGTGTGGTGGGATCTCCACGCCGAGCCCTTGGGTCAGTTCCCTTTCTTTTATTGTTTGGCTTGCAGGAGAGAAGTAGGTGTGCGATCACCCCTTCCCCACGGGTGAACTCCACAAGAGACCGAGTTTTCGATTTCAACATTTTGTTGTGGTGAGCGTGGAGCATGGTCAGCACAGAAAATCTTCGGCGAGCTTGATGCCAGGAGGATCAGGGCAAGGCTCGGACAGGTCCGACTCGCCACCCTCGCCCCCTCTGGCCACGGTGGGGATGTTCGAAATATTCAGGCAGGAGGTGCTCAACCTCGTAAAGTTCGCACTCGGCGCGCGGGCCGAGTGCTCGACTCCAGCAGTTCCAGTCGTAACTGCCTCGTCTCTGGACGAGGACGCACCCGGCAGGCGAGCTGGGAAGGAGGTCGCCGTGGAAGGAAGGGGATGCGAGCTCCCCGGGCGAGTACTCTTCCCGGGCTCGACAGGTGGGCGCCGGTTCGGTGAGATGGGGGCGCGAGACCCTCCAGCTCGCCCAGCAGGGGGAGACAGCCCCTTCAGCGAGCTGGTTTCTTCTGCCCCAATTCCAGAGGGGTTCAGGGAGCCCGAGATGTCTTACTACACCGGGAAGGGAGACTCGGTCCAGCACGTCCAGTGGTTTGAGGACGTGGTCTCGATCTGACAGATGTCGGATGGCTTCAAGTGCAGACTTTTCGCCATCACCCTCAAGGAGAAGACTCAAGCGGACAGAGAGAACAGAGCGCAGCAACCAGGAACAGACCACGGTGAGTAAAAGGTCGCGAGTAGGACTCCAGCGACAAGGCAGCGAATAGCAGAACTCAGAGGACAAGAAGAGTCCGCGAGTAAGACGAGGCAGAAGGGGGGGGGGCAAGTAGAAACAGGCCGCAGCGAGCTGGAGCAGGCCGCAGCGAGCTGGAGCAGGCCGCAGCGAGCTGGAGCAGGCCGCGAGAAGAGATCGCGGTCTGGACTAGTAGGAACAGGTCGCGCGAGAAGCAGGCTGCGAGAGACGCAGGCCACGAGAGAAGCAGAGGGGGGGCGAGTAGAAACAGGCCGCATCGAGTTGGAGCAGACCGCGAGAAGAGTACGCGGTCTGGACTAGTAGGAACAGGCCGCCCGCGAGAGAAGCAGAGGGGGGGTGAGTAGAAACAGGCCGCAGCGAGTTGGAGCAGACTGCGAGAGGAGTATGCGGTCGGGACTAGTAGGAACAGGCCGCGAGAGAAGCAGTCCGCAGCGAGCTGGAGCAGGCCGCGAGTAAGAGAGTGCGATCTGGAGGAGATACAGGGAGAGGTGGACCCGACGAGAGGGGGGAAGGCTATAAGATGACTGAGGGGAGGGGTGGAACCATGAAGAAGAAGAGGAAGCGGAAGAAGAGAAGCGGAGCGGACAGGGAGACAGACCGCAGGAGACCGATCGGGCAGCGGAAAGAAGAGCAGTCCGCAGCAGGCCGCAGGGAGGGAAGAGGACCACGCGGGTTGTGCGGTTTAAGAAGAGGGAAGCCGCTCAAGGAGAATCGGTGGCTCTGATACCATGTAGAGAAGGAAAAAGCCAACTCGTATATATGTTCACTTGTATAAAATACAAAGAATGAGTACAAATATATAAATGAGAGAAAGAGAGAGGAAAGTCCTATACATGATGTGGGACTAAAGAGGAGAGAGAAAAAAAATAAAAATACATAATGGGCCTAGACTAAATGGGCTTTTCTAACACTTATAAAAAATAGTTGCATGAAAATATTGCTAATGAATTGCGATTAACTTCTGAAATATATAAATCCATGGCAGGTCATCATCGTCGGGAGTTAGACTTTTCAAAAAAAGATTGGGTAATTGCTTATTTCAGTAAATAGAGATTTACTCCGGGCAAATAACATAAACTACAACAGAAAAAGTTCGATCTATTTCATTTTTGGAAAGCATAGATGAGAACGCCTACCTTCTAAATTTGCTCATTGAATTCGGTAAAAAGAAAAAGACTTCTCTGATATTTAAGTGGTTGATTTGGCGATGTTCTATGGAAAGGCACCTAGTTCCAGCCCCAACCCACCTACTGCAACCCCAGGCATACCACTCAACTTAACACCAATACCGACACATACCACTGAGGAGATAGCTTAGGATCTGGATGAATGAGAGTCACGCACTAACCACGGGACATAGCAATCCTATTTTGTTTTATGGCAGGGACGAGACATTACTGATAGTTCTTAGATTAGCACCGCAGAGTTGTGGTGACGGCCCCCGGATATTTCAATTGTCAGTTTTGCAAGTTCTCGCCAGGATCAAACTCTGTCAATCCCGGGGAATTGAAGCATCCTACGTAGCATCTGATGGCATGTCAAATCGTCATCCGTCGGTTATTTTATTTCTTCATTTCATATCATGTTATTTATTTTCCCGCGCATTAGTTATCTTTTATTTACATAAGTTTTTGACTCACTAGTTTGACAACCCGATGAGATCATGAATAAATGATCCGATAATTTTGAATAGATAGAATGGAAAAAATCAAGCTTTAACTAATTAATGATATGTAAGGCTAAGTGGAAAATAAATTCAATTAAAATATTTAAGATTTTATTCTCAATTAATGAGAATCATTTGGAGGAAGACTTTAGGGAATATATTACTGGAAGCCTTACTGTATCATGTCGATTCTTGTGCGCCACTTATGTTTTGTCTTTCCATCACTCTTGAAAGAGGATTTCAGGCCCTGCGACACAGCATCTTATCGATCCTCCATTAACAAAGCCTCCCCCTTTCATTGTAGACTAGATCGCACGACGCTCCTCCCTCAGCTACTGACTAGCCACGTCAGGATCGCCAACTACCCTCAGGTTGTCGACTTGTCGTCAACCTCGATCCTCTATTTTGACGACTTAACATACCGAACTGACAAACTAGACCGGTGTCGTCGATGTCAGCTCCCTCCTGACAATGGTCACGGTATCCTGAGCCCGATCAGTGTCTTGCAACTGTGCTTGAGATAGCTTTGATATGACTTGGGTAATTTTCGCTCTTCTCTTGCTTCATTTAGTAGAGTAATCTTATGTGATTTATTTAATAATCAAAGAGCTTACCTTGAAACATACTTCTTATCTTTAATTGTTGTTATTATTCATCTCAGAGAATCAATTTGGATTCACGCCAGGGCGTTCGACCATGGAAGCCATACATCGCTTGAGGAGCCTCATTGACAACTATCGAGAAAGAAAACAAGATTTGCATATATTGTTTATCGATCTTGAGAAGGCTTATGATGGAGTTCCAAGAGAGATCTTATAGAGAGTCTTAGAGAAAAAGGTGTAAATATATCATACATTGGCATAATCAAAGATATGTACATAAATTTAGTGACAAGGGTGAGGACATCTGGAGGATTAACACAGGAATTCCCTATCACTATTGACTTGCATTAAGGTTCTGGTTTAAACCGTTATCTCTTTACCCTAATCTTGGATGAGCTCGTCGGACATATCCAACAAGCAATACCTTGGTGTTTATTGTTTGCGGATGATATCGTTTTGGTCGATGAGATGCGCAAGAGTGCAAACACAAAACTTGAATCTTGGCGAGACACTTTATAAAATAAGGGGTTTAGATTGAGCAGAGCAAAGACAGAGTATATGGAGCTTAAATTTAGTAGTGCAAGAAGGACGGATGACTTCGTTATTAAGTTGGGTGATCAATATATTTCCAGTAGTGAGTGTTTTGAAAATCTTGGAACAATAGTTCAAAAATATGGAGGTATTGATCAATATATGACATGGAATCCAAGCGGGTTGGTTAAAGTGGAGAGGCGCGTCATGGATTTTATGTGATCGTAAAGTACCATTAAAACTTAAAGGCAAGTTTTACCATACTACAATTAGACCAGCGATGCTCTATGGTTCTAAGTGTTGGACAGTGAATTGTGTACATTAGCAAAAAATGGAAGTTGCAGACATGAGAATGCTTAGGTGGATGCGTGAACACACGAGACTGGATAAAATTAGGAATGAATGTATCAGGGATAAGACATGAGTAGCATCAGTTGCAGAGAAGATACGAGAAGCACGACTAAAATGGTTTGGACATGTACAAAGGAGAGCATTAGAGGCACCTATTAGGAGTTGTGAGAGTCTAGTCACTAGGCATGTTAAACGAGAGAGGGGCAGACCAATAAAAACTTGAAATGAAATTATATGGAAAGACATGATGTACTTAGTCATTAGTGAGATTATGACTAAAGATATGGCACAATGGCGACAAAGGATCATATAGACGACCCCACTATAGTGGGATAAAGGTTTGAGTGTTGTTGTTGTTATTATTCATAAATTATTTTATGTGATTAGGCTTGTGAAAGTAAAGATGTTGTCTTGGCTTGATCCATAAACAATCGAGAAGTTCCCTCACAAATAACGATTAACGACCTCACGTCGAACATGATTAAGTGAACGACATTCGGATTTGGTCTCTTGATTTACATCAGATAATGAGTCAGGACATCTACAAAGCAGAGGTAGTTGTGATAAATAAATATAAGGATGTTAAGATTCATATGTAATAAATCTGGGAAGGAAGGAATAAAGATTTTATATTAGATGAAGGTTGAAAATACATCTATAGGCAATCAGAAGGGGGGTTAGCCATGTATAACAAGGGTACAAAATGTATTGAATAGACAATACGCCAGTTCATGAATTTAGTGTTAAGGGAACAAGAAGGAGAAAGGTAACGATGGTAAAAAATCATCAATTGGACAGTAGTCGAATATCGTATTAAGGGAATAGAAAGAGAAAGAGCAAACCTAAGTTAACGTGCATTAAAAAAAATCAAAATTATTTGAAAAGTATGTTTAATACCATTATAAAAAGAGGAGTCAAAAGACTCTAGATTACTAGAGTAGTTACCTTTCTAATGATGATACAACTTCGTAAAAATAGCTTATTAGTACATACAAGCACATCCTGAGATGCAAAAAGATTGATCCACAGATTTTCTTTCTCCTTTCTAGTGCCGATTGGGGTTTGTAAGAAACCATTAAAATAGTTTGCAAGACATTTTTTACAATCAATACAAAGGAAATCAGGTGTAACAAGTAGTAAGTTCTCATAGTAAGTAATGCATAAGATGTGTGCACCTCAAAGGACATATTCCGTGAAGATGGGGCCCACTCCTCTGCAATTCTTCTCTCTAAAGCCCCAGTATCAGCATTTGAGGGCACCCGAATGTCCAAACCAGCCTCAGCTTCAGATGGTTGTACATTCATGACAAATCCCTAGATTTCAGGATGCATTTGTCGGATAAAAAAAAATAAGTAAAACAGGACCTAACAGAGGCTTGAATTGACAATAACGCCTTCAAAATGGAGAGTATGATGGCATTAATTAATATGATAAAACATTTAGCAATAAAATTCTTATGAGCTGCTCAATGAAATTTGATAGTAACTTTATGTAAAATTATGTCGTTCTTTTATTCAGTGGCTGAGAAGGCATATCAATCAAACTATATAATACCAAACATGAATTCTAAGACTATTATAGATATTTTAGGTGATTGTTATATGCAAACCACCTTTCTATATATTTTCGACCAATTTTGCTTGCCGACCAAAAACATTATAAATGTAGACCAAATTGATATGTGCAAACCAAAATAAAATCATTCAATCACGGTTTGTGAACGTTCTCCTTTTCTCGAACATGATTTCTCATTATTTTCCGCTTCTTGTTTCTTGGCAATTTCCGTTCTTGATTTGATATGCTTTGATTATAATTTCTAATGTGCATATAGCATCTGCCCCTTGTGTTGCAGATTTTATTTTTCAAACTGTCCACAAACAGTTCATCGAATTTTCTCAAAGAACCATGAACCATATCCAAATTTCTGAAGAAATGTTCAAGAAAAGTTGAACAGTTACCGTTGTGTTTGATCCAGGAAGATTTACTATATAATTATGTAATTAAAGAGTGTATTATAAATTAGGAGCAAATAGGTCCCCTGGATTCAGGGGGGGGGGGGGGGGGGGGGGGCTGTGTGTGTGTGTGTGGGAGGGGGGCAGTGGTCTGTGTGTGTGTGTGTGGGGGGGGGGGGGGGGGGGGGATATAGAATGATTTCTGATTGAAATTGCTTAGCAGACGAATACAAAATATGAAAGCGTTAATGAGAAGTAAATGCCCCATTCGAGCACCCAGTGAATTATGACATTATCGCCATGGATGCGAAGAAGAAACTTGAGATCATGGAGGATCTCATTGCCTTCAGCCGGGGGAAGGAGTTTTACCTCTGTATCAGAAAATCATGGAAAAGGGGGTTATCTCCTGCATGGCCCATCCGGAGTCGGCAATTTGACCATGATTGCCTCCATGACTAATTTGCTCGATTATGATGTCTATGATCTCGAGCTCACCTCAGTAAAAGAATTGTCTTTACGAAAGCTGCTGCCGGAGATCAGCAACAAATCAATCATCGTTATCGAGGACAACAATACACAATGAATTCAAACAGAAAAAAAGAAAACTGGAGACTTAAACCCCATTAATACGAAGAAGAAAATTGACAAATGGGGATTCAACAGCTCCACTTTCGCCATTACCATGTTAACCAAGTACATCAAAAGTGATAGAGGAAAATAAAGGTTTAGATAAATGCAGATTCGTATGTGTTCAATTGGAGGAAGAAGGCGTGTTCTTCTATGTTTGAAAATTAACGACGGAGGGTGTGGGCTAATGTTAGGCAGGCAAGCTTTGAAAATATTAAACAGTAACATGCATTCGTGAATAGTGGACTAAGAGCAACCAAGATACGGAATGAGGGAGAGTCATACCAAAATTGTGGGCAATGGTCAAATCCTAGCCGCATAAGAGGAGGTATTAGGGCAGAGGACTCTTCGTCTAGATCAAGAAAGTTGTGTTAGGCTCTGTCGGAGGTGTCCTAGCTTGTTAAGGTTGCATATAGAGGAGATCTGTTGGATCATGGATGGAAAGGATTCCTGCGGCAGTAGCAGGGCAGAAAACAGGGTCCCAGCGACAGAAGTGACGGGAACTGGGAGAAGAGAGGCTCTGGACACGCCGTCGGCCAAGGGCTAGCGGAGGACATGTCGCTGGTGTCGGAGAAGGCCTCAGGCGGTGTCGACGGGAAGAGCTACGATGACTGTTAGGCATGACAAAGGAAACGGAGGCATTGCGGGCATTACCGAGCAAAGGAGTAATTTCTCTGCTCGATTCTATCCCAAATGTCCTCCTTACATGTGGACTATAAAAGTAGTTAGGGTATTAAATGGCAGCTGGGGGTTTCAAAAGTAGCCAGTTGTTTTAATCGCGGCTGCCTAAGCGAGGTTGCTCGTTAAAGAGAGCTGCCAAGATCTCACAACAGGGGCACAAGAACTAGACTTCATTCATTCATTCCATGCATACAATGCTCATGCCTCTATATAAGCTACATCATAATAATGACTCTTACAACTTCTAACACTCACCTAACAAGACATAAATACAATAATAATAATAAGGATAAAAGAGCTCGGTGCTCGGGACCCATAACAACCCATAACTTCTCATAACAACACAACACATTCCCAGCTTTGAGATATTATCAATAAAAGTGTCATAGCTCAGGCTCTTGGTAAAGATATCTGGCAAATGATATTGAAATTAAATGAAAGAGTATTGTCTTTCTCCAGGCGATCCTTGACAAAATGTCTATCAATTTCAATTTGTTTTATTCGGTCATTTTGAATGGGCTTATGAGCAATGTTGATAGCCTCGTTATTTTGCAATATAGGCACATGGAATATACATCTTGTAGCCCCAAATCTTGCATTATCGAATAATGTCACGAACCCTCGTATATATATGCTCAAGATCCCAATGGCATATGTGATATAAGGTCAAATGTGTCTGAGGGAGATAAATATTCACACCAGTTTTTAGTAGCTAGTGGAGTTCGCTTTCCCGTCATCCATGTCTTCATTGACTTTACAATATGCGTCTAAAGGGAATTAGTAGGTGCACAACCAAACATATGTGTTTCTTCTAAGAGATCTAGAACATATTTCTTTTGAGAAATGAAGATTCTGCAATCTAGCCGCGCAATTTCAATTCCTAAGAAATATTTCAACTTTTCTAGATCCTCGACTTTGAATTCCTTGCAGAAGCATGCTTTAAGCCTTGTAATTTCTTCTTAATCATTTCATGTTATAATGATAATGTCAACATATACAATAAGGATACTCATTTTCTCTGTATTCTTTTTAACAAAGAAAATATGATCAGAGGGATCTTGTCAATATCCCAGTAGAGTCATGTCTTTTTGAAATTTTCCAAATCGAGCCCTGGGGGACTACTTCAAACCATAAAAAGATTTTTAAGTTGGCAGGCTTTCCTTTCTGATTCTACCTTTAAGAAACCAACGAAAACTTCATTTGCGCCTGATCTTCAAGATCGTCATGTAAAATAGGTGAGAGCAGGAATATAACATTATGGAAATATAACTTTATTGATTCAAAAGAAATTATAGTGTTTTTGCGACAAAACATTCACATGAGCGATTACATGCAAAACAAATTGGGAGGAAACAAAAAATATATCGCTCTCATGGCTTATCTCACCTCAAGTGCATTGGCAAATGTGATATCTCTGTCAGCAACAATATTGTTTTCAATATACTGTTATTCACCAAGACTTAAAGGGTATCACTACAAGAAAATTGACTTTTAGTGACGAAATATTTTTAACGAACTATTTTTTCTCACTAAAGATGTACTTTTTGTAATGAACTTAGAGGTTGGCCACTAAATAATAGTTTTTGTTTAATTAGTTATTAAAATAAATATTAACTAACTGAAATTATTTTAGTGACAAATAAAGTCACTAAAATATTATTATTTAGTCACCAGTATTTCATTTGTCACTAAATAATTTTATTTAAAGACCAAAATAATTTTGATCCCAAATAGAAGGACAAATTATTTAGGATCACTTTGTCAGTGTTGGCAATCATAAATGCGGTGTTACGACAATCATTTGTGAACGTCTATCCCATCCACTTTTATTTTCAAAAATATTTGTTCCACTGGTGGCAGTTGTAACCGTTGTCTTTTCAAACACATTTTATTGCGGCAGTATTTTTGTCCAAACCCATCGGTGCAAAAAACTCCACGCCAAATAGACCCTTAATAACCAATACATTTTAGTCAAGAATAAATATACTTGAAATTATTAAGTGTTTTATTAATTATAAATTTAATCATATAACATTTTAATATAATGTATTATTCTACTATTCTTAGTCCGCATACACCCGATCCTTTTACCTCGCTACCCGAATAGCCACACTTCGTCCTTCCTCGGCCTAGGGCAGTATTCGAAGAGGAAAAACAACGGCCAGCTTCAACCCTCCATGTTTCATCACACGGATGTCCTAATTCAGGGATTCCAAATCCATGGATGATGTGTTCCTTCATGAAGATCTCTTCCTTCACGGCTTCCTTCTCACTGATCACCTTCATGGATCCCAAGTCCACAGTATGTTTGTTCGAGCATATCTCCTCCACAGCTTCCTTCTAGCAGATCACCCCCCTTCACGGCTCTAAAATCCATGGCGAATTCTGTCACATAGATCTTCTCCTTTACAGCTTCGGTCTATGCCTTCTACAACAGCGTTCATAGTAAAATTCACCACTCGAGGTTTCACCGCCACCCAGTTTCGAAATTCATTGTTAATGGGTGATGATTTGAACAAATTTCACTGTTAATGGGTGAATATGATATTTTTGTAAACATGTCTTGACTAATAGTCCAATTATAGGTAGATTTCCACTGATTTGGGGGTCTCTCCATTCAGATTTCCTCTAATTGTTGTACTCTGTTGCTTAAGAAAGAAGCTCAGACACATTTCTTTTCTGCATTCATGATTTATAAATTTATATAGAAATAAAGCCCCATCATTGTTCTCATTTGAAATTCCATGGAATTAAAGGACCAAATGGTCCCCCTCCCCCCCCCCCCACTTGGCAAAGTGATGTTATTCCAAAGCACTCTTTTTAATGTTTTTTGATAAAAATAGTTGGGTCAGACGATATAACGTGGATGTCGTACCAATGAAGAGAAAGTATCTTAGTGTTTTTGTATAAGAACAAAAGAGATATACAAATTCTGTTAATTACAGAGGAATTAAATTAATGAGTCATACCACTAAACTATTAAAACAAGTAATTAGAAGAAGAGTAAGACGAGAGACTAGCATCTCAGAGAATCAATTTAGATTCATGTCATGGAGTTCAACCATGGAAGTTATACATCTCTTGAGGAAGCTCATTGAGAACTATCGAGGAAGAAAACAAGATTTGCATATGTTGTATCGATCTAGAGAAGGCTTGATATGATTTCAAGAGAGATCTTATGGAAAGTCTTAGAAAAGAAATGTGTAAATATATCATGCATTGGCATAATCAAAGATATGTATATAAATTCAGTGACAAGGGTGAGGACATCTGAAGGATTAACACAGGGATTCTCTATCACTGTTGGCTTACATCAAGGTTCAGCTTTAAGCCCTTATTTATGTACCTTTATCTTAGTTGAGCTCGATGGACATATCCAACATGCAATCCCTTGGAGTTTATTGCTTGCGGATGATATCGTTTTGATCGATGAGACGCGCGAGGGTGTAAACACGAATCTTGAATCTTGGCGAGGCACTTTAAAAAAGAAGGATTTTAGGTTTAAAAGGTCAAAGATGGAGAATATGGAGCTTAAATTTAGCAGTGCAAGAAGGATGCATGACTTCGTTATTTAGTTGGGCGATCAAGATATTTCCCAAAGTGAGTGCTTTAAATATCTTGGATCGATAGTTCAAAAAGATGGAGGTGTTGATAAAAATGTGATAAATAGAATCCAAGCAAGTTGGTTGAAGTGGGAAGACACGTTAGGGATCTTATGTGATTGTAAAGTACCATTAAAACTTAAATATAAGTTTTACCATGCTGCAATTAGACCAGCAATGCTCATGGTTCTGAGTGTTGGATAGTGAATTGTGAACATGGGCAAAAAATAGGAGTTGCGGAGATAATAATGCCTGGTGGATGTGTGGAGACACAAGACTGGATAAAATTAGGAATGAATGTATCAGGGATAAGACATAAGTGACACTAATTGCATAAAAGATGTGAGTAGCTCGACAAAAATGGTTTAGACACATAGAAAGGAGACCATTAGAGGCACCTGTTAGGCGTTGTGAGAGTTCAGTCACTAGGTATGTTAAACGAGGGGTATGACATGATGTATTTGAGTATTAGTGAGGTTATGACTAAAGATAGGGCACAATTGTGACAAAAGATCCATAAAGCTAACCCCACTATAGTGGGATAAAAGCTTGAGTGTTGTTGTAGATGAAAACTGTTACGTCGTTTTCCTCATGCATGTTGTTTAGTAATAAAGAAAAAGTAATATTTATGCATATATAGAAAATGATATTTACGGTTATAATCTACATGGAATAGGCGTGAAGAAGAATGATTGGAGTCATTCAAAAGTTTAGTGATATTTTGTTTAGTGATTTTTTGTTTTTGTAGCATGTAGTTCTTTTTTCATGTTCATATAAACACATTGCATCAAACAGGGATCACTAATTACAACAACAACACCCAAGCCTTTATCCCACTATAGTGGGGTCGGCTATATGGATCCTTTGTCGCCATTGTGCCCTATCTTTTGTCATAATCTCACTAATGCCTAAGTACATCATGTCATTTTTTATAGTTTCATTCCAAGTCTTTCTTGATCTACCCCTCACTCGTTTAACGTGCGTAGTGACTAAGCATCACTAATTGATGTCTAAAATTTACAGGCTGGGCAGATAATTGAAGATTGAATTTAGTCTTTAACCTTGGCTCGACATGTACTTGATTACTATTTCACAAGTTCTTGACAGTTGAATTTAAGCATTTGAACAACTGACACTTGTGGCACTTTTTCGCGAACTCAGCGGCATCATGGCCCAGGGTCGGACAGAAATATCCTTGCCTGACTATCCTTCCCTTCAGGGTCCGGCTCCCAGAGTGACTCTCGCACTACCTGGAATGGACCTCTTCCAAAATCTTCGGGACCTCCCTCTCAGCCACGCAACGTGCCAACATCCCCGAGAGGGTCTTCCTATACAGTTGCCCGTCGCGCATAAGGTAGTATGTCGTCTTATGCTTGAATCGCTTCTTTTCCATCCCCTCTGGGTACTCCCCCGTGGATAGGAAAGTTGCAAAAGGATCCAAACACGAGGGGTGTTGGTCCACCTTCATCAGCTCCCCCTCCTCGATGGATGGGCGGAACAAGTAGGTGATGGTGCCACCCACCCGGGGTCCGTGCTTGGCCAACTGGTCCACCTGCTCGTTTTCTTCCCTTGGAATGTGTCGAATGGAGAATGTCTGAAACATGCTGATTACCCCCTTCACCTTTGCCAAGTACAACTAGAGAGTTGGCTCCCTTGCCCCAAACTCCCCACTGATCTGGGAGGCCACCACCTTGGAGTCTGTGAGCACCTCCACATCATGCACTCCCAACTCCTTGGCCAGGCACAATCCTGCTATCACTGTCTCGTACTCGGCTTGGTTGTTGGAGATGGAAAAGTGCACTACCACGTTTGCTAGATCCTTGTTTCTTGAGGGCTCTCCAAGATCACCCTTATCCCCAAGGAATGCCTTCCTGAAGCGTCATCCACCATCACCTTCCAAGGGACCGGGCGGGTGAGTTCCACCTCCGCCACCTCGACCACATAATCAGCAAGAAAGCCGGTCATCATCTGGACCTTGATCGAGAGGCGGGGAACGAAATATATGTCGAACTCACTCAACTCCACCGACCACTTCGCCAACCTCCCCGAGTGTTCCACCCCCTCAAAGATGTTGCAGAGGGGGGGTCAGTCACCACCCGGATAGAGTGTGCCTGGAAATAGGGTCGGAGTCTCCGGGCCAAGATGACCAGAGCGAAAGCCAGCTTCTCTAAGATCGGATATCGGAGCTCCGTCTTCCTCAAGACCCTACTCACATAATAGATGGGCAACTGTTTCTTCCCTTCTTCCCGGACCAAGACGGAGCTCAAGGCCTCGGCTCCTACCCCAAGATACAAGGATAAGTCCTCCCCTTCCTTGGGCCCTTGGAGGAGCGGAGCGTGGGTCAACTGCCTCTTCAAGGCTTGGAATGCCTCCTCGCACTCCTTAGACCACTCGAACTTTTGACCCCCCCCCCCCTCCCCTCAATGCTTTGAAGAAGGGGGAGCATTTCTCTCCCGCCCGAGAGAGGAACCTGCTAAGTCCTGCCAACTTTCTTGTCAGCCTATGGACCTCCTTGGCGTTCCGAGGCAATCTCAACTCCATGATCGCCCTCACCTTATCAGGGTTGGGCTCTATACTTGCAGGAGTAAGGAGATAGTCTAGGAACTTACCCCTGCTTGCCCCGAAGACACACTTCAAGGGGTTTAGCCTCATCTTGTACTTCCGCAAGGTACTGAAGATCTCTTCCAGATCTCGGAGGTGAGAGTCAACATCCCGACTCTTGATCATGAGATCATCTACGTACACCTCCAGGTTCTTCCCTTGCTGCTTTGGAAGACTCGATCCATCATCTTTTGATACGTCGCCCCCGCATTCTTTAACCGCAAGGGCATCATCTTGTAGCAGTAGCACCCATCCCCAGTGATAAAGAAGACATCTTTTATGTCGGGCGGGTGCATCCTGATTTGATGATAACCTGAAAAAGCATATAAGAAACTCATCACAGAAAAACCGACGGCTGAATCAACCAGCGCGTCGATCCGAGGCAAGGGATAACAATCCTTAGGACATGATTTATTTAATAAAGAAAAATCAACACATCCTCCACCGGTCGTCTCCTTTTTTAACCATTACAACATTGGAGACCCAACCGGGGTATTGGATTTCGGATATGAAATCGGCCTTAAAGAGCTTAGTCACCTACTCCCTGATAGGCTCGGCCAACTTGTCCGTTGTGGACCTCTTCTTCTGCTGGATGGGGCGGGCTTCTGGATCCAGGTTGAGGCGGTGGCAGGCGACGTCCGCATCGATCCCCGACATTTCTGTCGCGCTCCACGCGAAGATGTCCATGTTCTCCTGGATGCATTTCAGCACCCTCCCCTGGTCCTCCGGGCTCAGCCCCCCACTGATTCGCACCTTCTCTACCCTTCCTCCCTGGGCGAGAAACTCCATCCCAACCACCTCCTCGGCGGCCTCCAGCCGAGACTGCTCTTCCCAGTTCCCATTCTCCAACGGCTCCCTCACCTAGGACCTTGACCTTCTCCTCCTCAGCTTTCTCCACGGCCATCACCTCGGTCGGCACCTCCAGAGCTCCTTCCTCCACCCCCACCTGGGTGCGGATCTCTTTCTCCACTTCCATCTCCTCCACCTCTCCTTAGGCCTCCTGTCTGAACTGCTCCTCCAGCCTCCTCTCCATCTCATCAGCTCATCCATGCCAAGAGATAGAGTTCACCGCAATGACATAGCACTCCCTTGCCACCTTAGGGTCTCTCCGGGCCCTGGCCTGGATGCCCTCAGCGTCGAACTTCAAGCACTGATGGAAAGAGTAGGGCACGCAGCGGAAGGCACTGATGAGGGGCTGTCTGAAGATAGCGTTGTAACTGTTGGGCGCATCCACGATGACTAACCTGCAGTTTCTGGACTCCCCCCCCCCCCACCCACCCAAGGTAACATGGAGTCCTACTCCTCCCTCCACCTCCTTCCTCTCTCCTGAGAACCCGAAGAGAGGTCCATCTGAGGCCAGCACCCTCCGGGCCTCCACCTTCATTGCGTCGAACGCCTTCTTGAAGATGATGTTGACTGAGCTCCCGTTATTGATAAGAATCCGGGAGACAGTAAAATTCTCGAACGCGTTCTGGATGATCAACGCGTCGCAAAGAGGATCCTCATGATCCGGCATGTCCTTCTTGGAGAAAGTGATCTTCTCCTCTGGGGGTGGGGCTAGAGATGTGGAAGCGAAGCTCCGGCGGTACATAGTATGGAGACTCGCCTTCCGGGAAGCCTCAACTCCCACACCTCCATGGATCACTCTGATCCCTCCTCGGTTGCCGACATCGGCCCTATCCTCGTACCGGTCCTCCTCTCCCCTAGGCAGGACTTCTTCAATCCGCACCTCCCGGCAGTCTTGCTGCTGCTGCTCCCTGGTTCCCCTCAATTCTAGGAACTTTGGGCACGTGGTCGTAGCATGACCCTCCTCTCGATGGAAGTCGCAATAGGGCAACTCCACCCTGACTCTCTGTCCCCTCCTCTGCTGGGCTCTCCTCCTCCTCCCCAAGGTTATCGTCATAGCATGTTGATCGGGGAGAGGAGGCCTTTGGCCCTGCCTCCATCCTAGGGGGTTGAACTGACCCTGCCCCTCCCCCCCCCCCCTGGCGGTTGTCTCCTCCATGGAAACCTCTCTGCAGGCCTTGGTCCTGCCACTACTGCTGCCTCCAGCCGAGCCGATTTTTCGGCTCCTGGCGCCTCCACCTCGGCTGTTGTTGCTGCTGTTGTTGTTCCCTCTGCCGAGGTTCAACTCTCCTCAACTCCTGACCTCTGCCACCTCCTGGCACCTTCTCCTCCTCCATGGCCCATCTGGCCAGATTCTAAGCAAAGTCCGGGTTCGACGCCTCCCCGTCAACCTCCCTCGCTGCCCTCTCCATCAACTCCTCGAAAGAGAGAGGAGGCACCATCTTCAGCTCCATCCTGAAGAAGCCCTGCAGCAGCCCCAGGGTGAAGGCCATCATGAGGGTATGCCCTAGCATCTCCTGGACCTGGAGGAACTCCTGTAACCGGTCCACATAGCTGCCTAGGGTCTCGTTCACCCCCTGCTTGATGTGGAACAGAGACTCGGACACTTTCTTCCTCTTCTTGGAAGTGGTGAACCTCAGCATGAACCCCCGGCGTAGGTCCTCGAAACAGTAGATAGAGATGGCTGGTAGCTGGTAGAACCAATCACTTACCTTCTCCTTGAGGGTGATGGCGAAGAGTCTGCACTTAAAGGCATTCGACATCTACCTTATCGAAATTACATCCTCGAACCACTGGATGTGCTGAACCGGGTCGTCCTTCCTGGTGTAGAGATCCTGAAACCCCTCTGGAACTGGGGCGGATGAAACCAACTCACTGAAGGGGCTGCCACCCCCTGCCGGGCGAGCTGGGCGATCTCGCTGCTCCACCTCGCCGATCCGGCCCGCGCTCACCGAACCGGGGAACAACACTCTCCTGGGGAGATCTCGCCCACTCCCCTCCTCCGCTACCTCCTTCCCAGCTCGCCTAGCTGGGGCATCCTCGCCTAGGGCTGGGATGGTCAGCGTCGAGCACTCGGCGCGCATGCCGAGTGCGAACTTGACGAAGCTAAGCACCTCCTGCCTGAACTGCTCGAACATCCCGACGGTGGCGAGAGGGGGAGGGGGTGGCGAGTCGGCCCTGTCAGATCCATGTCCTCCTCCAGTCATCGAGCTTGCAGAAGATTTTTGGTGATGACCACTCTCCACGCTCACCGCACCAAAATGTTGAAACCGAAGAATCAGTCTCTGTGGAGTTCGACCCTTGACGAAGGGGTAATCGCACACTTACTTCTCTCTCACAAGCTAAACGACCAAAAATTTAGCACAAGAAACAGACACAAGGCTACAGCACGGAGGTCCCACCACACCCGGAAGATCTCAGAGCGCTTCCTCTCCTTAGCCAAGTGTTGAGCTTAGAATACCTCAGAAAGCGCAAGAAGACCAGAGCACCAGTAAGCATGCCTTCTGAGGTACCCCCATGGGTCTATTTATAGTTTTTTGAAGTTGGTTTGCTAACAGCGCACCTCCGCTGTTTGGAACAGCTATATGCAGCCAAAAGTGGTCTGCCAACAGCGTAACCCCGCTGTTCTGGAAGGCTATTTGCACCCCCTGCAAGGGCATCCAGGTAATTTTGCCTCTAAACCCCACTGGGTGAGTGGCCCATGAAGGCGCCTCTCGCCTAAAGGGGCGAGTACTGGGTAAGCCAGTCACCCGCCTCTTTGGCACCCAAAACATGGGTGAATGCGGCTTTGGAAGGGTCTCACTTTACTCAATGCCAAGGAATACGGGGTCAACTCGCCACTCTACTGGGCGGACGCGGCTTGGCTCCCGCAGCTCGTCTTCTCTCTCTAGGCGAACGCGAGCCGGGCTGTTGTGGCTCGCCTGCCCCTATACGGAAGCGAGCCGGCGGAAACTAGTGGCGGGCGCGAGCTGGATGAGTTGGCTCTCACGGCTCGCTCGCCTACTTGGCGGGAGCGAGCCGGCCATCTGGGTTCGCCCTCCTACTGCACTGATGCGGGCTAATCGTTCTGGCTCGCTTGCCTAGCCTGGTGGACCCACTCGGCGAACACGGGGTTGTACAGTGTTGAAGCCGGAAAAATCCCTACTTCAAATGTTCGGATCTAAGTAAAGTCTACGGTTACTGGTCCGACGATCAGGCTTGACGACTGACAAGGACAAAGAGGCTAAGAGGACACTAAAGGACCCCAGGCGCTGGGGCAGGGAGGTAAGTACCCAGATGTTTAGAACAAGCTTCTCCTTGACAACCAAAATTGGTGGAGCAGGGTACGAGGATAAGACTAACTTGGCGAGTATTTCAGGATGGAGAAAAACGGGGGTGATCACTGTCTCAAGGCTCAAGTCTTCGATAGCAGATCCAAAAGCTCTACCAAAATTACCAATCACTGTACCTTTAGGTGCCTATTTATAGGTAAATCCAAGGGGTGGGCTTCTTATTTATAGCCTACCCCCACCCAGGGACTACGTGACTATGGGTGTATTGGCTTGGCTTGGGCGAGTATCTCCCATGGTCGTCCACCTGGCGAGTATGCAAGGGATGCTTGTCCATACTCGCCCACATCTCATCCTGCCTTGAATGTTGACTTTGACTTCTGTTTTGACATATTGACTTTGACTTCTGCCTTGACTGGGCCCACCCTCGACAAATATAGGTTATACACTTATTAATATGTGTTGCAATCATTATGCCTATTTGGATATCCTGAATTGTGTGTATTTGTGCTAGCTAGACTAATTGTGATTTACAGGATTTATTCAACGCATGCTTTGTTTTCGCCCTCCTCATAGAGGAAAGTCAAATCTTGCTTTTCTTAAAGAAATAATTTTGTCTTAATTGAAATTTTATGTGTGCAATTTAATTATTTATTGCTCTCATTGATTTCTCCATCCAGTCTTGCATGTGTTACATAATATTGAAAGGTAATAAAATTATCTCCCCGTACTTCACATAAGGTTGCATGTAAGTTGTACACCCACAAATCCTAACCTTCATTAGATAGCGTTTAGGTTCATTGCATTTGTCACATGTCCATTTGCATAGCATGTAGGGTTAGAGCATCGTAAGTCGCCGCATATAGATTTGTCCTGCGTCAAATGATATTAGAGCTACGTTGCGAGCACTCTTTTGATACGCAGTTATTGTGTCTATTATCACTACCCATCGCCTTCATTTGAGAGGCACTGCTATTATTATGATGATTATCATGCGACACACCACATCTGGAAATCGTGTCTAACATGATTCCTCTATGCACGAGACGATCACTACGATGAGAGATCCTCATGTAGTCATCCTTAAACCTCACCATGACTTTATGATGATAGAGTTGGGTATCATTCGGGTCATCGTCGCTACACATCTCTATTTGAGTAACCTGAGTTTATATATATGCGACCACCAACGCACATACATAGGGATCACGTCCACCTAGGAGCGTGATTTGATTATGTTAGGATCGACCGTTTAGAAGACCCGCAGGAGCCTTATAAAGGTCACCATCTTCCGGATCACATCACATGTCAAGACATTCATAATGTTCCGCAAATAGAGATACCTGAGGTCGAATTTCAGCGATAAGTTCTTGATCATTTTGATCGCATGGATACTCATCTTGATCACCTGAGGCCTGCCCTAAGAATAATCAGTAGGATAGAGCCCAAGGATTTAGGTCAAGATACTGATGATGCATCTAATCGTGCTCCCACTGACATGAGAGACTCGACACCTGATTTTGATTCATCTCGTCCGGATAAAACTCAGTGTCCACTTGATTTTGGAGTCGAGTCTAATCATGACCGCGTAATAAAGGTGGAGAGCGACATTAGTATGACTAGTGAGTATTATCATAAGAGTTAGGATGATCAGCCCAGCGACATTATGACGTTATATTGATGCTTTACACCTCATTTAGACCTAGTGTCCCTACACAATCATAAGAAGGATCATAACAAATATCTATGATTTTGATATCCTTACGAGCATGAGTATATATCTAGTATTTAATGTTGAGGGTCTGACACCATACTACAAGCCACAAGAGTACGTAGACTTGTTTCATGGAGATCCTCTTGAGCCTACGCCTCCATATCCTTTTGAGACTACACATCATCAGTCTTGCAACCATTCTACTTCTGAGCCCCACCAGCATGTGAGTAAATCATCTATGGCTTCACTGTTTGTGTCGGCGATCACAACGGGACTACCAGCACATCAATGGATTCTTGAGAGCATTATTGATATCATGGTCCACGCATGCATAGCCGCGCCTGATAGCCATACACGGGAGTACCATTGGAGAGGATGTCCCATGATCGACGATATTTAGACGACCTCTGATGTCCCTCTTCGATTTTACCCTACACACATCAAGAGCATTTTGATCTCCATTCATCAGAAGATGAATTCATTCAAGTAGGGGAGAATGATGTGGAACGGTGGCGCAAACCTGCAATGGAGCACGAGTTATTGGCTTGTTCGGCGCCGATTGATCATCTTCCATATTTAGCATATTTGGATCAATGAACCAACTCCGTGGATGCGCCCGGATTATCGTTTGAATTTTTTTCATATATTACATGTAATTTTTTGTTTTAATTAATTGTAGTCGAATCTGATACACAAACGGACAATCACAGTCGTTGATGTAAGGGATGCGCTAGGTAGTTTTCTTTTAAATAGGAGGGGGCAGTCATCTTCTTCATTTCTGATTTTGGAGAAAATGACTTACTGGAAACCGGCAATCTTTTGTGGTGCGACGCCGTGAAACCTTATGGTGCATTCCACAGGTTTGTAGCCTTATTTTCCTTGTTCCTCCTTGTCGCCACTCCATCCACTAGTGAAGGAGGTAGCATTCCCTGTTTTATTTCATTTCCCGTAAGTAAGTCCAACAGTGCCTAAAATCTGAATCCTATAACCTGCTTCCATTCCATCATGAAAACTTTTCTGCTTTTCCGTAAACCTAGACTAGCATTTTACAGCCAACCCCTTGCAGATTTCAGGAATCAGCTGTTATGACCCACAAAACAACCAGTTCACGTCAACAATATGTGCATCGGTGGAAGGAGGTAGCACCAAGCAGGGCTTAAACCGCGGCGGTTCGAGGCTGAACCTACGGGTTCAGCCCACATGGTGAGCCGACCGGCCCCCTCTTGGCCTCGGGGTATAAATACCTCTAGAGCTTGTTCGGCGAGGGCATGCAAAGACTTCTCAGGTATTTTCCCTCACCTCCTCTCAAACCCTAATCCTAATTTCCCTCTTCCTCTTATATTCTCTTCTAATCTCACTCTACCTCCCTAACATTAGGTATCAGAGGATCGTCCTTTCCATATCAGACGTGACTTCCTCACGACGAGCCCACAGCAGACGTCCTTGCCTCATTGAGGCTTTGCTGCCCTCCCTATCAACTGACGGCTACTTGCGTTCGAAAGGGTGCGTCGATCGATTGTGAAGTTCGACTGGTTCGTCGATTCCTCTGGTTCATCGATCTCTCCTCCTGTCGACTTCGTCAAATCTTCCCATCGTCGACTATTGCGACCCCTCTGAAGGTTGGATGCGTCCTCTACTGCGTCGATTCCTCTGGATCGCCAATTGTTGTTACTGCTTCTACGGCGTCGACTGCGACCGTTGCTTCCTCCAAATCGTCAACTGTCATTGTAGCTTCTACGACGTCGACTGTTGATGCTGCTACTTCCCTCGTTGAACTGTTACTGCCGCTTCTTCCATTTGGGACTTTTGTTGTAGTTCTCCGCTTTGTTGACAGCTTCTTCTTCCACATCAGATTGCCTCGACGATCGTCACAGCACCAACATCGTCTGCATGCAACGGCCACTCTACTTCGATGGAGTTCCACCATGGTGACTCGCTCATAGGAAGAGTCCGCGAGGCTAGCAACCCTATAGGAGAACTACACCAGACTGTCAGATACGGTGATAGCCATCGAAGAAAAACTAAGGGCGTCAGAGAAACGTCTGGAAGAGCGACTGGATGCTCATATGGAGGATATCAAGAGCTTGTTGTCTCAAAGGATCAAGGGAAAAGCAACTGTGAACGAAGAAGCGAGTACTCACCAGAGGCAGATCTAGTCTCCAAGGGGCCTCGATAGGGGACGAGAGGACCTGATTGAACAACGGCCTAGGGATGCAATTTTCCCTCCTTGGGATGGGCTTCTGCCTAACACTAAAGGATCGGGACATGCCAGCAGCAGAACAGGCGGTGGTTGGGAGTACAGGGCCCCTTCGGCGACTACAAGGCCCGGATATCAACACAAAGAGGAAGGAGGATACTCGAACTGGCCGACAGAGTGTCAATGACCTCTTGACCTCGGCCAGGAGTATGGAGCACACGACCAGCAGAACCCGAGAGCATACATGCAACCAAAATGGACCCGCATGAATTACCAAAAAATCAAATAGGGCAACGCATTAGAATGGGTTCAAAAGGCAGATTTATTTTACAACTACCAGGAGATTCCATAAGAGTAGTGGGTGCAACTAGCGTCTTTTCACCTTGAAGTTGATGGATTCCAGTGGACCCAGTGGTTCCTACGAGGGCGTAACTATGCCCCTTAGAACGATTTTGTTGACGGCTTCACAGCCATATTCAGGCCCCTCGAATATGAAGATTTTGAGTCTCTTCTTCAGAAACTAAGGCAGAAAGGGACGGTGATAGAATACCGAGCAGAGTTCAAAAGATTAGTCAGATTAGTCAACAGGGTGCAGTGGGAAGAGAAGACATTAATGAGTTGTTTCATTTTGGGGTTGAAGAAGCACATCAAGGATAAGGTGCATGCTTATATGCCATGCAGTTTAACCCATACTATCAGTCTGACCTGGATTCAAGAGGAGCGATTCAACCGTCAAAAGTTCAGATGGGGGAATACAAAGTACACTACAAACCCTTCGGACACCAAGAAAGATCAAGGAGCAACTAGAAGGGCGGGTGTGAAGAAAGTGACATGTTCAGAGTTAAAGGCAAGAAAGAAGAAGGGATTGTGTTTCAACTGTGATGAGAAATTCACCCCAGGCCACAAATATCAGATGAACCAGGTGTATAACGAGATGTTGGATGAAGAAGAAGGGGAACGGGAGCACATCCCAAACATACCCGAGTTCAGGGTATCTATGGAAAGATGATGTGATCTTGTCGCCGGGACTGTAGTGCCACCTCGTTTCTATTTTCTTTGCTTATTTACTGTTGCAGATAAACTGTTTGTGTTGTCGCTTATTTATCTTCCGTCATGGACATGTATGTTTAAATTTCTTGTATTGTGGTCCGGCACATAAGACTGACCACCTCGCGTGACCCTGAGTGGATTGGTCCGGTTTGGAATGGGTGGGAGGGTTGTCGTCGTTATTTGATTTTGTTTGAATATCCTTGCTGAAAATTTGCAAACAAACAATCATAATCATTTTTTCCTTATTACATGGGGGAATGGGGCTATATAAAGCCACTTGCTGGATGCCCTAATTGGTGTGGAGTAAATAATCGAGATTGAGTTTTCACTCTCTCGGTGATTGAAAGAAATTGTACCTAATCACCTAGAGGGGGGGTGAATAGGTGACTAAATCTTTTTAAACTTTTTAGGCAGATTATATCACAGAATTATAAATAATACTTCACAGCACTTCAGCACAGCAATCACAGAATCACACACACAGAGTACACACAGTTTTATAGTGGTTCCCCAAGGTTTGGGTACATCCACTTTCCCCCTTCGTCTATCTAGTAGTGTACTAGATTCGGCCAAACTCCTCCACTATTCCTCAGATCCTCAGATCTTACACTCAGAACCCCAACCAGGTTCCTACAGCTCAGAGTGATCCCACTCCTACAACTCAGGCTCAACAGCCCTACCACTCAGTCTTCACAAAGACCTACACTCAGCCACAAGGCCTACACTCAGAGATATGAATCTCCTACACTCAGGCACACAGGCCCTACCACTCAGTCTTTATATTTTCAGGCTTACAACTCAGATCCCTAAGAATCCTACAAGAAATTACAAATACAATGTAAATAACCACAACTCTGAATAAGAGAGAAGAGTTGTCTGGTTTCTTGATGAGTTCTTGGAAGAACTCTGCTGAGATCAAGCTCACTTGGCTTTCTTCAAAGCTTCTTGAATGTAGAACGCAATAGGGTTGAGTCTCTCTGCAGCTGATCTTCAATCACTGCTAACTTAAGTTTCAGATCTTGATCTGAAACCTTTTTCACAGCCTGGTTCCAACAGCTGTCTTCTTGGAAGGAGCTCTCTCTCTCCAACTACTTAGATTTTCAATTGAATCTTCAATGAATTACTTGATCACTTTGGTGATTTCCAACAACTGAGCATCTGTTGAATGTATAAGCCTTTATATAGACTTTCTTCATAATGACCGTCTGATCCGGTTTTTAACAGCTTTCTGGCATCTCTGACAGTTGCAGTAGACCGGCTGGAATGACAGCTGTCATGTCATCCAGTCACTTCTTGAAATATCTGTAACTGTCTGAAAGTGTCGAGACAGTCTGTCTTTAAGTGTCGACACTTATAGACTAAGTGTCGACACAAGTAGACTAAGTGTCGACACTAGCCTTCATGGTGTCGACACAACTCCTTGTGTTGTAGAATTTACTTCTCGACACTGCTTCTTCAACATTTGTCGACACTGATATTGTGTGTCGACACAACTCCTTGTTCTTCAGTATTTAGTTGAATTCTGCTAAGTGTCGACACACCTTTTTTGTGTCGACACATCTTCTTGTGTTGAACTTATTCAGTGTCGACACATCTTCTTGGTGTTGAACTTGTTCAGTGTCGACACATCTTCTTGGTGTCGACACATGCCTTCTGTGTTGATACTTTCTGAGTGTCGACACAGCTCCTTGTGTCGACACATTCTTCTTGTGTTGAAACTTTGGCTGAGTGTCGACACATCTTCTTTGTGTCGACACTTGTACTTAGAATTTGTTGAACATTGCTGAGTGTCGACACAGCCTCCTAGTGTCGACACTTTTTTCATGTGTTGAGTCTTCTGCTGAGTGTCGACACATTCTTTATTATGTCGACACTTGTACTTGGACTCTGTTGAACTTTGCTGAGTGTCGACACAGCCTCCAAGTGTCGACACTTTCTGATGTCGACAAAGTTCCACTGGGTGTCGACACTGCTTCTAAGTGTCGACACTTCTTCACTGGACATTTCTTCAATGAGTGTCGACACATCCTGTATGTGTCGACACTTTCCTCCTGGTGTCGACTCTGCATTCCTGGTGTCGACACAATTACTCCAAGTGTCGACACTGCTTCTCTGGATGTCGACACAAGTCTTCTTAAGTGTCGACACTTTTCTTCTGGGTGTCGACACATGGACTTAGAAATTTTTCAGCTTTCCCTGCAAATACTTAACCTGCACAACTAAACTCAAAACACATCAAATACATTTTGATGTATATCATTGAGTAGGGTGAGGCTTCTTCAAATCAGGTACATTTATTCCAATGTACCCAACAGTGATATCGCGTCGCACGCCCGTTCGCCTGTTAGACGATTCCGCCGCAAGCCCGTGGTCGATCTCGTCCGCCTGTTCGTCGATCCAGCGCCGAGTCTCGCCGCCTCCGTTCCTCCGCAGCAGTCCCGCCTGCCGCCTGCTACGTCGACCTCGCCAAAGCTTCGCCTCCACTATTCCTCCTTAGCAGCTCCGCCATCCGCCGTTTTTTCCCTCCCGTTTTTCACCAAACCCCAGATTTACCGCCTACCTGCAACCCTACTTCAACTCCCTTGACGTTTCCTCCACCTCCATCCCCTCCTCACCCAGCCGCCTATTTCATTTCCTGCCAAACCCCCAACCTCCCGAGCCCTTCCACCCTCTCCACTACATTCCACCACTGGAAACCCCCTTCTCCATAGCTTCCCTCCCACTTCTCCGTCCACCTACTGTGACTGCGCCGCGAAGAATCGAAAGTTACTGCAGAGGCCCTCGGTGAGATCTCTCCTTTCCCCATCCCCCAATCTTCTGTGTTTGCATTTATTATGAATTATTTCAGCAAGGATGTTTCATTCCCATGTAGCACGCGCTCGTCCTAACCATTCCTCTCCGTTCGTTCTTCATTTGAGTTAGCAAGGCATATTGTGGAATAGTTAATTGTCGTGCCCTATTAATTTCATTTTAGACTTAGAAATTGTGAAGTAAAAAAAAATTTTTGCATCAGTTTGGTGTGGCTGCTGTGATATCTCATTTCTATTGTGGGATAGCCGAGCGAATTTTTCACTTCCTAATTTCTGAGTTTACGGGTTTTTCAAGTTTGTCCATGGAATCACTAGTGGAGCACCTAGAGGGAAATTTGGGAGATCTGAGTAAGCGTATGAAAGAGATTATGACGGCCATCACCACACTTTCGCTATCGGTGAGAGACACAAATCAAGTCATGTTAGGGTTGCGCACGTCAGTTAACAACCTGGAGGCTCGATACCGCATAGGGGGTCCTCCTGCACAACCCCCTACTCCTCCAGTAGGACCGCCGACACCTCCTACACTAGAACCTTAACCAGTTCATCACGAACACGGGCATCCACCTAGGTGGGATGCGGGTATCAAATTAGATGTTGGGGATTTTGAGAGCACACTCGAGCCTGAAGTGTGTCTTGACTGGTGCGAGCGACTTGAGCGATTCCTCAGTTGGAAGCGCACCCCTGTCCACCAACAGGTGGAATATGCCACCCTGAAACTGAAAGGCCCCGCACTCACTTGGTGGGGGCAAGTTGAGCGGATGCGGTACACTATGGGGCAACCTCCTGTCACCACATGGGTTGAGTTCAAAGCTCAACTCAAGAAGAGGTATGTCCCAGCCGATTTCATGCAAACCTTGTATCGAAGGTATCACAACCTTCGACAGGATAAGTAAACCATCGACGAATACACGAACGAGTTCCTGGTCCTCCAATCACGTTTAGATCTGAAGGAGGAAGATCATATGGTCGTGGCCCGCTATCTGAATAGGCTGTGATACGCGATACGAGACCACCTGGAGGTGCACGATTTCCGGGACTTGGGGGAGATCTCCAGTCGTGCCCGCCGAGTGGAGGCTCTCCAGAAGAGGACATCTGGGCCGAAGTTGACTGATAGAACTCATTACTCTTCCTCTTCGACATCGACCACCAGGGCGGCTATGTCACCCACCCCTGGTCTACCTTCTAGTGTCAAACCCGTATTGTCAGCCCCTACCAATGCGGACCCCTCCTCGATTTTCGTAAAAGGGAAGGAGGTTGTCACCACTAAACCGATCTTTCGTTGTTTCAAATGTATGGAGCCAGGACATAAATCCTCTGAGTGTCCGAGACGACAGTTTACCGCGGTTGTTGAGGCTGGCGATGGACGAGATCCGGAGTATGGGATCTGGGAGAGCGATTTAGTCAGAGAGACAGAGTACCTCCTTGAGGGAGCGGGTGAGGTAGAGGGCAAGCAACCAGATCAGTTGGTTTGTGTCATACAGCATAGTCTGCTTACTTCGAGAGCTACCACTGATGATGCTTGGGTGCGGCATAATATCTTTCACACCAGCGCTCGCATCCAGGAGCACTACTGTTCTATTATCGTTGACAGCGGGAGCATGTAAAATTTCGTATCCCAGCGCATGGTAGAGAAATTAAACCTCCAGACTCAGAAACTGGAGCGCCCATATGAGTTTTCCTGGGTGACTAGTGGCACCACAATGGTCATATTACATCGATGTCTCGTGGCGTTCACCATTGGTCCTGCTTATTCTGACTCGGTGTGGTGCGATGTTGCACCCCTCGATGTCTGACATATTCTCTTGGGGCATTCGTGGCAATATGACCGTAGCACTATCCATGACGGAAGGAACTCTTATTCCTTCGACCATCGCTGTCGTAAGACGGTCCTTCCCCAGAAGAACGGACTTGTTCCACAACGACTCCACCCCCCCCCCCCCCGGTGGAGCCCACCGGGGCTCCTATTTCCACGACCACGCTCGCCACCATGGCATATTCGTCCGCCTGCATGTTTTTGACAGAGCAACAGTTTTGTCACGAGATGCGTGAGGGTACCGTCGCCTATGTCTTAGTCGGTCTAGAGTTCCACTGTGGAAATCCCTGCGGCCGTTTGACCTCTGATCACTGAGTTTGGCGACATTACCCCGGACGAGTTACCCGACCAGCTTCCACCGCTGAGGGACAACCAGCACTACATCGATTTAGTCTCAGGTGCAAGCCTGCCCCACCTACCACATTACCGTATGAGCCCGAGAGAGCACGAGGAGCTCAGGAGACAGGTATCCGAGCTTCTCCAGAAGGGACATGTGAGGGAAAGTCTTAGTCCATGCGCTGTTCCTGCCCTTCTTGTTCCAAAGAAGGACGAGCCTTGGCATATCTGTGTAGACAGTCACACTATCAACAAGATTACAGTCAAGTACCGTTTTTCGATTCCCCGGTTAGACGACATGCTCGACATGCTGAGTGGGGCGAGGATTTTTTCGAAGATTGATCTCCGGAGTGGCTATCATTAGATCTGGATTCGACCCGGAGATGAATGGAAGACGGATTTCAAAACGAGGGAGGGATTGTATGAGTGGTTGGTCATGCCTTTTGGCTTGTCCAACGCTCCTAGCACCTTTATGAGATTGATGACCCGAGTACTTAGACCCCTGATGGGGACCTGCGTAGTTGTCTACTTTGACGACATCCTTATCTACAGCTTCGACCCTGATCAGCACCTCAGACATCTTCGTCAGGTCCTGCAGATCCTAAGAGAACACCGCTTGATCATCAACTTAAAAAAATGCACCTTTCTCACTAGTAGTCTCACATTTTTTGGTTACATCGTCTCCTCCGAGGGCATCAAGGTGGACCCGGAAAAGATCCAGGCGATGGAGTCCTGGCCCACCCCCAGGAACTTCACCGAGGCACGAGGGTTTCATGGCCTAGCTTCGTTCTATCGTCATTTTATACTCAACTTTAGCGCCCGCATCGCACCCATCACAGATTGCCTCCGCAAGGGGCAATTCGTATGGACGGCCGAGGCAGAGCAGGCATTCCTCCTTATGAAGGAGACGATGTCGAGCACTCCAGTTCTAGCCCTGCCTGATTTTGAAAAGATTTTCGAAGTAGATTGTGACGCTTCACATGTCGGTATCGGGGCGGTATTGAGTCAGGAGGGCTGACCTGTAGCATTTTATAGTGAGAAGCTGAACGACGCAAAAACGAGATATTCGACCTACGATCTTGAGTTTTTCGCCATCGTGCAGGCTCTGCGTCATTGGAGACATTACTTGATACAGCGCGAGTTCGTGCTGAATAAGGATCATGAGGCGTTGCGTTATCTGAACTCCCAGAAGGACGTCCGGCGCCACGCCAAATGGCCCGCCTTTCTGCATGAGTACACCTTTCACATCCTACATAAGCCAGGAGTCACCAATAGAGTCGCTGATGCCCTCAGTCGACAAGCGCATCTTTTAGGAACTCTACGCCCTCGTCTGACTGACTTGGACTCTCTGAAGGAGTTGTACGCCACTGATCCTGATTTTTGTGTTGTGTGGGCAGAGTGTCAGCCGCATGGGGCGGACCCGACGGGACATTTCTGCGTGAGCGAGGGGTACCTATTTAGGGGCACCAGATTATGCATCTGCCAGGGTCCATTATGCAAGGCCTTACCTACCGAGTTGCACTCGTCCGGGCTAGGTGGACATGTCGGACAAGCCAAATTGCTAGATCTAGCGACCTCGCGTTATTATTGGCCACGAATGAGACAGGATGTTATCATCCACGTTCGTACCTGCCAAATGTTTAAGGGATAGTCCCAGAACACTGGATTGTACACGCAGCTGCCCATTCCTGAGCGGCCATGGGACGAGGTCTCCATGGACTTTGTTAGCGGTTTCCCTACGGCCGCGCGAGGAATTGACTCCGTGTTCATAGTTGTTGATAGATTCTCAAAAATGGCGCACTTTATACCTTGCCGGAAAACCTTCGATGCGGCACATGTGGCCCATCTCTTCTTTCGAGAGGTGGTTCGACTTCATGGGGTCCCACGCACTTTCACTTCCAATAGGGACACTCGATTCATGGGCTATTTTTGGAAAACCTTATGGCGAAAACTGGGCACGAAATTGAATTTTAGTAGTGCGTACCACCCCCAGGCTGATGGGCAAACTGAGGTGGTCAACCGAAGTTTGGGTAATTTATTGAGATGTCTAGCCGGAGAACACCCCAAGCAGTGGGATCTAGCGTTAGCTCAAGCCGAATTTGCATACAACAGCACCATCAATCGCTCCACCGAAAAGTCTCCTTTCGAGATTGTGTATGGCTTCCCTATTCCCCATTACCTTGATCGTCATTCTTTACCTTCCTACGAGCGCATTTCTTTTGATGCTACTACTTGTATTGAAAACTTAAAATCTTTGCATGAATCTATTCATAATAAGTTGCAGGTGACATCCGAAAAATACAAGAATAGCGTTGATAACCATCGGAGCGATGTGTCTTTTTCGAAAGGTGATTGGGTGCCAGAACACTTTAGAAAGGAAAGGTTTCCCAGTGGGACTTACCACAAGCTTCGACAGTGTCGTTTCGGTTCTTTTCAGGTAAGAAAGTGGTTGGGAGAGAATGCCTACCTTATTGACCTGCCCTTGGAATTCGGGACATCTCCGATTTTCAATGTGGCGGACCTGTCCTCTTTCCATGGTACCCCACCGTCCGCGCCAGTGCCACCACCTACCTTGGAGCCCGGGACGACCGCGGGCTTTCAGCCGGCCTTCACACCTACCACGGAGGAAATTGATCAGGTGCTTGATGTTCGGGAGTTCCAGACTCGTGCAGGTGCTTACCAGCGTTACTTGGTTACTTGGCGGGGAAGGGACATCTTGGATAGCAGTTGGGTAAGTGCCAGAGAGCTCCAGCGTCGACGTCCAGATCTGTCTGTTGCTGCCACCAGCCCAGTCTCGCCGGAGTCGAGTTCTGTCAACCCCGGGGGAACTGATGTGATCCTGTCGCCGGCACTCTAGTGCCGCCTCGTTTTTATTTTCTTTGCTTATTTACTGTTGCAGATAAATTGTTTGTGTTGTCGCTTATTTATCTTCCGTCATGAACATGTATGTTTAAATTTCTTGTATTGTGGCCCGGCACGTGAGACTGACCACCTCGCGTGACCCTGAGTGGATTGGTCCGGTTTAGAATGGGTGGGCGGGTCGTCGTCGCTATTTGATTTTGTGTGAATATCCTTGCTGAAAATTTGCAAACAAAAAATCATAATAATTTTTTTCCTTATTACATGGGGGGAATGGGGCTATATAAAGCCACTTGCTGGATGCCCTAATTGGTGTGGAGTAAATAATTGAGATTGAGTTTTCACTCTCTCGGTGATATCCCGCCGCACGCTCATTCGCCTGTTCGACGATTCTGCCGCAAGCCCGTGGTCGATCTCGTCCGTCTGTTCGTCGATCCAGCGCCGAGTCTCGCCGCCTCCGTTCCTCCGCAGCAGCCCCGCCCACCACCTGCTACGTCGACCTCGCCAAAGCTTCGCCTCCAACGTTCCTCCTTAGCAGCTTCGCCATCCGCCATTTTTTCCCTCCCGTTTTTCACCAAACCCCAGATTTACCGCCTACCTGCAACCCTACTTCAACTCCCTTGACGTTTCCTCCACCTCCATCCCCTCCTAACCCGGCCACCTATTTCATTTCCTGCCAAACCCCCAACCTCCTGAGCCCTTCCACCCTCTCCACTGCATTCCACCACCGGAAACCCCGCTTCTCCATAGCTTCCCTCCCACTTCTCCGTCCACCTACTGTGACCGCGCCGCGAAGAATCGAAAGCTTCTGCGGAGGCCCTCGGTGAGATCTCTCCTTTCCCCTTCCCCCAATCTTCTGTGTTTGCATTTATTATGAATTATTTCAGCAAGGATGTTTCATTCTCATGTAGCACGCGCTAGTCCTAACCATTCCTCTCTATTCGTTCTTCATTTGAGTTAGCAAGGCATATTGTGGAATAGTTAATTCTCGTGCCTATTAATTTCATTTTAGACTTAGAAATTGTGAAGTAAAAAACTTTTTTGCATCCAAAGAGGATCTACACCGCTTACGATGTAGATTGCAGGGCAGATCTACAAACAGAAGATGACTATTTTGATGAACAGCGGGAGTACTCATAACTTTATCAACCCGACAATGGCACAAAAGCTGGGGCAAGAGATCACCAAGGATGCTTCTTTCCAGCTCATGGTGGCAGACGGAAATAAGCTGCAGTGTGAAGGAGTGTTGAAGAGAGTGGGGTTTAGTGTATAAGGATACACCTGCAAGATGGATGTCTACTTGTTGCCCATCCGGGGATCATATATGGTTCTGGGGGTCTAATGGTTGTGATGGCTTGATAAAGTACCTGGGATTGGGATAGTTTGACCATGGAATTCGCTCAAGATGGGAGAGAGTACTGCATGCACGGGATCAGAACTTCACCGGTGAAAGAGATCTCTCTTCGCTGCTTAGAGAGATTATGAGAACAAGAGAACGACATGGCTGAGATTATAGAGATCGGGACTCCAGCTATGCCCACGCAAGAAGTCCCTGAGCAGATGAAGTCATTACTTCTCCAGTATCCGGATGTCTTCTAGGAACCCCGATTGTTACCTCCGCGGTGATTCTGAGATCACCAGATCGGTCTGAAGGAAGAGACTGAGCCGACCAACATTCGATCCTACCATTACCTGTACATACAGAAGACTGAGATAGAACGAAGCGTGAAGGAGATGCTAGCCGCGGGAATCATTAGACCCAGCACCAGTTCATTTTCCTCACCCATCATCCTGGTGAAGAAAAAGGACGGGTCGTGGGGATTTTATGTCGACTACTGCGCTAAACAACTCTACTATCAAAGACAAGTTTCATATCCCCATGATCAAGGAATTTCTTGACGAACTACACGGAGCACACATGTTCACCAAGCTGGATTTGCGGTCGAGGTACCACCAAATCAGGATGAAGGCCAAGGATATCTTCAAAACAACTTTTCAGACGCATGATGGTCACTACGAGTTCGACGTGATGTTGTTCAGACTCTCCAACGCACCGTCGACATTTCAGACAGTGATGAACGGGATCTTCCGACCCCTCCTCCGCAGGTCTGTATTAATTTTTTTATGGCATTCTGATCTATAGTGCCAACTGGGAAGAGAATCTCCAACATGAAGAACAAGTACACATGATACTCTGGTAGCACCAGCTCTATGTCAACGCTCCAAATGCTCATTTGGGTAAGAAGAGGTAGAATATCTGGGGAATATTGTCTCGGCACGAGGAGTTAAGGCCGACCCCCGGAAAGTGGAGAGCATGCAGACGTGGCATAGGCCGCGCACGGTCCGTGTACTTCGGGGTTTCCTCGGGATGACGGGCTACTACCGGTGATTCGTGAAATATTATGGGAAGATAGCTCGACCGTTGACCTGGCTCTTACACAAGGATGCCTTCTGCTAGCAAGAGGAGGCGGAGGCTGCATTTTAAGCTCTAAAGACGGCCATGACGACGACACCAGTGCTGGCTCTTACCGACTTCACCAAGGAATTCATACTGGAGACCGATGCTTCAAGCATAGGGATCGGTGTCAGGCTCATGCAAGAAGGTCGGCCAATTGCATTTTTCAGCAAGGCGTGTTGGCTCCCTGGAAGCTAGGCTTGTCGACTTATGAGAAGGAAATGTTGGTCATTGTTGGAAAAGCTCATGTAAAGAGGCCCATTTATTTGTATTTCTTCTTTTCTCCTCTTTAGTCTCACATCATGTATAGGACTTTCTTCTCCCTTTCTCCCTCCTATAAATATGTATTCATACCTTGTATTTGATTATTGAGAAAGTATATACAAGTTTGAGGATTTATCTAAATGGTATCATAGGGAACGGTCCGGCCTGTTTTTTTTTCTAACCGCCCAGTCTTTCGGTTAACCCGGCGGCCTGTGTCCTTTCTAACCGCCTGCTCCTCCTAATTACCGGGCGGCTTGTTTTACTGCTTGTTGCAGTGCCTTGCAGCCTGCTCCCTTTCTAACCGCTTTCTAGAGGTTAGAATTTCTGTAACCATGGCTTCCCGCACGGTTAAGGTCATTCTAACTGCTTCCTCTGCTCTCTCTCTCTCTCTCTCTCTCTCTCGTGGCTTCTATCACTTCTTCTCCTTCTCCTACCTTTTTATATCCTTTCTATCAGGTGGGGTCTTCCCTCCCTTGTTTTCCTTTGTCTGCGCGGTTTCATATCGGCTACCTGCTTCCCCTCTACTCGATGCGGTCTCCCTGTCTACCCGTCAAGATTTTCCCTTCTCGCTGCTCTCCACCTTTCTCGCCGCGACTTCTCTTAGTCGTTACTCGCTGCGGTCTCCTTATCTACCCGCCGAATTCTTGCCTTCTCGCTGATCTGCTCCCTGCTCGCCGCGACTTGTCTTAGTAGCCGCGACTTCTCTTCTCGCCGCAATTTGTTCTCTTAGTCGTTGCGGCTTCCCTCATCCTGGTGAGCTCCGCATCTAGGTCGCGGCATCTTCCCTTGACGCTGGTGTGCTCACTGTGACCGAGCGGCCTTCTCGACCGGCTTGTTCTCTGCTTAGTCGTTGTGATTTGTCTTCTTGAATGCGGCTTCTCCTCTCTACTGCAGGCTCCGCATATTGGTCGCGGCATCCTCCTTGCCGCTGGCGTGTTATCATCGTGACCGTGCGGCTTCTCTTCTTCTCTAGTCGTGGCTGCTTCTCTCGGCTAACCGCTCTGCATTCTGGTCGCGGAGACTTCGTTGCCTTGCCGCTGGTGTGTTGTCACCAAGACCGTGCGGTCTTCTCGCTCGGGTTACCGTGTGGCCTCCTGCCCTCTGGTGAGCCCGCGCGGTCTCCCCTCAGTTCGCTGGTTTTCTGTCCGCCGACCTAGCCTCCTGCTCACCTTGTCATGGGGTCCTCACTTGATTCTACCGGAGAGACGGCTTCCTCCTCTGCAGACCGTTCGGCCTCTGCCCCTGAACTCCGTGATGAGTTGTGGATTACTACTATTTCATTAGTCGGGAAGAACTTTGTGGAGTGGGTACACTCAGTTCGCCGCGTACTTCAGTCCAAAGGCTTTCTACATCACTTGACCCAAGCAGCTCGTATTGCTCCTACTAACGATTGGTTGTGCAACAATGGTCGGGTTCATACATGGCTCCTCAACTCCCTTGATACCGAACCCTACCGAATGGTCATGTATCACGAAACGGCCAAGGCAAAGTGGGATGAGCTCCAGTCTCTATATTCCGGTAAAGATAGTCTTCAGCACCTATATGACATCATCACTGATCTTCAGACTCCTGATGTTGGAGGAGCCACCTACCTCACCTCATTTGTTGCTCGCGCCAAGACTCTGGTTGAAGCATGGATCCAACATCAACCTCCTACGCAGGATCTTGCTGCACAACGTGCTCAAAAAGTTGTCGGTGTTGTCATGCTGATGGCTCGTGTACCACCTCATCTTCAGAGTGTTCGGGCTCAGATCCTCTCCTTTGCTGCTACCCCAACACTATCAGATGTGTGTTCCATGTTGCTCAAGGTCTCACCACCTCCTGATAGTTCTGCTCCTCCGTCACCGGCTCTCCTTCAGCAGACTTCTGCACCCCTACTGCCTCTCCCTCCTCCTGCTCGCGGGGGGCATTCCGGATCGCGAGGCTGGGGTCGAGGAGGTCGTCCTCGACCAAAGTGTTCCTTCTGCGGTAAGGACGGCCACCTTGAGGCCACCTGCTATCGCAAGCATGGGCTTCCGCCTCGTCCACAGGCCACTGTTGCTGCTACCAACTACTCCGCTCGTACTGACCTTGAAGAGGTCCGCCTTCAGCTCCAACAACTCCATGGTCTGCTCAGTCGCCCACCTGCCTCTATTGCCTCCATCTCCCAAGAAGGTATCGCTTGTCTCTCTTTTAGTCCGCTCTGAATAGTGGACTCAGGTGTCACTCATCACATCACCTCCCTGCGACCACATCAATACCTGGATTCCTCTTATCCTAAGTGTATCACAATGGCCAATGGGGACACTGTTCCCGTCTCCGGCTCTGCTGATATCCCTCTCACTTCTTCTCTCTCTACGCTCGGCTCTTCATGTTACGGGTTCCCCGTTTAATTTGTTTTTTGTTGGTCGTTTTACTAATGATTTAAATTGCTCTGTAACCTTTACTTTTTCTTCTTTTCTGATATAGGATTGACAGACGCGAACTATCATTGGTAAGGGGCGACTGCAGAACGGGCTCTACCTCCTTGATGACTCTCCGGCTATCCTCACTTTCGTCTCCTCCGTTGATTAACATCGGCGTCTTGGGCATGCCCCTTTACCAGTCCTCCAGAAAGTTCTACCAGATGTATCTCTACCTCCTTTTCAGTGTGAATCATGTGTGTTCGGCAAGCAGCCTCGTTCATCTTTTTCGTCTCATTGTACTCGGAGCACTGCTCCTTTTATTTTAGTGCACTCTGATATTTGAAGTCCGTACAAAGTCACTAGCATTTCGGGTTATCGTTATTTTCTAACTTTTATTGATGATTATTCGCGAATAGCGTGGCTATACTTACTTCGTGATCGCTCCGAGCTTCTCCGTATCTTTCGGGCTTTCCTCCTTGAGACCCGCACGCAATTCTCCACTAACATCAAAATTATTCGCACTGATAATGCTCGTGAATACACTAGCCACGAATTTGCGACTCTTTGATCTGAATTTGGGGTCATTCAACAAACTTCATGTGCATATACCCTCCAACAAAACGGAGTCGCTGAACGTAAGAATCAACATCTTCTCGATGTGGCTCGCTCCATCATGCTTTAAATGCAGGTTCCCAAAGCTTATTGGAACTTTGTCTTTTCGGGCTTGTTATCTGATTAACCGTCTTCCTTCCCCCATACTCCACAATGCCACTCCGTTCAGCCTTATGTTCCCGTCTACTCCGACATTCTCTCTCACACCCCGCATTTTTGGGTGCACTTGCTACGTTCACACTCTTGGTCCATTCTTGGACAAATTGGATCACCGGGAAGCCAAACACATCTTTGTTGGCTACTCCCGGACTCAGAAAGGCTATGTATGCTACTCTCCGGCTAACCGCAAAGTGACTGTCTCTGCTGATGTTACCTTTCGGGAGGATCTTTTGTTCTTCTCTGCTTTAGATCTTATACCTTTACCACCAACCGTCCTACGTTCTGTCATTCTCGTTACCACTCCACCATCATGAATTCCTGCCCAGGCTCCCCCTATTTCCAAGCCACCTCTTATACGTGTCTACACTCGTCGTCATCCTGCCTCCGTTACACCACTACAGACGGCTTCGACCTCTGATGCTCTGCGTCCTGCTGATCCGGCACCAGAATCTACAACTCATCCCATGGCGAATTATGTATCCTTACATCGCCTATCTCCACAACTTCAAATTTTTGTCACTTCATTATCCTCGATTTATGTACCTAACTCTGTGTAGGAGGCTCTCCAACATCCTGACTGGCGGGCGGCCATAGAAGAAGAAATGACAGCTTTCTGTGCTAACCAGACCTGTAACTTGGTACCTCTACCTATCGGCCAGACACTTGTTTGGTCTAAATGGGTCTTTGTCATCAAACATGCTCCTGATGGGACGATTGACCGTCTGAAGGCCCGCCTGGTGGCTCGTGGCTTCACCCAACAGCAAGGTCTCGATTATGAGGAAACATTCTCTCTGGTGGCCAAGCTTAACACCATTCGTGTTCTCCTCTCCGTGGTTGTGCATCGTCAATGGACCTTACACCAACTGGACATCAAAAATGCGTTTCTCAACGGCGACCTCCAGGAACGGTTTACATGCAGTAACCTCCCGGGTTTGAGACCACGGGGGAGTCTCGAGTTTGTCATCTTAAGAAGTCCATCTATGAGCTCAAACAATCCCCTCGGGCATGGTTTGACAAGTTTAGTAAAGCCGTCTGGCAAGTCGGCTTTACTCGAAGTTCAGCTGACTTCTCTCTGTTCACGCGTCATCAGGCAACGGGAACTGTTCTTCTGTTGGTTTATGCTGATGACATCTTAATCACTGGAGACAATTCAAAGGGCATCCAAGCGGTCAAACAACACCTCAGATCTGTCTTTCAAACAAAAGATCTGGGGTATCTTCGATACTTTCTCGGTCTTGAGATCGCGAGACGGCCGGATGGACTTGTCATCTCCCAAAGGAAGTACTGTCTTGATCTCCTTCAAGATGCTGGCTACTCTGGATGCATGCCTACTACTACTCCAATGGTTGCAAATCATAAGTTGTGTGCGCATTCTTTTGATACAGATCTTCCTCTTCAAAATATGAAGTACTATCGACGACTGGTTGGGAAATTGATCTACCTAACGGTCACAAGACTGGATATATCCTCCATTGTTGGGGTGGTCCGCAGGTTTATGCATGTCCTGCAAACATCTCACCTTCAAGATGTTGAGCGCATCCTTAGATACCTTAAAACAGTTCTGGGTCAAGGATTGGTATACAAAATCACATCCTCTACTCCAACATTGATTGCGTATTCTGATGCAGACTATGTCGGTTCCTTGGATGATCGTCAGTCAACTAGTGACTTTTGTACCGATTTTAGAGGTCATCTCGTTACCTAGCGAAGTAAGAAACAAGCAGTGGTTGCTCGATCCTCAGCTGAAACAGAATACCGATCAATGGCATTTGTTGTCTCTGAGCCTACCTGGCTTGAAAGTCTCTTGCCGATATAGGGGTAAAACTTCCCTCACCTGTCATCATGTTATGCGACAGCCAAGCGTCTATACACATTGCAAAGAATCTACTCTTTCATGAAAGCAAGAAACATATTGAAGTGGACTGTCACTTTATCCGAGAGAAAGTCCAAATGAAGAAGATAGAATTGAAGCATGTTCCGCATACTGAACAAGTCGTTGATATCCTCACAAAGGCTCTACCAAGTACTCTACTTTACCAGTTTTTGGCCAAGCTGGGTGCATACGACTTGTACGCTCCAGCTTGCGGGGGAGTGTTGGAAAAGCCCATGTAAAGAGGCTCATTTATTTGTATTTCTTCTTTTCTCCTCTTTAGTCCCACATCATGTATAAGACTCTCTTCTCTCTCCCCCTCCTATAAATATGTATTCATACCTTGTATTTGATTATTGAGCAAGTATATACAAGTTTGAGGATTTATCTACAGTCATCATACATGTCGTGGCCTTGTGGCGGCCCTGCCTTCTGGGCAAACACTTAAGGTCCAGACCGATCACCAGAGTTTGAAATATTTTTGGAGCAATGAGTAGCCTCGCCTCTACAACAAAAATGGGTAACGAGGTTGCTTAGCTATGACTACGAGATAGTTTAAAAGAAGGGGAAGGAGAACGTTGCGGTTGATGCACTATCTTGCATACCAGAGGGACTGAGGGAGCACTTCAACACATCTCAGGGCCCCTAATCGACGCCTTGGACAATATACAGAAGGAGGTCCTACAAGATTCTGAAATGCGTCCTATCGTGGAGGCACTTCGACAGGGACACAATGCTCCTCCAGGGTTTCGACTGCAAAATGGGCACTTATATTTCACGACCGGGTGTTCATACCCTCGTCATCGCCATGGAAGAATACTATGTTGCAAGAGTTCCACTCCTCACCAGTGGGGGGCATGCAGGAGTTCTATGTACCTTACAGCAGGTCCCAGCCAATGTTTTCTGGAAACGCCAACGAATGGATGTCCAGAGGTTTGTGCAGTAATACGACATTTGTCAGCATCAGAAATATGAAACAACATCTCCAGCAGGTCTGCTTACTCCCTGAAGGTTCCATAGCAAATTTGGGACACGGTCTCCATGGACTTCATCGACGGCCTGCCGAGATCTCAAGGGAAGACAGTTATCATGGTCGTGGTTGACAAGCTATCCATGTACCGCCACTTCCTAACCTTGAACCATCCCTATACGGGGGATTCAGTGGCGGACTTATTTGTGCAGGAGATCGTTCGACTTCACGGCATTCCTTAGGCCATCATCTCTGATCAGGATATTGTGTTTGTGAGCAATTTTTGGAAGGAGCTATCCCGGTAACAGGGTACTCGTCTATGCATGAGCACCACCACCACCCTCAAACGGACGAACAGACACAGGTGCTTAATCGGGGGGTCGAGACGTACTTACGATGGTTTGTGATGGATGCGCCCCGCACCTAGACGCGTTGGCTACATTGAGTCGAATACTGCTGCAACGCCTACCACAAAACAACAACAACACTCAAGCCTATATCCCCTTTATTCTTATACAAAAGTACTAAGATACTTTCTCTCCATTGGTCTGACATCCTTTTTGACTTCAGTATCTTATTGAAAAAGTATGTAAGTCACAAAATTCTTTCATTTCTTAGACATTTTCATACTTTGATAGGTATATCGTTTGGCTCAACCGTCTTTCCATTTTTCACTCCGTTTGAAGTACGGACGCTCCGCCCGACCTTGGGGACGTATGAACCAGAGGCAAAGGCGATACCAGCGGTTGATCGTGAGTTGCGCGATCGAGATCGTTCTCTTGCCCTTCTGCGTGAAAACCTTTTGGCAGCTCAGAATAGAATGAAGGTCCAAGTAGATGAACACAGAACGGAACGGGAGTTCACAGTAGGAGATGAGGTCTTCCGCAAGATTCAACCACATACAGACAAACCTATGTGGCTCGGAGGATGAACCAGAAGTTAGCACCGAGGTAATATGGGTCCTTCAGAATCACCCAGAGAGTGGGTCTGGTTGTATATATATTGGCCTTGCCAGAGGGATTGCGTATTCACCCGGCCTTTCATGTCTCATTGCTGAAAAAGAAGATCGAGAACATGGTACAGGTGTACCCTACCCTTCTAGAGGCAACCCACGGTGGGCAAATCCGACCGCTCCCAGAGGAGGTACTGCTCACCAAATGGAAGAAGCGCGGTAGCGAGTACCGTTAGGAGATTCTCATCAAATGGAAGAACTTATCGGCGGCGCACAACACATAGGTTGATTTGCTCGAGTTCCGAGAACTTTATCCAAACTTTCAGCTTGAGGACAAGCTGGTTGCTGATGGGTGAGAGAATGTTATGACTCGCATAACAACTGTTTCACTGGCCAACAATATGTGTGTCGGCAGAAGAAGGCAGCACAAAGCGGGGATGAACCTACCGGTTTAGCCCTCCCCTATTGAACCACGGCGGCTCAAAGCTGAACCTGCGGGTTCAGCCCACATGGGGAGTGGTGCAACCTGCGCCGTATCATTTGTCTTATTTTATGCCACGCAATTTTATTTTGGTATTTGTAGCGCATGTATTAGCGCGCGTGTATTTTCTTTCACGCATTTTTTATCTTGATATTTGTAGCGCATGTATTAGCGCACACGTATTCTATTTCATGCACTTGTATGACTTATTGGGGTGATCGTCCAATAAGTCCATGAATAAAAATATTCGTCAAATTAGGTAATATGTTAATTAAAGAAAGCACTCAAAAATAATTAAGCATAATTTATTTGGAGCAATATTGAAAACAAAATCAAAATTCACCTTTGGAATTTATTAGTATAGAATCGGAAAGAAATGTTTCTGATTTTGAAAAATTGCATTCCCTATTTCAAAAAGACTTAAAATCATTATTTTATTTTAGAAACATTTATTTTCCTAAAATAACTCTAAAGAGAGTCGGCACCCAACCTTGGCAAATTAAAATTTCTCCTTTATTAAGGAACAGTACTTTTTCCAAAGGGAGGAGCTTGGCAAAATTCGACGAAACAGTCTTATATGTATTGTCGTAAGCCATCCCGCCCCCTTTCCCCAGCGCACCACCAGTCGACGTCGCCACGAGAGCTAGTAACACCCACCCTCGCCCTAGGGTTTCGGCCACCGACAGCCACCGCCCCTACAACCCCGGTGAACCCTTCCCTACTTTCTACCACCAGAGAAGCTCCACCGGAACTGACAAGGAGATTTAGCCGTTCGGTTCTGCCGCCTCCATCCGCGGGCCAGTTGACCCTGACACATCTTTCTCGATCCACTTCCTCCTGTGACAACTCCGGCGGATGAGTTCCCCCTATTCCCCCTATCTCCACCTTGCTCGACTCCTCCCCATTCGTGAAGCCTGAAGCCTTGCTCTAAGATAGTGAAACACCAACACCTCATTGAGCCTTCCACTGTTTCAGCCGTTCCAACCGAGTCGTCCGCAGTTTTCAGCCATTCCAGCCGCTGCTTTCCTAAGGGTCCGTTGGTATACCTCTCAAAACTTATCTCCTTTGCAAGTTTCTTGTTAAACAAAATGATAAGCTTAATGTTTAGTTGGTTATTAAAAATCAGAATATGCTTGCCTTAATTTTCTCGGTGCCTGTTTGACGTTAATTTTCATGATCTCGCATTTTTCTGCGCTCGTCTATTCTTGTGGAAGATTTATTTCAAGTCGTTGATTTCGCTCAAGTGTTGGTTTATATGCGTATTTATGAAATTTAGATCAATTACCGCTTACCCTTTGCTCGAGAAAATCACGCTAGCGCTATGAGTTTTAAAAGAGAAAACAAATTTATTTATTTAAAATTGTCTCGAGAAATCCGGTCTACATCAGTTTGGTATCCGCGCATTTCGATTGACTCCTACTGTGAATTGATCGATCTGATATTTTAGGTAAATTTGTTTTTATTCTCATTTAATCAAAAAAAAAAATTACTTAGAGCCTTTTTTAATATATATATATACAAAAAACAAAAAATATTTTTTTTATAAATCCTTGGGAAAAAATGGAGACCCTTGAGGAATGCATGAAAATATTAATGAAAAACGTTGAGATTGTCATTGTCGGATTTAAGGAGAATCTGAATGGGTTGTGCACCGATGTACACGACCTTGAAATGACAATGCGCAAGCAAAATATTTTTCTTGATTATGTCCCGACTATGATCAACTAGTGGAACCCGGACTTGAAATTATTAATAATCCTCTTTCACAAGCACCTTGACCCCACTAGTCTTCACTATAACCCTCCCTTCAATCGAGGAGTTCCTTCCTGAGCCCCAGCCCCAAGAAGAGGAATTTCATCCTCCTCATCCGCCCATCCTAACTGAAGAGGTGTTTCCACGTGAATCACGACCCTTAGTTAGGGGTGCAACTCGCATCGCTTCGGATCGGTTCCACTCAGAACCAAGAACCGACCAAACTGGAAATATCGATTCCAATATTTTGGAACCGGAACCGACCCACGATTCTAAAATGTAGAACCGGAACCGAACCGGAAATATCGGTTCGGTTCCGGTTTGGTTCTCGGTTCTTTAAATTTAATGATAATACTTAGTATGCTAGTACAATATGATAATATGATTCACAAAACTTCATTATGATTTATGTTTCAGGGACTCTTTTATTGAATCTTAGTAGTACAATAATACTAGATACTAGTTGGATATGTTGATTACCTTCAAAACAAGATTATCAAACATTGTGAATCAATACACCTAAAGAAGAAGAGAAGAGGGATACCTCGAGGTGGAAGGATCAAGGATGGGAATAAGATTACCTTAGGAGGGAAGAGGGATACCAGGAGGAGCTCCACCAAAAGAAGCGTGATTGGCCATTGATTCATGCGAGCTGGAGGAAGATGGAGGAAGATCAATGAAGCCTTGAAGGAGCATCGACGTCGTCGATGGTTCAGTGAAGGAGCGCCATCGAGATCAAGTGGAGCGCCGTCGAGATCAAGTGAAGGAGCGTCGTCGTAATCCAGGATTTTGCCGCTACCCGCTCCCATCGGCCGCTGCAATGACCTTGTCGCTAAGGCACGCAAAAGAAATGGCACTCGAGAAGTCGGAATGAGAGCTCAATTGGAGAACCGCTGATTGTTGTGGCGTTGAACCAATGTTAAATCATAAATGTTAATAATTAAAATATTAATAGTTATACGTTACATTAAATTTTAATCTATTAACTTAACTCGGGTCGATTCTCGGGTACCTGAGTATGGGAACCGAGAACCGACCCGAACCGTCGGTTCTATTAAAAATAGATACAGCCCCGAACCGCACAAAATTGGAACCGACCCGAACCGCCTAAATTGGTTCGGTTTCGGTCTGGTTCTCGGTTCTTCGGGTCTTTTTGCACACCCCTACCCTTAGCTATCGAGTTTATCCCTGAACCCCTACTTTAGGAAATAGAACGTACTAGTGGTGTGTCACTCAACTTAGGTGACAGAGACTCGATCTATGTATATCTCAATTCTCCTAGTCCATTGCAATCACCTACACTAAAGGCCACAAACACTATGTCTAATGATCAACTCGACTTAAAATTAGAACCCTCGCCACATATTAATTTTATATTTGGAGGACATCATTTTGTGTCATAACCTTATCCCATAATTATAAATATGTCTGAAAAATTTTATTATCCAATTATTGATTTATTTAAAAAAAATCATGTTTTAAGGATAATAAGAACCCCAAAAATTTTCGCACCAAACAAAGATACGCGATTTAAAGAATTTCTCTGGAAAATTTTAAATGCTAAATTTGAGATTAATTTTAAATTTTGCAACGTTAATCAAATTCGATCGGGTGATATGTTTGGGACAGTTGATTTTGGTCTAGTAGATTCTCGTATGTGTCTGACAGGAGAGCGTATGATGCGATGTGATTTAATGATTTCACAAGTCGAGCCTACTTGCTTCCCACCCTATTTCTTTGATCCCCGCTCTCCAAGACTTTGTGATACTATTCACTCTTATGCTCTGATTTTTTTTCTGATCATTTAAATATCATGCATAAAATTTTGACCAACTGTTTACGAGCATATTCGGAAACTATAATTCCATAGTTGGTTTTTTCGCCAGGAATTATATTTTTTCGAAGGAGATTGGTTTCTTGTACTTTTCAGGAAATGGAGTTTGCCTACAAGTCCTGAGATGCAGTGGAGGATCCTTCTTTTGCCTCACTACGCACCACCATCCAGAACATGACAGTAGCAGAGCAGGTAAAGATCGGTGGTTGGGTTTTCTTGTCGCAGGTTACATTACACTCTCGACGAGGTCGAGGTTTTTCAACCCTGGGAGAATTGGTGCAACCTGCGCCGCATCATGTGTCTTATTTTTTGTCACGCAGTTTTATTTTGGTATTTGCAGCGCATGTATTAGCACATGTTAGTTTCTTTCACGCATTTTTTACCTTGGTATTTGTAGCGCATGTATTAGCGCACATGTATTTTATTTCATGCACTCGTATGACTTATTGAGGTGATCGTCCAATAAGAACCTGAATAAAAAGATCCATCAAATTAGGTAATAGGTTAATTAAGGCAAGTACTCAAAAAGAATTAAAATCATTATTTCATTTTTAGAAATATTTCTTTCCCTAAAATAACTCCAAAGACAGCCGACCCCAACCTTGGCAAAATTAAAATTTCTCCTTTATAAAAGGAACAGTACTTTTTCCAAAGGGAGGAGCTTGGCAGAATTCGGCGAAACAGTCTTATCTATTTTGTAAAAAGCCTGCCCGCCTCTTTTCCTCAATGCGCCACCAGACGACGTCACCGCCAGAGCTAGCAATGCCCACCCTCGCCCTAGGGTTCCAGCGATCCTATCCCTGCTCTCTTTCGTCGGACTCTCCACCGCCAGCCACCGCCCCAACAACCTCGGTGAACCCTTCCTTAATTGCTACCCCCGAAGACGAAGCTCCACCAGAACTGACGAGGACATTGAGCCGTTCGGTTCCGCAGCCTACATCCGAGGGTCGGTCGACCCCGACACATTTTCCCGGTCCTCTTCCTCTCGTGACAACTCCGGCGGCTGAGTTCCCCCTGTTTCTGCCTTGCTCAACTCCTCCCCATTCGTGAAGCCTGAAGCCTCGCTCTAAGATCGTGAAACACCCACACCTCATCGAGCCTTCCACTATTTCAGTCGTTTCAACTGAGTCGTCCACTGTTTTCATCCATCCCAACCGCTGCTTTCCTAAGGGTCTGTTGGTATACCTCTCAAAACTTATCTCATTTTCTAGTTTTCTGTTAAACAAAATTCAATGTTGCAGATGTCGGATGTCGGGGACACGTCGGTTTGGGTTTTCATGTCGGTTTTTCATATATCGGATTTTAATATTTAATTAATTATAAATGTAATTAAATATTATTTTTTATACATGTCACAGTACTACATATTTTACAACTTATTGAACTTTTAAACATTAAAAGCTATATGTAACATTTAACATACAACACTTTAAAGAAAAAATTTGTAAAACTAGTGATTTTAAGAAACTATCAATCATATATTATTTTTATGAGATCAAAATTTCAATTATTAATTTTCAAACATAGCACATTTTTTGTCACTTAAAGACTCATCTATAGTTGGCAGATTAGATAGACTATGATCTTCATCAGATGAACCCTCTAGATCTCACTCGTCCACCTCAGATATTTTTTCTTTCCCCTTCTTTGATAACTAACATCCACTGCTTTGCTTGTAGCTGGTCTTGGAGGCCTCATTTCATCATGATCAACATCGACTATCTTGCCAATTTGCGCCCATGTCAGCCCCTCTCCAGGAAAGACTTCATCATCATCATCTTCATTTTCGTCCTCTGCAGGATCAACATTCATCATCCACTCTTGTACCACTCCAGAATCAACATTGTTAGCTGTCAATGGATCTCGAGATGTATCTGAATATTTTGACTTCAACAAAACATTGAACTTTACAAATACTAAATCGTTCAATCTTTTGCTATCGAGTTTATTCCTCTTTTTAGAATGTATCTACAAAATTTTTTAAAAAGTTAAATAATTTATACAATTTTATAATAAAATATTTATGTTTAACTAAATAAATAAATGCATACCGTCTCGAAAGTGCTCAAGTTCCTCTCACAGCCAGAGGATGAAGTAGTTAGACTTAAAATCTTCATAGCCATAGTTTTAAGGTATGACGTATCATCAATGTTAAGCCTCCACTAATGTACTGTAAAAATTAAAACGTCAGCACAATATATTATACATAAATACATTATTAATGTTAACTTATTAACTAAATAACGCTTACCTGGATTTAAATTGGGATTTTGTAGTTGTCGTTTTGTCATATCTTTACCAAATAACCTTTGCTGGTATTGGTAAACATCAAGCTCAACACTGTTGTGATCCTGTGTAGAAGAATCTTTCTTATATATCCTCGAGAGACACTCAACAAAACCACTCATAAATCTTCCGTCAGCTTCAATCTCCACTCGACGAGAATAATAAAAATATGAGTTTAAATAATAACATGCAAGGTGCAGAGTGATGTTCAATCTCCACTCGACGAGAATAATAAAAATTTGGGTTTAAGTTATAACCTGCAAGGTGCATAGGGCTGCTCATTTTCTTCTCTCATCTGCTATCAATCAACTTCCATATAGGAAGATATTTGTTCTCTTGGTGATTGAGAACAACAACAACATCTTCCCTAGCTTTTTTAATATCCCCATATAACCATCCCGTGAATGGTGTATCCCAGTCCAGTCTTCTCAACACCTTCACAAATGGTGTGAATATACCAACAACCAGCTCGACATTCGCCCAAAATCTAGCGCTCATTACTATCATTGCAGCCTACCATATGTAAAATAAATTATTAAAAAATATCAAAATACTATAAAACAGTTGCAAACTTTTTTTTAAATGAAAATTATGAAATGAATACAAATGAAATATTTTTACCTGCTTTCCCCCGGCACTACTAGCCAACTTTGTTGCAGCACACTTTGCAGATGTGAATAGGCCCCTCAATTGATTCTTCTTCTCTAAGATACTTTCTGAAGATAGAAACGTTGTAGCAAATCTAGTCACACCTGGTCGAATAAGCTCATGGGAGTCCAAGTTTTTCGTTGACTCTCTAAACATGTCGAGAGAGATGGTGTGACCATAGATGAAGATAGAGAGTTGACGGCCCAAGGAGATAGCAATCTTTTTTTACTTCAATTTTCCTATATCTTGTAACAGTAAATTAATAGTGTGAGCTGCACAATAATTCCAAAAACGCTTAGGTCTTTTCACAGCCATAAGCTTTGCAACAAGCATATTATTGGATGCGTTATCCGTCACAATCTGTAAGATACTGACCTCTCCTGGGCTCTCAGGGCTATCAATCGCCTCATCCAAGAAGTGAAAGATGAACTTTCCATCATGTGTGGAGGAGGAGACATTCTTCGAAAGCAACAATGTCACTCCAGAACAACAATGTATCATGATGTTCATCACGCTCCTACCCCTCCGATATGTCCACGCATTTGTCATGATAGTGCAACCACTCAATTTGCAAGTCTGCATGAATGTGCCCAACATCTTGGTGGAGACCAGCACAGATCAGGGCGTCGCAAAAGTGTCCGTCGCCGCACCCGTCCGGACCACTATCGGCCATGAATGTCGCATTGTGTTTGTATTTGTGAAAATATATGTATATATATATATAAAGTTATAAATATATATATATATGTATATAACTTTAAATTTTATATATATATTTTATATATATAAATATATCTTTACATAATCGGGTACAGATATATATATATATAAAGGCTGTAATGTTAACACTTACCCGATAGTCCGATTCAGCAAAAGGCGTGAAGAAGAAGTGGCGGCACTGTTCATCTTCCCGATCCGCCAGTGCGTCCTTCCGATCTTCGCGCTGCGCCATGGAAAACCTCCGGCTTGACCCGCGGTTCGGCTCCCACGTTCCCTCCGACGGTTTCGAAGACCACGACGCTCCCACGACAGGCTCCGCGTCCAAGATCGACTCATCCATGGCCGCTCGGGTGCAAGTGCGTGTCCGTTTTTTTTCTGTTCCGTTGTTACTTTCGATTTCCTGTTGTAACCCTATAAAAGGGAGGATTTGTAATTGTTTTTGGGGTTGTTGTTGATGATTGAGATTGAAACTGTTTCTGTGTGAGTTTGCTTCTTGATTCCTGTATTCCGTAAGAATTATGAAGGATTGCTGCTTTGGTTTTGCTTGATTCCCGTTGAGTTGTCTACTGGTATTGCTCCTGTAGTTGAATCTCATTGTAGGTTGTGGTAGAGGAAAGTTTCATGCTGCTGTAGTTAATGTTGCTGTAGGAATTTTAGGGGATTGATGCCTTTATGAGTTTGATATCTGCTGTTTAATTTTTGATGAAGAAGAACAGTAACATGAGTCTGCTGTTGTGTTTTTTTCTGTCGTTAGAATGTTGAAGATGATGAACAGTGAACTATTACTGTTTCGCCTTAACTGTTGATATTAACTACTGAAATCCCTGCGGTGACTTGCATCTGTTTCGAGTCCTGCTGCTGAGATTGAACTTAGGATTAATTTTAGGTCTTGGTTTGGTTTCCGTGGATCCACCGTAAGTGTTGAGATTTCGTGAAACCACTTCGAGCGTGAAGTGCGAGTGAATTTTAGGCGTGTTTAGTTTGTGGCTCCTTACTTTGTGAGTAATTCCGTGTAACCACCTCGTGTGAGGGAGTGTTAATTTCCTTGGTGCCCGTGTGCGAAAGCGGCCGACCTCGCAGTGGAAATCGAAGGTGACGAGTAACTCCTCGCGTGATCGTCGTCGACTTCGGATACGGAAAGACGACTCTTTCCATGGGTAATTTGCTTCTATCCCTTTATTTGCGTGTGTCTCTATTTTCTTTTAGGATTTTTAGACTCATTGCTGTGTTTTCGCCAAATTTTGTCAGCAAACGCTACGTCGAGAACTCCGAACGGGAACGTATTTGGAGTTCACGATTTCCGTTTTGGCTGCAACAAAGGGAACGGAACGAAGTTACGAGCTTCCTTCCCTGGATTTAAATTGAACCCTCAATTTAAGAAAATTTTTTCTTTAAAGCAAAATATTCTTTCTTGTGTTTTATAAAAGTTGTTTAGAATTCATAAATTCGCGCAACATCCGCTTCAAGTACTTGCTAAAATCATATTTCGTTGCCTCCAATTAGGGTTTCCTAGAAATAGCCGACAGGCGCGTAAACCCTACGCACCGTCCTGCATCACATCTCCTTTGTCCTCCCAACCTCCCCTCGCAAAATTTTGTCTATCAACTCATAAAATGTTGGGATCTTCATCCCAGGTCCGCATAATCCAATAGCATGAGTCATTTGCTGGAAGGAGGAATTACATATGGCATTAAACGGGATCACGTTTTCATGTGCCCATCTATCTATGTATATTGAAGCATCTTCTCTGGCTTTCTTTTTGTACTTACTCTCTATCGTGCTCTGTTGAGAATCTTTGCCCTTGACTCGACAGCTGAATGAACAAATTGGTACATTTGACCCTTAGAACCTGTGCTCCTACGTATGACAGTCTCCTCTAATTCATCATCATGGGCTTATCCAACAACTACCTCATTCAAGGTTGCAACGAACTTTGCACTCTTAGCTCTCTTACTCTCCAAATTCGAGTTTAGGGCCGACTCCGCCTTCGCGTTAACGTCGGCGGGAACCTGAGGGCATGACTTAACATTACCCTTCCACCTAGCCAAGTTATGCTTGAAACGTGCAATTCCACCATTCACTGTCTGCTTGCAGTAGTTGCATTTGATTCGGTTGGTGTTGTTTGCAACCAACTTCTCACCAAATGCCCAGAAAGGATCTCTACCGGTTGGTACCAGTGATACGGGAACCTCACTTAATCCAACAGAAGAAGTCATTCTAATAAGAGAAGAAATGAAAGTAAGATATGACTATCACAAGAAAAATTATTAGTTGAAAAAAACAACATCAGAAAAGTCTCATAACTTCATTAGATCGTCAGATCTTCAATCACCTTTACTATTATCCATGTAACATTTTATTTATTCGACAACATTTTGCATCATCAGTAGTATACTAGTATACAAATTTATAACTATCATTCAAACTTTCAAAGTATCCAATAAAAGGATCTGCAGTCTCGTATCATTCAAACTTTAAAAGCATCCCACATTTTATTTATCAAAAGGCACAAAAAAACAATTAATAAGACAACAACTCGTATACATTCATCATTGATTGCAAAATGAAGTTGAATAAATAACTAATAATAGAGACATTTCAAATCATTTGTTGACTAATAAACGAGCCAAAAAAAATAAGGCAACAACTAATAAAGCAACAAGCCACAAGGCTGCCGGCCTATAAGGCAGCAACTAATAAGGCAACATGCAACAACTAATAAGATAACAACCCACAAGACAGCCGGCCTATAAGACAACAACTAATAAGACAACATGCAACAACTAATAAGGCAACAACCCACAAAGCAGCTGACCAATAAGGCAACAACTAATAAGGCAACATGCAACAATTAACAAGGCAACAACCTACAAGGCAGCACAACAAATATTAATTGAGCGAGAGGTAGGGAGAAGAAAGCACCAGCGCATGAGAGAGAAGAGTGCACCAGCCAGCTAGCACTATAGAACCACATAACTAGATAGCTAGAGAGCACCAGCGAGCCACAGAGAACCAGAGAGAGGGAGAGCACCAGAGAGCCAGAGAGAGGGAGAACACCAGAGAACCAGAGAGAGGGAGAGCACAAAAGAACCAGAGAGGGAGAGACTAGAGAACCAGATAGAGCGCCGACATCACGTGAGAGAGGGAGAGAACCAGAGAGGGAGAGCACCAGAGAATCAGAGAGGGAGAGCACCAGAGAACCAGAGAAATAAAGTGTTGACAACGCTTGAGAGATGGAGAGCACCGGAGAAATAAAGTGCCGACAGCGCGCGAGAGAGGGAGAGCACCAGCAAGCTAGAGATCACCGGAGAACCAGAGAACCAGGAGCGACGAGGAGAGCTAGGGCAGAGTGATGAAAGAAAATGAAATGAGCGGAGTCGGGAATTTAAAACAGCGGAAGAAGATGTTAAAAATATAAAATAATAAATAGTTAAATATTTAAGTTAATTTTAAAAAAACGGCCGTGTCGACCGTTTTTTGGGGCCGGCATGTCGTTAGCCCATTTTTTTCAAAACGCCACATTCAAAATCTACAACGGTGTCGTTCCGTTTTTGCTCCCAAACATACATGTCAGTCGACATGTCGGACATGTCGGCTGATATCCACAACACTGACAAAATTATATGCTTAATGTTTAGTTAGTTATTAAAAATCAGAGCATGCTTGCCTTAATTTTCTCGGTGCCTGTTTGACGTTAATTTTCATAATCTCGCATTTTTTTACGCTCGTTTATACTTGTGGAAGATTTATTTCAAGTCGTTGATTTCGCTCGAGTGTTAGGCTTATATGCGAGAAAATGAGATAAGTATTCAGGTATTTTCCCTCTCCTGCTCTCAATCCCTAAACCCTAATTTTTCTCTCCCTCCTCTATTCTCTTCTAATCTCGCTTTACCGCCTTAACATCAGCCTACCTTCATCCATGGTAATTCCCCCCCCCCGACCCACAAACTCCATAAATAAATCATTAAACCTCTCTCTTATCCTGCCAATAATTTTTATGTTCCGGTTTGCCCAGAAGTCCTCTCGTAGCTTGCAGGAACTATTGTTCCTACTTGTCCAGAATTAGAAATCCACCTCAGCCCCTCCTTCCATATAAGCCATATTCACCATTTTGCCTTCAGCGCCACATCCAAACAGCAGTTTTGCCACCCGGATCACTGAAACTCCACGCAACGCCGTCGTGATGGTAGTCAGTATTGTCCTCAAATACAAGCCACTTCTGGTTGCTCTTAACCTCGATCTGATCACCAAAGTCGGAACAAACCTCGCACCATTCCCGAAAGAGTGGGATAGTCGGGATCCATACTCCCGAAAGTAGGCCAGGCCCATAATCCTCGTCATGCCCGCCGAGAAAAACTGTGTAATCTGGACGCCACAAACCCGAAAGATCTCTACTACCACCTCAGCAGGGGGAACTCAGAAGCAAGCTTCATACACCCCACTGAAATTGGATATAGCCCTCGGGCGGAGCCCGGGCGCGCTCCCCGGGAAGTGAAATCACCACCACCAAGTCTGTCATGAGGCTCAAGCACTTTCGTCAAGCACCAATCTGATCCTTGCTCAAAGTCAAGGGAAGGCACACAGACTTCGTTGGGACATTGCACTTCGGGGCCTGAAACAAAAATAGGAGTCAGCATAAAAAACAGAAAAAGGAAGAAACGAGAAAAACCCAAAGGCGCGGGGGGCCAACTCGCACCCTAAACAAAACGCACGCACTCACCGCGCACAACCACGCACGCACACAGCAGCACCGCGCATGGCCGTGCACTGCGTGATTCACAAACGGCCTAGCGTTGTGTGACCTGCAGAATGTCGTGTGGACCCGCGCGGCATCACACACACCATGAGACCCCCATGTGCCCCACACTACAACGCGCGCATGCTGCAACCCACGGACGGTCATGAGCCTGTGTGTCACCACTTGCACGTGGAGGCCTGCGGACAGCCACGCCACTCGCGCGCAAACGCGCCACCTGAGAGCAGACGCTCCACCTGAGCGCAGACGCGCCACTTGAGCGTAGACGCGCCACCTGAGCGCAGACGCTCCACCTGAGCGCAGAAGCGCCACCTGAACGCAGACGCGCCACCTGAGCGCAGAAGCGCCACCTGAACGCAGACGCGCCACCTGAGCACGGCTCCCTTCATCTTATGCATGCCATCTCATTGACTTCGTTCGGGTGGACTTCTACCAATTACGCCCTCTTTGTCTCTTTCTGTTGCAAGAACAACCAAAAATGTGGGTTACCTTGTTCACCGCAGACATGACAGCAAAGCACTTTTTCAAGCACCAAGCAAGCCTCTCTCGAAAACTCTACGAAGAATAATGAGAAGAGTAAGGGCGACTCAAGAATTTATAATTCCTACACTGGATCAGTAATGCAGGCACACTTAAGGCGGAAAACTATGTTGTCATATCTCTTCCTCTTAAAAGAGGAAATATTTTTGATTCTAATCAAAACAAATAACGCATAAATGATGGCAGAGAATATCCGTCACAACCAAAGTGAATCTCCGGATTCAATAAAAAGATATTATAATTTCACGCCGCAAACAATTCGTTTTGTATGCAAATTTATCTGAAATTACTGAATCAAGATCAATGCCCTCGTAGCAAAATTTTCGGGTTCGTCGTTTGCAGCTTACAACCCAAGAAAATTGGATGGCATTTGATGGTATTCCCCTAAAATTATTCAAACTTGAGTCAGTTTGGACATAGATCGAATCGCCCAAGCAGGCCGAGCCGACCAAGCGAGATGCCAGCGCGGGTTGCCCCCGTCCGAGACAACTGAACCACTGCAAGCCGCACACACATACCCTCACGCACACCCTCACCGACCAGCGCACGCTAACCGAATGTGTGTCTGCGACGGTGCTTCACAGACCCCTTTTTTGCGTCGTCGGCTTTCCGTCCAGTGAGCCGACCGCCGCCACTGTCTCGCCCAAAAATCTGTTTGGGCCTCCAGGGGGTCTTGTTCGCCTTTTTCCAAAAATTGGTGACCCAGGTGACCGAAATCACACAACCTCATTCATCAACTCAAATTTCAGTCGAGCGCAATTACCAGTGCCCCCTAACCCCAGCAAGCCGCAAACATATATCCTTGCGCACACCCTCACCGACGCGTGCTCGCCAACAGAACGCGCGTCCGCGACGGTGCTTCGCAGAACCTTTTTTTTGTCATCGGAATTTCGTCTGGGGGGTCGACCGCCGCTACGGTCTCGCCGAAAAATTTGTTTGGGCCTCCCATGGGGCATGTTCGTCTTATTCCAAAAATTTGTGATCCAAGTGACCAAAATCGCACGACCTCATTCATCAACTCAAATTCTAGTCGAGCGAAATTACCAGCGCCCCCTCCCCAGAAAATCTATAAAAAAGGACATCAGGACTTCATTTGAGGACACGCAACCAAAGGGAGAAAACTGAGCTCTGAAGTTTTCTAGCAAAGACTTGGCACCATGCTCGCTCTCTCGCTCAAATTTCACATGTTTATTCTAGAGAAGGCTCCAGATAACACTCTTGTGAGCGTTATTGAAGATTTGTACTCCACTTCTTCCTGAAGAACTTGTAAACAGGATGGTGGCCTATTATCCTCCTGGAATCTCAAATTCATGTAACCGCCTACAAAATAGAAGAATTTGGTCGATGCCAATTTGGCCACGTGGTTATTTCCCGTTCCGGGTTTTTCCATGTTCAACGCCTTGTTGTCATTGTTGCTGATTCTCTCTTAACTGTTTGCGCGATTGGCTCACAATCGAGCTAAGGCGGTTCGATTCTCCAGATCGGGAGAACACTAAGCGGCCGCAACAGTGTTATTAACTTGTACGAAAATAAAAGAAACAACGAACGGGAACACAAGCGCGACCCTAATAAAAAATATGAGAAATAAAAGTAAAATAAGATGTCACACGGATTGCAGCAACTTCCCTCGAGAGCCTCGTGGCAAGATCGGCTAGTATGAAGATGGCTTCTATTGTGTGCTTGGCCTTCAGTGCGTCCAAAAGCCTTTGATCAATATCATAGATTGCAGTTTGCTCTGGCAGGATCTCCTCAGAGGAAACACTGGCGAGATCCTTGACCTTAACAATCTTCTTCTTTAGGGATGGATCAACGAGGAGATATTTCTTCTTAGAATCTGTAGCTTCTTCTTTCTTCTCGTCGTTGCTACATCTTTTATAGAATCGTCAATTCTCTCTCTTGCATGGGCTCATCAATTGTCACTGTCTCCTTCTTGGAAACTATTGTTTCGTTGTTATTCGGAGAATCCATCGCGCTTCTTGTTCTCGTAGGAACCCTTTAGCTGCAGATGGCTCTTTCTTCTGCTTCTCAGTAACCGCCACCTTCTCCTTCTATGTTGCAGCAATCTTATCAATTTCAGCAGTCGTGGTTGCTTCCTTCTTCTTTTTCTCCACGTCAACAACTGCTCTCTCTTTGACAGCAATTCGATACCTCTCTTCTTCTTGGCCAGTTACAAGATTCTTTGTCAATGTGTTGCCTTCAGTTGCCTACGGTGAGATCTTCTCCATGTTTATCAGTGTTGTGACCTTTCTACTAGTCTCGTAAAGTCCATCATACAAGGTTATTGGTGAGTTAATGCCAAACATTGTGCACAATTTTTCTTTTGAGATTTTTACGTTGTCAGGAGTCTTGGTTGCCACTAGAGAGTTCTCATCTCGAGCTAGCACTTTAGTTTGTCTCTGGCGAGCCTTTTATACATACAAAATGGAGTCCTAACTAACTTTGGCCTTGGGAAACAGCTTCAATTTAGACTTAGGCTTTTTGGAACTATGCTTGAGATCAAGCTCTGCCTATCAATTTTTATTACAAATTTCCTTAGCTCTCGCTACCATGTCATCGAACTCGCAAGGAAGGATGCCTCTAGAAGAAAGTAAGAGCTCACCATGATCTTTTGATGTACGCGCTAGAGCTGTCACTTAAAACCAAAAATCGAATCGAAACCAAACAGAAACCACAAAGAATCGGGCCGAACCGTTAGCAAATTATTCAGGTTTCAGTTTGAATTTTGGAACCGTAAGCAACAATGATCTGGATACGGTTCCTTCATTTTATTCTCTAAACCGAAACAGGAATCGCAATATAAATGTCTCTAGTAATTTCAAATTTTTAGACCCGATTCGGATCAGAGGGAAGCAGAATCGAACCACAATCTATTTATAATTATTAATTATAATATATATTTATTATTATTAATATTAATTTTTATAAAATAAATAATATATATTTATTATCTATTAGATTATGCCTATATCAGTCGTTCGACTGTAACGTCATCTGATGGCAACTATATTCAGTGATGGACCCTACCAGTATACAAAAATGGTATTTTGTGATTATTTAATATTGTTGATGATTATATCATTTACTTTGTACATGTTTATGCTTGTTATTTCTCAACTACTTCGACAAAGCGTCTGGTTTTGCAGAGCATCAAGTATTACAGTGTTACTTGTTATTCATCACGCTATAACGCATAGAACCGATTGGAACCGGACTAAACCACATAGAACCGGACTGAACCGCATAGAACCAAACCGAATTGTTAGTAATTGATTTAATTGTCCAAAAAATGGGTTTCGCGTAATAAGTTTTATGGTTTTTGTTGAACCAGAACTATTGACACGACGGTTCCATTGTAACTGGTGGAAATGAGTACCCCCCCCCCCCCCCAGCATCTATATATATTGGTTGTCATTTATGATTGTGTCGGTAAATTGATATGGTCCTTGGGAGACAGGCCCAGTTATTGTTACCTTTTAATGCCTTTTATTATTATAGCTTTGGGTCTTGTCCTTTATTATTAATGTTGAGTCATTAAATTATTGTTATTAGTTAAGGGTTAGATATTAGGAGTTGTTATGATATGTTTTGTGTCTTGTAAGTCAATTAAAAGGCATATGTTATATTGAATGGATCATGCAAGAAGCAATCTATTTCTTTTGTCTCTGTAATGAGATATTGGTAGCTCTCTCTTTCTCTCTCTGCGAGCTTGCCTGGGACCTTGCATTTCTGACTCAAAAGTATCCTTCATCATAGTCATCCCCGCCTCAGCCATCCCCCAACAACTCGTCGACATAATGGGTTAGGCTCATAACAACTTGCTATTAGAGTTATCAGTCATCCTTTCTTCAGCAACCAACATCAGCAACAGCAAGCCCCTTTGGGTTTTATTTTCGCCTTTGGTTTTCACGGGAAGACTGCCACCAGTAGCAAGGGAAACCTAAAGGAGAAATGGAAGCCCCTCTGGTTTTTCACATACTGACCCCTCTAGGTTTCACAATCTGACCACCACCTGCCGAAGAACTAGAAGCAGACAATGCAACCCCTTCTGAAGAAGAAACTGAAACCCCTCCTAAAAAAGAAAAGGCAACCCCTCCTGAAGCAGAAACTGAAACACCTCTTGAAGCTGAATACGACAACCTGTTGGTTCGGGTACTCCATCATTGTTGATCATCCTCGATCTACAGTCTTTTTGACCTACACGCTTTTGCCCCTACGAATGACACCCTCCACCTCTAACAGCATTGATTTCATCGCTTGTTTCTTCCTTCGACCACACAAAAGCGGACGACTCATCTTTCGGCGTGCATTGCTCTGTATATGTTCTATTCTTTCTACGAGCATATCATTTGGAGGCGCAAGCCTTCCGCATTTCACGCATAGTGTCACACCTCATCGAGCCTAGCAATCGGGACCCCATTGAACCATGTGTCATTATGTAATTTTGGAGCCCTATGCATCGGTTTAGTTGGTTGCCTCCAAAGTCCAACCTCCTTGATGATTTAATTGATAGTCAATTATTTGATTAATTAATTATTCATTGAGACGGCCCCCCAATACGATTCAGAGGCTACACTGCTCGCTCACAAGTCGACCGCGAAACTCGGCACTGCCATTATCTCCCTACTCGACGACATGATAGCAACACGCAAAACTAAACAATTGTTCGCCACGCGATTGACGTCTCTACCTGCCCAGAAGCAGGATGATGATATTTCAGCTAGTCCAACAGTCCTCCAGCAACCGACACCTTGTGTTGTTCTCATTCAGAAGGAAGCATAGTTGTCATACATTGATTGTGCAAAGATTGTCGATGAGACTCCTCTTATTGGCCTGAAAATCGATATGGTTCTGAGTAGACATCGGGCATCTGTGGATTATTCTCCTCCACTACTTCAATCATTTAACGATCGTGTTGTTGTTTCTTCTTCGATCATATCACCACACGCGCTAAGCCCAGCCGACAATATCATCATCATTTGTCATCTTGTTTTGCTCGAAGAAGACTTGTCACCTATGAAGCACCGACACTTCAAAATGCCCAGTGTGTCGGTGTCGGAGAGTCCGACACCCCGACACTCTCTGACACTCGAGTCGGAAATCCGACACGCTGGCTCAATCGGACACGCGTGTCCCGCCCAATCGGACACGCGTGTCCCGCCCAATCGGACACGCGTGTCCCGCCCAATCGGACACGCGTGTCCCGCCCAATCGGACACGCGTGTCCCGCCCAATCGGACACGCGTGTCCCGCCCAATCGGACACGCGTGTCCCGCCCAATCGGACACGCGTGTCCCGCCCAATCGGACACGCGTGTCCCGCCCAATCGGACACGCGTGTCCCGCCCAATCGGACACGCGTGTCCCGCCCAATCGGACACGCGTGTCCCTAAGTTAGCTACTCATGGTGAGGCGGGTGACAATTTGTCTTGGAAGTGACTTTACCCCCTTCTAGCATTTCAAGTATTGAAAATGGATCTACTAGTGGCGTAAATATTTTCTCTAGAAAAAAGAAAATTGAAAGTGGGGAAAAAATTTGCATAAAAATCCATTATTTTTACTGATGATATATAATGGTAATGTGTTAATATTCTATTATTTTTTGATCATTTGTTAAGTTTTGCATTTGAATATTTAATGAGTAATATTTAAACATGACTTAATTTATTTAAATATTTTTTAATTGTTAATTTTTTTATTTTTTGTTAAATGTTTTAGGATTTTCATAATTATAAAAAATGAATATTTAATATACGTGTCTCAGCGTGTCGGAATATGATATTTTTTGAGAATTGATGAGTCGCGTGTCGTGTCGTGTCGCGTGTCCCATATCGGTGTCGATGCAACATAGTTTGTCACTCTCTACAACCCCCGCTACAGTGACACGCTACAAAGAGTTGTTTTGGCACGAAATAAAGGAGCTCGATGATCAAATCGGATGAGTATCATTCGATCTTGAAAACAAACTCGATTTGAAAGCCGGGTGAGATGTTATGGGCCTCGGATGAAAGGACTAATTATTGTTATCTTTTAATGTCTTTTATCATTATCGTTGTGGGTTTGTCCTTTATTATTAATGTGTAGTGATTAAAATATTATTATTAAATAAGGGTTATAAGTTAGGAGTTGTTGTGATGGGTCTTGTGTCTTGTAAGTCTATTTAAAACAAATGTTGTTTGGAATGGATCATCCAAAAAGTAATTTATTTCCCTTGTCTTTATTATGGGATATTGGAAATTTTCTCACACTCTCTCCGAGCACATCCTGCCTAGGCATCCGCAATTTCGGTACCATAGTATCCTTCTCCACCGTCATCCCAGCCTCCAACCTTCCATCGGCAACTCTATCGACGTTATAGGCTAGGCTGATAACACAAAACTCCTGGGTATCCATTATTTTTTTTCAAATGGAGGATTTTTTCCACCCAAGTATGGCAATACGAAGACCTAGGGGAAGAAGTATAGAACTCAATTCGGAGAGCATCAAGACTCAAAGACACCATCAGAAGCTCTTAAGGATCTCTCACGAAGTCTTCATGTATTCTCTTTCAAAGCTCACGCCAGATCCTCGAGGGGTTCTTGCAATAACACGTACTGAGTACTCTCCTAGGTTAACTAGAAAGACAAGAATCAACTATTAGACACCACATCATCAGAGTGCACCTATCAACGACCTCTTTTTTCCATTTTGTAGTCTTCTATGCCGCATGTCTGCACTTTTGTGTAGTCGAACAGTCATTATGTGTAGCCTAACCATCGAGCAGAGCCTCGAGTATTATAAATAAAGGTTTATTATAGAGGAAAAGACATCAAATCCATCAAAAAATTCATAAGATCTCACATCTCAGCTCGAATTGTACTCGCGTGTTCTTTTCCTCTCTCGCATAAATGTGTCGGTTGTAACATGTATTTTATAAATAAAAACATGCATGACTAAAAAGTTGTGCTCTCGATAGTTTTGCTTCTCAAGAGTAGCTCTATTTTCTCTCTTTTCAAGCTCTCTTTGTACAGAACAAGTATTCTCCATCAGGCAGTTGACTACCCCCAGGAACGTGACACGTGGTATTGAGTCAATTTATGCCCAACAAGGATTGAGTAGAAAACCTATTGTCCAAGGAGGTGAAGGCTCAGAAAGTGACATGTTATTTTTAATGAGGTCTGAGAAATGGGCTGATTGTGGTTGTTTAATTCTTATTACTACAACCACTAGTGTCTAGAGGAATCTATATGTACTCACTTAAAATTCAAGTGTAGATATGTTCATCGCTTATCTTAAAAGAATCATTTCTCTAATTTGCTTATTCTTGTTAGTTGAAATTCACATTCAAGGGCAACCTAATCAAATATAAGCCACTATAAATTGTATATCATGCATTCAAACTTTATTGCACAAAACTTGAACATGTTATATTTTAAAAATATCCTTAGCTGTTCTTTCTACTGGTAAGAGCTCAAATGTTATATAATATGAAATGTGTAGTCACTTATTGTATTTAATGGCATTGAACTTAAACACAAATGCGCCAGATATATTTCTCCCCAACTTAAATAAGATCTGAAACAAAATATTTCTAACAAAATCAGGTCATCAAAGGTAACTAAATACAGTGAATGATAGTCAAACTAAACTGAATCAGTAAAAAGAAGACAAAAGAGGATTGAATACCGTTTGTGAAGTGGAAGATGGGCTCCCAGCTCTGAGGAATACCATGTTAACTGAGACAACCTCCCCCTCAGCCTTCCTCCCCGATTTAACCAGATCAAATTGGGATGTCCTAAACCTTCTTATCACCTCCAAGCTCTTGAACAAATTCTCCATTGCGGTCCCATCATACATCCGAGCTCCATGTCCAGGCGCCCCTCTTGCCCTAATCACTATCCACCAGGGGCTCCTCTCCGCATTAAAAACTCTATAATCCTGACCCGTGGATGCCAAGCCCTCGTCGAGCACCACTCCAACGTTCAATTCCTGAAACTTGCTGGATTTGGCGAAAGCTTCGGCGCCAGCATGGCCGCCAATCTCTTCGTCCGGAAGGAAGGAGAGGTGGATGGTCCTGTCAGGGGTGAAGCCTTTTGCCTTGAGGAGGCGGATTGCTTCAAGGTATTGGGCACCAACGCACTTCATATCCTGTGAGCCACGGGCAAAGATTTTCCCTGCAGCATCAGTTGATGCAGAGAAGGGCGGGTGATGCCACTTGTGGTGCTCAGCCGGAACGACGTCGGTATGGGAGTTGAGGAGAATGGAGGGGAGGGATGGGCGGAGGCCGGCCCAAGAAAGAAAGACAATGGGCTTTCCGGCGACGAACTCTAAGGTTTCAGCGTGAAGACCTATCGATGCGGCTTGGGCGAGCAGAAAGCGGGTGGAGGTGGCGTAGTCCGGCAACGGGTGGGAGGTGTTGATGCGAAGGTACTCCTGGAAGCGGGCGATGGTGGCATAAACATCGTCGTCGATGAGGGAGGCGGAGGTGGCTGTTGCTGTGAGCAGGGATAAGAGGAACAGAATGTCGATTAAGTTTCTAACCATGTTTTTTTTTCCTTCTCAACGACTTCACCCTAGCAGACAAGTGACGCTTCTTATTTTTGAGAAGTGTCAACAGGGAGGGCCGGACGACTAGAGGCGAAATTTGTGACCGGGACCGAACACAGATCTGCATTGGGGGCCGTGTGGCCAAGCTTCTGAAATTCGGACAGCACCGGCGATCCGACTGAGGATCGGAAATGCAGCTGGTCCGGTTCAGGTCAACAAACCGCTTCAGCTGCGGCCCGCTTGGGAACCGTGTAACTGGGCAAGCTGACCGTGGATCCGGCGAATCAGAGCGGGTTCATTAATAATTTTAAAACAATTATTTAAAATTCGAAAATATAGATGTGACCTCAAACATGAAAGGGAGGGTTCTTCTTTATCCTCATTTTCTATAGAAGCAACATCAATCATTTTCATTGGAGTAGAAATGTAGAATCTGATAAAAGGTTGTTGATTGGGAGAAATAGAAACTGTATCCTGACTAAGTTTTTTTTTGATATCATTAACCATGTTGGTTAAGGCATCATTTTTTTTCTAACTTATTGTATGAGGCCTCAAATATCTACTGCAGCAATTGAATGGCTTCAAGAAGTTCTCGGATGGAAGATGTATTTGAATCATCATACTTTCTTTTCTTTGACTTTTTGATGACAATACCTTCTGATTTTTCTCTTGCTCCTCCTCATCCTCTATCTCCTCCAAATTGCATACTCTCAGATCATTGTCTGTAATATTCTCAAATCTTTGAAGGACATGTATGTACACAAAAAAACATAACAATCATCTGTTAAAAGCATATGAATTGTAATAATACAGTGTCATGAATTGCAAAAATTCATAATAAATATATATAGTTATCTATATAATATCTTATTGTTATGAATTGCAAAAATTCATACCTCCTTGATGTTTGACAACAAAGACATCATCGTGGTTAAAGCAATGGTTTTAAAATTTGACCACCGTCGTATGCAAGGTCTTCTCTCATTAAATGCGGGGACTTAGATTCGTATTTGCTCAAGAACCCTTATCAAGTTGAGGAAAAAATATAAAATCATAATAAATATAACCCGCAACAATAATACATAATCATAAACAAGAAAATCACTTACACGCAATACATGAAGGCATCCGTTTAAATAATTCATACTCTCGAGGGGCCTTTGTAAACATCAGCATCAGTGTGCATTGTCACTTTCTCCAACGGGGATGCTAAACAAGAAACTAGAAAATCATGAATATCTTCTAGTTAATTACACTTACTAAACTTCTTAGGGTAGGCCAACTAAATGTACTCATTTGATATACGACTGTTGTTGTAGGGGAAGAACAAGTTGCATAAGACATGAAGAATTAAGGTTTTCAAGTCACTAAGCTCCACTATGTGCTCAACATTATGAAACTGTAGCTTATTATCCTTCAATTTATTCTTTGTCATTGTATACAAAGTAACATTTTCATAAGCCATTTTCTGACCATTATTGTGCGACCCAATTATCATGGCAGCGTCATTAACAAAAAAATTTAGCTATATGAAGTTAATAATGAAGCTGATAGTTGATGACCTATATGTCAAGACCATTGCATATAAAATCGAAACATTATGTGGGGCAAATGGAATTTGAATCAAATGCAATGTCTCAATGTATTTGGTACTTTCAATAACTCATCCTCCATCTTGGCAATTGTACAATCTCACTACAGGAAAAACCTTGATTAGCAAGGAATAAAATTCATTGTTAAATTGTAAAATTTGTTGCTAATTTTAATTTTTTAATTAGCAACGAATTTAGGAACAAAAAAATACCTAACTAATATGGTCCTAGCTAATTTTAGCTAGGCATTTATTGCTTGCTAATTTGCAATGATTATTTAGCAAGATATCATATCCTTCCTAAATTAGCAAACAAATTTAGTTTCATTGCTAACAAAAAAATTCACTTTTAATAGTGTTGGTTGAGCATCAAACCCTCAACCATCTATATATAATAAACTATGCTTAACCAACTCACTCAACTAAATAATATGTTTTAAGAATGCATTAATATATATATACATATACACATAAAAAAACGTTTATGTAATTTATAAAATTATACGAAAAATATAAATGTATATATATATTTATCTATATAATATTTAAATTTATGTATACATATAATTGTATAAATATATATAGTTATCTATATAATATTTAAATATATGTATATATATAATTATTTAGATATTGACGTATATATATAATTATTTATTGAAATATATATATATATATATATATATATATATATATATATATATATTATATTATTTATTCAAATATATGATTATTTCATAATATATATTTATATAATATATATATGTATATAAATAATTTATAAATATATATAAACAAAACAAATATTTTATAAGAGAGATTAAGGAAATTAAAAATTCTATTTTTAATTAAAACTTCATTTTGGGAGGCGTTTTCACACCATTGCATGAGCAGACACTGCGACACGACAGAAAAATAAATGGGCGGTGCGTGATCCCGCCGCCCTAGATCGAGGAACGGATCAAAAACTCTTTGTTGAAACCGGAAATCCGGTCTCATGTGGAGTTCGACCCTTGGGGAAGGGGTGACCGCGCACCTACTACCCTCAAGCGAACGATCTAGGCACAAGACTAGGAACACGAGGGACAGACCCAAGGTCTCAGCGTGGAGGACCCGCCGCATACCCGGAAGACTAACTAACTCTTCCCCTCCCAAGCCAAGGGCTGAGCTAAGGCACCTTCGGAGGGCTCTCTTGGCCGACCGGAACATCCAAGGGGGATCTCGAGATCCACTTCCAAACTAGAGGTGTCACCTCGGGTCTATGTAAAATGCTCCCCGCCTGCCTTACTATTGGCGCCAAACCGCCCAGCAGCCCTACTCTACGCAGCCCCAATTGGGCCGCCAATAGCGGAACTCCGCTACTCTGAAAGGATGGCAACGGGCCATCAGGGGCTTCCCGGCATCTATACCTCGGGGCCCACACGGGGGAGCGGTTCACGAACACACCGCTCGCCCAAGACAGGAGGAGTAAACTACATTAACAGAGTATCAGAGATATAAAAGAATATTACAGGAATATAAATTCCATACTCGGCACGCAGGCCGGAAATATAAACAAAAAGGCCTTCGAGGGACAGCACAAGTTTGGGCTTAAGCCCGCTACTCCCCGCCTGGTACTGCAACACCTGTACGCCAACGTCTCGACGAGCGGCGGCCAACTAGTCATCGGTCGGCTAATATAAGCGGGCCAAACATATTGCGCACACCCCCTTTTATGGGGCTTGTGGCGCGCATTCCCTGCAAGCGGCTAAATAAACAACTTCTCCGGAGTCTTCTCCGGTAACCCCAGAACATCACCAATCCGGCTCACACGTCCGGATGGGCTTCACACAGCATGCCTAAACCCGTACTCACGCTTCCGGGTACTAATGCAACTAACTGCGGGGACGTACACGTCAACCCGTCGGGAAGCTCCCTTCCCCCCACCCGTTGGTGGAGAGGGACTTCCATGCAAATATGTAAACTGAAGGCTTCACATGCCCAAGTTGAAACATCGTTACCCTTGTCGCGTGTTTGGCGGCGGGGACGGGAGAGGAGCTCCGGGTCGATTCTGCTACGTGCGGCCGCGTCTGTGGCCGATTTCCACTCCAGGCCGAGCCTCGCTCCAGGCCGAGCCTCGCTCCATGCCGAGCCTCGCTCCAGGCCGAGCCTCGCTCCAGGCCGAGTCTCGCTCCAGGCCGACCGTGCTCCAAGTGGCATCGAAGAAGTCGATCCCGGCCTCCACGACTTTAGGCGGCGTTGGGCTGCCCATGTTGGCCGACGGGAGAAAGGAAGGGGCGGCGTCGGGCTGTCCCAGTTGGCCGACTGGAGAGAGAAAAGTGCAGGGCTCGGCATGCCCTAGTTGGCCGACTGGAGAGAGGAAGGGGGCCTGCTTCGGGCCGCCCCTCTTGGCCGACGGGAGAGAGAAAGGTGGCCGACGTCGGGCTGCCCCTGCTGGCCGGTGGGAGAGATAAAGGTGGCCGGCGTCGGGCTGCCCCTGCTGGCCGGCAGGAGAATCGGTCTCAAAAGAGGGCCGGGGTTGCGCGGCTCCAGGCAGAGAGAGGGAGAGAGGGGCGGTGGTAGAGGGGCGACTCCTCCTTGCTGGTGGGTGGCCGGAGAGGGAGACGGCGGCGGGTGGTTCCTGCTGCTCCCGGCCGAGAATCAGAGAAGAGGGGGCGGCGGCGGCGCTGCTTTGCCGGCGACGGGAGAGGGCGGGGAAGGGGCGGCGGCGGCGGCTGGGCTCCAGGATCCGCCGGGCTAGGGCTCCCGATCTCTCCCCTGCATCCATTTCTCTCTTTTTTCTCTCCCCGATCTCCTTCTTCCCAACCCGAGCCCCCCTGCTTCCTTATCTTCCCTTTCTATTTCTTATTTTTCTCTTTTCTTCTCCCCAGCCCCCACCCCCTGCTGAACCCTATCCCCCCCTGCTATTTTCTTTTTTTCTTTCTCTTACTGAAACCCGTGCCCCTTCTTCTCTCTCCCCGATCCCCTCCTACCCCCTCTCATAACAAAAATCTATAATATATATATAATATATATATATATATATTATGATATAAGATATATATATATATATATATATATATATAAATATATAATAAGAAACCCATGCGCACAGGAACTCCGCACGCACGCACGCACGAGGACCCGCACGTCCTCAAACGGGGTCGCACCAAAACGTCGCTCATAGCACGCCCCTAGGCCGACATTTGGGGAGGGTACCACTCGCCCGGCTACGGGGTTGTACACAATCCCCGCTCTTTTCGAGCTTGGCACAAGCTCGGAAAGAATCATCCAACCCAACGTATCCGGCGAGTGGGAGCCGACCCAAAAAACATTTTCGAGGGAAGCTGAAATCTGCGCTTGGAGCATCACTCTCCACGACCTTTCTGATCTTTTGAATCGCTCGATACCCTTTGGCTCACTGCGTTCGAATTGCCCTTATACCATTACTTACAACAAGTACATCATTTCTCGCCATATCGTGAAACAACAAAGCCGTATATCTTGTATCTCATTGTGCACGCGGAGCTAGTCCTTTCCCCCCAGGTGTGCCTACAGCCCTGCCAGCTAATGAGAGCCTGACAGCGAGTCTACCCGGGGCCGAGCAGCACTCGGGGTCCCTTAACCCCCAGGTGTGCCTTCAGCCCCGCCAGCTAGTGGGAGCCTGACAGCGAGTCTACCCGGGGCCGAGCATCACTCGGGGTCCTGCAAAAAGTCTCCACGAACCAATCCTTTCCCCCTAGGTGTGCCTACAGCCCTGCCAGCTAATGAAAGCCTGACAGCGAGTCTACCCGGGGTCCACTACTACCGCCATCGAGTGACTTCCGGCCCTGCCAGCTAGGTGAGGGCCTGACAGCGGGATCTGCTCGAGGCCCACGGATGACACCGAGTGACTTCCGGCCCTGCCAGCTAGGTGAGAGCCTGGCAGCGGGATCTGCTCGGGGTCCAAAACTACCGCCATCGAGTGACTTCCGGCCCTGCCAGCTAGGTGAGAGCCTGACAGCGGGATCTGCTCGAGGCCCACGGATGACACCGAGTGACTTCCGGCCCTGCCAGCTAGGTGAGAGCCTGACAGCGGGATCTGCTCGGGGTCCAAAACTACCGCCATCGAGTGACTTCCGGCCCTGCCAGCTAGGTGAGAGCCTGACAGCGGGATCTGCTCGAGGCCCACGGATGACACCGAGTGACTTCCGGCCCTGCCAGCTAGGTGAGAGCCTGACAGCGGGATCTGCCCGGGGTCCAAAACTACTGCCATCGAGTGACTTCCGGCCCTGCCAGCTAGGTGAGAGCCTGACAGCGGGATCTGCTCGAGGCCCACGGATGACACCGAGTGACTTCCGGCCCTGCCAGCTAGGTGAGAGCCTGGCAGCGGGATCTGCTCGGGGTCCAAAACTACCGCCATCGAGTGACTTCCGGCCCTGCCAGCTAGGTGAGAGCCTGACAGCGGGATCTGCTCGAGGCCCACGGATGACACCGAGTGACTTCCGGCCCTGCCAGCTAGGTGAGAGCCTGGCAGCGGGATCTGCTCGGGGTCCACAACTACTCGACTTGACTTTGCTCGAGATGGAGACATCTTATTTACTTAAGAGGTGCTGGAGAGTTAATTGCACCGATGCTTTTACAAATGGAGGACGCATTCTATACATAAGAAAGACGATCTGGAAGTCGTCAAACCGGGAAGCTGGCGTCCGAGTCTGTTCCTAATAATTCCTCCAATCGAAAGAGAGATGCAATCGGGGAGACATAGGCCGACGTGCAAGGGGGGAGCTGATCTCGGCCGTCAGTGCAGAGGCTCGGTCTTACAATAGCGCTTAGAGTCCCGAGGCATCGTCCCATCATCCGAACTGGGCTATTTAGAAGGAACAGGTTGGACGTTTTGTATCCTGATCTAATGACAATGATCACTTTCCGCCATGTCACTTGCGATTGCTTGGAGAGATCGGCCCTTTATCAAATCTGGGAGGTTAGCGTCTAGGCTCGTTCCTGATAATTCCTCTAGTCGGAGGAGAGGTGCGATCGGGAGGAGATAGGCCGGCGTGCAAGGGGGGAGCTGATCTCGGCCGTCAGTGCAGAGGCTCGGTCTTACAATAGCGCTTAAAGTCCCGCGGCACCGTCCCATCATCCGAACTAGGCTATTTAAAAGGAACGGGTTGGACGCTCGGCTTCCGGAGTCGATCGCGAGGCTAACCCTTGAAGCCCTCAGAAGCTCGAGGCGAATTGGTAATAAAGAGAAAACTCGACCGCTACTGAATTACAAGGAAGAGATAACATATTACCGCTAGGGAGGGAACCCTTTCAGGTCCCCCCGGCTTCTAATACCTCTCAGCTGCTCTCTTACTCGATCTTGAAGATAATAACATCCAGGTTTCTCGTTAATGTAACAAGTGGGGATACACGGGTTTTCACAGATAGAAGTGCTTCAAACAGGTGCAAATCCTACTTCGAATGCTATGGGATTCGAACTACAGCTATGGGAGGGGACAACTCTGAGTATGAGGACCTCACGCACAAAGTGTCAACGCATGACCGTAGTCGTCACCTGGTTCCACTTCTATAGCCATGATGTTCGCCTGAGTTCTTCTGTGCTGGCCACTTTCCACGCTCACCGCACCAAAATGTCGAAACCGGAAATCCGGTCTCATGTGGAGTTCGACCCTTGGGGAAGGGGTGACCGCGCACCTACTACCCTCAAGCGAACGATCTAGGCACAAGACTAGGAACACGAGGGACAGACCCAAGGTCTCAGCGTGTAGGACCCGCCGCATACCCGGAAGACTAACTAACTCTTCCCCTCCCAAGCCAAGGGCTGAGCTAAAGCACCTTCGGAGGGCTCTCTTGGCCGACCGGAACATCCAAGGAGGATCTCGAGATCCACTTCCAAACTAGAGGTACCACCTCGGGTCTATGTAAAATGCTCCCCGCCTGCCTTACTATTGGCGCCAAACCGCCCAGCAGCCCTACTCTACGCAGCCCCAATTGGGCCGCCAATAGCGGAACTCCGCTACTCTGAAAGGATGGCAACGGGCCATCAGGGGCTTCCCGGCATCTATACCTCGGGGCCCACACGGGGGGAGCGGTTCACGAACACACCGCTCGCCCAAAGACAGGAGGAGTAAACTACATTAACAGAGTATCAGAGATATAAAAGAATATTACAGGAATATAAATTCCATACTCGGCACGCAGGCCGGAAATATAAACAAAAAGGCCTTCGAGGGCCAGCACAAGTTTGGGCTTAAGCCCGCTACTCCCCGCCTGGTACTGCAACACCTGTACGCCAACGTCTCGACGAGCGGCGGCCAACTAGTCATCGGTCGGCTAATATAAGCGGGCCAAACATATTGCGCACACCCCCTTTTATGGGGCTTGTGGCGCGCATTCCCTGCAAGCGGCTAAATAAACAACTTCTCCGGAGTCTTCTCCGGTAACCCCAGAACATCACCAATCCGGCTCACACGTCCGGATGGGCTTCACACAGCATGCCTAAACCCGTACTCACACTTCCGGGTACTAATGCAACTAACTGCGGGGACGTACACGTCAACCCGTCGGGAAGCTCCCTTCCCCCCACCTGTTGGTGGAGAGGGACTTCCGTGCAAATATGCAAACTGAAGGCTTCACATGCCCAAGTTGAAACATCGTTACCCTTGTCGCGTGTTTGGCGGCGGGGACGGGAGAGGAGCTCCGGGTCGATTCTGCTACGTGCGGCCGCGTCTGTGGCCGATTTCCACTCCAGGCCGAGCCTCGCTCCAGGCCGAGCCTCGCTCCAGGCCGAGCCTCGCTCCAGGCCGACCGTGCTCCAAGTGGCATCGAAGAAGTCGATCTCGGCCTCCACGACTTTAGGCGGCGTTGGGCTGCCCATGTTGGCCGACGGGAGAAAGGAAGGGGCGGCGTCGGGCTGTCCCAGTTGGCCGACTGGAGAGAGAAAAGTGCAGGGCTCGGCATGCCCTAGTTGGCCGACTGGAGAGAGGAAGGGGGCCTGCTTCGGGCCGCCCCTCTTGGCCGATGGGAGAGAGAAAGGTGGCCGACGTCGGGCTGCCCCTGCTGGCCGGTGGGAGAGATAAAGGTGGCCGGCGTCGGGCTGCCCCTGCTGGCCGGCGGGAGAATCGGTCTCAAAAGAGGGCCAGGGTTGCGTGGCTCCAGGCAGAGAGAGGGAGAGAGGGGCGATGGTAGAGGGGCGGCTCCTCCTTGCTGGTGGGTGGCCGGAGAGGGAGACGGCGGCGGGTGGTTCCTGCTGCTCCCGGCCAAGAATCAGAGAAGAGGGGGCGGCGGCGGCGCTACTTTGCCGGCGACGGGAGAGGGCGGGGAAGGGGCGGCGGCTGGGCTCCAGGATCCGCCGGGCTAGGGCTCCCGATCTCTCCCCTGCATCCATTTCTCTCTTTTTTCTCTCCCCGATCTCCTTCTTCCCAACCCGAGCCCCCCTGCTTCCTTATCTTCCCTTTCTATTTCTTATTTTTCTCTTTTCTTCTCCCCAGCCCCCACCCCCTGCTGAACCCTATCCCCCCTGCTATTTTCTTTTTTTCTTTCTCTTACTGAAACCCGTGCCCCTTCTTCTCTCTCCCCGATCCCCTCCTACCCCCTCTCATAACAAAAATCTATAATATATATATAATATATTATATATATATTATGATATAAGATAATATATATATATATATATATATATATATATATATATATATATATATATATATATATATATATATATATATATATAATAAGAAACCCATGCGCACAGGAACTCCGCACGCACGCACGCACGAGGACCCGCACGTCCTCAAACGGGGTCGCACCAAAACGTCGCTCATAGCACGCCCCTAGGCCGACATTTGGGGAGGGTACCACTCGCCCGGCTACGGGGTTGTACACTCTTAGTTTAAAATCCATACCTCTCCCTCCAGCTCTGAACGGCGGAGGCGTTTTCATACATTCGTCGCTCCCACTGAATCAAACGAAGCGAAAGAGAGATCAATTTTTTCAAAATAATAAATTTTTATCTCTATAAATATTTTGCAACAAAATAATTTGTTGTTATTTTGCAACAAAAATTTTGCTACAAAAAAAAATTGTTGTTATTTTAGCAACAAAAAAAATTGTTGCTAATTTTGCAATAAAGAAAATCCCTTGCTATTTTTGTAGGTGAAATAAAAAATTATTTTCTTAGCTAAATCCGATGCTAATTAGGAAGGATTATCAAGTCTTTCTAATTTACTTTGCTAAATGAGAATTTTCTTGTAGTGTCTCCTGCCCAACGAGTGGACCCATCATAAGAAGACCCAGTCAAGTGGTGCGCTGTCTAGGTCTCAGGAGAGTCGGACGGGCGATTGTAGTGGACTTCCCCGACTCGCTCAGGTGAGTGGTCAGAAGTGTGGGGGCGAATGGAGAGTATGGGCTCGCACTCACTCATGGCAAGGGGTGGGCGAGTGGGGGTAGTCAGACCCGCACTCGCCCTAGGCCCCGGGCAGGCAGCGAGTGTCAGCCCCGTTGATCACCCACCTTCTCAGGCGAGTGGCATTTTCATGGACCACTCGCCCAGTGGTGTCTTTTACCATATTGCCCCGGTTGTCATGCTAGTAGCTTTTCAGAACAGTGGAGTTATGATGTTGCAAGACTAATTTGGGTTGCGTATAGCATTTCAGAATAGCGGGGTTGGGCTATTTGCAGACCCGGCTTGGAATTCTATAAATAGACCCTGTGGGCACCTTGGAGGGTTTTAGAGATCGGCGGTCTGACAGTCTAATCGGGTGGCTAGCTATTCAGGCGGTCTGACAGTCAGTCCAGAGGACTGGTGATCAGATGGATTATCTTAGCAGTTGTGGTCTGAAGGCTTTCCGCAACTGCGGTCTGACGTTCTAGTCGGGCGGCTAGATGCTCAGGTGTTTTGGCGGTTAATCCAGCGGTCTAGTGGTTTGATGGCTTAACTTAGCAGTTGTGGTTTGAGGGCCTCCCACAACTGCGGTCTGGTCGGTTACACACTGCTGTGGTCAGGCTTCTAGTATTGGCAGTTGGAGGCTAGCAGGCGGACTGGCGGTTAGCTGGAGCAGTCCGGCGGTTAGCTAGTGGACAGGCAGATAGCTGGCGGTTAGGCGGTTTGCTAGCAGACAGGCAAATAGCAGTGGCAGATTCATATTTAGTCCCACGTCTCTTATTGTATTCTCTCATTTTCCTGTTTCATATAAATATGGGGGCATACCTATGTAATAATTATCTTTTTGGGAGCAATAAAATCTGCGGTTTATTTATTGTTTGTCGTCTTCTCGCTTATTTCTTGCTCATTTCTCACATGGTATTAGAGTAAATCGATTCATTGCTCCAATCAGATTGCGACTTGTTTTTCTAACCACATGGTTTGCTTCCCGCGCGGCTTCTTCTGGCTTTCTTTCCGCTCTGGTTTCTTGGTGTATTCTTCCCACCCGTCCTTCCCTGGTTTTCCCTCTCTTGTGGTCTCTTTTTTCGCACGTGTTCAGTTTGCGCGACTTCCTTTGCTTAGTATTATTTTTTTGCGGCTTCTTTCTTCATTGCTTCTATTCTCTAGTTCGAGTCCTGCATTTTGGTCGCGGCATCGTCCTTGCTGCTGGTGTGCTCTCACCTTGACTGTGCGGCCTCTTCTTTTCCTCTTACTTCACGCGACGACTTCTCTGGTTGCTGCGGCTTCTCTAACCGATGTGGGCTCCACATCCTGGTCGCAGCCTCTGCTTTTTTATGGCTAGTGTGTTATCACCGTGACCATGTGGACTTCCCTTGTGATCTCTTTGCTTTTTGCCTGTTTTTTGTCTCTACGACATCTTTAACCGTTGCGGGTTCCACATTTTGCTCGCGACATCTTTCCTTTCCGCTGGTGTTTTTTTGGCACCGTGACTGTATGCTTCTCGTGCGGTTTGTTCGATGCTTGTTCGCTGCCTTGTGTCTTATCGTGCGGGTTGTTCTTGCTTAACCATACGAGTTCGTTTTGGTTTTTATGGACACTCTGCCTTCTTCTTCTTTCTCTGCTCCTCCTTCTATTTCCTCTTCCTCTTTCTCTGCTTCTGGTAATTTGGGTACCACTTTTAAGCTTATCGGTCTCAATTATCCTTGTTGGGTACATTGGTCACAATGTACTTGATTTGAAGAAGCACTTTCAACTCAATGATAGACACATATTTGTATTTGATATATATTTTAGTTTATGTTTGCAGGATTACATATTGATTGGACAGGTGGACACAAGAAACTAACTTGATTTTGAAGAAAAATTGTCAAAGTTCAAAAGTATCGACACACTTCAACTATGTCGACGCCTTTGCAGTAGCTGTGTCGAGACAAGTCAGCACAGTCTACATTCAACAACTTATAGTGCATAAAATTGACTAAGTACAAAAGTGTCGACACACTTCAACTGTGTCGACATCTTTAAAGAAGCTATGTCGAGACAAGTCAGTTAACTCGACACATAGAATATTAAAGATAGTTGTGTCGAGCCAAGTCAGTTGTCTCGACACCTTGAAGACTACGTCAGCTTACTTGACACTATAAAGCTCAAAGCAGTTGTGTCAAGAAGAGACAACTGTCTCGACACAAAAAAGATAGGAAATTTTACGAAGTAAAATTGTGTCAAGGCAAATCAACTGTCTCGACACAATGAAGAATTAAAGATAGACTTTCTGACATCAAGTAGACAGTTATGTCGAGATAACCCAACTGTCTCGACACAAGGCAGAACAAAAGATGTCGACACAGACAACACTTGTGTCGAGACAAATCAACTGTCTCGACACTCTCAAGTTTCAAATGAAAATTCTATCAAGTAGAATTGTGTCGAGACTGCTAAGATGTCTCGACACAAGTGTCGAGACACTTTTGACATCTCGACACTTATGTTTCAAAAAATGTGCAGAGTCAACACATAAGTGCCAAGATGGGTCAGAACTTTCACATCAGGTACAAGAATAAGATATTTCAACAGAAACAGTCTAAGAACGGATTTGATGTATGGTGTCAGATGCTGATGTCATTATTCAGTAACTAACCATCCATGAAGACTATAAATAGAGGGGTAGTCTACACCAACAACAAGAGAGAGAATCGATCAAGCAAACAAAAAATTCACATTCTCATTCTAATCCTGAGGAGGAAGAAGAAGATGAAGGTCTTCAAGAAAATCTCCAGATACTTTATATAAGTCGATCTGCAGATCAAGCTGGATCTGATCCACAATTTCTTCAAGGTTATCAAGCCGATCAACATTAAGAAGATAGCAGATCCAGAAAAACAACTTTTCAGGCAAACAATTTATCAAGAAGAAAACCATTGCTGTTGATTGAAGAATCTGTGCTAACAGATAAGTCAGATTACAGAAACTCTGTTTTCTGAAAATTTATCCTTTATACTTTACCTCTTTATTTTGTAAGATCTCCTAGAGATCTGAGTGGGTAGGACATCTTATCTCTGAGTTGTAAGTCTAATTTATAAAGACTGAGGTAGGGTTCTTGATGGACCTGAGGTAGGTGGTTTTGAGTGAATCACTGAGTTGTAAACCTAATTTATAAAGGCTGAGGTAGGGTTCTTTAGGGACTTGAGGTAGGAGAATAGCAAAATCTCTGAGGTAGGACCTGTTGATCTGAGTGTAGGTTTCTTAACAGAAACTGAGTCTGTAGGATCTTTAGATCTGAGTTAAAGAGGATGACCTATAACCTTATCTAGCACATTGCTAGTGATGAAGAAGAGGGAAAGTAGATGTATCCTAGATAGGGGAGCTACTATAAATTCTTTGTGCGCAGTATGCTGTGATTTCTATTGCTTGTACTGTGTTCTGAATTCTCTAACTACTGATTTTGTTAATTGATACAGATTTGCTAAAGTATTTTAAAAAAGTCATCAATTCACCCCCTCTAGGTGATTATCTACCCATACGATTATCTTTCAAGTGGTATCAGAGTGAGGTTGTTCAAGAAAGACCTAACAGTCTGAAAAACATCCAAAGGGTATTAGAAAAATATCAGATTTATGGCTTTTGAATCACACAGAGAACTCGATTATATGAAACTGCCTATTTGTACCCATGACAACTTTGTTATATGGAAATAGAGAGTAAGATTGTTTATGGAAGCCTCAGATCCAAGAATCTTTGTCACTGTACAAGAAGGACCATATATACCAATGAAGACATCAGTCCTAGATGCAAATGTTCGAACCCCCAGGAAACTATCATAAATGATAAAAGATGGGGTGGTACTTGCCACCATGGATAAGAGGGCATAAAATATAATAGTCAGTACTACATACAATTCAACCTTTCAGAATCTTGTGCACTGTAATACCTCCAAGGAGATGTGAGATACACTCATAGTATACATGGAAGGTACAGAAGAAGTGTGAGATGACAAAAAATCTCTCCTCAACCCGCAGTATGAGGCCTTTAGCTAAGGAAAGACTAATTCTATAGAACAATATTATGAAAAGTTCTTTAGAATAGTAAATGACTTAAGAAACCATGACAGAATTTTCTCAAATTATGAGCTGAATGACAAGTTTTTGAGATCCCTAAACAAAGAATGAGATATCAAGATTTGTGATATAAGATAAATAGGAAATCTAAGATATATGTTACCCCAAGACTTGTATGAGAAGCTTATGTCACATGAGCTCCAGCTAAACTCTAGAAAAGCTGAAGTAGAATCTGCCAAAATTTCAACCCACATTAAATCTGTGGCCTTCAAAGCAGATACATCTAAGAAAGCTAGAAGAGAAATTACATCATCACCCAAAAGGGATGAAGATACAGATAGCACTGGAGTCTGTTCTTCATCAGAAGATCTATCAGATGATGAATTGACACTGTTTATCAGGCAATTTAAGAAAATGCTAAGGAGATGGAAGTAGTTGAATAAAAAGAAACCTTCCGGATCAAGCTTCAGTAAAAGCAAAGATAAACACAGAGATAAATCTGTGGTCATGTATGATTCTCATCAAAACAAACAATCTAAGACTGACATTATTTATTTTTGCTGTAACAGGCTTGGGCATGTCATAGCTGACTGTCCAGTAAAAAAGAAGGAAAGCAAAAAGTCAAAAGAAAAGAAGTTCTATAAGAACAAGAAATCAGAGAAGGGTCTGATGACAAAGAAATCCAAGAGCATATTTGATGGTGATACTGACTCAACTGAGTAAGAAGAAGAACTTGCTGGACTGTTCTCCTATGAAGAAGAGTTCATCCGAAAGGCTATTTATAATGGGGAAAGCTCCATAACTTCATCACACCATGGTGATTCTGAAGAAGATATAGAGATCAATTTAATGGCACTATCTGATGATCCAGAAACAGAAGCACTTGACTGTCAGAATACTCAGGTAATCTATGACAATTCAACAAGTACTAAAACTTCTATATATGAGACTGGGGATGAGCTAGACTCATGTGACTCAAAGTTTTATTCACATAAGACTAACTCTGTTATTGAAATACAGCAGCTCACAGTCAAGTTTGGAAAGTTGTTACAAGCCCTAGTAAATAGCAAAAAGCTTGTCAAAGAACAAGCTGTAGAGATAGCTTCACTAAAATGTTTTGAGTATCATCATAAGATGGATACTCAAAAAAATGGTCTTCAAAGTTCTAAGTTGGTAAAGCTGACTAAGATCATTGATGATCAAATTTTATTGCTGAAGTAGAAGGATGCAACAATTCAGGAGCTGGAACTCAAACTCCTGAATGAGAAAAAATTAGTTCAACAATTTTGTAAACGTAAAACTGTATTACCCATTATAGATACCTTCTCAGGAACACCTGGAAGTGGTCTTGGGTATGTTAAACCCAAGAAGAAAAGAGGCAAGAAGCTGACAGGACAAAAAAGGTCTAGTCATTCCACAACCTGTAATTCAGACTAAAGGAAAAGAAATCCAGAAGTTTGGACTAGTTGGACCAAGTTTATATGTGAATAGGAAAGCTATACTTAATGTGCCTGCTCCAAGGAGGATAGTTGTAACTGAGAGATAAAACAACTTGTTTGCTCCCAATCAAATTACAACAGTCAAGTGTGCTGATTCATGTACTAAGGAATGTCAGCACAAAGTTCCTTCTGTTCCTCCAAAGAGGAGGTACAACAGATATGAATGTTGGTGTTGTGGAAAGGTAGGGCATTTTGCCTTGGACTGTTGGTTCAATTACTCAGTGTCTTATATTCAGAAAATATATCCAGTTAAGAAGCTCACTGGTGGTTTCAATAGAACCACATCTAACAAGAACCTAGGACCCAAAACAACTTTGGTTCCTAAGGAAAAATAAATTCTTATTTTACAGGAATGTCCAAGCACCAAAGATAAACCAATCTGGTACTTGGATAGTGGGCGTTCCAGACACATGACTGGAACAAGAGGAAATTTAAGGGAATTTATTCCCATGGATAATGGACCAAAGGTGATCTTTGGTGGAGCTAACAAAGGAATAACAAAAGGTTATGGTAAGATCACAAATGGCTTAGTCACTCTCACTAAAGTAGCTTATGTGGAAGGCTTGAAATACAACCTTATAAGAATAAGTCAACTTTATGATCTTGGCTATGACATTTCTTTCCACAAAGATGAGTGCCTAATAAAGAATTCAAGTGACCAAGATGTCATCTTGACAGGCACTAGATGTGGGAATGTGTATTGTTTGAATTTTCTTTATTAAAAGTTAGACTCATCCTTATGCCTAGTTGCAAATGAGAAATCCTCACACTGTGTCAAATGGCACAAGAGGCTAGCTCATTTGAACTATAAGGCCATAAGCAAACTTTTTAGTAGAGAGCTTGTTAGGAATGGCCCTAACAGTAAATGCTCAAAGGAGAGCATATGCTCAGCATGCCAAAAGGCAAGCAAACTAAAACTACGTTCAAAAGTATTGAATGTAAAGATTCAGTGAGGTGTTTATATTTCTTGCATATGGACTTGTTTGGTCCTATATCAGTTCATAGTTTAGGAAGGAGAATTTGCACTTTTGTAATAGTTGATGACTATTCCAGATTCACTTGGATTTTCTTTTTAAGGAAAAAGTCTGAAACCCCTAATATCTTCAAGACTTTTGTCAAACAAATTCAGAATGAATTAAGCAGCTCTGTTGTCAAAATTAAAAGTGATCATGGAACTGAGTTTCAATCTGATTATATGACAAAGTTTTGTGAAGAATTGGGGATTCAACAAGAGTTTTCCTCACCAAGAACACCCCAGCAAAATAAGATTGCTGAGAGGAAGAATATGACTCTCATTGAAGCTGAAAGAACCATGCTGAGTGATTCTTCACTTCCAGAATACTTCTGAGCTGAAGCAATAAACACATCATGTCATGTTCTTAATAGAGCTTCAATCAACAAAATATTGAATAAAACTCCTTATGAACTTATGAAGAGCAGAAAACCAAACTTGGCCTATTTTAGAATCTTTGGATGTAGATGTTATGTCCTAAACAATGGGAAAACATACATAACCAAGTTTGCTGAGAAGTCTTATGATGACATATTTGTTGGTTATAGTGACTACAATAGGGCCTATAGGGTCTACAACTTAAGGGATCAAGTTGTGGAAGAGTCTATTCATGTTGTATTTGATGAAAGTTCTATGTTTTATAATGATAAGTTATGTTCATCAAACATAACAGATGAAGACTTGAAGCTAAAGGAGCTGACTATAAATGATAATTTTCCAACAAGCCAGAATATACAAAATGGAGTCAACATAGTTGAAGAAGTGTTTGCACAGGAACAATAAGGAGAAGAAACTCAGCATGATGTAGGTGGTCAAGGAGAAGAAGTCACATTACATGTGGCTATCATACATCTAAGGGATCATCCAAGGGAGTTGATCATAGGAGATGTTGCACAGGGTGTGACTATAAGAAGCAAACATCACAACACAGTAATGTATTCAAGTTTTCTATCCTAGACAGAACCAAAGAAATTTGAAGAATCTAATGTGGATCCATTTTATATAAGTGCAGTGCAGGAAGAATTGAGCCAGTTCAGGAGGTGCAATGTCTGGAAGCTAGTTCCCAGACTAGATAACTACAACATCATAGGAACCAAATGGATATATAGAAATAAATTGGATGAGAATGAGGTTATAGTCAGAAACAAACATAGATTCGTTGCAAAGGGATATGGACAAGAAGAGGGAATAGACTTTGATCAAACTTTTGCACTAGTGGCTAGATTGAAGGCTATATGACTCTTCCTAGCATATGCAGTCTACAAAAGTTTCAAAGTTTACCAAATAGATGTAAAGTCAGCCATCTTAAATGGTAATCTTTAGATAAGGATGGTGCTGGGAAGCCAGATGATATCACTTTGTATAGGGGCATAGTTGGTTCACTACTCTATCTAACAGCTAGTAGACCAAAAATAATGTATGCAACTTATGTTTGTGCTAGGTATCAAGCATGCCCTAAAGAATCTCACTATACAACAGTTGAAAGAATACAGAGATGTCTAAAGGGCATACCTAATCTTGGCCTATGGTTGTAAGACCCCCCTTTTTTTCTTTTTAAAGAACCGGGGTCTTAGGCCCAGAACCGCCGCTTTGCGGTGACACCTTCACACTCGGGAAGGTCATCACTACAAAAGCCGATTCTGTCGGCCAAATCGATCATAACTGTAGCAAAATAATAAAGCAAGTTCATAGCAATCACATATATTGCAAATAAACTCCACGAAGGGAGTGTCCATAGATATACAAAATACTAAAGCTTGGGCTCATGCCTAGTACATCAAGTCCTTACTACATTTCTCTCATCGCGGAAGCAAACTAATATAACTACTAGTAGCAATCAGGACTCATAGTCCCTGTCATCTGGACTCCGAAACTAGACTGTCTGATCTCTAAGCGTGCCGACCTCCGGGGCTGCTCCTCCATGCTGGGCTCCATGGTCCCCTAAAATGATGTGGTTCGAAAACCGTTAGTCTAAAAGACTAAATCCTATCATACCCCACCCCTTCCCCCATGGCTCCTAGGGACCGAGCGGAGAGGAAGAAAGGGGAGGACTTGAAGGTGGAGAATAATCAAAAACAGATGCCAGCGGACCTATACTAGCAATTTTATAATAGATATTGACAATAAGATGAAATATGAAAAGTAACCTTCACTTATGTGGGAACACATAAGCCAAGGGATCTTCTGCAAGGCTACCATCGTATAAAAAGTCTCATACCAATTTATACGTTGGGGGTGTCGGTTATCAAACAGCATATATATATATATATATATATATATATATATATATATATATATATATATATATATATCAAAATTGATCTTAATTTATAAACTTGCCCACACAAGCTTATAGACCAAGGGGTCGTTTTGCAAGTCCTAATGTATAAGCGTCTCATTCCACTTATACTTTAGGTGTCAGGGGTTAAATGAATCGATTATTCCATGACATGCAAGTGGGTATGATGGAACATGCAAGTGCAACACACACACCCGACTCTGTGCACACAGACCTTTAGTTTCCCCTTTCTAGAGCCGTAACCTCCCAGGATACCTCCGTAGTGGCAGACGAAAATGGTGGGTTGGGCCTCGCCCACCTCTAAACCAGTAAAGCACTACCGATCAGACCTATCGTACGCCTCAACGCTTGGTGCACGAAGCGGACTCCTGCGTACTCTTGCCGGCTGGCGCACCGAACTTCTGTTGGCGAAGTGCTAACCACACTTGCCGAGTCAGCGTTTTGGCGTCGGTGCATCGACCCTCCAATACTGAAGACCCACCACCTTAATTTTCTTTCCATTTATGCACATGCAAATTTATCGTATTCAAAACCGAGCCGAATCTCCCAGGACCATAATGTCCGTCTCAAACAATCGAGCCGAAACTCGCCGGGCCATCCTGCCCCTCACAAATATCAATCGAGTCGAACCAACTCCCCGAGACACCGGGGTGTGTGAAAGTGAACCCCTAATTATTCTAGTTGCTCTTTAGGATTTATCACTCCTACCGTTTACGTTAGCATAGGACTGCCCAAGGTATACCCCGTGAAGGGCTCTTGAAGGCACTAGGAACTACGATGGGATTACGCCCAAAGCTCCATTTCGCAAGGCACTTACTATTATTGGTTGCTACCCGATTTCTCGACCCTTAATTAATTTTACTGAATCTAGCCCTAGTGCATTAAACACTTCCTTCCTACGGGGAAGACGATCTTTCGTCGATCCTGGGCACCGCCTAACTCTAGTCAATCCATCCCTCTACTCATCATACTACCAATAATGAGCTTATTTTTAACCATCCAAACCAGCATACCACTAATACCAAGACATGCATCAATTATACTCAAACATAATTTCTGCAGTTTTTACTATATGCAGACCACTTAAGCCATATGACTTGTAAAATGGGAGATACACCAAATAATCATCCAGTACCCCAATGAAAATTATTAGAGGGCTATAATGACATTTTAAGCATAAATCCAGAAATTCATAATTTTCCTAATTTGTCTGATAATTTATTTATTTATTCTAGTAACCAAAAAGCCCAAGTTTGAACATGAAGTACCAATTTCAGATAAGATAATATTCCACTAAATTTATGTTAATTACAAAATGAATAATCAACTCTAAATCCTAAGTCTTCCAATTTTCAGCAAGATTTAAGCCCTTAATTGTATTTTCAAATATATCACATAATAAATCATTTTAAGAGGTATGTACAGCAATAATACTTCCAAAAATTCAGATAAAATCCAAGTATGATTATAAGGACATACAAATTCTTTACATCAAGTTTCACAATTTATCATTGAATAATAAAGTCTATACTTGATTTTCTCATGAAATTCCAAGTTAATGGGTTAATGAACAAAGTATGACAATTATCCATCTAAAAATTCCAATTAAATTCCCATATGAGCATAATGAACTAGGAACACCACTTATCAAGTTTCATAATTGTTCATTAAGTATTAAGCCCTGTAAGAATTATTTAGCATGTTCCCAAAGTTATGAACTTGTGAAGTAGATGCCCTAATTATGTATCCAAAAATTCTATTAAAATTCATATATGATCAAAATGGGCTAACACTACCTCTGCCAAATTTCCATGACTTTTCAATGGGCAGTGAGATCATAATAGTCAAATTATTAATTAGGGCAATCCCATGGGTTACAAATGAAGTGCTAAACATATTGATCCAAAATTCATAACAAAATTTCTAGAGATGATTAACACTGAAAATACGTTTACCAAAATTTCATCTTGAATCAAGGTCATATGATCCACTAATTAATTCCTAGGGTGTAAAGACCTAAATATTTATTTAGTGGTTTAAGTGGGGTGTATGTGTCCAACTACTGCCCAATCCCTTCCTAGGGCATTTCAACCTCCTAGGATTACATGGACTAAACCCCAAGTCCATTCATGAACATATCACCCTATGTCCTTCACAAGCCCCCAAAGTTCAACCTTAGGGTTTGAACTTGAGTCCTAGGGAAAACCCACGCCAATCCACCCCATAATCCATGTGGGGGTGCTTACTGTCATAACAAGCCAGTGGACCAAATTTCAGCCTCTGTTGAGGTGATTTGGCCACATAAACCCACATGGGGCATTTTGACCTACTTACCACCTTTTAGCCAAATCTAGTGTTTACTAAATCCCCAACCAAATCTTTACCAAATGGGATGAAATTTTATAAAGAGTCCAATAATGACCACAAGAACCTCTCACCAAAATTTGGGAGAATTTGGAGGTCATTAGACCCAATAAATAATTCCTACATGGATTATTAAATTTCTACGAAAACGTTAGGAAAATATTTTCCAAAAATTCCCAATTTTGGATATGATCAAGGTATAGGTAATAATGATCCCCACCAAAAAATTTCAGGTCATTTGGATGGATGGATTGTTGGGGGCACTCAAAATGGTCTCTGGTCTAGCCTAGGTATAGTGCTCACCAAAATGAGTTCTGTAGTCAAAACACTTACTTAAATTGATTGAAACCAATTTTAAATTAAAGTATACTCATAGAGCTACAATATTTTTGTTTATAACTTTTTTCTGAAACGACCCTAAGTATTTTTAATATTTATTATAAAATTGACCAGTAAACAAGACAGAAATTTGAAATAATAGTATTTAATAAAATCAGATCCAGCACGGATCTTAAAGCAAAATCGTGGGGCTCCTGGTCATCTTCTTCCTCCAGCCAAGGGCTGGGATCAGCCTGACCTGGAGCTTATTCCAAGCCTATTTCCCGGCCTCCCGACCACCTCCCTGGCCGGCCACCATCTCCACCACCTTTGTTGAGGTGGGGGCTATCGCGGGGCGGCGGCACGGCCGCTGGAGGGGTGGTTTCTGGCGAACCCGACCCTTTTTTTTTGGAAAACCAGGAAATTTAGAAATCTTCTCACTCCAATCGAGCTCAATTGAGCCCGATTCTTGGCCATATTTATTCCTATGATCTAACCATAGAAGAAGAGGAAGGGGAGGACCTTGCTGGGTTGTTGTAGGCTTGCCAATTGTCGGATTGCCATGGTGGCGGTGGTGGTGGTCGGATTTCTGCAACAGCACTATGAAAATCCTTGGCTCCCTCAGGTAAGTGGTGGGAATGACTCCTTTGAGTCTAGAGAGGCTTTTAAGAAGAAGAGAAGGGGTGTTAGGTGGCTGTAGGGTGCTTTGCCATTATTGTCCTTAGTCAACAATGGCGGCCATGGTAGGTAGGGGGAAAAGCTGGCTCTAGCCAGTCAAGGAGTAGATGGTTGGATTGGGGATGCATTCCTTGTAAGACCCTCTTTTTTTTCTTTTTAAAACACCGGGGTCTTAGGCCCAGAACTGTCGCTTTGCGGTGACACCTTCGCACCCGGGAAGGTCATCACTACAAAACGCCGATCCTGCCGGCCAAATCGATCGCAACTGTAGCAAAATAGTAAAGCAAGTCCACAGAAATCACATATATATGTAAATAATCTCCACGAAGGGAGTGTCCACAGATACACAGAAATATAAGATCTTGGGTTCATGCCTAGTACATCATGTCCTCACTACAAATCTCTCAACGCGGAAGCAAACTAATATAACTACTAGTAGCGATCAGGACTCACAGTCCTTGCCGTCTGAACTCCGGAACTAGACTGCCCGATATCCAAGCATGCCGACCTCTGGGGCTGCTCCTCTATGCTGGGCTCCACGGTCCCCTAAAATGATGTGGTTCGAAAACCGTTAGTCTAAAAGACTAAGTCCTATCATCCTCCGCCCCTTCCCCCATGACCCCTAGGCACCGAGCGGAGAGGAAGAAAGGGGAGGACTTGAAGGTAGAGAGTAAACAAGAATCAGATGGCAGCGGACCTATACTAGCAATTTTTATAGTACATGTGGCAGTAAAGCATAGTATGAAAAATAACCTTAACTTATACGGAACGTATAAGCAAGGGATCTTCTACAGGGCTCCCATCGTATAAAAAGTCTCATACCAATTTATACGTTGGGGTGTCGGTTAATAACAGCATTATATATATAAAGAATTTAACCTTTAATTTATAAACTTGCCCACACAAGCTTATAGACTAAGGGGTCGTTTTGCAGGTCCTAATGTATAAGCGTCCCATTCCACTTATGCTTTAGGTGTCAGGGTTAAATGAATCGATTATGCTATGACATGCAAGTGGGTATGATGGAACATGCAAGTGCAACACACACACCCGACTCTGTGCACACAGACCTTTAGTTCCCCCTTTCTGGAGCCGTAACCTCCCAGGATACCTCCGTAGTGGCAGACGGAAGCGGTGGGTTGGGCCTCGCCCACCTCTAAACCAGTAAAGCACTACCGGTCAGACCTATCGTACGCCTCAACGCTTGGTGCACGAAGCGGACTCCTGCGTACTCTTGCCGGCTGGCGCACCGGACTTCTGTTTGCGAAGTGCTAACCACACTTGCCGAGTCAGCGTATTGGCGTCGGTGCATCGACCCTCCAATACCGATGACCCACCACCTTAATTTTCTTTCCTTTTATGCACATGCAAATTTAACGTATCAGTACCGAGCCAAAGCTCCCCGGACCATCTCGTCCGTCACAAACATCAACCGAGCCAAAGCTTGCTGGACCATCCTGTCCGTTACAATCATCAACCGAGCCAAAGCTCGTCGGGCCATCCTGCCCTTTTCCACAATTATCAACCGAGTCAAACCAACTTCCCGAGACATCGGGGGTGTGTGAAAGTGAACCCCTAATTATTCTAGTTGCTTTTTATGATTTATCACTTCTACAGTTTACGTTAGCCTAGGACTGCCCAAGGTATACCCCGTGAAGGGCTCTCCCATTTGGTGAGAGGTTATTGTGGTCATTATTAGACTCTGTATAAAATTTCATCCCATTTGGCCAAATCACCTCAATAGAGGCTGAAATTTGGGCCACTGGCTTATTATGACAGTAAGCACCCCCACATGGATTATGGGGTGGATTGTCGTGGGTTTTCCCTAGGACTCAAGTTCAAACCCTAAGGTTGAACTTTGGGGGCTTGTGAAGGACATAGGGTGATATGTTCATGAATGGACTTGGGGTTTAGTCCATGTAATCCTAGGAGGTTGAAATGCCATAGGAAGTGATTGGGCAGTAGTTGGACACATACACCCCACTTAAACCACTAAATAAATATTTAGGTCTTTACACCCTAGGAATTAATTAGTGGATCATATGTCCTTGATTCATGATGAAATTTTGGTAAAAGTATTTTCATAGTGTTAGTCATCTCTGGAAATGTTGTTATGAATTTTGGATCAATATGTTTAGCACTTCATTGGTAACCCATGGGATTGCCCTAATTAATAATTTGACTATTATGATCCCACTGCCCATTGAAAAGTCGTGGAAATTTGGCAGACGTAGTTTGAGACCATTTTGATCATATATGAATTTTAATAGAATTTTTGGATACATAATTATGACATCTACTTCACAAGTGCATAACTTTGGGAACATGCTAAATAATTTGTACAGAGCTCAAAACTTGATGAAAAATTATGAAACTTGATAAGTAGTGTTCCTAGTTCATTATTCTCATGTGGGAATTTATTTGGAATTTTTAGATGGATATTTGGTATACTTTGTTCATTAACTCATTAACTTGGAATTTTATGAGAAAATTAAGTATAGACTTTATTATTCAATGATAAATTGTGAAACTTGATCTAAAGAATTCATATGTCCTTATAATCATACTTGGAATTTATCTGAATTTTTGGAAGTATTATTGCTGTACATACCTCTTAAAATGATTTATTATGAGATATATTTGAAAATAAAATTAATGGCTTAAACCTTGCTGAAAAATCGGAAGACTTAGGATTTAGAGTTGATTATTCATTTTGTAATTAACATAAATTTAGTGGAATATTATCTTGTCCGAAATTGGTACTTCATGTTCAAACTTGGGCTCTTTTTGGCTACTAGAATAAATAAATAAATTATCAGACAAATTAGGAAAATTATGAATTTCTGGATTTATGCTAAAAATGTCATTATAGACCTCTAATAATTATCATAGGGGTACTGGATGATTATTTGATGTACCTCCCATTTTTGCGAGTCATATAGCTTAAGTGGTATGCATATAGTAAAAACTACAGAAATCATGTTGGAGTATAATTTGAGCACATGAGATGTGATTAGTGGTTGACTAGTTTGGATGGTTAAAAATAAGCTTGATTTGATTTGGAGTCAAACCAAATCATCACCAAATGGGATGAAATTTTATACAGAGTCTAATAATGACCACAATAACCTCTCACCAGCATTTGGGAGAATTTGGAGGTAATTAGACCCAATAATTAATTCCTACATGGATTATTAAATTTCTACGAAAACCTTAGGAAACTCTTTTCCAAAAATTCCCAATTTTGGATATGGTCATGGTATAGGTTATAAGGATTTCCACCCAAAATTTCAGGTCATTTGGATGGAGGGATTCTTGGGGGCACTCAAAATGGTCTCTGGTATAGCATATGTATAGTGCTCACCAAAATGCGTGCTGTAGTCAAACCACTTACTTAAATTGGTTGAAACGAATTTTACTTAAAGTAGACTCATAGAGCTACAAAGTTTATGTTTACAACTTTTTCTGAAACGACCCCTAAGTATTTTTAATATTTATTATAAAACTGACCAGTAAACAGGACAGAAATTTGAAATAATAGGATTTAATAAAATCGGATCCAGCACGGATCTTAAAGAGAAATCGTGGGGCTCCTGGTCATCTTCTTCCTCCAGCCAAGGGATGGGATCAGCCCGACCTGGAGCTTATTCCAAGCCCATTTCCCGGCCACCCGTCCACCTCCCTGGCCGGCAACCACCGCCACCACCTTCGTTAAGGTGGGGGCTATCGCCGGGCGGCGGCACGGCCGCCGGAGAGCACTATTCCGGCGAACCCGAGTGGTGAAAAATTTCAGAAAACCATGAAATTTTGAACTTGGATCGGGCTCAATTGAGCCCGAACCTTGGACCTAAGCATTTCTATGATCTATCCATGGATGAAGAAGTGGAGGAGGACCTTTTTGGTGGCTTGAATCCTTGCCGATCGCCGGGATGCCATTTTTGGTGGTGGTGGTGGTCAGATTTCTACAACAACACTATGAAACACCTTGGCTCCTTCGGGTAAGGGGTGGGACTGACTCCTTGGGGTCCAGTGAAGCTTTTAAAATGAAGAGAAGGGGTGTTAGGTGGCTGGAAATGCATTTGCCATTATTGGCTCTTGGTCAAGCTTGGCGGCCATGGTAGGTAGGGGGAAAACGTGGCTCAAACCAGTCAATGGGTAGCTAGTTGCACTCCTCTGGTCTTAGGGAATTGAATGGGAGGTTGGGGAAGGTTGGGGAAAGGGAAGGATGAGTCCAAGTCTTCCTCCATTTCTTCTCTTCTCTTTCTCTCTCTTCCCTTTGAAGCACTTTCTCTCTCCCATTCACCAATCTGAATTTTTGACTCCTACCTAACCCTAAGGCAGCCCACATGTTTATTTCACCCATCCAAGCAAGGTTAGCCCAAGAGAATTGGGCATGAGCTTGAGTTAGCCCATTTGGGCTAGCTTGACCCAAACTTAGGCTAGGGTTGAACTTGGTCAATTTGGTCTTTGAGCTTGCCCCTAATGGGTCCTTGGTGACCCATTGGACTCCCCTAAGGCCTAGGTAGGGTTGTCTTGGCCCCTTGGAGGTCACTTGACCCTTAGGTAGGGCACTTGACCATTTTAGGGCTAGAGTTGACTTTGGTCAACTTAGCCTTTTTGATTGGTCCCAATGGGTCCTTGGTGACCCATTGGCCTCTCACTAGGGTTATGAAGGTAAGTGTGGGGTCCACTTGGCTTGGAGAAGGTCAGTTGACCATATATAGACCAGTTTGACCTATTTAGGGTCAGAGTTGACTTTGGTCAACTTAACCTCTTGGACTGCCCTTCTTGGGTACTTAGAGACCCATTGACCTCACTTTAGGTCTAGGAAGTCCCTGGTAGGGTTAGTTGGGCTTTACTAGGGCTCCTACCCTTAGTTAGGGCACATTGCCCAATTTAGGCCTAAAGTGGTCCTAGGTCAAATTGGCCACCTGTGGTTGACTCCAATGGACACTTAAGGCTCTAGTGGACCCTCTAATGGGTTAGTGATGTTGTGGTGGGGTCATGGAGTCATGGTGAAGTCCTAAGTCAAACCCTAGGTTGGGTGATGAGGTTGTGCCATAGGCAGACCATGGTGATTCTCACCTTGGCCTTCTATCTCTTGGCCCATTTCTGGCTTCCTAGGGTTTTGTCATGACCTAGTCATGACCAAAACTACTCTTAGGGGTCTAGTTGGAAATGAGATGTTACAAATCCCAATAAACAAAACAAAGATTTCGTCCCCGAAATCAAGGTTAAGCCTACGAGAATTTCTACCAAATAAAAGAAACTTGTAACATCCCATCACGACGCCATGTTTGATAAATTAAGTTTAAAGGGAAACCTAAATTGATGACCAATTCGCCTAATTGGCAAACCAAGATCCCAATAAACAAAAAATTAGCCTCTACTCTTCCTGGAGCAGCTTTACTAGTAAAATAAATTAAACATCTTGAGGGATTGTGAGGTATACCTGACTGAACAGCTCTGGGTACTTTTGTCGCATCAGGTCCTGCGGTTTCCAGGTATGCTCCTCCTGTCCGTGGTTCCTCCACAAAACTTTGACTAACGGAACCTTCTTGTGACGCAAGATCCGTACTCCTTTGTCGTCGATCCGTACCGGCTCTAAGCGAACTGACCGGTCTGAGGCTACCGGTCCATCTGTGGTCGAAATGTGTTGCTCCGGGCGTAATAGAGCCCTCCTGAGCGAGGAAATATGGAACACATCATGCAAGGCTTCCAGCTCTGGTGGCAACTCCAGCCTGTAAGCTAGGGGTCCGATCCGCACCAGGATCCTGTAAGGGCCCATATACCTAGGGCTGAGCTTCTTCTTCCGACCACGCACCCGTGAAACTCCATGCATAGGACGGATCTTCAGAAACACTCGGTCCCCCACCTGAAACTCCACCTGACGATGTCGGGCGTCATAGTACTTAGCCTGTCTGCTCTGCACCTCTAGCATCCTGTCTCTGATCAGCCACACCTGAGCCTCGGTGTCTTCAACAAAATCCGATCCCAACACCTTCAGATCCACATCCTGAATCCAAGAAAGCGGGGTCCTGCATTTCCTTCCATACAGGGCTTCGTAAGGCGCCATCCTGATGCTGGACTGGTAGCTGTTGTTATAGGAGGACTCGACTAGGGGTAAGAGCTTCTCCCACGGTTCCCCGCGGTCCAAAATGCACAGCCTCAAAAGATCTTCCAGCGTACGTTGGCGCGCTCCGTCTGCCCATCCGTCTGGGGATGGAATGCGGTGCTGAAGGTCAATCGCGTGCCTAAGTAAGCCTGCACGGATCTCCACTCCCTGGAAGTGAACCGGCCATCTCGATCCGACACGATCGTCTTGGGAACCCCGTGATATCGAACGAACTGCTCCACAAATCTCCGCACTAATACTCCCACAGAGTCGTCCTTCCTGATCGGAATGAATCTGGCCACCTTCGTCAACCGATCGACGATGACCCAAATCGAGTCGTTTCCCGTCCGTGATCGGGGAAGTCCATGGATAAAGTCCATCGCGATGTCTTCAAACTTCCACTCCGGTACCGGGAGTGGTTGCAACAATCCTGCGGGGTTTTTGCACTCCGCCTTCACTAGCTGGCACGCTTCGCAGTGGGTCACAAACTGAGTGATATCCTATGTGTGAAAACCTCTAATTATATCCTCGAACTTCCACTCTGACTCGAGCATAGGCTGTAATAGTTTTCCCAAAAATTCTTGCACTTAACCTTCATCGGCCGACAGACCTCACCGTGCGTCACCAAATCCATGACACCCTTCTTCACTCTAGGGAGAATCACTTTCCGAGATACACCAAACTTCTGGTGATTAAATTTCTTATCTGTATGGGTAGACAACGACTCTATAAATTCTCTACTTCACAATCAGATTCTTATCCTTATGAAAACGCCAGAGTAACAACAAATACGGTTTACTCCATTCCACTATATTCACGACGCAAAGTTTTCTAGATAAGGTCTATGGGAAACCTAAGTCAATAACTACTTGCCCAATAAACAAAAGATCAGCCCCCAATAAACAAAAGATAAGCCTGTTGGGTACATTGGTCAAATGTACCTGATTTGAAGAAGCCTCACCTAACTCAATGATATATATCATAGTGTATTTGATGTTTGTTTGAGTTACTTGTGCAGGTCAGGAATACACTGGACTGAAGCTAAAAATTCTAAGTCCATGTGTCGACACCCAGAGGGAAAGTGTCGACACTTGAGAAAGCTTGTGTCGACACCCAGACAAGCAGTGTCGACACTTGGAGTCATTGTGTCGACACCTGGGAAGAAGAGTCGACACCAGTCAGAAAGTGTCGACACTTGGAACTGTGTCGACACTCAGTGTAGAAGAATGCAGAAAAGCTGTGTCGACACTTAGCAGAAGTGTCGACACCTAGAAGAGCTGAGTCAACACCAGAAAGTGTCGACACTTGAAGTAAGTGTCGACACTCAGCAAAAGTCTGCAGAATCTAAGTACAAGTGTCGACACTCAACACAATGTGTCGACACTATGCAGAAGAGTCAACACTTGAAGAAAGTGTCGACACTCAGCACAATGTGTCGACACTTAGTTGAAGACTCTACACTTGAAGTAAGTGTCGACACAAGGAGCTGTGTCGACACTTAGCAAAGATCAGAAAAGTTGCAAAATATTCTAAGTACAAGTGTCGACACTAAGGGAATGTGTCGACACTCAGCTGAAGAAACAAAAGTGAAGACTTGTGTCGACACCAAGAAGCAGTGTCGACACTTGACAGTTTCAACACATAAAGTTGTGTCGACACAAAGGAGTTGTGTCGACACTTAGAAGAATACAGTTGCAGAATGAAGTACAAGTACTTGTGTCGACACTCAATTTCAGTGTCGACACATGCAGAAGAAACTGTGTCGAGACATATAAGGAATTGTGTCGACACCTTGTAGACTTGTGTCGACACTTATACAACATGTGTCGACACTTGGCTTATAAGTGTCGACACTTAAGAACAGAAAGTCTCGACACTATCTGACAGTTAGAAGAATTTCAAGAAGTGACTGGTTGACAAGACAGCTGCCGATCCAGCCGGTCTACATCAACTGTCAGTGATATCAGAAGTCTGTTATGAACCGGACCAGCCGGTTACCATGAAGGAAGCCTATAAATAGGCACTCATAGTCTACAGAAGATATTATTGAGATTAAGAGATTGATTGTTGAAGTAATATAGAAGTGGTTGACAAAGTTTTTACAGAGAGAGTTCAGATCTTTGTAAAAGTGATATATTGAGGATCAACACAAGAAGATCTTGCTGTGCATCAGCAGATCTAAGAAGTTGGAGAGAGAGAGCTCCAACTAAGTATTCAGTCTTTGGAACTAAGGCTGAGAAAAAGAATTCAGAGTCATCTGGATTTCAAGAAGCAGAGGTCAAGGAACAACTGCAGAAGATTCAGACTAATTCAGTTCTAATCAAGAAGCTTTGAAGGAAGCTAAGTCAGTTTGGATCTAACTGAGTTCTTCCAAGAACTCTTCAAGAATCTCTCAACTCCTCTCCTATTTTCTGAGTTGTAGAGTTAACTATTGTACATTCTATTTTTACCTGTAGGATCCATTGGATCAGAGTGAATTGTAAGCCTATTTTATAAAGGCTGAGGGTAGGGCTTGGTTGCCTGAGTGTAGGAGTTAAAGAACTCTGAGTGTAGGCCTTAATTGGCTGAGTGTAGGCCTGGGTGGCTGAGTGTAGGCCTTTTGGCTGAGTGTAAGGCTTTGGGCCTGAGGTAGGAACCTAGTTTGGTTCTGAGTTAGTGGAGAAGTTTGGCCGAATCTAGTACACTGCTAGATAGGCAAAGGGGGAAAGTGGATGTACCCAAAGATTGGGGAACCACTATAAATTAGTGTGTCTGCTGTGGTGTGCTGTGCTGTGCTGTGGATTACTTGTTTGATTTCTGTAATTGGTGTTAGCTGGAATAATTGTTGTGCTGCCAACAAAGTTTAAAATAAGGTTTAGGTCACCTATTCACCCCCCCCTCTAGGTGTTTAGGTACCATATCTTTCAAGTGGTATCAGAGCCAGGTTACTCAAAAAGGACTAACTGTCTGAGGAGATCCAGTTTGGCAGATTCAGTATAAGTCAGGAAACAGTTTCAAGAAAATCAAGAAATATGGGATCTTCAGAGAATCACAAGGAATTGGGTTCAATGAAACTGCCCATATGCAGAAAAGAGATATTTGGAATCTGGAAAGAAAGGGTAAGGCTGTTCATGGAGGCCTCTGACCCTAGGATCTACATCACAGTCAAGGAAGGGCCTTATGTGCCCATGAAGATTTCAGTCTTGGATGCTACACAGAGAACTCCAAAGGATTTTTCTGAGATGACCAAGGATGAGATTGTCCTAGCTACAATGGACAAAAGGGCACAGAACATCATAGTTAGTGCAATTGATGATGCCACCTTCCAGAACCTTATTCACTGTAAAACAGCAAAAGAAATGTGGGATACCCTCATTGTCTACATGGAAGGTTCTGAAGAAGTAAGACAAGATAGGAAATCCTTGCTTAATCAAGAATATGAGAGCTTTAGGCAAGGAAGAGGAGATAGCATCACTGAATGCTACAAAAAGTTCTACAGAATTGTTAATGAACTCATGTCCTATGGAAGGGAGTTCACAAACTATGAATTGAATGATAAGTTCTTGAGGTCCCTAACCAAAGATTGGGACACTAAGATCTGTGCCATCAGAGAAATGGCAAAGTTGGGAGAAATTCCTCCTCCCACACTGTTTGGCAAGTTGTTATCTTATGAGATGCAATTGTCAGTAAGAAAAGAGGAGGAAAAGTCAACAAGGACTGAACACAGGGAAAGGACTGTTGCCTTTAAGTCAGAAGTACCTAGAAAGAACAGGACTAAGTCATCAACTCCTCCTCCAGAGGTAGTTGAATCAGATTCTGATGAGTCTGTTAGCACTAAATCTACAAGCAGTGAAAGTGATGAAGACTTTGCTGCATTTACCAGACATTTTCAGAAATTCCTGAAGAAGAAACAGTGGAAGTCCAGACCTTCTTTTTCAAAAGGGAAAGAAGTTCAGTATCAGGAGAAGAAGCCTTCAAAGAAGGACAAGCAAAGGACAAAGACTAGCAAGGCAACTGGGTCTAAGATTGTGTGTTACTGCTGCAACAGACAGGGTCATGTAATTGCAGATTGTCCTGAAAGAAGGAAAGAATCCAGTGGCAAAAAGAAGACTCACTTCAAAGGAAAGAAGGAGAAGTCCTTTGTTGCAAAGAATGAGAAGACTCTTTCAGATATTTCTTCTTCAGACACTGAGACAGATGCTGAAGCCTATATAGGGCTATTTGCTGAAGAAGAAGAAGAGTTTATGCATATCATGGAATCAATCTATGAACAAGAAGAGGTTCAGTGCCAAGGACTAATGGCATTGACTGAAAGTACCAAAATCCTGGAGCAGCCAGGACCTAGTCAGGTACAAAGTCCAACTCCAAGTTCTGATTCCAGTTCTAGTTCAGAGTCAGAATCATCTTCATCAAGTGATGGAAGTGATTCTGAATCTGAGGGAGATATTCATCAGCTCTTAGATGAATACCAAGTACTGTTGCAAGCCTATAAGAAAAGCAAGATCCTAGCCAAAAGTCAGGCAAAGGAGATTGCTGATCTCAAGGCAGCTGCAACAGATTTTGAGAAGGAGTATGATCAAAAACTGAATGAAGTAGCCAGGCTGAAACACATTACTGTGATTCAGATGGGTACTATTACATTTAAAAATGATCAAATTAAGTTGCTGGAGATCAATCTCCAGAAGGAGAAAGAGCTAGTTGCTAGGTTTTCAAAACCTAAATCAGTGCTACCCTTGATTGATGAATTTGTTCATCATAAAGGAAAGGCTGGATTGGGTTTTGTTAAGCCTGTGAGGACTGTTCAGGATCAGTCCAAGTCCAAGGGCAAAGCCCCAACATTCAACAAGGCTGCTGTGGTCAAGACAGCAAAGGTTGTACCTAAGCAAAGGTACAACAAGTTTGAATGCTGGTGTTGTGGCAAGGTTGGCCACTTTGCCTTGGATTGTTGGCACAATGCCAGTGCCAAGTTGAGTAACAAGTTACCTGTTGGAAAGCCAGCAGGTAGCTATGTCAAATTGCAAACTAACAATCACCAAGGACCCAAGTTTACTTTGGGTTCTAAGGTTCATTAATTTGTTTTGCAGGTGAATCCAAGTGACCATACCCCTACATGGTACTTGGATAGTGGTTGTTCCAGACACATGACTGGAACTAGGGGACTACTGAAGGACTATATCCCAATCAAAAATGGTCCAAAGGTGACCTTTGGTGGTTCTGAAAAAGGAATCATCAAAGGGTTTGGTAACATTTCTTCTAACCTTGTTACCATTACTCAAGTGGCTTATGTTAAAGGTTTGAAACACAACCTCATTAGTATAAGTCAATTAAGTGATGTAGGGTATGACATCTCATTTGTTCAAAATGGTTGTCATATCAAGAGGTCAAGTGATCAAGAGATCATTTTGACTGGATATAGAAAGAGAAATGTCTACTGCTTAGACATTATGGTTGAGAACAATTGTTCTCCAGTCTGTCTTGTAGCTAATGAGACAGTCTCTCAATGTGTCAAATGGCACAAGAGGCTTGCTCATCTTAATTACAAGACTATTGGCAAACTCTTTAGTAAAGAGTTAGTGAGGAATGGTCCTCAAGTTAAGTGTGTCAAAGATGGCATTTGCTCAGCTTGTCAAAAGGGCAAGCAGACTAAATCCACCTTTAGAAGCTTAGACAACAAAGATGCTGTGAGGTGTTTATACCTCTTGCATATGGATCTATTTGGTCCAATGCCAGTTCACAGCTTAGGTAGGAAGGTCTACACCTTTGTAGTTGTTGATGACTACTCAAGGTTTTCCTGGGTGTTCTTCTTAAAGCAGAAATCTGAAACACCTAGTGTCTTCTATAGTTTTGTTAAGCAAATTCAGAATGAATTGAACTGTACAGTGGTCAAAATTAGAAGTGACCATGGTACTGAGTTTCAGTCTGAAAGCATGACAAAGCTGTGTGAAGACTATGGGATATTTCAAGAATTCTCTTCACCTAGAACACCTCAGCAAAATGGCATTGCTGAAAGGAAAAATAGGACCTTGATAGAGGCTGGTAGAACCCTATTAAGTGATTCATCACTGCCAGAATATTTCTGGGCTGAAGCAGTAAACACTGCATGCCATGTGATAAATAGGGCTACCATCACTAAAAGGTTAAACAAGACCCCCTATGAAGTAGTGAAAGGCAGGAAACCAAATCTGTCCTATTTTAGGATCTTTGGTTGTAAATGCTTCATACTTAACAATGGGAAGTCTTACTTAACTAAGTTTGCTGCCAAGTACTAAGAGGGAGTGTTTGTTGGGTACAGCAATAATAGTAAGGCTTATAGAGTCTACAACTTGACTACACAAGTTGTAGAGGAATCTGTGCATGTAGTTTTTGATGAGTCACAACTAATTAACAATGAGTTGTCTAGTAGTGTGTGCAGCCCCACAGGTCTTACTAAGAAGATGGACCAGCTAACCATAGAATATGTACCTGCTGCAAGACAGCAAGTAGAAGAAGATGGCTTATGTCCAGGGGGAGAACTACATGTACCAGGAGCTGTAGAAGTACAAGGAACTCAGCTTGATGAAGATGCTGAAGAAGTTCAACCAGAAGTAAGGATGCCTCAAGCCAACAGGCATCTAAGGGATCATCCAGTAGAGCTGATCATTGGAGATCCAAGACAAGGTGTTCAGACTAGAAGCAGAAATCAGAATGCTGTAGTATATTCAAGTTTTCTGTCTCAAATAGAACCAAAGAAATTTGAAGAAGCTATACAAGATCCACAGTGGACTGAAGCAATGCAGGAGGAGCTTAATCAGTTCAAAAGGTGTAAGGTTTGGGATCTGGTTCCTAAGCCTAAAGATCACAATGTGATAGGAACAAAGTGGATCTACAGGAACAAGTTAGATGAACAAGGTGTCATCATTAAGAATAAGGCAAGACTGGTTGCAAAAGGATATAGGCAAGAAGAAGGTATTGATTTTGATCAAACCTTTGCTCCAGTAGCCAGACTGGAAGCCATAAGGATGTTCATGGCCTATGCAACCTACCAAGGATTCAAAGTATACCAAATGGATGTGAAGTCAGCATTCCTTAATGGTAATTTAAAAGAAGAAGTATATGTGGAGCAGCCTTCAGGTTTTGTTGATTCTACTCTTCCACATTATGTCTATAGACTTAGGAAAGCATTGTATGGGTTAAAGCAAGCTCCTAGAGCTTGGTATGAAACCCTATCTAGTTTCCTCATTGAGAACAAGTTCACAAGGGGGAAAATAGATAAGACTCTATTCCTTAGGGAATCTAGAGGCAAAGTAATACTTGTCCAAATATATGTAGATGACATTATATTTGGGTCTACTGAAAGTAGCCTTTGCAAAAAGTTTGTAAAGCTTATGCAAAGTCAATTTGAGATGAGTAGTATGGGAGAGCTGAAGTTTTTCTTGGGTCTCCAAGTTAAACAGACTGAAAGTGGCTTGTCCATATGTCAGTCAAAGTTCACCCTGGAACTCATAAGGAAATATGGTATGGATTCATCCAGTACCATGAAGACTCCTATGGGGTCAAGTATGTCTCTAAGCAAGGATGATGCAGGGAAACCTGTAGATGAAACCTTGTATAGAGGGATAGTTGGCTCTCTTCTATACTTGACTGCAAGTAGGCCTGACATTATGTATGCTACATGTGTTTGTGCCAGGTATCAAGCATGCCCCAAAGAGTCTCACTTGACTGCAGTCAAGAGAATATTGAGATATCTAAAGGGCACACCTTATCTAGGCCTCTGGTACCCTAGGAATGGAGATTTTGATCTAACAGGCTATTCAGATGCAGACTTTGCAGGATGCAAAGAAGATAGAAAGAGCACAACTGGATCCTGTCAATTCCTAGGTGGAAGACTCATTTCATGGAGTAGTAAGAAGCAAACCAGTGTGGCCATCTCCACAGCTGAGTCAGAATATGTAGCTGCAGGAAGTTGCTGTGCTCAACTTCTGTGGATTCAACATCAGCTAGAAGACTATGGATGTCAGGTAAGTAGAACTCCACTTTATTGTGATTCTACTAGTGCTATTTCAATAGCTAACAACCCTGTATCACATAGTAGAACTAAACATATTGAGATTAAATATCACTTTCTTAGGGAGCATGTAGAAAGAAATGATATTGCACTTGAATATGTTAGAACTGATAATCAGATAGCTGATATGTTCACTAAGCCCTTAGATGAAGCTAAGTTTAATAGGTTCAAAATTGAACTAGGTATGATAAACTTAGATTAAGTATACAGAACAAAAATTGGCTAAGTAAAAAGGTGTCGACACATAGACAAGTCTATGTCGACACAGAATAGTAAGTGTCGACACTTCAGGAAAATGGTGTCGACACATCTAGGAAGTTAGTGTCGACACTTCAGAATGTTAGTGTCGACACATGTCGAGTAGGTGTCGACACATCCAATGTAGTGTCGACACTTAAGTTTTACTCAGAATTTTTCTAAGTAAAGTCTCGACTACATGTCGAGTAGTGTGGTGTCGACACTTAACCAAGTGTCGACACATAAAATCTGTTGACTAAATTTATGTCGACACATGAGTGTCGAGACATTATAAGTCAGTGTCGACACTTAATGTCAGTGTCGACACATGTTTAGCTCACTATCCCGCCTGTTCATCTTCAAAACTCAACAGGTATAAATAGAGTTCTGTTTGTGTTTGTCGACACGCTTTCAGAGTTTCGAGACTAAACTCCTGTGTCGACATTTCTCTTCTCCAAAGACTAATTCTCAAAACCCTAATGGCTCCCAAGCTGGAAGAGAACGTAAACGAAGGCTATGAGCTCGTGCGAGGTGCATTCGACGACGGAGATCGTGAAATCAAATCAGTAATAACCCTAGTCAGCAATTCAGGATTGGAGTTCTTGGTTTCAGAACCAACCAAGATATGGAAGAAAGAGGTGCTTGAATTTCTTACTGGAGCGTCTGTAGATGACTCAGGCTACAGAATTAAGTCAAGGGTGCATGGCACCAAGGTCAAAGTATCACCCAAAAGTCTGCGAAAGGTACTTCAGCTACCTAAAGTTCAGGAAGAAGAGGAAGTCACAACATCAAAGACCAAAGATGCTTTGGACTGGTGCGGTCTTGATCCTAAGATGAAAATAGGATCAGTTTTCAACAGGAAGGGGATGAACAATCAAGGCAAATTCCTGTCTGAAGTTGTAGGCAAGGTTATTCTAAGCAAACCAGGAGGGCATGACAGGGTGTCAGCCTCTATGTTCAGTATCATGACCAGAATCATCTTCAATCTTAAGACAGACTGGTCTATGATTGTATTTGAGAAAGTAAAAGAAAGTCTGAAGAAGCCCAATCTGGGCAGGATACTAAGTCTCTACCTGGCTGGATCAATTCCAGAGGTAATGAGCTCTGCTGCAGGAACAAAAATCAATCACATGAGGAGAATGGACTCAAGAATATTCTCTAGATGGGAAAGGGTGCTGGTGTCAAAGGAATTGACCACCCCTGAAAAGCAAGCTTCTAAGAAAGACTCTCCTCCCAGGAAGAAGAGGAAGACTGCTGCTGTGCCTCAAGAGTCATCCAGCAGCTCAGGCAGTGAAGAACATGTGGTCTTCACTCCTGATAGTCCAATGGATAAGGCTGCAGAGAAGACACCTGCTCCTCAAGAGTCAGCTAACATCCAGGGGGAGCTTCCAGGTGTAGCAGAACCATCTACACTGGAGAGTGAGCAAGCCACCCTCCTCATTCAAGAGGTACTTGTTGACCTTAATACTTTGAATTTTTCTATAATAAATTCTGATTTGTCTGATGATCATCAGCAAAATCAGCCAGCAACTCAAGAACCAGATGTTGTTCTCCAAGACACATCTGTTGTAGCTGATGAAACCAGAACATCTCCTGCACAGTCTCCAGCAGAATATACAATGGAAGACCTATTTTTGAATTTAGATCAGGATGATTTTGATATGGAAAAGAATGCTGCTGATGCAGTGAAGGATGCTGCTGCTGAGGGGGAGAATTTGGATATTCTAGTAGAGCCTATAAGGCTAGATACTGAGAAGGCACAAGATGTGCACACTGAAAAACCATCCAGCCCTAAGGATATGGTGGATATTGCCAGTACATCAGAATCTGAAGATGATGAAGCTGAGCAAGCTAAGAAAAAGAAGTTCTTTGTTTTCAAAAGAAGGAGCCAGAGCTACAAGAAGGCTCTCCAAACTGTTGCACAACATTCCTTAGTTCAACAACCTCCATCCACTGATTACAGTGCTCTACTGCTTGCCATGCAAATCAAGATGGATGAACAAAGGAAGGCTTTAGAAACTTATGTTGATGAAGGGCACAAGGCACTACAATCTGATCTGGGACAGGAAATCAAGTCAATAAGGTTTGAAATGAACCTTAATAAAAAGGAAATGACTGATTGTTTTACAAAGGGTGCTCATGCAGTGGTCTATCTGGCTAAACATCAAGAAACAATCAAAGAGAAAGTAGACGATATAGCACTAAAGCAAGGCTATGTGCTGGAGAATCAACTCAGGATGAATGATAACTTGACTGCATCTCACAATGCAATAGTCACTGAACTCAAGAAAAAGTCTGATGAACCATCAACCTCCTCTGCTGCTGCCAAAGCTGCTTTTGATAAACTCTTTCAAGCTGAACTAACTGCTATCAAGACTGCCATCAAGGACTCCCAGAAGGTCATTTCTGAACAGCTTACCAAGCTAAGACCTTTCTTTAAAGAGGGCATAAGATATTTGGACAGCCAAATAAGGTTCCAGAAAGATGATGTGAGAGATCATGTAGCCCAAGAAGTCATAAAGGGGGAGAGAGTGTTAGTCAAGGCCAGTTCTGAGCATGCCAAATGGATTTCAAATTCAATCAGGGCTACACTTGGATATCCTCCCCTGTGTGATGACAATGAAGTAGCTGAATCTGGTATTCAAGGAACATATCTTGGAGGTGAGCAACAGGCAGTGGCTGATGTAATCTATCCACCTCCAGATTTTGAAATGATTCATGCAGATATAAGCACAATGTATAGTCCAACTGCTGGTAAGCCTAATATTATTCTGGAAAAGGTTGTTCAACCTATCACAGCTGCTATGCAAGAGGCTTTGGACAAAGAAGAAGAGACTAGGCTATCAAAGAAGAAGTTCAGGGAACTTGCTGAACAAAAACCTGATTTTGAACAGTGGAGCCCTACTTCTAGGAACATCATTCTCACTGCATGGAAAGCAGCCAAGGACAATGCCCATGAGAGGAACAAGTGGTTCTCAGAGGCTGAATGGAGGAAACATGAGAGTAGGCAGGAAGCAATTGTCCAATATAGAAGAAAGGCTAAGTTAGGAAAGCTACCTCCTACAGCTGTGGAGCCTAGCAAGTACTTTCCTAAGCCCTATCATTATTTTGAAAGGCAAAAGATCAAGGCTGAAGAACAGAAGAAGAAGGACTCCAAAGGGAAGAAGCCTGCTGAAGCTGAGCCTGCTGCTGCTGCTGCTGTGAAAGCCAAAGTGCAAGCTGGAAAAGGCATAGTCATTAAAGAACCAGAGCAGAATTAGACTAAGATTAAAACTGAAGAATGTTGTAATCAAACATTTTGTGTAAATCATTGAAAGTGTATTAACAACAATGTATGAACAATTTTTGATAAATATATATTTCATGATTGTTCAGTAGAATGTGTCTAATTCTTGTTTGTTCTGTAATGCTGAATGAGTATACATGTGTGCTTTATTACATGTTTAAGTTTAACTCTGTTGTCATACATCTGTTTTACTTCATTTTATAATTTTTAATTATGAGTGATGTATATCATTGACTAAGGGTTATGACTTCTCCAAATAGGGGGAGATTGTTGGGTACATTGGTCAAATGTACCTGATTTGAAGAAGCCTCACCTAACTCAATGATATATATCATAGTGTATTTGATGTTTGTTTGAGTTACTTGTGCAGGTCAGGAATACACTGGACTGAAGCTAAAAATTCTAAGTCCATGTGTCGACACCCAGAGGGAAAGTGTCGACACTTGAGAAAGCTTGTGTCGACACCCAGACAAGCAGTGTCGACACTTGGAGTCATTGTGTCGACACCTGGGAAGAAGAGTCGACACCAGTCAGAAAGTGTCGACACTTGGAACTGTGTCGACACTCAGTGTAGAAGAATGCAGAAAAGCTGTGTCGACACTTAGCAGAAGTGTCGACACCTAGAAGAGCTGAGTCAACACCAGAAAGTGTCGACACTTGAAGTAAGTGTCGACACTCAGCAAAAGTCTGCAGAATCTAAGTACAAGTGTCGACACTCAACACAATGTGTCGACACTATGCAGAAGAGTCAACACTTGAAGAAAGTGTCGACACTCAGCACAATGTGTCGACACTTAGTTGAAGACTCTACACTTGAAGTAAGTGTCGACACAAGGAGCTGTGTCGACACTTAGCAAAGATCAGAAAAGTTGCAAAATATTCTAAGTACAAGTGTCGACACTAAGGGAATGTGTCGACACTCAGCTGAAGAAACAAAAGTGAAGACTTGTGTCGACACCAAGAAGCAGTGTCGACACTTGACAGTTTCAACACATAAAGTTGTGTCGACACAAAGGAGTTGTGTCGACACTTAGAAGAATACAGTTGCAGAATGAAGTACAAGTACTTGTGTCGACACTCAATTTCAGTGTCGACACATGCAGAAGAAACTGTGTCGAGACATACAAGGAATTGTGTCGACACCTTGTAGACTTGTGTCGACACTTATACAACATGTGTCGACACTTGGCTTATAAGTGTCGACACTTAAGAACAGAAAGTCTCGACACTATCTAACAGTTAGAAGAATTTCAAGAAGTGACTGGTTGACAAGACAGCTGCCGATCCAGCCGGTCTACATCAACTGTCAGTGATATCAGAAGTCTGTTATGAACCGGACCAGCCGGTTACCATGAAGGAAGCCTATAAATAGGCACTCATAGTCTACAAAAGATATTATTGAGATTAAGAGATTGATTGTTGAAGTAATATAGAAGTGGTTGACAAAGTTTTTACAGAGAGAGTTCAGATCTTTGTAAAAGTGATATATTGAGGATCAACACAAGAAGATCTTGCTGTGCATCAGCAGATCTAAGAAGTTGGAGAGAGAGAGAGCTCCAACTAAGTATTCAGTCTTTGGAACTAAGGCTGAGAAGAAGAATTCAGAGTCATCTGGATTTCAAGAAGCAGAGGTCAAGGAATAACTGCAGAAGATTCAGACTAATTCAGTTCTAATCAAGAAGCTTTGAAGGAAGCTAAGTCAGTTTGGATCTAACTGAGTTCTTCCAAGAACTCTTCAAGAATCTCTCAACTCCTCTCCTATTTTCTGAGTTGTAGAGTTAACTATTGTACATTCTATTTTTACCTGTAGGATCCATTGGATCAGAGTGAATTGTAAGCCTATTTTATAAAGGCTGAGGGTAGGGCTTGGTTGCCTGAGTGTAGGAGTTGAAGAACTCTGAGTGTAGGCCTTAATTGGCTGAGTGTAGGCCTGGGTGGCTGAGTGTAGGCCTTTTGGCTGAGTGTAAGGCTTTGGGCCTGAGGTAGGAACCTAGTTTGGTTCTGAGTTAGTGGAGAAGTTTGGCCGAATCTAGTACACTGCTAGATAGGCAAAGGGGGAAAGTGGATGTACCCAAAGATTGGGGAACCACTATAAATTAGTTTGTCTGCTGTGGTGTGCTGTGCTGTGCTGTGGATTACTTGTTTGATTTCTGTAATTGGTGTTAGCTGGAATAATTGTTGTGCTGCCAACAAAGTTTAAAATAAGGTTTAGGTCACCTATTCACCCCCCCTCTAGGTGTTTAGGTACCATATCTTTCAAAGCCCCTACCAAATGGGACGCTTATACATTAGGACCTGCAAAACGACCCCTTAGTCTATAAGCTTGTGTGGGCAAGTTTATAAATTAAAGGTTAAATTCTTTATATATATAATGCTGTTATTAACCGACACCCCAATATATAAATTGGTATGAGACTTTTTATACGATGGGAGCCCTGTAAAAGATCCCTTGCTTATACATTCCGTATAAGTTAAGGTTATTTTTCATTATTAACAATTGACCAATTTCATCTTAGATTTGTAGTGAGGAATAATTTGAGCACGCTTCACTATGGAGTTCCTTCACTTCTCATTTGGTGATGATTTGGTTTATAAATTATGTGGGTAGGACATGCAAAACGACCCCTTAGTATATAAGCTTGTGTGGGCAAGTTTATAAATTAAAGGTTAAATTCTTTATATATATAATGCTGTTATTAACCGACACCCCAACGTATAAATTGGTATGCGACTTTTTATACGATGGGAGCCCTGTAGAAGATCCCTTGCTTATACGTTCCGTATAAGTTAAGGTTATTTTTCATACTATGCTTTACTACCACATGTACTATAAAAATTGCTAGTATAGGTCCGCTGCCATCTGATTCTTGTTTACTCTCCACCTTCAAGTCCTCCCCTTTCTTCCTCTCCGCTCGGTGCCTAGGGGCCATGGGGGAAGGGGCATAGGATGATAGGACTTAGTCTTTTAGACTAACGGTTTTCGAACCACATCATTTTAGGGGACCGTAGAGCCCAGCATAGAGGAGCAGCCCCAGAGGTCGGTACGCTTGGAGATCGGGCAGTCTAGTTCCGGAGTTCAGACGGCAAGGACTGTGAGTCCTGATCGCTACTAGTAGTTATATTAGTTTGCTTCCGCGTTGAGAGATTTGTAGTGAGGACATGATGTACTGGGCATGAGCCCAAGATCTTATATTTCTGTGTATCTGTGGACACTCCCTTCGTGGAGATTATTTACATATATATGTGATTTCTGTGGACTTGCTTTACTATTTTGCTACAGTTGCGATCGATTTGGCCGGCAGGATCGGCGTTTTGTAGTGATGACCTTCCCGGGTGCGAAGGTGTCACCGCAAAGCGACGGTTCTGGGCCTAAGACCCCGGTGTTTTAAAAAGAAAAAAAAGGGTCTTACAAGTGGTATCAGAGGAAACCTCGATCGAAAAGTAGCAGTCCACAACCCCTGGGTCACCCCCGCACGAGTTTAGTTTGGGGACAAACTAAGCAGCGGAAGCAGTGGTGTGCCCATATGGGGGAAATCACATGTAAAAGTCCACTTTATCTCTTCCATTCATTCCATTTGTACGCTAGATAACATTTGGAATTCTTATTTGTAGCCTGCGGCAAACCCTGCCTCCAGTAGGGAGCACTTTAGGCTGCGAAGATCTCATCTTATAATTCTTTAGTCAATGAGTTAGACTCAACCCACTAGGATACATGACTAATCACGATAACTTATAGTATGCCCTAGACTGAAATAGACCTCTGGTATGAACTTGGTTAAAGTAAGGAGATACCCAAAGAGAATAACAGAGGGATTTAACACGAGAATGACTACCTAAGACATAAACTCAGGTGTCCCTACGGACCCAATCAAGGATTACTCAATCTGATAGGTTTGCCTTATGGAGAATTGAGGCCAATAATTTATTAGCAGACACCTTTTCTCAACCCTCGTACAAGTAACAAGATTACCTGGAGACAACCACCGTGACAAACACCGAGGGTCGGATAGGAATTCAAGTTCAGAAGAGACCCAATGGGGATTGAGAACATTTTGACCCAGATAAGGTTGTCATAAATGGTGACTTAGAGTGTTTAAAGTATGGAGTATATCAACAGGTTGCAGGTTGGAACCCCAAGTCGAAGATTGATGCCCTCGGGATTGTGCACCCAGCTAGGACGGATATAACATGGTAATATCAAAGATACTTAACCCAAGGTAGGTAGGGGCTTATCTTTTGTTTATTGGGGGATTATCCCTTGCTTAAGGATAATGAGGAATAATTTGAGACCCATTGACCATGTATGGAACGTATAAGCAAGGGGTCCACTTGGCTTGGGGAAGGTCAGTTGACCATATATAGACCAGTTTGACCTATTTAGGGTCAGAGTTGACTTTGGTCAACTTAACCTCTTGGACTGCCCTTCTTGGGTCCTTAGAGACCCATTGACCTCACTTTAGGTCTAGGAAGTCCCTGGTAGGGTTAGTTGGGCTTTACAAGGGCTCCTACCCTTAGTTAGGGCACATTGCCCAATTTAGGCCTAAAGTGGTCCTGGGTCAAATTGGCCACCTGTGGTTGACTCCAATGGACACTTAAGGCTCTAGTGGACCCTCTAATGGGTTAGTGATGTTGTGGTGGGGTCATGGAGTCATGGTGAAGTCCTAAGGTCAGACCCTAGGTTGGGTGATGAGGTTGTGCCATAGGCAGACCATGGTGATTCTCACCTTGGCCTTCTATCTCTTGGCCCATTTCTGGCTTCCTAGGGTTTTGTCATGACCTAGTCATGACCAAAACTACTCTTAGGGGTCTAGTTGGAAATGAGATGTTACATTCCTGGTCTTAAAGCAATGAATGAGAGGTTGGGGAAGGGGAATGAGTGAGCCCAAAGTCTCCTCCATTGCTTCTCTTCTATTTCTCTCTCTTTCCTTGAAGTTTCTCTCTCTATCCTACTCACCAAGCTGAACTTTGGCTCCTACCTAACCTAATGGAAGCCCACATGTTTATTTCATCCACCAAAACAAGGTTAGCCCAAGTGAATTGGGCTTGAGCTTGAGTTAGCCCATTTGGGATAGCTTGACCCAAACCTAGGCTAGGGTTGACCTAGGTCAATTTGGTATTTAAGGTTGGCCCTAATGGGTCCTTGGTGAACCATTGGCCTCCCCTAAGGTGTAGGTGGGGTTGTCTTGGCTCTTTGAAGGTCACTTGACCCTTAAGCAGGGTACCTTGATTACTTTAGGGCAAGAGTTGACTTTGGTCAACTTAGCCTTTTTGATTGGTCCAATAGGTCCTTGGTAACCCATTGGCCTCTCACTAGGGTTATGAAGGTATGTTTGGGGTCCACTTGGCTAAGGGAACTTCAATTGGCCTTTGTGCAGGTCAGTTTGACCCAATGTAGGTTAGGTTGACCCATTTAGGGGTAGAGTTGACTTTGGTCAACTTAAACCTTTGGATTGCCCTCCATGGGTCCTTAGTGAATTAATACCACTTTAAGTCTAGAAGGTCCTTGGTAGGGTTAGTTGGGCTTTACCATGGCACACTGCCCTTAGTTAGGGCACCTTGCCCAATTTAGGCCTATGGTGGTTTTAGGTCAACTTGGGCACCCTGGGTTGACTTCAATGGACCCTTAGGGCTCTAATGGACCCTATAATGGGTTGATGAGACCATGGTGGGGTCTTGGTGAAGCCCCATGATCATCTTAAACAAGAGTTCAGAAATTTACTATGTGCAGACCATAGTGGTCTCACCCACATTCTTAGGTTTTCTTGGTCTTCTTGGGCTTCCTAGGGTTTTGTCATGACCTAGTCATGGCCAAGACCACTCTTGGGGGTCTAGTTGGAAATGGGATGTTACAAATCCCAATAAACAAAACAAAGATTTCGTCCCCGAAATCAAGGTTAAGCCTACAGGAATTTCTATCGAAGAAAAGGAAACTTGTAACATCACATAAGAAGTGAAAGATTACATCTCGACGCCATGTTTGTTAAGTGGGGTTTAAAGAGAAACCTAAATCTATGACCAATTCGCCCAATTGGCAAAGCCAGAATCCCAATAAACAAAAGATTAGCCTCTACTCTTCCTAGCATAATATCTTCCCGGACCTGGCCTCCCTCAGGTACGTACACTCATCCTTTGAAACACACTAGACCATCCATTAATGTGTAATCCCCAGTAGTGCCTGCTTCTAAGGCCTGGATTACCGACTCTAACTGGGCATCCTGCCTCTGCCCATCTCTGACTTGGTCTCTAATATCATATAGGGCAATCAAGGACGCTAGGTACTCCCGGTACAGCTCAGGGTGATCCTCGGACACAAAGGATGTCTGCATCTTTTCTAATGTCTGGATCAACTCCAAAGCCATCAGTAAGTAATTGTCTCAACCCTAAAAAGTGGACGATTTACATGTGATCCCCCCATATGGGCACACCACTGCTTCCGCTGCTTAGTTTGTCCCCAAACTAAACTTGTGCGGGGGTGACCCAGGGGTTGTGGACTGCTACTTGTCGATCGAGGTTTCCTCTGATACCACTTGTAAGACCCCTTTTTTTCTTTTTAAAGCATCGGGGTCTTAGGCCTAGAACCGCCGCTTTGCGGTGACACCTTCACACCCAAGAAGGTCATCACTACAAAATGTCGATTCTGCCGGCCAAATCGATAATAACTGTAGCAAAATAATAAAGCAAGTCCACAACAATCACATATATAACAAATAAACTCCACGAAGGGAGTGTCCATAGATATACAAAATACTAAAGCTGGGGCTCATGCCTAGTACATCAAGTCCTCACTACATTTCTCTCATCACGGAAGCAAACTAATATAACTACTAGTAGCGATTAGGACTCACAGTCCCTGTCGTCTGAACTCCAAAACTATACTATCTGATCTCCAAGCGTGCCGACCTCCGGGGCTGCTCCTCCATGCTGGACTCCACAGACCCCTAAAATGATGTGCTTCGAAAACTATTAGTCTAAAAGACTAAGTCCTATCATCCCCCACCCCTTCCCCCATGGCTCCTAGGCACCGAGTGGAGAGGAAGAAAGGGGAGGACTTGAAGGTGGAGAATAATCAAAAATAGATGGCTGCGGACCTATACTAGCAATTCTATAATAGATATTGACAATAAGATGAAATATGAAAAGTAACCTTCACTTATGTGAGAACACATAAGCCAAGGGGTCTTCTGCAAGGCTCCCATTGTATAAAAAGTCCCATACTAATTTATACGTTGGGGTGTTGGTTATCAAACAACATATATATATATATATATATATATATATATATATATATATATATATATATATATATATCTATCAAAATTGACCTTAATTTATAAACTTGCCCACACAAGCTTATAGACCAAGGGGTTGTTTTGCAAGTCTTAATGTATAAGCGTCCCATTACACTTATACTTTAGGTTTCAGTGGTTAAATGAATCGATTATGCTATGACATGCAAGTGGGTATGATGGAACATGCAACTGCAACACACACACCCGACTGTGTGCACACAGACCTTTAGTTCCCCCTTTCTCGAGCCGTAACCTCCCAGGATACCTCCGTAATGGCAGACGGAAGCGGTGGGTTGGGCCTCGCCCACCTCTAAACCAGTAAAGCACTACCGGTCAGATCTATCGTACGCCTCAACGCTTGGTGCACGAAGCGGACTCCTGCGTACTCTTGTCGGCTGGCGCACCGGACTTCTGTTGGCAAAGTGATAACCACACTTGCCGAGTCAGCATATTGGCATCGGTGCATCAACCCTCCAAAACCGAAGACCCACCACCTTAATTTTCTTTCCTTTTATGCACATGCAAATTTATCGTATTGAAAACCGAGCCGAAGCTCCCCGGACCATAATGTCAGTCTCAAACAATCGAGCCGAAACTCGCCGGGCCATCCTGTTCATCACAAATATCAACCGAGTCGAACCAACTCCCTGAGACACCGGGGTGTGTGAAAGTGAACCCCTAATTATTCTAGTTGCTCTTTAGGATTTATCACTCCTACCGTTTACGTTAGCACAGGATTGTCCAAGGTATACCCCGTGAAGGGCTCTCGAAGGCACGAGGAGCTACGATGGGATTATGCCCAAAGCTCCCTTTCGCAAGACACTTATTATTATTAGTTGCTACCCGATTTCCCAACCCTTAATTAATTTTACTGAATCTAGCCCAGTGCATTAAACACTTCCTCCCTACGGGGAAGACGATCTTTCGTCGATCCCGGGCACCGCCTAACTCTAGTCAATCCATCCCTCTATTCATCCTACTACCAATAATGAACTTATTTTTAACCATCCAAACCAGCATACCACTAATCCCAAGACATGCATCAATTATACTCAAACATAATTTCTGCAGTTTTTACTATATGCAGACCACTTAAGCTATATGACTCGTAAAATGGGAGATACACCAAATAAGCATCCAGTACCCATATGATAATTATTATAGAGTTATAATGACATTTTTAATATAAATTTAGAAATTCATAATTTTCCTAATTTGTCTGATAATTTATTTATTTATTCTAGTAGCCAAAAAGCCCAAGTTTGAACATGAAGTACCAATTTCAGACAAGATAATATTCCACTAAATTTATGTTAATTACAGAATGAATAATCAACTCTAAATCCTAAGTCTTCCAATTTTTCAGCAATGTTTAAGCCCTTAATTGTATTTTCAAATATATCCCATAATAAATCATTTTAAGAGGTATGTACCGCAATAATACTTCCAAAAATTCAGATAAAATCCAAGTATGACTATAAGGACATATAAATTCTTTAGATCAAGTTTCACAATTTATCATTGAATAATAAAGTATATACTTGATTTTCTCATGAAATTCCAAGTTAATGGATTAATGAACAAAGTATGACAATTATCCATCTATAAATTCCAAATAAATTCTCATATGAGCATAATGAACTAGGAACACTACTTATCAAGTTTCATAATTTTGCATGAAGTATTAAGTTCTGTAAGAATTATTTAGCATGTTCCCAAAGTTATGAACTTGTGAAGTAGATGCCATAATTATGTATCCAAAAATTCTATTAAAATTCATATATGATCAAAATGGTCTAACACTACCTCTGCCAAATTTCCATTACTTTTCAAAGGACAGTGGGATCATAATAGTCAAATTATTAATTAGAGCAATCCCATGGGTTACAAATGAAGTGCTAAACATATTGATCCAAAATTCATAACAAAATTTCCAGAGATGATTAACACTATGAAAATACGTTTACCAAAATTTCATCATGAATCAAGGTCATATGATCCACTAATTAATTCCTAGGGTGTAAAGACCTAAATATTTATTTAGTGGTTTAAGTGGGGTGTATGTGTCCAACTACTGCCCAATCCCTTCCTAGGGCATTTCAACCTCCTAGTATTACATGGACTAAACCCCAAGTCCATTCATGAACATATCACCCTATGTCCTTCACAAGCCCCCAAAGTTCAACCTTAGGGTTTGAACTTGAGTCCTAGGGAAAACCCATGCCAATCCACCCTATAATCCATGTGGGGGTGCTTACTGTCATAACAAGCCAGTGGCCAAAATTTCAGCCTCTTTTGAGGTGATTTGGCCACATAAACCCACAAGGGGCATTTTGACCTACTTACCCCCTTTTAGCCAAATCTAGTCTTTACTAAATGCCCAACCAAATCATCACCAAATGGGATGAAATTTTATACAGATTCAAATAATGAACACAAGAACCTTTCACCAAAATTTGGGAGAATTTGGAGGTCATTAGACCCAATAAATAATTCCTACATGGATAATTAAATTTCTACGAAAACTTTAGGAAAATGTTTTCCAAAAATTCCCAATTTTGGATATGATCAAGGTATAGGTAATACTGATCCCCAAAAAACATTTCAGGTCATTTGGATGGATGGATTATTGGGGGCACTCAAAATGGCCTCTGGTCTAGCCTAGGTATAGTGCTCACCAAAATGAGTTCTGTAGTCAAAACACTTAATTAAATTGATTGAAATAAATTTTAAATTAAATTAGACTCATAGAGCTACAATGTTTATGTTTACAACTTTTTCTGAAACGACCCCTAAGTAGTTTTAATATTTATTATAATACTGACCAGTAAACATGACAGAAATTTGAAATAATAGGATTTAATAAAATCAGATCCAGCACAGATCTTAAAGCAAAATCGTGGGGATCCTAGTCATCTTCTTCCTCCAGCCAAGGGCTAGGATCAGTCCAACCTGAAGCTTATTCCAAGCCCATTTCCCGGCCTCCCGACCACCTCCCTAGCCGGCCACCACCTCCACCACCTTCGTTGAGGTGGGGGATATCGCCGGGCGGCGGCACGGCCGCCGGAGGGGTGGTTTTCGGCGAACCCGACCCATTTTTTTTGGAAAACTAGGAAATTCAGAAATCTTCTCACTCCAAATCGAGCTCAATTGAGCCCGATTCTTGGCCATATTGATTCCTATGATCTAACCATAGAAGAAGAGGAAGGGGAGGACCTTGCTCGGTTGCTGTAGCCTTGTCGATCGTCGGATTGTCATGGTGGCGGTGGTGGTGGTCGGATTTCTGCAACAACACTATGGAACTCCTTGGCTCCCTCAGGTAAGTGGTGGGAATGACTCCTTGGAGTCCAGTGAGGCTTTTAAGAAGAAGAGAAGGGGTGTTAGGTGACTGTAGGGTGCTTTGCCATTATTGGCCTTAGTCAACAATGGCGGCCATGGTAGGTAGGGGGAAAAGCTGGCTACAGTCAGTCAAGGAGTAGCTGGTTGGATTGGGGATGCATTCCTGGTCTTAAAGCAATGAATGAGAGGTTGGGGAAGGGGAAGGAGTGAGCCCAAAGTCTCCTCCATTACTTCTCTTCTCTTTCTCTCTCTTTCCTTGAAGTTTCTCTCTCTCTTTCTCCTACTCACCAAGCTGAACTTTGGCTCCTACCTAACCCAGTGGCAGCCCACATGTTTATTTCATCCACCAAAACAAGGTTAGCCCAAGTGAATTGGGCTTGAGTTTGAGTTAGCCCATTTGGGCTAGCTTGACCCAAACCTAGGCTAGGGTTGACCTAGGTCAATTTGGTCTTTAAGGTTGGCCCTAATGGGTCCTTGGTGACCCATTGGCCTCCCCTAAGGTGTAGTTGGGGTTGTCTTGGCCCTTTGAAGGTCACTTGACCCTTAAGCAGGGTACCTTGATTACTTTAGGGTAAGAGTTGACTTTGGTCAACTTAGCCTTTTTGATTGGTCCCAATGGGTCCTTGGTAATCCATTGGCCTCTCACTAGGGTTATGAAGGTATGTGTGGGGTCCACTTGGATAAGGGAACTTCAATTGGCCCTTGTGCAGGTCAGTTTGACCCAATGTATGTTAGGTTGACCCATTTAGGGGTAGAGTTGACTTTGGTCAACTTAACCCTTTGGACTGCCCTCCATGGGTCCTTAGTGACCCATTGATCCCACTTTAGGTTTATAAGGTCCTTGGTAGGGTTAGTTGGGCTTTACAATGGCACACTGCCCTTAGCTAGGGCACCTTGCCCAATTTAGGCCTATGGTGGTTCTAGATCAACTTGGGCACCCTGGGTTGACTTCAATGGACCCTTAGAGCTCTAATGGACCCTACAATGGGTTGATGTGACCATGGTGGGGTCTTGGAGTCTTGGTGAAGCCCCATGATCATCTTAAACAAGAGTTCAGAAATTTACTATGTGCAGAACATAGTGGTCTCACCCACATTCTTAGGTTTTCTTAGTCTTCTTGGGCTTCCTAGGGTTTTGTCATGACCTAGTCTTGGCCAAGACCACTATCGGGGGTCTAGTTGGAAATGAGATGTTACAATGGTATCCCAGGAATAGTGATTTTGATCTAATAGGCTATTCATATGCAGACTATGCAGGGTGCAAAAAAGACAGGAAAATCACATCAGGGTCATGTAAATTTTTTGGAAGGAGGCTAGTGTCATTGAGCAGCAAAAGCAGACAAGTGTAAAAATATCCACAGCTGAATTTGAGTACATTTCAGCTGGAGGTTGCTGTGCAAAATTTCTCTAGATTAAACATCAAATACAAAATTATAATTTACAGCTAAGTATAATTCTTTATACTGTGATTCTACTAGTGTTATTTCTATTGCAAATAATCCTGTGTCACATATTAGAACTAAGCACATTGAAATTAGATATCATTTTATTAGAGAACATGTATAAAATGAAGATATGAACTTAGAATTTGTTCCAACAAGTAAACAAATTGCTGATATTTTTACTAAGCCTTTGGAAGAAAAGAAATTTAATTTCTCCAAATTTGAACTTGGAATGTTAAATCTTGAGTAAAATCATTATAATATAAGTATACAACTGATTGGTCGGTAAATAAGTCAACTCATTTAGATTCCAAGGGTAAACTTCATAAGAGTCGAGAATTTACACTTAAGAAAATCAAAATTTTGACAAGTCTGTGTCGAGACAACAAAAAGTGTATCGACACTATAAATAGTAATGTGTCAAGACACATGAAAGTGTGTCGACACATCTCGACAAACTTGTGTTGACACTCAAGACTGGTGTCGACACTAGGTTATTTCCTAAAAACTTAGAATAGAATTAGCATCACGCCTTTACAACTTCTGCGACATCTACTATAAATAGGGCAAGAAAGAAGGTGTCGTCTATGCTTACCTAAATTCGTGAGAGATTGATCCCTAAGTGTCGAGACCTAGAACTCCTTTTGTTGACACATCTTCTTCCTCAATTTCTCAATTCCAATGGCTCCCAAGAATGACGATAACATCTTCGAGGGATACGAGCTGGTTCGTAATGGATTCCAGTCGGCGAATGATGAAATCAAGGAGGTGGTAAAACTGGTCATTGAAGCTGGCTTGGAGTATTTGCTTTCTGAACCAACAAATATCTGGAAAGAGAAGTGTCAAAATTCTTCTCCAATGCTTACTGGAATCAAATTCAACAAAGATTAAGTTCAAGGTGAATGGAACAAAAGTGAAAATCACAACAATAAGACTGGCCAAGGTATTCCACATATCTAGAATTGACCAAGAAGAATAGTTAGACTATGCCAAAACCACAAATGCATTAGAATGGCGTGGATTGGATCCAACCACCAAGCTGGGAAGTACCCTGTTCTGCAAAGGTATGAACAATCAAGGGAAATTCCTGTCAGAAATAATAGGGAAGGTGCTGTTGTGCAGAATAGGAGCACATGACAGGATATCAGCCAACATGTTTCAGCTAATGGCTCAAGTAATATTCAAAGTGAAGACTGACTAGAGCAAAGTAGTCTTTGACAAAATTACAGAATGCCTTAAGAAGCCCAACTTGGGCAGAATAATAAGCCTCTACTTGGTACAAGCCATTCCTAATTGTCTGAACTTGAATACTAGAACAAAAATCAATCACATGCGCATAATGAATATGAGGATTTTATCTAGATGGGATAGAGTTCTATCTAAAGAGACATCTAGAGTGGTAAAGAAGCAAGAGAAAAAGAAGAAGAATGTAGTAGTGGAAGAAAATTCTTCCAGTAAATCTGATGGACAAGAGAGTTCAAGCTCAGATGACCAAGATGTTCCAGCCCCAGAAATTTCTCCTAGACCCTCATCTGAAATTAGGGAACAGATGCAGGGGGAGATAATACCAGAGAAGGAACACATTGAAGAAGAAAACCTCAATGTGCTTCCAACTTTAGAAAGTGAAATTGCAGGCAAAATAGTGATGGTTGTGCTCCATGACCTAAACAAAGAGGAAAGACTGAATGATGCAACTACACAAGATCTGCAAATGACAGATGAAGAAACTGAAAACGCAATCAATAAGGAGACTGAAGAAGAAACTCTATTGGATAAAATAGATGACATCCAAGGGGAGATAACTATAACTTTTGAGAACCTAGTTCCTGATATTGAAGTTCAGGAAGATGAAGTTCACTTGGAGGACATTAATATTGATAAAGAAGATGCAAGGGTTGAGGGGGAGTTGGACCCAGATACTAACAAAGCCAAAGAGAAACCAACAGTTAAAGAAGTAAATTCTTCTAAATCTGAGGAAGAAGAAGTGTCTCAGCTGAAGAAAAGTAAATTATTTGAAATGAAAAAGAGAAGTAGGAGCTACAAAAGGATTTTTCAGTCTGAACCAACTCCAGTTCCTCTAGAGGACTCAAGCTCCCTGCTAGTTTGATGAGTGCGATTATGATAGGCTTTTTACTATCATAATTGTAATCATGTCTGCTATTCCTACCTCATTTTGCAGTAATTTCGCAAGAAAAGTCAAAGAATTGTTTTATCATGATTAGGAGAGCATAGTTAGGATCTTTGTTACTCCTTATATTGAGTTATCTAATTTATTACATCACTTTTATATGCAGGTAGCGCTAACCAGTGGAACTAAAAGTCTTGGAGCAAACAAAGGAGTTCACAGAGTCAACATGAATGATGACAGGACAAAAATTTGGCGCACACGGGTGGACACACGGCCATGTGCCTACCCGTGTCCTATGCACCCTGGAGCTGAAGAAATTGGACGCAGGAGACAGAGACTCACACGGGTAGGAATACGCCCGTGTGCCTACCCGTGTCATATTTGAACACGACTGCCGACCAACCCATGTCTGAAGAACGTGAAGACCCACACGGCCATGTCAGTACCCGTGTCATCTGACACGTCCCACTACCAGACACGCCTGTTCATGGGGAACCGCCTAGGAACCATCCACACGGCCGTGTTGGAACCCGTGTCCGACCTGTTTGCAAAGGGACTATATATTTCCTGTAGAAAAATTAGTGGAGAACTTTTGGATCATTCTGGGATTGGAGAACTGCTGAAGCCCGAAGTGGAGCATCCAAGAGAAGGAGGATTGAAGGGTATTTTGTATGTATTTTTATCTATTCATTAATCCCTTTTAATCTTGCCTTTCTCTTGGTGATTCAACTTAGTTTATTATTTTAATTTGCATGAGCTTATATTTGAACAATTTGTTAATCATGTCTCGCATGATTTACATCAAATTTGTAGTATTTTATTCGTATGTGGGCTTACAAACAAAGATCTTAATCCTAATTATGAATTTCTTATTTGTCTTACATGAATTGCAAATCTCTAGATTGAGAAATTAGATGTTTGTGATGAAATTTACATGTTCATAGTTTGGTGTGAGATCTCTTTATAATTCGAATTTCATGATCGAGAGATATGTTATTTGGATAATTGGAATACAAATAAATGAATTCATGATATTTTAGAGATATGATTTCGTGGTTTATGTAATAGATAGGGTGTTTTATTCAATGCAAATTTGAGTATTGTAAATTATTCGAGAGAAAATTTACTAACTTAGATTTAGGATTTGAATTGCTCGAGAGAGAATTTGATAAATATTTACCCTTTACAATTCAACAAATTTGATAGTCTTATGCTTTCATGATTAAATAGAATTGAGTGAATGAATGAATAATTTCATGTAATTGCTCATAAGCGTTCAGGTTGTTATCATGTTCAATCTTCCAATGCTGATTTATCCAATAGTCATAGTTAGGTTAATTTAGGTTAGAAGTCAATTTTACTTATAGGTACGATAATAGAGTGAGGATGAGTACGAATACTTGAAATGGCCCTGTGGAATACGACACGAGATGTAGATTTCTCCTGTACTATGATTGATAGGTGCACTTGCCTGAATGTTATTTCAATCTAGCTTATGCCCATCTACATAGTTATACTAGAATGTAGAATGAAATCGCATTGAGTTATTACTTGTTAGCAAAGCAATCATCAAGTTTTTGGCGCCGTTGCCGGGGACGTTTTCAATATTTCGAAAGTCCAAAATTTATTAATCTACCAGTTTTTGTTTAGTAATAAATAGTTGTAAATTATTATTTGAATAATTATATTGCTTAATCTCTGTTTTGTAGTCTGTTAGTCTATGACCAGGGGCAGAAATTCTGGGCTAGCACCATTTCATCCTGACCCAGAACGACTTATCCATAACACTAACCTAAGGGACGTGGGAATTAATACCACAGACATTTCAAACGGACTATCAGAAAAGGAGACAGTGAACCAAGGAGAGAATCATCTGGAAAACCTAGACACCATGGCCAACCAAAATGAGCAAACCATGTCTGACTTTGCTAAACCTAATCTCCAAGGAACTGGGTCGAGCATCGTTAGATCACCAATAGCTACCAATAACTTTAAATTGAAGCCTAGTGTGATACAAATGGTTCAACAGTATGTCCAGTATGATGGCTTGCAAGATGAGGATCCTAACACCCACTTGGCCGGATTCCTGGAGATATGTGACACATTCAAGATCAATGGTGTTTCCAACGATGCCATTCGATTGAGATTGTTTCCATTTTCTTTAAGGCATAAGGCGAAGCAGTGGTTGAACTCACTACCTAGAGGGTCGATTACTACTTGGGACATGATGGTTGAAAAGTTTATGATGAAGTATTTCCCACCGATAAAGAATGCGAAGTTAAGGAATGACATTTCTACGTTTATTCAAATGGAATCTGAATCGTTGTATGACACATGGGAACGATTCAAAGACCTTTTGAGGAGATGTCCCCACCATGCTCTACCTTCATGGCTTCAGATTCAGACCTTCTACAATGGTCTAAATTTGGCCACTAAACAGATGATTGATGCGGCTAGTGGAGGCACTTTGAATAACAAGACACCTGAAGCGGCTTAGCAGTTGATTGAAGATATGGCTATGAATAATTACCAATGGACTACAGTAAGACAAAATCCTAGCAAGCACGCAGGAATTTATGAAGTAGATGTCATCACCGCCTTAGCTATTCAAGTGGAGAAGCTTCACTAAAAGATGGACAACCTTGCCTTAGTATCACCCTCCATAGCACCGCAATAATGGGACCCTTCATGCAGTGGAATGCCTGGTTGTGAACCTCAAGCTCAAGAGCATGTTGACTATATGGGCAATAATATTAGACCTCCTTTCAATCAAGCCAACAACCCATATAGTTCTACATATAATCCTGGATGGTGAAACCACCCCAATTTCTCTTGGGGAGGATAAGGAAATCAAGGGAAGCAACCCATGTTTGGACAACAACTACAACCGGAACCAAGGAAGCCTACATTGGAAGATGTGCTTACCAAGTTCATGCAAACTACCGATGTAGCCTTCCGGAATCAAGAGGGTTCAATTCGGAACTTGGAGAATCAAATTGGTCAGCTTGCAAGGATGGTTTCTGAAAGGCAGAAAGGAACACTTCGGGGGAACACTGAGATAAATCCAAGGGAGCATGCAAAAGCCGTTCAATTGAGGAGCGGAAAGGAGTTACAAGACCCAAGGCCTGCGAAGGAAGCACCCCAAATGGAGTCTAGCGACGAAGGATCAAGCGAGATGAATGTGCAACCGATGGAGTACCAACTAGCAATACCATACCCAGCAAAGCTTAACAAGGAGCGCATGGATGCGCAGTATGGTAAATTTTTATCTATGTTTAAGCAATTACATGTCAATTTACCTTTTTCTGAAATTATTCAAATGCCTAAGTATGCTAAATTTCTTAAGGATTTAATTTCTAATAAAAAGAAAATAGAGGAATTATCATTAGTAACACTTAGTGAAGAATGTTCCGCTATTTTGCAAAATAAATTACCACAAAAACTTAAGGATCCCGGTTCATTTTCAATTCCATGCTTAATCGGAGATTTACAAGTCAATAAAGCTTTAGCAGATTTAGGAGCAAGTATAAATTTAATGCCTTATAAACTATATCTGAAACTAGGCCTAGGAGAACTTAGCCTAACTAGAATGAGTATTCAATTAATGGATCGATCAGTTAAGTATCCTAGAGGAATAGTAGTGGATGTATTGGTTAAGGTAGACAAGTTTATATTTCCTGCTGATTTTGTTATTCTAGATATGGATGACAATATCGAAGTACCACTCATACTAGGTCATCCATTTTTAGCAATATCTAGAGCACTTATTGATGTTTTTGATGGTAAATTAGTCGTGCGAGTAGGGGAAGATGAAGTCACTTTTCAAATTGGCAATACTATGAAACAATCTTTAGATAATGATGATTATTGCTATTTTTCTCATGGCGTCGATGATTTTATGACTTCTATAAATTCTAATTTTTATTTTAAAGATCCTTTAGAAATTTGTATTACTAACTATTTTCTAGAAGAAGAAAAAAATAAAGACATTACTGAACATTTATTTTTTCTAGATAATAGTGTTACAATGAATAGAACGACTGAATATAGTTTGATTACTCAAGGAGATTATGAAACTCTTAAGAATAATACTAAGAATCCACCAATAGTAGAACTTAAAAAATTACCGGATCATCTTGAGTATGTTTTCTTAGGAAATAATTCTTCTTACCCAGTTATTATATCCTCTAATCTTTCCAACATTGAAAAAACTAAATTAATAACTGTATTGAAGAAATATAAAGGTGCAATAACATGACAAATATCTAATATAAAGGGTATTAATCCTAGTTTTTACACTCATAAAATCCTTTTGGAAGAAAACTATAAGTCTTCTATTCAACCGCAACGTAGGCTAAATCCTAATATGAAAGAGGTAGTTAAGGCTGAGATTGTTAAGTTATTAGATGATGGTATTATATATCCTATTTCGGATAGTTCATGGGTTAGTCCTGTCCAAGTAGTTCCTAAGAAGGGTGGCCTGACAGTGGTAGCAAATGATAGAAATGAATTAATTCCAACGCGAATGGTAACAGGTTGGCGTGTCTGTATAGACTATAGGAAATTAAATGATGCCACTAGGAAAGACCATTTCCCTCTTCCTTTCATTGACCAGATATTAGAACGCTTATCAGGACATTCTTATTATTTTTTTCTAGATGGACTTTCTGGATACTTCCAAATTCCTATAGCACCAGAAGACCAAGAGAAAACAACATTTACTTGCCCATTCGGTACTTTTGCCTATAGACGTATGCCTTTCGGGTTATGTAATGCACCCGCCACGTTTCAAAGGTGCATGCTAGCCATTTTTAACGAGTATGTTGAAGATATCATGGAAGTGTTCATGGATGATTTTTCTGTTTTTGGCGACTCATTTGATCTATGTTTGAATAATTTAGAGAAAGTTCTTAGGAGGTGTGAGGAGACGAACCTAGCACTTAGTTGGGAGAAGTGCCATTTCATGGTACAAGAAGGGTTAGTACTTGGCCATAAAATCTCAAGCCAAGGAATCCAAGTTGATAGAGCAAAAATAGAGACCATAGAGAAATTACCACCACCAACCTCCATTAAGGCAGTGAGAAGTTTCTTAGGACACACAGTATTTTATCGCCGATTTATTAAAGACTTCTCTAAAATAGCTAAACCACTTACAAGGCTTTTAGAAAAAGACACACCTTTTATTTTTTAACAAGAGTGTCTACATGCCTTTGAGTTCTTAAAAGAGAAATTAATTAATTCTCCTATTATGATCGCACCCGATTTTAGTGAACCATTTGAGATCATGTGTGACGCTAGTAGTTTTGCGGTAGGGGCTTTTTTAGGACAACGCCGAAACAAACATTTTCACCCTATATATTATGCTAGCAAAACACTTAATAATGTACAAGAGAATTATACAACTACCGAAAAAGAACTCCTAGCACTGGTATTTGCCTTTGATAAATTTAGACCATATTTAACATTATCCAAAGTGCTAGTTTACACGGATCACTCTGCCCTTAGATATTTGCTAGTCAAAGCGTAAGCAAAGCCTTGTTTAATTCGTTGGTTTCTTCTATTGCAAGAATTTGACTTAGAAATTAGGGATAAACGAGGAGCGAAAAACTTAGCAGCAGATCATCTTTCACGTTTAGAAAATCCACTACGATCAATGTTAGATGAATCTGAAATTTCTGATACATTTCCTGAGGAATCACTATTTGCCATATCTACAAATATACATCTTGATTATCCATGGTTTACATATTATGCAAACTATCTTGTGGCTAAGGTCTTTCCAAAAGATTTTTCATATCAGCAAAAAAAGAAATTTTTCTCTGATTTGAAATATTACTTTTTGGAGGACCCATTTCTTTTTCGGATATGTACATATTCTATTATACGAAGGTGTGTATCAGCGGAGGAGGGTTGGAAGATTTTGGGGCAGTGTCATTCAGACCCTGCTGGTGTTCACTATGGAGCGAATCGCTCTGCGAAAAAGGTTCTTGATTCCGGTTTTTATTGGCCCCTTCTATTCAGGGATGCCCAAAGGTATGTGCTTTCATGTGATTCTTGTCAGAAAGCAGGTAATATTTCTAAATTACATGAAATGCCACAAAAAATTATTCTTGAATGTGAAGTATTTGATGTGTGGGGTATTGATTTTATGGGTCCATTTCCAGTTTCCTTTGGGAATAAATATATTTTAGTAGATGTAGATTATGTATCGAAGTGGGTTGAAGCACAAGCTTTGCCTACTAATGATAGTAGGGTAGTAATCCGATTTTTAAAATCCTTATTTGCACGATTTGACACACCACGTGCACTTATTAGCGATAGGGGTTCACATTTCTGTAATTTATAGCTAAATAAAATATTAGAAAAATATGGAGTTACACATAGCATAGCCACTCCTTATCATCCGCAAACTAGTGGTCAAGTTTAAGTTTCCAATAGAGAGCTTAAGAGGATCCTAGATAAATCTGTAGAAGGGAATAGGAAGCAGTGGTCTAGGAAACTTAACGATTGTTTGTGGGGTTATAGGACCACCTTCAAAACACCTATAAGTACCACCCCATTTAGATTAGTCTATGGTAAATCTTGTCACCTACCTATAGAATTAGAGCATAAGTCGTATTGGGCAATACATTCTTTGAATTTTGACACTAGTTCTATAGGGGAGAAACGGAAGCTTCAACTTAATGAATTAGATGAGTGGAGAACTATGGCCTATGAGAACTCCAGGATTTATAAGGAGAAGACTAAGCTATTTCATGACCGTCACCTTCGTAAACCCAAGACATTCCAAAAAGGTGACCAAGTCCTCCTTTTTAATTCCAGACTGCGTTTATTCCCTGGGAAATTAAGGTCTAAGTGGTCCGGACCCTTTAAGGTTAAAGAAGTCATTCCCTACGTCACAGTCGAGCTAACTCACCCTGAAAAGGGAGATTTTAAGGTTAATGTACACCGACTTAAGCCTTATTATGGTGAGCTTCCTAGAGACTTCACTTGTCTAGAGACCTGTCTCCATCTAGATTAGGTTTATGTTAAATTAATAACTATAGAAAGTATTTCTTATTTATAATTTTTTTTAGTATAAGTCTAGTAAAATTTAATGAAAAAAAAATTTTAATGAAAAAAAATTATGTAAAAATTTTTCTTAGGAGGAATGTAATTTTGGAGGAGCACACGGGTCACCACACGCCCGTGTGGGTAGTCGTTTACTCGACACAGCCTCATGCCCAGCCATGTGAATTAATTCCGAAAAAGGGCGATTTTTCCCGAGAACAACACGGGTTCACACCAACCCGTTTGTCTTGCCGTGTTTCTTCGCTCGACGATCGTCAAGACCGCTGTGTCGAGACATCCGACACTCCCGTGTCACCTAACACACGGCCGTATCGCCTACCAACCCGTGTATTGTTAATACGCCGTGCCAGTTCAGACACGGGTCGACACACAGCCATGTCATGGCCCGTGTCCACCTGCCGCGCAGTCCCCTGTCAGTTTGACCGCACGGCCCCCCAAAGCCCGTGTTTCACGAGGCCAAGATTCCTCAACACGGGTTCGCACACGCCCGTGTGCGTACCCGTGTTCGCCGACTATATATAGGGGCCGTGTCTTTCATTCTTTTCATCTCCTAAACCATCTCCTGAGCACAGCCATCCTCCCCTTAACCCAATCTCAGAGCTCGGTTGGAGTATTCCTTGCCTCCAAAATTCGCGGATTCACCTCTAGTCAATCGTCCCTCCTTGATCATGTCGTCCGGAAGAATCCAAGGCGGTCGCCGTCGCCGACCGGAGCTGCAAGTGTCAACAGAGAGGCGTGATGCCGCTGCTCCGCTAGTATTTACCGACCCAGCGCACACCGCCCGCTTCAACCGCCTACAATTAAAGAAATATCAAGATATCCGCATGATCGACTGGAGTGTTCTCGAGGAAATAAACTTAGCGGGGGATGTAAGGGCATTAATCTCTGTAATGGGTTGGGAGCGGTTTTTCGCTATAGAGGAGTTAGGTTTTAAGGAACTCACGTTAGAGTTCCTGTCCTCGTTTTATTTCAATTTTCGGCCTAACTTCATTGATACACCGCACACGCCCGAGGGGGTAATTTCATTTCGAGTGGGCGGCACCTTTTATACACTCACCATGCTCCAGTTCACCCAGTATTTAGGGGTTTATGAGGATTCATTCCTCTTTAGTGCTGCCTACCCCAAGCTCCATTTCGACCTCCCCTCTCGCGATAATGCCGACGGTATTTGGCGCCAGCTTTCTTTTGACACTAGCACCTATGAGGCCAAGCGATCTAAGGCCTCTAAGTTGGTTTCAGCCGCCCTCCATTACATTCACCATCTCCTTAGACACACATTGAGCGACCGGGGCGAAAGCTCTGGTGTTGTAAGTCGACAGGACCTACTGTACCTCTACAGTATGTCTTCATGTTATCCTCTGCACCTCGGTTTCCTACTCGCCCAGTTCATCCTCCACCAGGCCGACACCCCCCGCATAGGGTCTATTTGTGTAGCACCCTACATCACTTGCCTGGTGAAGAACATGGGCATATTCTCAGCCCTCCCCCAGATGACAGTGGTCTCGAAGACCGTGCCCATCACGATGGCCAGTCTTCGCTCCCTCCGCCTCGTCACCGCCCGTCAGGTCCGGGGAGGCATCACATATGCTATTGCGAGGCGTGGGCCGCAAGTGCAGGATGATAGTGATGACGAGGTGGATCCTAACCTCGATGTGCCTTTGGTACCTCCGCCCCATTCCACTTATGCTCATGGCGAGTCTTCTACTACACCCCCTCCACCTCGTTCATGAGATTCGCGGGAATTCCGACAGTTCTTCGACACCGAGCTCTCGCCGCGCCTACAACATATTGAGGAGTCGCAGCAGCGGACCGAGGCCCTCCTCATCCAGATCAGAGACCACCTAGGGATCACTCCTCGCCAGCCGACAGCTCCTGCCCCGCCTTCCTTCCCTGACGATGCGACCGACCACCCCGCATACTTATGATGTGTCTCTATGTCGTGTTATCTTTATGTATTGTGTCTTGTACTATTTCTTATATCAGTGTATTTAGTCCTTTTAGCTATTGTATATCAGTGCATTTCATTACAGCTCCTGTTTTATTACTGTGATCTTCTACTTTTTATGATAGCAGTTTTTTTCTTTCTCTTATTTCTTCGTGAAATTACTCTATGTCCGCTCTTTACATTGCACGGAGGACATTGCAAATTCTAAGTCTGGGGGTGGAATGGCTGTTCACGTGGTTACAATTGATTCTAATTTGCTTATCATAATACTCAAGTTTGTTATACCCCCCTACAAATTTTTGTTTGATCCTTTAAGCTCTCATTAATTCATTCATTTGGGATTATAACTATCTAATTTAACTTAGCACGCTGATTAAAATTGATGTAGACTCATAGAGTGTTCAACTTTGTTGATTCGTAATTAAGCATAGAAATTCATTAGCTTAATTTTCTCTATATAGTTTACTCTTAAGATTAATCATCTATATTATTAACTATCAATCACTCAATTTTAGAAAATATACTTATCTATAATAATGTGAGTCGATGAGTGTAACATTTTTTATAATCTGGTATTAGGGAATCAAAATGAAAAATACTCTCTATTGATGTCCAGAACTTATCCTCTAGCGATCCTCAAAATATTATATAGGTTAATTAGTAAGAGCGGAAATGACTTTGACCCCCTATTGGATAGCTTGAGCCTTGTAAACCCAAAACCTTTAACATGATACCCTTGCACACCCAATTTGAACCTAATCCCCATCCTTTTGATGCTCTACCACCAAAATTCATCAAGGCCAAATCCTTATCTATTAGCACACCTATCATTGAGACCTTCTTGGAATGAGTTTTTTCATAGTGATATGTGGCCTGAGTGTGTGTATATTTGCACCCACTTGGAATGATCCCTACTATGAACCTAAGGCAAAAAAAAAAGAAGACATAGTGATATGTGGCCTGAGTGTATGTATACTTGCATCCACTCAGAATGATCCCTACTATGGTCCCTTGGTTAAGAACAATAAAAGTTTGGAGTATCTTTCAAAAAAATAAAAAAATATGGGAAGTAGGCTAATTGCAAAGTCTGGGGGTGCTTTTATAACACCGATGTATGTTAAGGTATATACCAACAAAAGGCTCAATCGTGATTTAGGTGTGGAAAACCCATCGCATTTATCTTTTATCACCTCGCCTATAATCTTCTATCCTAAGCCAAAAAGGCTACACCATCATACAAGTCCTAAGGATCTTACCTTACTGAGTCTAACTAAGTGTCATGGAGAGGACGTAAAAAGGGTAAGCTCGTGACCTTCAATATAGGTACTTATAAGTTTTGAAATACTAATACGTATCTTATAGAGATTGTTATTTTTTCCTCATATTTGTTATAGATAACAATACTCTTATTTCTAAAAATGAGTGAGAGATAGTTAACAGATATATTGGAAGAAATTTAAGACTATGTTATATTTAGAAAAGTCTGCTAAACTATTTCCTATGCGATTACATCATCAAAGTTCTCTTAAATTCATCGCAACCTATGTGCGGAGGCAAAATTATTTAATGGTAACCCAAGTGTTTGAATTAGTTTGCTTAGGGACAAGCAAACATCTAAGTCTGGGGGTATTTGATGAGTGCGATTATGATAGGCTTTTTACTATCATAATTGTAATCATGTCTGCTATTCCTACCTCATTTTGTAGTAATTTCGCAAGAAAAGTCAAAGAATTGTTTTATCATGATTAGGAGAGCATAGTTAGGATCTTTGTTACTCCTTATATTTAGTTATATAATTTATTATGTCACTTTTATATGCAGGTAGCGCTAACCAGTGGAACTAAAAGTCTTGGAGCAAATAAAGGAGTTCACGGAGTTAACATGGCTAATGACAGGACAAAAATTTGGCGCACACGGGTGGACACACGGCAGTGTGCCTACTCGTGTCCTATGCACCCTGGAGCTGAAGAAATTGGACGCAGGAGACAGAGACTCACACGGGTAGGAACACGCCCGTGTGCCTACCCGTGTCATATTTGAACACGACTGCCGACCAACCCGTATCTGAAGAACGTGAAGACCCACACGGCCGTGTCAGTACCCATGTCATCTGACACAGCCCACTACCAGACATGCCTGTTCGTGGGGAACAGCCTAGGTACTATCCACATGGCCTGAGACACGGCCGTGTTGGAACCCGTGTCCGACCTGTTTGTAAAGGGACTATATATTTCCTGTAGAAAAATTAGTGGAGAACTTTTGGATCATTCTGGGATTGGAGAACTGCTGAAGCCCGAAGTGGAGCATCCAAGAGAAGGAGGATTGAAGGGTATTTTGTATGTATTTTTATCTATTCATTAATCCCTTTTAATCATGCCTTTCTCTTGGTGATTCAACTTTGTTTATTGTTTTAATTTGCATGAACTTATATTTGAACAATTTGTTAATCATGTCTCGCATGATTTACATCAAATTTGTAGTATTTTATTCGTATGTGGGCTTACAAACAAAGATCTTAATCCTAATTATGAATTTCTTATTTGTCTTACATGAATTGCAAATCTCTAGATTGAGAAATTAGATGTTTGTGATGAAATTTACATGTTCATAGTTTGGTGTGAGATCTCTTTATAATTCGAATTTTATGATCGAGAGATATGTTATTTGGATAATTGGAATACGAATCAATGAATTCATGATATTTTAGAGATAGGATTTCGTGGGTTTATGTAATAGTTAGGGTGTTTTATTTAATGCAAATTTGAGTATTGTAAATTGTTCGAGAGAAAATTTACTAACTTAGATTTAGGATTTGAATTGCTCGAGAGAGAATTTGATAAATATTTACCCTTTACAAGTCAACAAATTTGATAGTATTATGCTTTCATGATTAAATAGAATTGAGTGAATGAATGAATATTCCGATGCTGATTTATCCAATAGTCATAGTTAGGTTAATTTAGGTTAGAAATCAATTTTACTTATAGGTACGATAATAGAGTGAGGATGAGTACGAATACTTGAAATGGCCCTGTGGAATACGACACGAGATGTAGATTTCTCCTGTACTATGATTGATAGGTGCACTTGCCTGAATGTTAATTCAATCTAGCTTATGCCCATCTACATAGTTATACTAGAATGTAGAATGAAATCGCATTGAGTTATTACTTGTTAGCAAAGCAATCATCATAGTTCAACTACAGATTTTATTAGACAAGCAAAGAACTCAATTTGAGAAATATGTTGATGAAAGGAACAAAGACTTGCAATTTCAACTGGACCAGGATATTAAGTCCATAAGATTTGAAGTAAATTTGCTAAGAACAGATATAACTGCTTTCTTTCAGATGGGAGCAAATGTTGTAGTCTATATTGAAAAACAACAACAAGAAGCAAAGAAACTGAAGATGAAATGATTGTCAAACAAGGCTACGCCCTTGAAAATCAAAGAATCTTAGATGAAAACATGACTGTCATGCATACAAAAACATTGGTCAAGCTGACTCAGCAAACTATTGATTTAGAAAACAAAATAGCCGATGCTACAAAAGACATGAAAACTTAGCTAACATACCATTCAACATCATTTCTTAAAGATATAAAGGCTTCTGATAAAAGTTTGGATAACAATTTGCTGAAAGTGAAGAATACTATAACCTCATGAATCAATTATCTAGATGGACAAGTGAGGTTTCACAAGAATGATTTGAGAGATCATATAGAAATAGAAGTCATAAAGGGGGAGAGAGTAATGATAAGGGCCAGTTCTGAACATGATATCTGGATATCAAATAATACAAGAGACACTATAGGCCATCCTCCCCTATGGTATGATGGTGACCAAACTGTTGAGTCTTGTTGCCAACCAACTCAATTTGAATCTACTCATACTACTGAGCAAACTATGTACAATCCTGCTGTACAAGTTCCATTTGAGGCTATCAGAGCTGCTGTCCAAACCATGTATAGTCCTCCACCACTAGTTCAAAATGTTATAGGTGAAGAGGTGGAGATGTCTGCATCTGTTATGCTTAAAGAAAAAGAAGCTCAGTTGTCAAAGAAAAGGTTTAGGGAACAAGCTGAAGCTATACCAAACTTTGAACAATGGAGCCCAACCTCCAGATCAATAATCCTCACTACATGGAAAGCAGTTAATGCTAATGCTACAGATAGGGGAAAATGATACCAAAAGCAAGAATGAGCTAAACATTAAAAGCAGCAAGAGGTTATCCAGAAATTCAGACATGATATGAAGACAGGGAAGATTCTTGCTAATTCAGCTGAGCCCAGCAAATATTTCTCGAAGCCTAATAACTATTTTGAAAGACAAAGGCTCAAGGAAACAGATCTCAAAATCCAAAATTGACAAAGGGAAAAAATAGCAGATAACAAGGTGCATGAAGTAAAAGCAAAGATATAATCTGGAAATGGCATAATCATCAAAGAACCAAAGGATCCGTAGAATATATTTTCTAGGCATTTTGTACCATTACTTTTAGATCAGTATAACGAATCTAACAAATGTAATCATGAACAGATTCATAATTAAAATTTTAGTTACACTATGTTCTATATATGTGTTATCAATTGTGTCATTTCATATGTTATTCAACACTATTGAATTTATAATGGTGTCATCATATTTTGGTATCATATTGTATATCATTGAATTGAGGTTACGAATTCTCCAAATAGGGGGAGATTGTTGGGTACATTGGTCACAATGTACTTTATTTGAAGAAGCCCTTTCAACTCAATAATATGCATATATTTGTATTTGATGTATATTTCAGTTTATGTTTGCAGGATTATATATTGATTGGACAGGTGGATACAAGAAGCTAACTTGATTTTGAAGAAAAATTGTCAAAGTTCAAAAGTGTCGAAACACTTTAACTGTGTCGACAACTTTGTAGTAGCTATGTTGAGACAAGTCAGTACAGTCTGCATTCAGTAACTTGCAGTGTAGAAAATTGACAAAGTACAAAAGTGTCGACACACTTTAACTGTGTCGACACCTTTAAAGAAGTTGTGTCGAGACAAGTCAGTTAACTCGATACATAGAAGATTCAAGATAGCTGTGTAGAGATAAGTCAGTTGTATCGACACCTTGAAGACTAAGTCAGATTACTTGACACTGTAATGCTTAAAGCAATTGTGTCGAGACAATACAACTGTCTCAACACAAAGAAGACATGAAATTTTACTAAGTAAAATTGTGTCAAGACAAATCAACTATATCGATACAATGAAGAATTAAAGATATACTTTCCGACATCAGGCAGATAGTTGTGTCGAGACAACCTAACTGTCTCGACACAAGGTAGAACAAAAGATGTCGACACAGACAACACTTGTGTCGAGACAAATCAATGGTCTCGACACTCTCAAGTTTCAGATGAAAATTCTATCAAGTAGAATTGTGTCAAGACTGCTAAGATGTCTCGACACAAGTGTCGAGACAATATGGACATCTCGACACTTATGTTTCAGAAAATGTGCAGAGTCAACACAGAAGTACCAAGATGTGTCAGAACTGTCACATCAGGTACAAGAATAAGATATTTCAACAGAAACAGACTAAGAGAGGATTTGATGTATGATGTCAGATGCTGATGTCATCATTCTATAACTATCCATCCATGAAGGCTATAAATAGAAGGGTAGTCTACACCAACAATAAAAGAGAGAATCGATCAAGCAAACAAAAAATTCACATTCTCATTCTAATCCCGAGGAGGAAGAAGAAGACGAAGGTCTTCAAGAGAATCTCCATATCCATTATATAAGTCGATCTGAAGATCAAGGTGGATCTGATCTATAATTTCTTCAAGGTTATCAAGCCGATCAACATCAAGAAGATAGCAGATCCAGAAAAGCAACATTTCAGCCAGCCAATTTATCAAGTAGAAAACCATTGCTGCTGATTCAAGAATCCGTGCTAACAGATAAGTCAGATTGTAAAAACTCTATTTTCTGAAAATTTATCCTTTATACTTTACCTCTTTATTTTGTAAGATCTCCTAAAAATTTGAGTGGGTAGGAGATCTTATCTCTGAGTTGTAAGCCTAATTTATAAAAACTGAGGTATGGTTCTTGAGGGACGTGAGGTAGGTGGTTTTGGGTGAATCGCTGAGTTGTAAGCCTGATTTATAAAGGCTGAGGTAGGGTTCTTGAGGGACCTGAGGTAGGATATTGGGAGAATCTCTGAGGTAGGACCTGTTGGTCTAAGTGTAGGTTTCTTAACAGAAACTGAGTCTGTAGGATTTTTGGATCTGAGTTAAAGAGGAGGAGCTATAACCTTATCTAACACATTACTAGTGAGGAAGAAGGGGGAAAGTGGATGTACCCTAGATAGGGGAACCACTATAAATTCTTTATGTGCAGTGTGTTGTGGATTGTTATTGCTTGTCTTGTGTTCTGAATTATCTAACTGCTGAATTTGTTAAGTGATATAGATTTGATAAAGTATTTTTTAAAAAATTCACTTATTCACCCCATCTAGATGATTATCTACCCATATGATTATCTTTCAATCCTGATTGGAGTGTGTCCTTTATTTTTCTGTTACACTCTCAGCGAAAACATCATCATCTGACAGATGACCCTACACCTTCTGACTCTGCTTCTTTTGATGAATGGGATGCAAACGATGATTTGGTTCATACTTTGTTAGCTAACAGTTTGTCAGATGATTGCTTCCTGGTTATTCGACATGATCCTACGGTCAATGCTACCTGGAATCATCTTGTTGCTTTGTATTCCATATGATGCGGATCTCTTTACTTGCCCAACCATGCCTCCTGCGTTGGCCTATCAGGAGGTTCAGACTCTTAGTGCTGAACTCCTTTAGCATAGGCCATTTTCTGCTGATCTTGCCAAGCAACACAAACATTTTCAGGAGCTTCTTGTAGTGTGCTATTTACTTTGCATCCCAGACTCGTATCATATGATTCGTCAACAGATTCTTAGGGAGGCGGAGTCTCCAACTCTGGATGCTACTGCTCGAATTTTCGCTGTTACTACTCTTCTCCAGCGTCCTTTTCTTCCTTCGCCTCCTGATCTAGTTGCTCATCCAGGTCGTTCTGATATCTCTGGTAGCCAAGGTGGCCGTACTGGTGGCCGGGGTTCCTCTAAGCACCTCTGTTCTCATTGTGGCCGGGTTGGTCCTTTGGTTGATCGTTGCTGGACCAAACATCCTCACCTTCGTCCCGGTTCGAGTGATTCATCCAAGAAGTCTACTACTTTGGCTACTTCTGGAGTTGCTCAGGTGGCCATTATGGGTAGGTGTCTAATCGATTCTGATGCAACTAATCATATGACGGACAATTCTCGATTATTCTCTTGTCTTTACAAGAGTAACCGGTTTCCTCCGGTTTTTATAGCAGATGGTTCTCCATCCCCAGTTTTTGGATCTGGCACGGTGCATGTGACTCCGTCTGTTTAGCTTCAGGACACTCTTTATGTCCCAAAGTTTTCGTATAATCTTCTTTCGGTTATAGCTCTTTGCAGATAGCTGAAATGTGAAGCTGTTTTCTCATCCTCTACTTGCATTTTTCATATTTCTCATTCCAAGGAGATGACCGCTACTGGGACTGAAAGCGGCGGTTTATTCTACCCTGATACTACTTCTACCTTTTCTGCCTCTTCTTCCTTACTTCAGTGGCATCTTCTCCTTGGGCATCCTCCTCCTCAACTCCTTTATCCGCTTCTACCCGATTTACCTTGCGGGATTTATTCTTTTTAATGTGAAGCTTGTCAAATTGGCAAACATTACCGGTCTACTTTTCCCGCAAAGGTGGGTCACAACTCTGTTGGATCCCTAGTTTGATTTGGGCTAGGTTCACTAAGTTAGGATCATATGACCCATCATGTATAGCCAGGGTCATGGTTGTGTCCTAGAGTCTGGGCCAAGTCCTTAGAATCAACATCACATGGACCAGCCTTCAACAAACTGCGAAAGACTCAAGTAATTGTGTCGACACTTGGGAAAAACTGTGTCGACACCAGAAGCCAGATTATGTCAACACACAGGACTTGTGTCGACACACAGAACATATGTTGACATCAATTGTGTCGACACACAGGACTTGTGTCGACACACAGAACATCTGTCGACATCAATTGTGTCGACACCAGAAGCAAGATTGTGTCGACACACAGGACTTGTGTCGACGCACAGAACATCTGTCGACATCAATTGTGTCAACACGCTCCAGATTTCTGTCAAAACAACAACTATGTCGCGACAAGAAGCAATTGTGTCGACACACAGGACTTGTGCCGACACATCCCAACGAAACTAGTTCTTAGTTCGACCCAGTTCTCAGGTCGACGATTTCTGGATACTCTACTTCAGCATTTCATTCCAGAAATATCTAAGTCCAAAAATACTTCACTGGACTCAGCTTGATGAAGTCAAATTATTAGCTCGACGAACTTGATATGCATAAAAGGCAAGATTCTAGAGAATACAGTTATCAGTTCTCAGCTCGACGATCTTGGAACTCAGCTCGACGAACATAAACCATATGGTCGACGAACACAACTCCTCAGCTCGACGAACTGTGGACTCAGCTCGACGATTTCTATTTTCTATTCGACGAATCCAGACTTGGTTATTTCCATCCTTCTGTCCCTTTCCTACTATAATAATTCCTGAGTAATTAATGCTAAAATATAATCTGAATATTACCGTGAGACGGAGCATTAATTATGACCTTCATCAGGATTATTGCTTACTATTTTTCCATGAGACAGTTGGGGAAACTCAATCAATACAAACATTCTTCAGGCCGTCAACATTGAATGCAGAAGAATTTAAAATTTCAAAAGGAAGATAATATGGAACATACAAAAAGGGATTTTCCATCTTCTTCTCTGCAAGTAAGAAACAAACAGTCAGTCAGTTTGTGTGAATCAAGAATCAAGAATCTTCTGCTGCTCTCTCTCTCGACAATACTCTGAAACAAAAAGAGATAGAAAGCTGATACAGAAATACAAGATCTAGACCAGAAGAATATTAGCAATATGAAGAAGAAGAACATCAAATCAAAATCAAGAGTCTTCTTTCTTCTACACTTCAGGACACTTCAAAGGACAACATGTAACATCCCATTTTTTCCAGCAGGCTCATTTTTGGGGTGACACGGCCTGCGACACGGGCGTATCCCAGGGCGTGTCCTGCATTCGACGAGTGTTCGGGAGGAACACGCCCCGTGTTACGGGCATGTCAGGTGGCGTGATCGCCCCTGTCGACACTTGAGTCCTGCGACCGACGAAATGAACTCGACATTCATTGAGAGCGGGAACATGCCTGGTTTCACGGGTGTATCCCATCCGACACAGGCGTGTTGGAGGGCGTGACCGCCCCTGTCGACAGCCGACAAGTGGTCGACAAAATTTGGTCGACGATCGTCGAGTGCTTAGGACACGGCCTGTAACACGGGCGTGTCACAGGGCGTGTCAGCGCAGTCGACGATTGACCTGGGGCGTGTCGAGTGCCGTGTATGGGCACACGTCCGGGGACACGGGCGTGTCACAGGCCGTGTGAGTCTCGGCTAATTTTGATATTTTTCATCCTGCTGAACACGGCCACAGACACGGGCATGCCTGAAGGCGTGTCGGGTGACACGGCCCATGACACAGGCATGTCACATGGGCGTGTCACAGGATTGGATAAGTTGGTTGAGCCATGGACACGGCGTGTCACAGGCCGTGTCAGGCAAAAGTTATGATTTTTGGTGAAATCGTGGCCCTCCATTCCTTCATCCTGGATCCAAGGGCTGAGAGGCCTCCCTGTCTTCTTAAGACCAAGAATGGGTTGGGGAAACTCATTTGGCTTTTGACTTTGTCTTACTTACTTCTAGAGAGAGAAAGAGATAGGAAGAAGGAGGAGGAGGAGAGGGGGCTGATCATCGATGGTGCTGCGGTTTACCGACGAGAGATCCGAGGCCGACGTTGTAGAGGAAAATCTCTTGTGAGTCATTCGAGCCAGCTTGGAGCTCATGGCACCAAAGAGGTCTTCAAGGGTAACGACTTTTCTTCATAGCCATGTGAAGGCTACATTTTTGCATATGCACATGATTCCCCCACCAGCGAGTGGTCGGTTATTGGGATCATTGGGTTAATTCATGAAATCCCCAAGAGGTTAGCATATAGATCCGGAAATGAAAGTCCGGAATAGGCATGATGTATAAAGCCCATCTGGACAGGTTGGTCTGGATTGGTGATGTTGCATATGAATCGGAGAAGACTCCGTGATAAACACATAGTTTAGGAGTCAACGGGTTGGACCTGTGAAAGAAAGTAGCAGGAAGTACTGGAGTAGTAGTCCAGGAAAATCCACGTAGAGTGCTTGTGCTGCTTGTGCTATTGGGTTCGACCTATGAAAGGAAGTCGCAGGAAATACTGGATTGAAATTCCAGGAAATACTCTTTGTAATGCTTAATGTTCGTGGGGAGTCCACCTGTGAAGAGAGTAACCGGAAGTACTGGCATGGTAGCCAGGAAAGACCCTTGACATTGGTGATATTTGTGGTGTCCACCTGCGAAGAGAGTAGCAGGAAGTACTGGTGTGCCCAGGAAAGACCCACTGATGTTGTGATATGAATGGGTGTAAGAGAAATACCTAGGCTTGAATGCCAGAATAGGATTGGTGAGACCGACCTGCGCCTTTTGTAGCCGCGAGTATGCCGTACTCGGTGATGGAAAGGCGATTTGAGCAACGGGGGGTGGAGGATCCGCCCTGCGTTATGTCTGTCTGACGTGAGACCAGAAGGTGCGGTCTGTTAGAGCGCATAATGAGAGTCGTAGGCCTATGTACCATGACACAATGAGGGGCTACGTGCCCATCCCGGTGCATTACGACTAGAACTCCGGCTGCACGCCATGGAGTAAATGCTCAAGTGAGTTTCTGTTGGGCTGTGACCCTGATATGGTGGTGGGCAACTTATTTGCCAGTACACCAAGAATGTGCCCTTAGTGCATGGACCGTTGGGCCGGGTGGCTAACAGTTGTGATGGCATGTGTGCATGAAAGCACATTATATGAGATATATATATACATGCTTGTGATCTGCTATGCTTTGCAGGGAAGAATACCGCTGCCCCGAGAGAAGGGGTAGGGTCGTTATAATTTGGTCAGCGGAATGCTGACCGTTGCCTCTGTTTGCCACCCTTGGGTGGAATGTCCCTGTGCAGGTGCTGGAGAACCGAGCAGGTCGCATAAGGGTTGAAGTCCCTACTGCATTTGCTGCTGCCACTGCTAGCCCTCGAAGGCTATTGTGAATATCCATGTTATGTTTTCTTTTGATGTGGCCGGCCTGCGTGCCAATGTTTGGGCCACTATTTGAAATCCCTGTAAGGCCATAAGGCCAACGATGTTTACATGTTGTCAGACATTCCTATAATCTGTAAAATGTGGAGTTTTATATGTTGGACATTCAAGAGAGGAGTTCAAGTATGTAGGCTTCCACTAGAATGCAATGAGTTAGGTGCGCTGCGCTGCTCCGGTATCACTCCATAGCTTCATCGTCTATTTTGTGGTATATGCTGTGGGGCCCCGGACGGACCTTCTAGTATATATTATATGAACGGATGAGGTTGTTACATTTTTAGTATAAGCTGTCTTGGTCTTTCCCTCTCGAAGTAGTGGTCGACTTCTTTTGTGGGGGTGGCACGCACGTGTCTGTGTAAACCACGGTAACACGTTTGAACTCCTGAATGTCCATGATAGGAATGCAAATTCTTATGTGTGAGGCACCTGGGTGTTCCTATTTTGTGCTGTTTGCTTGTGTAAGTGCACTAATATGTGTGTCTTGTCCCCTTTAGGTGACTTAGAGTGGTGCGGGGCAATCGGAGCCCTAGCGTTCGGTTGAAAGTATGACACCAACTGAGGTGCCTACACCTCCTCCATCTGCAGAAACTGTGCAACAAATCTCTGAGGCTTTGTTTGCAATGGTTCAAGGACAGTCGGTTGGGCAGGCGCAAGGGCAGGCGTAGCCGGCCATGCGGCCAGAACCTGTTATGGTTGTGTAACAGCCCAATTTTCTCAGCAGGCCAATTTTCGGGTGACACGGCCTGGGACACGGGCATGTCCCAGGGCTTATCCTGCATGCATCGAGTGTCGAGAGGATCAGTCGACGAATGGTCGACAAAATTTGGTCGACTCTGGACACGGCCTGTGACACGGACGTGTCACAGGGCGTGTCAGTGCGCTCGACGAAAGTTGCTCGACGGTCGTCGAGTGTCGAGTGTCGAGATGTAGACAAGTGAACACGGCCTGTGACACGGGCGTCTCACAGGGCGTGTCCCTTCGATTCGACGAACTCAGCCCGACGATTTTGAGCTGGGGCGTGTCGACGTGCCGTGTATGGGCACACGGCCTGGGACACGGGCGTGTCACAGGCCGTGTGATTCTCGGGTGATTTTGGGATTTTTTCAGCCTGATGAACACGGCCACAGACACGGGCGTATCTGAGGCGTGTTGGGTGACACGGCCCATGACACGGGCGTGTCACTGGTTTGGATAAGTCAGTTGAGCACTGCTTGAGGCACACGACCTGGGACACGGGCATGTCACAGGCCATGTCAGGACAAAATCAGGTTTTCTAGCCAATTTGTGGCCGTCCATTCCTTCAGCTGGGATCCAAGGGCTGAGCTTCTTTTCCTGTTTCCCTTAAGGCCGAAAATTGAGAAAATATTCTCATTTGAATATTGCCTTCATCTTTCTCAAAGTGTAGAGAGAGAAAGGGAGAGGAAACAGGAAATGCTATTGGGTTGTATGATGTAGGCTAGGCCTTTGGGATCCTACATGGAGGGCGTGACTATGACCTTGGCAACGTTAACGCTCCCTAACCGGCACACAAACGCAACGCAGCGACCACAATGATTGTTTTTTATTGTTCGTGTTAACATACGGATAGCCGATCCGCAAGTGGAACGGAGAATGGCTATAGGCCAAAATCCTTTATGGCTAAATGGAATAATATTAATTCCGATCGAGCTTTGGAGTTGTACCAAAATAGATCCACCAAAAAAATCACGATTCAAAAAAATTGTAGGATCTATCCCAACAAAACAAAAGCGAGGAGCGCCAATCCTCTCGCGAGATCTTTTCGGAAAACCAACTGAAAATCTCAGATCTATTGTAGGAACACCGCGAAAATTTAGCAATTCGAGAAATCACGCAAAATCCGTCCACCATAAGAATTAATCAAAGAAGAGAATCTCTTAGGTAGGAATTTCGTTACCCCACTCGGAACGTAGATCCGAGATGTTGGATCCACAAAGAACGATCGCTCTTCCCTTTTTGGAATCCACGGGAAACGCGCCACGGATGAAGATCTTGTTCGCCTACTTCGCTTCTCGCCGTGGTTGATTACCCCAACCTTGATTCTTCCTTGCACGAGATCTTCCCCTCCAAGGTGGCCGAAATTGTTAAGAGATTGAATATGGCTTGGTGGATGGAAGGTAGGGAGACGGGGATGATGGGTTGCTAGAGGGAGAGGGGAGTAGAAAGGGGGCGGCCGAGAGGGATGGAGAGAGGGGTGGCCGAACCTAGAAGGGAGGCCTTGAAGGGGGCGGCGGCTAAGATTAGGAGGAGAGGAGAGGGAGGCCTTGAGGGGGGCGGCGGCTAAGAGGAGGAGGAGAGGAGATTAGGGTTGGCAAGCAAAGTTTTTTTTTATTTCAATAATTGTCTGCATAACAAATGATAACTTGGCCTTATATAAGGCTTACAACCATGTGGCTATTAGCAACCCAAAATAAAAATGTTGCAGAAAATGAAATGACAAAATAACATAGTGTCAAATACCACATATAACCAGATAAAGACAGACCAAATAATAAAATAAATTCAAAGCTTATTTTTGTTGCGTGGGCGAAGATTGTAGCCGTGCCTTCTACGATGCCGCAAGTCTCTTGATGGTGGAGCATCGTCGTCATCTTCTGTCACAGTAACACCACCATGGTCGTCATCTTCTGTCACGGTAACACCGCCATGGTCGTCGTCTTCATCACCCAATTGGCCGTCGTGGTAGCCGTCGCCATCAATCCTCCCGCTCTCAAAAGGACTCATCACCGATGAGTGGGCTGGACGGTAACGGTGGAGGAGATATGCATCAAGAAGAGCCAGGTCTGCCGAAGAAATCCAAGAGTCGTCCGAAGCTAGACGACCACGCCATCTGACCAAAAACCTGTGAATGTCGCCGTCGGGAGTAAAAAACACTGCATCCTGCAAAATCTTGTCAGGCAAGAAATCGGTTCGGGGGAACCTTGGAAAAGCGTTAGGCGAAGAAGAAAAACAAGTTGCATCATCAATAGACAATGTACCTCCCGAAGAATCCGAAAGGGAGAGCGGTCCAGAAATATTCGCACCCCCACCCCTTTAGACGGTATAGTGGAAATATGAAACGGAGAGACTGACAATTCAGGTGGTGGAGCGACATAAAGCGTTAAATCCGAAATGTTAAAAACAGGGGAGATTCCCCACTCAGCGGGTAACTGTAATAAATATGCATTTTCACCTAGCTTCTTCAAAACCCGAAAAGGACCGGCTCTCCTATTCGCTAATTTTTTTATGGTGCCCGAAGGCATCCATTCAGGGATAAGACGTACCATTACCAAATCGGCAATATTGAAGGGGACTGCTCGCTTATGTATGTTAGCATTCGATTGATATATAACATATTGTTTAGCTAACGTCTTGCCTATGTGCTCATGGAGAGTGTGAACGTGCGAGGTGAAGTCCTGTGCAAATTGACTTGATTTAAATGATGGTGGTAACGAAATCAAGTCAAGAGGCACGGGCGCCTTATATCCACGCACTATCTCATTTGGCGATAACCCGGTGGACCTATTCTTAGAATTATTGTAGGCGAGTTGAGCGTGAGGAAGAATAAGGTCCCATGTACCCTTATGATCACCTACTGAGCAACGAAGTAATCCGCCCAAGCTTCGATTGACCACTTCCGTTTGCCCATCCGTTTGGGGATGATAGGCCGACGAAAACATGAGTTTTGTACCGTGTGGGGTGAACCCATGTGCAACATGACTAGAATTAATAGTAGAAAATAACGGAACTATGTCAGGTGACACGGGTTCTTTAAATTCAAAAATTAATTCAGTGGAGCCTAACGTTTTCGTTTTAAATTTGGAATTAAATTTTGATTTAAAAATTTCGTAATGAATAGCCAGCAGAAAACGCTCGTCACCAACTACGTTTACCCACATCCATCTAAGTAAGCCTAATGGGGAGGCGGTAATAATAAACTTCTCCAAATATAAAGGGCTAGGAATGACTAGCTCGTGTCCTAATAAATCATCTACTCGAGTTAAATGAACCAGAGAGAGAGTCGACATGGTTGATTCCATAGGAGAAGTTAAGTCACACTCAACGTCAAAATACGGATTACTCGTCCAATAACAAGCCTCCGGTTGCAGGCCGTTAAAATCATAGGAAAAATTAAACAGTGGATTCGTCCTCACTAAAAACTCAGCCGACAAGTCTTCCAACTCACTCGATATTTCATTTAATTCAGAATTAGTGATCGTATCATATGTAGGCAGAATCGTATCCGACAAAATTTCTAAACAGTTTTGGGCCCTAGGTAAAGGAACTGTCATCAACAATATGTCTTTCTGGCCCTCAGGGCTACCGTCATCCAAAGATAATTTTTCCCCATAGTGTAAATTTTCCAAAACGACACATCCTTCGTTAACCAACTCTTCCCATGAAGTGTGTGCGTCGTCACAATCAAAATAAAGGGATGGGCAAATCGAATCCCGGGGAGTATCAAAATTAGCTTGACTTTGAAGCGATGTTGATACCGTAAATGAACTAACTCCCGGATGTATCACAATAAGGTTATCCCAAATTAAACAACCATCCCAAGGTGACTCTTCCAATACCGTTGAAACATCCATTAATTCTGGGTCAACCATAATAATACCGGGTCCTAGCAAGTCATCACCTAATTTAGTAACAGGTAAGCTTTCAACATTGGATGACTCCACCGACTCAGTCGGAACGTCTTCTGACTCAGGGTCATCAGGCGACTCCCTGACTAAAATATCGTCGAAGGGGGGTGAAGATGATTCCTCGGGGGAGAAATCCTCATCCAGGTCACTAGGGTAACCAATCTCCTCAACGTCACTAAAAGCGTCAGCGAAAATTGCCTCGTCCTCAGTGACGGGCTCAGTCCTATTCACATCCTCAGGTTCAATAGGAGAGTCAGGCACTATCGTAAGTGAAGGAAGACTCTCACCTGGCTGATTAAGTTCATCATCCAGAGATTCTATATCCACATTAGAATCCTGAGAGGTATCAGTCACTATACTAGAGGGCTTAGATGTCGAGGCTAAAGAAGCAATCACCCTAATAGTAACCTCTTTCGAGTTCAAATTTTGGAGTCTAAATGGCTTATGTTCCCTATAGGTGGGACTAGGCACACTTTGGGTATTACTACCTCTCTGGGGATAGGATCTATCCAGAGGCGTAGGGTCACTCCTATAAGCAGATACGGGTCTGGTACCATAACTATTATTACTAACGGGTGTGGTGCTATTAGTGCGCAGGTAGGCGGGATCAAATTGATCCGAGAGGAGGCTACGCATGTGCGACCAAGCATAATGATAGCTACCAACACGACGCTCTTCGTTTAAAAAAAATAATCGGGCTCGACCTACTAATAGCTCTCGGGCAAAGCTAACCTTTTCGTAGTCATCCCATAAGTGACAATTAAAATATTGTTCTAATCCCTTAAGCCAGTGTCTAAAATTTTGGGGATACTCTAAACCGTCATAAGTATGATAAATATGCTGTGCCCTAGGGGTGTGTTTAGCCATATCCTTAGCATAGGAATAGTCTAACTGGGTAGCATATATGTCATATGCCATTTAGTGAGAACCGGAGAGAAAACTCACCCAGAAATGACTAAGTAACCTGACCCTATTTAAATTTCAAAGATGGAATTGTTCCTGCTTAGCCACTAAGGTTATAATTATATAAAATAGATTTTCTTGCTGGAAAAAATATGAGGATTATTAAAAAAAATTTTATTTTTTAATTTTGTTGAAAATATAAAAATATAGGCCGCTATTTGCAGACCAACTATTAAATTTTAGAATAACTTAATAAAAATAATGATTTAATGAAAAATAAATTTTTTTTTTGGATTTCTGAAATTGGAAATTTATAATTTGAAATTTGAAATTTGAAATTTTGAAATTTGAAATTTGAAATTTGAAATTTGAAATTTGAATTTTAAATTTTGAAACTTGAAATTTGAAATTTTGAAATTTGAAATTTGAAATTCGAAATTTGAATTTTGAAATTTGAATTTTGAATTTTGAAAATTTGAAATTTGAAATTTGAAATTTTGAAATTTGAAATTTGAAATTTAAAAATTTGAAATTTGAAATTTAAAAATTTGAAATTTGAAATTTAGAAATTTGAAATTTGAAATTTGAAATTCGAAATTTAAATTTTGAAATTTATTTGTTTTTAATTTGAAGAGGGGGAGGAGTGCCAATTAGGAAATTGGCGAGAACCTCCCTCTGATACCAAATTTGATGTAGGCTAGGCCTTTGGGATCCTACATGGAGGGCGTGACTACGACCTTGGCAACATTAACGCTCCCTAACCGGCACACAAACGCAACGCAGCGACCACAATGATTGTTTTTTATTGTTCGTGTTAACATACGGATAGCCGATCCGCAAGTGGAACGGAGAATGACTATAGGCCAAAATCCTTTATGGCTAAATGGAATAATATTAATTCCGATCGAGCTTTGGAGTTGTACCAAAATAGATCCACCAAAAAAATTACGATTCAAAAAAATTGTAGGATCTATCCCAACAAAACAAAAGCGAGGAGCGCCAATCCTCTCGCGAGATCTTTTCGGAAAACCAACTGAAAATCTCAGATCTATTGTAGGAACACCGCGAAAATTTAGCAATTCGAGAAATCACGCAAAATCCGTCCACCACAAGAATTAATCAAAGAAGAGAATCTCTTAGGTAGGAATTTCGTTACCCCACTCGGAACGTAGATCCGAGATGTTGGATCCACAAAGAACGATCGCTCTTCCCTTTTTGGAATCCACGGGAAACGCGCCACGGATGAAGATCTTGTTCGTCTACTTCGCTTCTCGCCGTGGTTGATTACCCCAACCTTGATTCTTCCTTGCACGAGATCTTCCCCTCCAAGGTGGCCGAAATTGTTAAGAGATTGAATATGGCTTGGTGGATGGAAGGTAGGGAGACGGGGATGATGGGTTGCTAGAGGGAGAGGGGAGTAGAAAGGGGGCGGCCGAGAGGGATGGAGAGAGGGGCGGCCGAACCTAGAAGGGAGGCCTTGAAGGGGGCGGCGGCTAAGATGAGGAGGAGAGGAGAGGGAGGCCTTGAGGGGGGCGGCGGCTAAGAGGAGGAGGAGAGGAGATTAGGGTTGGCAAGCAAAGTTTTTTTTTTATTTCAATAATTGTCTCCATAACAAATGATAACTTGGCCTTATATAAGGCTTAAAACCATGCGGCTATTAGCAGCCCAAAATAAAAATGTTGCAGTAAATGAAATGACAAAATAACATAGTGTCAAATACCACATATAACCCGATAAAGGCAGACCAAATAATAAAATAAATTCAAAGCTTATTTTTGTTGCGTGGGAGAAGATTGTAGCCGTGCCCTCTACGGCGCCGCAAGTCTCTTGATGGTGGAGCATCGTCGTCATCTTCTGTCACAGTAACACCACCATGGTCGTCATCTTCTGTCACGGTAACACCGCCATGGTCGTCGTCTTCATCACCCAATTGGCCGTCGTGGTGGCCGTCGCCATCATCGTACCGGTGAATGAGTAACAGGAAGTACTGGTGTGACCAGGAAATGCCCTTTGTGATGCTTGATGTCATAGGGTGTCCACCTGTGAAGAGAGTAACAAGAAGTACTGGTGTGCCCAGAAAAGACCCCTGACATTTGTGATATTGCGGTGTCGTACCTGTGAACGAGTAACGAGAAGTACTGGTGTGCCCAGGAAAGACCCGCTGTTGTTGTGAGAGATTAGGTGTAAGAATTATGCCCAGGCTTTGAATGCCAGAACATTATCGGTGAGACCTACCCGCGCCTTTTTATAGATGCAAGTACACTGTGCTCGATGATGGCAAGGCGATTTGAGCAACGGGGGGTGGATGATCCGACCTGCGTTATGTCCGTCCGACGTGAGACCAGAAAGTGCGGTCTATTGGAGCGCATAGGAAGAGTCTTAGGCCTGTGCGCCGTGAGACCATGGGGGGCTAAGGGCCAATCCCGGTTCACTAAGACTATACAACTCTGGCTGCACGCCATGGAGTAAATGCTCAAGAGAGTTACCGTTGGGTTGTGACCCTGATACGGTGGTGGGAAAGTGCTTTGCTAGAACACCAAGAATGTGCCCTGAGTGCACGGACCATTGGGCCGGCTGACAAACGGTTGTGATGGCATATGTGCGCGAAAGCACCTTAGATGAGATATATTGCCATGCTTGTGATATGAAATGCCTGCAAGGAAGATTACCGCTGCCCCGAGAAACGGGGTAGGGTCGTTATAATTGGGTCAGCTGAATGCTGACCGTTGCTTCTATTTGCCACCGTTGGGTGGATTGTCCCTGTACAGGTGCTGGAGAGCCAGGAGGGATGCATAAAGGTTGAGGTCCCTGCTGCTGCTGCTCCTGCTGCTAGTGCTAGCCCTCGAAGGCTATTTGGAATGCTTGTTGTCTTTTCTTTTCTTGTGGCCGGCCTGCGCGCCAAGTTTAGGCCACTATTTGAAAGCCTTGTAAGGCCATAAGGCCAATGATATTGACTTGTTGTAAGACATTACTATATGCTATAAAATGTGGTGTTTTTATATGTTGGACATTCAAGAGAGGAGTTCAAGTGTATAGGCTTCCGCAAGAATGCTTTGTGTAAGGTACGCTGCGTTACTCTGGTATCACTCCGTAGCTTCATCGTCTGTTTTGTGGTATATGCTGTGGGGCCCCGGCCGGACCTTCTAGTATATAATATATGAACAGATGAGGTTGTTACATTTTTGGTATCAACTGTCTTGGTCTTTTCCTCTCGAAGTCGTAGTCGACTTCTTTTGTGGGGTGGCGAGCACGTGTTTGTGCAAACCAAAGTATACAGTTGAACTCCTGAATGTCCATGATAGGAATGCAAAAATATGTGTTTGAGGAACCTGCGTGTTCCTATTTTGTGTTGTTTGTGTGTAAGGCCGCTAATGTGTATGTCTTGTCCACCTTTAGGTGACACAAAGTGGGGCTGGGCAGTCGGAGCCCCAGCGTTCTGATGAAAGTACGGCACCGGCCGAGGTGCCTACACCTCCACCGTCTGCAGAACATGTGCATTTAGTTGCTGAGGCTTTGTTTACCATGATCCAAGGCCGGCCACTTGGGCAGGAGCAACCAACAGTGAGGCCAGAACAGGTGGCGGCAAGGCCTGAACCTGTAGTGGATGTGGCTCCTCGAGCAGCTGAGAAGCAGTTGACGCGGTTTATGAGTTTTCATCCGCATACGTTCCCGGGAGCGGGAACTCCTACGCAGGCTGAGGATTGGCTATCGCACGTCAAGTGCATCATGACGGCGATTGGATCAGAGGAGCATCAGAAAGTCACGTTAGCTACCTTCTTGCTTGAAGGATAAGCTAGATTGTGGTGGGATGAGATGGAGTTACATCATTTGGCGGGTCGTCCCTTAACACAAGTATCGATGGAAGAATTCTCCCGACTCTTCCTAGCGAAGCACCTTCCTGCGGCGCAATGGATAGGCATGGAAAATGAATTCCAACGGCTAACACAAGGTGATGGCAGTGTGGACGCATACTTGCATGAGTTTACTTGCTTGGGGAGATATGCGGGTTCTATTTTTGCTGATGAGCAGAGGAAGACGAATCAGTTCTATGAAGGACTGAGGGACGAGTTGAGGTTCCTAGTTTCTAGTTCTGTGAACCAAGGCTTCCAGGCATTGGTTGACACTGCGAGCGCACTGGAAAAGGATATGAAGAGGGTGCAGGGGAAGAGAGCTTTGGCTGTGACGCAACCGGAGTGGAAGGTGCCCCGATCTGGGAAACCATTTTATAAGAAGAAATTGGGCAAGAAGTCCAAGACAAGTGGACAAGCTCCTTCATCAGTTGCAACGGGAGCAACATCAGGGGCTACCTCAAAGCTGGATACGCGTATCTGCTATAATTGTGGATGAGTGGGGCATATCGCTCGAGATTGTCGGGTGCCGCCAAAGACTGAAAAGAAGGCAGGAGCGTCTTATGCGGAAAAAGGAAAGGCTGTGGTGGACTTCTCTGCCTCGCAGGCGCAGCCCCGGGTCTACAATCTTGGCCTGCAGGAGGCCATCAAGTAGAGTGATGTTGTCACAGGTATGAGTTTAGTTTTGCATATGCTATTGTTTGTATGCTTTGCTTAGTACATCTATGTTTGCGGTTTTTGTGTGTGACATGATTGTCACAGGCTTTGTTATGATTCGGGACACGCTGGCGCGAGCACTGTTTAATACAGGTGCATCGCATTCTTTTCTGTCTAGCGAGTTTATAGCGCGGCTTGGGATACCTAGTCGTGCAAAGACAGATATCGTCAGAGTGGTGTTGCCGAATGGCTGTTGGATGCTTGCGGATCAAGCTTGCAATGTGGAGGTCCACATAGGAAGTCGAGATTTCAGGTTGACTGCTTCTGTATTGCCGATATTGGAATTGGACGTGATATTTGGTATGGATTGGCTTGCGGAACAGCATGCCATGATTGATTGCCAGTCCATCACGTTGTGCCAGAATACCGAACAAGAGACAAAGTTTGCGAGTATGCGAGGAGTGGGCGGGACGTTGATGTCTGCACTCCAGGTAACCAAGGCTATTCGGAAGGGTGCGGAGTGTTACTTTGCACTGATTCAGGCTGTTGAGCCTAAGGACAGTGTGTGCGAGGTTCCGATTGTGGCGGAATTTACAGATGTGTTTCCCATGGATCTCCCTGGGCTACCACCCCAGCGGGAGATTGACTTCACGATCGAGTTGGTGCCAAGTGCAAAACCTGTGGCCCACTCGCCATATCACGTCGCACCAAAAGAGATGGCTGAGTTGAAGGTCCAATTACAAGAGTTGCTGGAGCAAGGTTATATACGCCCAAGCATGTCACCTTAGAGCGCGCCTGTACTTTTTGTAAAGAAGAAAGATGGTGGGTTGCAGTTATGTATTGACTACCGTGAACTGAATAAGCTGACCGAGAAGAATAAATATCCGATACTCCGGATTGATGAGTTATTCGATCAGCTGGTGGGCTCGACCGTCGATTCGAAGTTGGACCTGAAATCTGGTTATTACCAGTTGAGAATTCGGGAAGGTGACATTCCCAAAACCGCATTTGGAACGCGTTACGGGCACTATGAGTTCACAGTCATGCCATTTGGATTGTGTAATGCACCCTCGGTGTTTATGGATTTGATGCACCGTACGTTCTGAGAGTACCTGGATCTGTTTGTGATCATGTTCATTGATGATATCCTGGTGTACTCGAAGTCAAAATCTGAGCATGAGATGCACTTGCGGTTGGTGTTGCATACATTGAGGCAAAATCAGCACTATGCCAAGTTCTCGAAGTGCGAGTTTTGGCTATCGTCCGTGGCTTTTCTTGGCCATGTGGTGAGTGGAGCGGGCATTGCAGTGGATCCAGCGAAGATAAGGGCCATACAAGAGTGGCCAATGTTGTCTTATGTGGCCGAGGTCAGGAGTTTCCTTGGACTTGCGGGCTACTATCGAAGATTTGTTAAAAACTTCTCGCGGATTGCTTTGCCACTAACCACGCTGATGCAAAAAGATCAGAAGTTCGTTTGGATGCCAGAGTGCGCACGAGCTTTTGAAGAGCTGAAGGTTCGGTTGACCACGACGCCGGTGTTGTCTTCGCCAAGTGGGACCAATGGATTTGTGATTTATAGTGATGCCTCAGGGAGCGACTTAGGCTGCATTCTTCTACAGAATGGAAAGTTAATTGCTTATGGCTCACGCCAGCTGAAGGTGCACGAGCGAAATTATCCCGTCCATGACTTGGAATTAGCGGCGGTGATTTTTGCACTAAAGTTGTGGTGGCACTACCTTTATGGAGTGAAGGTGGAGATCTATACAGATCATAAGAGCCTAAAGTACCTATTGGAGCAGAAAGACTTGAATATGCGACAACGAAGGTGGTTGGAGTTCCTTGGGGACTACACTTTCGAGATCCACTATACTCCCGGGAAGGGGAATGTTGTCACGGATGCCTTGAGTCGGAGGACTCCAGCTAGAGCGAATTGGTTACAAAGGCACGATGAACGTCTTATGCAGGAGCTAGAAGCGTTAGAGATATATTGTGTTGACAAAAATGCCACTGCCAATGTATGTTTGAACTGGACGAAGGTGCAATGTTCACGAAGGGCCAAAAGGCAAATTCTCCTAGAATGACGGTCTTTTGCGAAAAGAAGACCATTTGTGCGTCCCGAATGTGGGTAAATTGAGGGAAGAACTGATGTATGAAGCATATTATACAAAGTATTCCATTAACCCCGGGAGCACGAAGATGTTCAACGATATGAAAAAGCTATTCTGGTGGCCAGGGCTCAAGAGAGATGTTGCCCTCTATGTGGCCAAATTCCAAACATGTGCGATGGTGAAGGCAGAATGCCAAAAGCCGGGTGGTTATTTGAAGTCGCTGCCGATCCCAGAGTGGAAATTTGATGATATTTCCATGGATTTTGTGCACGGGTTACCGAGATCGCAGCGAGGAAATGATTCCATTTGGGTGATTGTTGACCGACTAACTAAAGTGGCACATTTTCTCCCGAACAGGCGGGATGATTCGGTCGAAAGTTTGGCAAAATTGTATGTTGACCAGATTGTACGGCTTCACGGTGTTCCTCGGAGCATCGTAAGTGATCGAGATGGGCGATTCACGTCAAATGACTGGAGGCTAGTTCACCGACTGTTGGGCACGAAGTTGACTTTCAGTACGGCCTTTCATCCCCAAATGGATGGCCAAACTGAACGTACCAACAGAACGATGGAGGATATGCTCCGAATGTGCGCCCTTGACTTCGGAAAGAGATGGGAAGATCATCTCTATATGGTGGAATTTTCGTATAATAACAGCTACGAGGCGAGGATTGGGATGGCACCATATGAAGCGCAATATAGAAGGAAGTGCCGTACTCCCTTGGCTTGGGTAGACGCGGGCGAAGCTCGAATTTATAAACCAAATGAGGTGGATGAAGCAAATTCAACCATTCAGACTATTCGAGAGAAGCTACTTATTGCTCAAGATCGACAAGCTAAGTACTACAATGCTAAACACCGGAACGTGGAATTTGCGGTTGACGATAGGGTCTACTTGAAGATCAAGCCCTTCAAAGGTGTCTCCAGGATTCGACGTTTGAAAAAGTTGAGTCCAAGATATTTGGGCCCCTTTGAAGTGGTTGAGCGCATCAGAGAGGCGACATATCGGCTAGCTCTGTCGGCGGACTTGGGTGGATTACATGATGTATTTCACATCTCGGTGCTTCGGAAGGCCGTGAAAGATCCAGCTCAAGTGATCACAAATGATCGTGTGCCAGTGGAGTATGGGCTAACAACGACAGTTAGAACCATTCAGATCGAGGATCGTGCCGAGAAACAGTTGCGGAACAAGATGGTTGGCATGGTTAAAGTCCGCTGGGACAATTGCGGCCATGAAGAACTTACATGGGAGCGAGAGCAAACCATGCGAGAAGAGTTTCCCGAGCTGTTTCTGTAATCCGTGGAGAGAATTGTGTTGTAACATAAAATTTTAATGTTATAACATTTTGGTTGCTGATTGCTGGTTGCCTTCCTATGTCTTAATTTCGAGGACAAAATTTTTATAGGAGGGGAGGGTTGTAACAACCCGATTTTCTCAGCAGGCCAATTTTCGGGTGACACGGCCTGGGACACGGGAGTGTCCCAGGGTGTGTCCTGCGTGCGTCGAGTGTCGAGAGGATCAGTCGACAAATGGTCGACAAAATTTGGTCGACTCTGGACACGGCCTGTGACACGGGCGTGTCACAGGGCGTGTTAGTGCGCCCGACGAAAGTTGTTCGACGATCGTCGAGTGTCGAGTGTTGAGATGTCGACAAGTGAACACGGCCTGTTATACGGGCGTGTCACATGGCGTGTTCCTTCGGTTAGACGAACTCAGCCTGATGATTTTGAGCTGGGGCGTGTCGACGTGCCGTGTATGGGCACACGGCCTGGGACACGGGCGTGTCACATGCCGTGTGAGTCTCGGGTGATTTTGGGATTTTTTTCAGCCTGATGAACACGGCCACAGACACGGGCGTGTCTGAGGCATGTCGGGTGACACGTCCCATGACACGGGCATATCACTGGTTTGGATAAGTCGGTTGAGCACCGCTTGAGGTACACGGCCTAGGACACAGGCGTATCACAGGTCGTGTCAGGCAAAAATCAGGTTTTCTATCCAATTTGTGGCCGTCCATTCCTTCAGCTGGGATCCAAGGGCTGAGCTTCTTTTCCTGTTTCCCTTAAGGCCGAAAACTGAGAAAATATTCTCATTTGAATATTGCCTTCATCTTTATTAAAGTGTAGAGAGAGAAAGGGAGAGGAAGAAGAAGGAAGAAGAGGAAGGGCTGCTGCTGGTGGAGCTTGAGAGTGTCAAGCTGCGTTCCGAGGCCGACATTGCGGAGGAAAAGCTCTTGTGAGTCTTTCAAGCCAGCTTCGAGTTCATGGCACCAAAGAGGGCTTCAAGGGTAACGACTCTTCTTCCTAGCCATGTGAAGGCTTCCTTTTGGCATATGTTTGTGATTCCCCCACCAAGAGGTGGCTGTTTTTGGGAGTCTTTGGGTGGATTCATGAAATCCCCTTTGTTGGCATATAGATCCGGAAATGGAGTACGGAATAGGCATGCTGTGTGAAGCCCATCTGGACAGGTTGGTCTGGATTGGTGATGTTGCATTCGAATCGGAGAAGACTCCGTGATAAACGTGTAGTTTAAGGAGTCAACGGATTATGCCTGTGAAGAGTAGTTGCAGGAAGTACTCTAGTGGTAGTGCAGGAAAATATCCGTGTTATGCTTGTGCTATTGGGTCGTACCTGTGAATGAGTAACAGGAAGTACTGGTGTGACCAGGAAAGGCCCTTTGTGATGCTAGATGTCGTAGGGTGTCCACCTGTGAAGAGAGTAACAGGAAGTACTGGTGTGCCCAGGAAAGACCCCTGACATTTGTGATATTGCGGTGTCGTACCTGTGAACGAGTAATAGGAAGTACTGGTGTGCCCAGGAAAGACCTGCTGTTGTTGTGAGAGATTGGGTGTAAGAATTATGCCCAGGCTTTGAATGCCAGAACAGGATCAGTGAGACCTACCCACGCCTTATTATAGCTACGAGTACGTCGTGCTCGGTGATGGCAAGGCGATTTGAGCAACGGGGGGTGGAGGATCCGACCTGCGTTATGTCCGTCCGACGTGAGACGAGAAAGTGTGGCCTATTGGAGTGTATAACAAGAGACTTAGGCCTGCGCGCCGTGAGACCATGGGGGGCTAAGGGCCAATCCCGGTTCACTAAGACTATAAAACTCCGGCTGCACGCCATGGAGTAAATGCTCAAGAGAGTTACCATTGGGTTGTGACCCTGATACGGTGGTGGGCAAGTGCTTTGCCAGAACACCAAGAATGTGCTTTGAGTGCACAGACCGTTGGGTCGGGTGGCGAATGGTTGTGATGGCATGTGTGCGTGAAAGAACCTTAGATGAGATATATTGCCATGCTTGTGATATGATATGCCTGCAGGGAAGATTACCGCTGCCCCGAGAAACGGGGTAGGGTCGTTATAATTGGGTCAGTTGAACGCTGACCGTTGTTTCTGTTTGCCATCGTCGGGTGGATTGTCCCTGTACAAGTGCTGGAGAGCCAAGCGGGATGCATAAAGGTTGAGGTCCCTACTGCTGCTGCTGCTAGTGCTAGCCCTCGAAGGCTATTTGGAATGCTTGTTGTCTTTTCTTTTCTTGTGGCCGACCTGCACACCAAGTTTAGGCCACTGTTTGAAAGCCTTGTAAGGCCATAAGGCCAATGATATTAACTTGTTGTAAGACATTCCTATATGCTATAAAATGTGGTTTTTTTATATGTTGGACATTCAAGAGAGGAGTTCAAGTGTACAGGCTTCCGCTAGAATGCTTTGTGTTAGGTGCGCTGTGTTGCTCTGGTATCACTCCGTAGCTTCAATGTCTGTTTTGTGGTATATACTGTGGGGCCCCGGCCGGACCTTATAGTATATATTATATGAATGGATGGGGTTGTTACAGGTTGTGATTCCTCGAGCCGTTGAGAAGCAGTTGACGCAGTTTATGAGTTTTCACCCGCCGATGTTCTCGGGAGGGGGAGCTGCTGCACAGGCTGAGGATTGGTTATCGCACGTCAAGTGGATCATGATGGCGATTGGAACAGAGGAGCATCAGAAAGTCACCCTAGCTACCTTCCTTCTTGAAGGAGAGGCTAGACTGTGGTGGGACGAGATGGACCTGCATCACTTGGCGGGTCATCCCTTAACACAAGTATCGATGGAAGAATTCTCTCAACTCTTCCTAGAGAAGCATCTTTCTGCGGCACAACGGATTGCCATGGAGAATGAATTCCAAAGGCTGGCGTAAGGTAATGGCAGTGTGGAAGCTTACATGCATGAGTTTACACGCTTAGGGCGGTATGCGGGTTCGATATTTGCTGATGAGCAAAGGAAGACGAATAGGTTCTACGAAGGACTGCGGGACGAGCTGAGGTTCCTGCTTTCTAGTTCTGTGAACCAAGGCTTCCAGGCATTGATCGACACTGCAAGCACGCTGGAAAAATACATGAAGAGAGTGCAAGGGAAGAGGGCATTGGCTGTGTCACAGCCGGAGTTTAAAGTGCCCCGACCGACGAAGTCATTCTATAAGAAGAAATGGGGTAAGAGGACCAAGACGGCGAGACAAGCTCCTTCTTCTATTGCATCGGGAGCAACGTCGGGGGCCACCTCCAAGTCGGATACTCGTACATGCTTCAATTGTGGCCGGGTGGGACACATAGCTCGAGATTGTCGGGTGCCGCCAAAGAGTGAAAAGAAGGCGGGAGCGTCATATACGAAGAAAGGAAAGGCAGTGGTGGACTCCTCTGCCTCTCAGGCGCAGCCCGGGTCTACAATCTTGGCCTGCAGGAGGCCATCAAGCAGAGTGACGTCGTCACAAGTACGAGTTTAGTGTTTGAGTAGTTTATTGCTTGTATGTTTTTCTTAATGCCTCTGTGGATGCGGCTTGTGTGTGTGACATGATCGTCACAGGTTTTGTGATGATTCGGGACACGCTGGCGCGAGCATTGTTTGATACAAGTGCATCACATTCTTTTCTGTCTCGCGAGTTTATAGCGCGGCTTGGGATACCTAGTCGTGTGAAGACAAATAACATCAGAGTGGTGTTACCGAATGTCTGCTCGATGCTTGCGGATCAAGCTTGCGATGTGGCAGTCCAAATAGGAAGTCGGGATTTCAGTTTGACTGCATCTGTTTTGCCAGTATCCGAATTCGATGTGATATTTGGTATGGATTGGCTTGCGGAACAACATGCCATGATTGATTGCCAGTTTAAAGAAATCACGTTGGGCCAAAATACTGAACAGGAGACAAAGTTCGCGGGTATTCGAGGAGTGGACAGGACGTTGTTGTCTGCACTCAAAGTCTTGAAGGCTGTTCGGAAGGGTGCGGAGTGCTACTTCACCTTGATTCAGGCTGTTGAGCCAACGACCAGTGTCGGTGATGTTCCGATTGTGTCGGAATTTACAGATGTGTTTCCCAAGGATCTCCCTGGGGTACCACCCCAGCGTGAGATTGACTTCATGATCGAGTTGGTGCCAGGTGCGAAACCTGTGGCCCGCTCGCCATATCACGTCGCGATAAAAGAAATGGCGGAGTTGAAAGTCCAACTGCAGAAATTGATGGAGCAGGGGTATATACGCCCAAGCATGTCTCCTTGGAGCGCCCCTGTACTTTTTGTCAAGAAGAAAAACGATGGCTTACGGTTATGTATTGATTACCGCGAATTGAATAAGCTAACCGAGAAGAATAAATATCCGATTCTGCGGATTGATGAGCTGTTTGATCAGCTAGTGGGATCGTCCGTCTACTCGAAGTTGGACTTGAAATCCGGTTATTACCAATTGAGGATCCGGGAAAAAGATTTTCCTAAAACCGGATTTGGAACACGGTATGTGCACTACGAGTTCACGGTCATGCCGTTTGGGCTGTGCAATGCGCCCTCGGTATTTATGGACTTGATGCACCGAATATTCCGCGAGTGCCAGGATCTGTTCGTGATCGTGTTCATTGATGATATCCTGGTGTACTCGAGATCAGAAGCCGATCATGAGAAACATTTGCGGTTGGTGTTGAATACATTGAGGCAGAATCAGCACTATGCCAAGTTCTCGAAGTGCGAGTTTTGATGATTGTTGGTTGCTTTTCTGGGCCATGTGGTGAGTGGAGCGGGCATAGCTGTGGATCCAGCGAATATAAGGGCCATAGAGGAGTGGCCAGTGTTATCTTCAGTGGCCGAGGTCCGGAGTTTCCTTGGACTAGCAGGCTACTACCGAAGATTTGTTGAAAACTTCTCGCGGATTGCTTTGCCGCTAACCATGTTGACGCAAAAAGAGCAGAAGTTCGTTTAGTTGCCAGAGTGCACACAAGCTTTTGAAGAGTTGAAAATTCGGTTGACCACGACGCCTGTGTTTTCATCGCCATGTGGTACCGATGGATTTGTCATCTACAGTGATGCCTCAGGGAGCGGCTTAGGCCGCGTACTTCTATAAAATGGAAAGGTGATTGCTTATGGCTCACGCCAACTGAAAGTGCACGAGCAGAACTATCCCATCCATGATCTTGAGTTGGCGGAGGTGATCTTTGTACTAAAACTGTGGCGACACTATCTTTATGGTGTGAAGGTGGAGATCTATACAGATCACAAGAGCCTGAAGTACCTATTGGAGCAGAAGGACTTGAATATGCGACAACGAAGATGGTGGAGTTCCTTGGGGAATACACCTTTGAGATTCACTATACTCCCGGGAAAGGGAATGTTGTCGCAGATGCCTTGAGTCGGCAGACTCCGGCAAGAGCAGCTTGGTTGCAAAGGCATGATGAACGTCTCATCCAGGAGCTAGAAGCGTTAGAGATTTCTTGTGTTGACAAGAATGCCACTGCCAATGCATGTTTGAACTGGACGGAGGTGCAATGTGACCTTGCGGACCGAGTTCGATGGGCAACGGAGTTGGATGAAGATCTCCTACGCTATGCGAAAGCTAGGCCAGAAGGGAAGTTCTCCTGGAATGACGGTCTTTTGGGAAAGAGGGCCGTTTGTGCGTCACAAATGTGGGTAAATTGAGGGAAGAACTGATGTATAAAGCACATTATACGAAGTACTCAATCCACCCAGGGAGAACGAAGATGTTCAATGATATGAAAAAGCTATTCTGGTGGCCCGGGCTAAAGAGAGATGTGACTCTTTATGTGGCCAAATGCCAAACATGTGCGATGGTCAAGGTGGAATGCTAGAAACCGGGCGGTTATTTGAAGTCATTGCCGATTCTAGAGTGGAAATTTGATGATATTTCTATGGATTTCGTGCACGGGTTGCCGATATCTCAAAGATGGAACGATTCCATCTAGGTGATTGTTGATCGGCTGATGAAAGTGACACATTTTCTACCAAACAAGCGAGATGATTCGATAGAAAGTTTGGCAAAGCTGTACGTGGAACAGATTGTACGGCTTCACGGTGTTACTCGGAGCATCGTAAGTGATTGAGATGGGCAATTCACGTCAAAGGATTGGAAGCTAGTTCACCAGCTGTTGGGCACGAAGTTGACTTTCAGTACGACCTTTCATCCCCAAACGGATGGCCAAACTGAACGAACCAACAGAACGATGGAGGACATGCTACGAATGTGCGCCCTAGACTTCAGAAAGAGATGGGAAGATCATCTCTACATGGTGGAGTTTGCTTATAATAACAGCTACCAGACGAGCATTGGGATGGCACCGTATGAAGCCCTATATGGAAGGAAGTGCCGTACTCCCTTGGCTTGGGTAGAAGCGGACGAAGCAAGAGTTTATAAGCCTAATGAAGTCGATGAAGCAAATGCAACCATTCGTGCTATTCGAGAGAAGCTACTCATAGCCCAAGATCATCAAGCAAAGTACTACAATGCCAAGCATCAGAACGTGGAGTTCGCGGTAGGCGATTGGGTCTACTTGAAGATCAAGCCCTTCAAGGGCGTATCCCGGATTCGACGTTTGAAAAAGTTGAGTCCAAGATATTTGGGTCCATTTGAAGTGGTTGAGCGAATCGGAGAAGCTGCGTATCAGCTAGCTTTTTCGGTAGACTTGGGTGGACTACATGATGTGTTTCACATCTCGGTGTTGCGGAAGGCCGTTAAAGATCCAGCTCAAGTGATCACGGATGATCGTGTGCCGGTGGAGTATGGGCTAACAATGAGGGTTAGACCCATTCAGATCGAAGATCGAGCCGAGAAACAGTTGCGGAACAAGACAGTCGGGATGGTTAAAGTCCAATGGGATAATTGCGGCCGTGAGGAGCTTACATGGGAGCGAGAGCAGACCATGCGAGCAGAGTTTCCCGAGCTATTCTTGTAGCAATTGCATAGTGAAAATTTTATTGTAACCTAAACGTTTCATGTTATAAAAATGTTTGGTTGCTGCTTGTCTTCCTGTATACAAATTTTGAGGACGAAATTTCTTGTAGGAGGGGAGGGTTGTAACAGCCCATTTTTTCAGCATGCTCATTTTTGGGGTGAAACGGCCTGGGACACGGGCATGTCCCATGGAATGTCCTATGTTTGACGAGTGTTCGGTAGGAACACGCCCCATGTCACGGGCGTGTCAGGGGGCGTGACCGCCCCTGTCAACACTTGAGTCTTGCGGCGATGAAATTACTCGACATTCATCGAGAGCGGGAACATGCCCGGTGTCACGGGTGTGTCCCATCCGACACGGGCGTGTCGGAGGGTGTGACCGCCCCTATCGATAGTCGACGAGTGGTCGACAAAATTTGGTCGACGATCGTCAAGTGCTTAGGACACGGCCTGCGACATGGGCGTGTCACAGGGTGTGTGAGCGCGGTCGACGATTGAGCTGGGGCGTGTCGAGTGCCGTGTTTGGGCACACAGCCTGGGACACGGACGTGTCACAGGCCGTGTGAGTCTCGGGTGATTTTGAGATTTTTCATCCTGCTGAACACGACCACATACACGGGCGTGTTTGAAGGCGTGTCAGGTGACACGGCCCATGACACGGGCGTGTCACATGGACGTGTCACAGGATTGGATAAGTCGATTGAGCACCGCTTAGGGAACACGGCCATGGACACGGGCATGTCACAGGCCGTGTCAGGCAAAAGTTATGATTTTTGGTGAAATCGTGGCCCTCCATTCCTTCATCCTTGATCCAAGGGCTGAGAGGCCTCCCTGTCTTCTTAAGGCCGAGAATGGGTTGGGGAAACTCATTTGGCTTTTGACTTTCTCTTACTATACTTCTAGAGAGAGAAAGAGAGAGGAAGAAGGAGGAGGAGGAGAGGGGGCTGATCACCGGTGGTGCTGCGGTTTACCGACGAGAGATCCGAGGCCGACGTTGCGGAGGAAAAGCTCTTGTGAGTCATTCGATCCAGCTTGGATCTCATGGCACCAAAGAGGTCTTTAAGGGTAACGACTTTTGTTTATAGCCATGTGAAGGTTCCCTTTTTGCATATGCACATGATTCCCCCACCAGCGGGTGGTCGCTTATGGGGATCATTGGGTTGATTCATGAAATCCCCAAGAGGTTAGCATATAGATCCGGAAATGAAAGTTCGGAATAGGCATGCTATGTGAAGCCCATCTGGACAGGTTGGTCTGGATTGGTGATGTTGCATACGAACCGGAGAAGACTCCGTGATAAACGCGTAGTTTAGGAGTCAATGGGTTGGACCGGTGAAAGAAAGTAGCAGCAAGTACTGGAGTGGTAGTCCAGGAAAATACCCGTAGAGTGCTTGTGCTGCTTGTGCTATTGGGTTCGACCTGTGAAAGGAAGTCGTAGGAAGTACTGGATTGAAATTCCAGAAAATACTCTTGGTAATGCTTAATGTTCATGGGGAGTCCACCTGTGAAGCGAGTAACAGGAAGTACTGGCTTGGTAGCCAGGAAAGACCCTTGACATTGGTGATATTTGCAGTGTCCACCTACGAAGAGAGTAGCAGGAAGTACTGGTGTGCCCAGGAAAGACCCGCTGATGTTGTGATATGAATGGGTGTAAGAGAAATACCCAGGTTTGAATGCTAGAACAAGATTGGTGAGACCGACCCGCTCCTTTTGTAGCAGTGAGTATGCCGTACTCGGTGATGGCAAGGCGATTTGAGCAACGGGGGGTGGAGGATCCGACCTGCGTTATGTCCGTCCGACGTGAGACCAGAAGGTGCGGTCTGTTGGAGTGCATAGCGAGAGTCGTAGGCCTGCGTGCCATGACACAATGGGGGGCTATGGGCCCATCCCATTGCATTACGACTAGAACTCCGGCTGCACGCCATGGAGTAAATGCTCAAGTGAGTTGCCGTTGGGCTGTGACCCTCATACGGTGGTGGGCAACTGATTTTCCAGTACACTAAGAATGTGCCCCGAGTGCACAGACTGTTGGGCTGGGTGGCTAACGGTTGTGATGGCATGTGTGCATGAAAGCACATTATATGAGATATATATATATACATGCTTGTGATCTGCTATGCTTTGCAGGGAAGAATACTGCTGCCCCGAGAGAAGGGGTAGGGTCGTTATAATTTGGTCAGCGGAATGCTGACCGTTACCTCTGTTTGCAACCCTTGGGTGGAATGTCCCTGTGTAGGTGCTGGAGAACCGAGCGGGACACATAAGGGTTGAAGTCCCTATTGCTTTTGCTACTGCCGATGCTAGCCCTCGAAGGCTATTGTGAATGTCCATGTTATGTTTTTTTTTGATGTGGCCGGCCTGCGTGCCAATGTTTGGGCCACTGTTTGAAAGCCCTATAAGACCATAAGGCCAACGATGTTTATATGTTGTCAGACATTCCTATAATCTGTAAAATGTGGAGTTTTATATGTTGGACATTCAAGAGAGGAGTTCAAGTGTGTAGGCTTCTGCTAGAATGCAATGGGTTAGGTGCGCTGCGCTACTCTGGTATCACTCCGTAGCTTCATCGTCTGTTTTGTGGTATATGCTATGGGGCCCCAGCCAGACCTTCTAGTATATATTATATGAACGGATGGGGTTGTTACACAACAATCCCTCTATCTGTCAAGAAGTTCCTGTGCTTTGTCTGGTCAAAGCTGAAAGACTGAAGGCCTATCACCCTGAAGCAAAGCTCCATCTTCCTGAACCATTCAACATCTCAGGGGGAGCCCTTTGCTAACATCAAATCCACAAAAATCTTCTCAGTTGTACATTGAGAAGGAGAAGACATAATCAATCTCTCACCCCCACTGTATAAAGGTTTCTTAACTCCCTTCAAAAGTTATTCCTGGTTGTAAGTCACCTGACCAAAAGACTTGAGTTTTGGTTTTTGAGCACCTGATCAAAAGCTCATTGGTGTCAGTCACCTGATCAAAAATCTGAGTGGATTCCTACCAGGGTGGTAGAAGAGTGGATGTACCCAGGTTGGGGAACCACTATAAATTTCTTGTGTTGTCTGGTTGCTCTTTTCTTTTGTTTCTTGTTGTGGCTGTGCTAGTTAGGATAACTATGTTTGTGCTTTAATTTTATTCCTACAGGACTAGGACTAGATTAAAGTAGAAACTTTATAAAAACCTTAAATACTCTATTAACCCCTCCTCTTGAGTATTCCAGATCTAACCCATCACTTTCAATTGGTATCAGAGGAGGATTCCCTTGGTTGTACAAGCTAACCATTGAACCAAAGATCCTGAGTTAGATCTGTCTTTTCATTTCTATTAGATATTCACACACAGCATGGCACAGAACAAAGACTATGCAAGCACCAGACCTCCAGTTTGCAACCTAAATAGGTTTGCCATCTGGAAGGCAAGAATCAAGTTATATATGAATTCTATTGATGAGGATATTTTTAATTCCATTGTGACAGATCCTCCTCAACCATCTGCCTCCACCTCTACCTCAACATCCAACAACAATACAGTTCCACCACCTGAGTGTACTGATGCCCAGAAGAAGGCAAAAATTTATGATTCCAAGGCCATGAATATTCTGGCCCAAACAATGTCAGATGACATTTTCCAAAAAGTGGCTGAATGCACATCAGCCAAAGCCATCTGGGATTCCTTCAATCAAATGGTGATTGGGTCTGCTGATGAAAGAAAAGATAGAAGATCCAATCTCATATCATAATATGAGAACTTTAAGAAAGAAGAAGCTGAATCAGTTGCAGATATGTACAATAGGTTTAGCTCAATCATCAATGAGCTAAAAACCTTGACAAAGACATCACCCTCACAGAGGTGAATGATAAAATCCCTATGTGCTTCCCAAGCACATGGGATTCAAGGATCTGGCCCATCAAGGAGGCCAGGAGCCTGAATGAGATTTCCACTGAATCTCTTTTAGGAAAGTTAAAGTCCTATGAATAGCTCATCAAATCCAGAGAGGCAGCTGAGCAAAGAACACCTCCACCAGCAAGGAAGGAGCACAACATTGCATTCAAGGCTGCTGAGGAGACAGAATTACCAACAATAAATGAAGAGCTGATGGGTCTACTTGCGAAAAGATTTTACAAGCTGGCAAGGAAAGACTTCAGAAGAAAGTCATCCAGGATGGATGACAAGCCAAGGTATGATAAAACCCCCACTAAAGAAGTGGTGTGCTTTGGCTGCAGGAAACATGGACACTTCATCTCAGAGTGTCCAGAAAATCAAAAGAAGGATAAGAGAAGAGAGAAGGACACCAGAAGACAACACAGCTCAAGACCTTCCTCCAACAGATACAAGAAGAAGGAGAAAGGATTTGTAGCTGAATCCTGGAGTGAAACTGAAGATAAATCAACATCCTCCAGCTCCAGTGAAGAATAAGAATAAGCAAGGGCCAAGGAAGTTTGCCTTATGGCCATTGATGCTTCAAAGAGCTAATCAGATGAAGAAGGGTTTGATAATGAAGAAGCTTCAGAATCTGAGGCTGACCAAGTACTTTCTTCCTTTGATTATATTTCTGATTCTTTTAGAACTGAATTTAAAATCATGTGCATAGATCTAATAAATTCAGAAAAAAAATCAAGACACTTAGAGAAAAACTAGCTAATTAAGAAACCCTGACATCTGAAAACAATAGGTTAAAGGATGAATTAAATTTAGCTAATGAACAAATTATCCTATTAAAGACTGAGTTATGTGAGACTAAACAACTTGAGGAAACTCTCAATGGGAGAAGCCTCAAGCTGATGGACATCACAAGAACTATAAATGGTAGACTGAATGACAAGCTAGGCTTAGGTGCTTCATCAAGTTTGCCCCCCATTCTCAAGAAAAATATTTTGTCGACCCCTATCAAGTTTGTTTCTGCTAAAGGAAAAGAAATAATAAATTATAAACAAACCATAGAAAGAATTACCAAATCAACAGGTCAAAATAACAAAAATCAGAAAACTTTAGGTAAAAACAAAGTTCAGCAGATTTCGTCGAACTCAGATCGACGAAACATGAACAGTTCGTCGAACTCTAATTGACGAACTCTGAACGCAAACTTTAACTATAATTATTCGTCTAACTGTGATCGACGAACTTTGTATGGTTCGTCGAGCATAGATCGACGAACGTGGGGCACAGAAAATGACTATGTTCATTCTCTAGGCAGAGATCAACGATCTCATCCCAATTCGTCGAGCTCTGGTCGACGAACTCACAATATTTCGTCGAACCCAGAAAGACCTAACAAAAATTATAACTACAACAACAAGTTTAATCAATCTAAGAAACCATTTAATCCATTAGCTGACTGGACAATTCCACCTATAAGATATCACCCACTACGATACAAATCTCATCCATAGGTTTCTGTAATATCTAGTTTTTCTTACCAGCAATATAAAGGACCCAAGGTAACGTGTGTCAAGAACAACTAACTGTTTTTACTGCAGGAAAAGGGCTGTCCAGTAATTAATCAAACCTGGTACCTGGACAGTGGATGCTCCAAACACATGACTGGCAGTAAGGACAACCTAATCAACTATAAGTCCAAGCTGGGGCCAAAGGTAATCTTTGGCGATTCAAAGTGTGGCCAGTCAGAAGGATATGAAGAAGTGAAAATTGGAGCTGTCACCTTCAAGAAAGTGACATATGTCAGAGGACTCAAACATAACCTCACCTCCATAAGTCAATTATGTGATGAAGGTTATCAGGTACACTTTAACTCAACCTCCTGCACTATCTCTAATAAAGAAAAACAAATTGTTTTAATTGGAAATAGGCAATGCAACATCTACTTAGTTAATTTTTATTCTTCTAATTCAGATATCTGCATTCTCAACATAGCAAGTACTCAGAATGAATTATGACATAAAAGGCTAGGTCATGTTAACATGAAAAACATTGCTAGGTTATCTAAAGACAGTCTTGTAAGAGGCTTACCTTCGGGTCCCTGTAAGAAGCAAGGCCTTTGTAGGGCTTGTCAACTAGACAAGCAAACTAAAACTAGCTTTAAATAAGTAAATAAAAGTGATTCACCTAGGATTTTGTATTTGCTACACATGGATCTCTTTGGACCCATTGCTGTGCAAAGCCTAGGAGAGAAATCCTACACCTTAGTTATTGTAGATGACTTCTCAAGGTTCACTTGGGTGTCCTTTCTGAGATCTAAGTCAGATACCTATAAAGTTCTTATAGATTTTCTCAGGACCATACAGATTGAGTACTCTACTCATGTTGCATTGATCAGAAGTGATCATGGTACAGAGTTTGAGTATCTTCTTATGCATGAGTTCTGTGAGAAGGAAGGTATCAGACATTGTTTCTCAGCTCCTATAACTGCCCAATAAAATGTGGTAGCTGAAAGGAAAAATAGGACCCTAATTGAAGCTGCAGGTACATTACTTGCAGATGCTTACATGCCACTAACATTTTGGGCAGAGGCTGTAAGCACAACAAACTATGTTCTGAACAGGAGCTTGATACATAAACTGAAGAATAGGACTCCCTATGAATTACTTAAAGGGAAGAAACCTAAAATCAACTATTTTAAAATATTTGGTTGTATATGCTATATACATAATAACAACAAGAAATACATTAGAAAGTTTGAAGCTAAGGCTGAAGAGGGAATTTTTCTAGGATATTCCCAAGTAAGCAAAGCTTATAGGGTATTCAATAAATCATCTTTAAAAATAGAAGAATTTATTCATGTTACTTTTGATGATGCTAACATGTCTTGAAAGGAGAAAGAAGTTTCTAACAGTAATCCTTTACAGGTACCTCACTTGTGTGAGAACTTGGATGGACTAAGCCTCACCCAAGAGGCTCCAACACATCCTTCCCCACAAGATGAAAAAGAAAGTGAAGAAGGAACTGAAGTGACTGAACCTCATCCAACAGCAAATATAATTTCACAAGAGGAATTAATTCAAAATGCTGTTACAAAACCAACTCCACCAACTGACTTTGTCACACTCAGGGATCACCCCAGATCCCAAGTGATTGGAGACATATCAGAAGGTGTACAGACAAGACATCAACTCAACCAAGATTTGATGCATGCCTGTTTTCTCTCTCAGGTTGAACCTCAATCCATAAAAGATGCTGAGCAGGATCCCCACTGGATCATTGCAATGCAAGAGGAACTTAACCAATTTGAGAGATGTAGAGTTTGGGATTTGGTTCCAAGACCCCAAGACTACCCAGTCATTGGAACCAAATGGGTATACAGAAATAAACTGGATGCCCAGGGTACAATTGTGAGGAACAAGGCTAGGCTTGTTGCTCAAGGATACAAACAAGAAGAAGACATAGATTATGATCAGACCTTTGCACTAGTTGTGAGGTTAGAGGCCATCAGAATCTTTTTGGCCTATGCTACCTTCAAGAAATTCAAGGTGTATCAGATGGATGCGAATAGTGCATTTTTGAATGGAGTATTGAAAGAAGAGGTTTATGTTGAACAACCTTCAGGTTTTGTCTCTCCAACTCATCCTTATCATGTTTTTAAATTGCATAAAGCTCTTTATGGTCTAAAGCAAGCTCCAAGAGCTTGGTATGAGACCCTAGCTAGCTTTTTGATAGAGCATAAATTCATTAGAGGCATAGTAGATAAAACACTTTTCACTAGACATCATAAGAATCAAACCTTGTTAGTAAAAATATATGTGGATGACATCATATTTGGGTCTACTGATTCCAAATTATACAAGAGGTTCTCTGACCTCATGCATTCAAAATTTGAAATGAGTAACATGGGTGAGCTCTCCTACTTCCTTAGTCTCCAAGTGAAGCATCTCCCTGATGACATCTTCATCTCCCAAGCTAAATATGCTAAAGAGCTTATAAAGAAGTTTGGGATGGCTGATGCCTCAGCAAAGAAAACACCCATGACTACAAATGCTGTAATAGACTCTGATGCACATGGGAAACCTGTGGATCTGAAACTATACAGGGGCATTGTTGGGTCCCTACTATACCTTACAGCAAGCAAACCTGATATCATATTTGCCACATGCCTTTGTGCTAGGTTCCAGGTGAACCCTAAAGAATCTCACCTAATTTTCTTAAAAAGAATTTTGAGATATATAAAGAGTTGTCCTAGTCTAGGCCTATGGTATCCTACCGAGTCAAAATTTAATTTAACTGGATATTCAGATGCTAACTTTGCAGGATGCAGGGTGGACAGAAAAAGCATCTCAGGAACTTGCCAGTTCCTTGGGATGAGATTAGTGTCTTGGTTCTGTAAGAAATAATCATCTGTGTCCACTTCAACTGCTGAAGCAGAATATATAGCTGCTGGCAGCTGCTGTTCACAGATGATATAGTTTCAGAATCAACTACTAGACTATGGTCTCAACTTTAATAATTCAACTCTATTCTGTGATAACACAAGTGCTATAGTCATAGCACAAAATACAGTCCATCACAGTAGGACCAAGCATATAGATATTAGACATCATTTTATTAGAGAGTGTGTAGACAAAAACAAAGTTAATCTTGTCTATATCTACTCTGATTTACAAAGAGCTGATATATTCACCAAACCTCTGGATGAGAGAAATCACTTGATCTTCATAAATCAGCTTGAAATGATCAATGGAGCAGACTTAGTTTAGTTTCTGTCTGTACTCGATGAATTTTTCACAGTTCGTCGAACGGAGTTCGACGATCTGGGAAAAGTTCTTGAGACATTCATCGAACGGAGATCGACGAACTCTCTGTAAGTGAACCAATTTTCATCGACCGGAGATCGACGAATCTGATTCAGAAAACTTTCGTCGAACGGAGCTCGATGAAATATCTTAAAATCTTCAGACTGAGCTCGACGAATTGTTTAACTCTAAATTATTTCGTCGACCTCAGATCGAAGAATGTTTTAATTTTTGTGTAACAAAGTTTGTCGATTAATATTCTGGAAAACCCTATATCTAGGTTTTCTTCGACCTCCGTCCCGTACTTTCAATTCCTTTGCACTTGATTGTCGTTTTTCTCTTGCAGGTACTCAAATGGAGATTTCAGCGGGAACCCTTGCAGCAATGAAGTTTGATACCAGATTCGATCTGGATTTCGATTCATTACAACATTCCGACCCTGTTTTTCTGGAAATCCTGCAACTTCTTGACGACCAGAAATTGAAAACTCTGCTATCCACTAGGATCAAAATATTTGGATTAGAAATCAGGGAATGGGTATATACTTCCTCTCCAACAGATGACAACACACTGACTGGAACAATAGCGGGTAATGTCGTTTCTCTCTCTCCCGCCATTTTAACTGAAATCTTTGGATTAAGTAATGGAGAAGATGCATTAGAGATGGATAATGAAGCGTATGATGAGATGCTAAGTCTAATGGGTTACTCTGGAGAAAACCCTAACAAATTACTGAAGAAACATCTCTCCGCGGAATTTAAGTTTCTAGTAGACATAATTGGGAAACTCTTGCTGGGCAAGCACACTGCACACGATTATATAACCATGCATCAATTTCTGGTTATGTGTGCAGTGGTGAACAAGAAATAGGTGAACTGGGCACAGTTCATTTTTGATCTTATTAAGAAAAAGAGTAATAAAAAGGAAGTTGGTTTTGGAAGGATCCTGGGAATCTTCTTGAAAGAAAAGGCTGCTGAATCACTGGTATCCCAGACCATATTCATAAATGTCAGTAAGAGGATAACTTGTGCTCTCTTTGGCAAGTGGGAGAGGACCATCACAAAGCCCTCTAAGGCTCCCTCTTCCCCAAAAGCTTCTGATAGTACAAGGGATGATACATCCACTCCCCACCCTTCTGAAGAGATCACTCCTTCACCCCCATACCTTCCAGTAATTCAAACATAACTTCCCTCTATAGCCCACACAATCATTCAAACTCCCACTCCTCCATCATCCCCCATTCTTACATCTTCACCTCATACTCATCTTCCTACCCCACCTCAGTCCCCCCATGATATCCATATTCCTTCACCACCTTCATCTCCCTTACCTCCCCATCTAGCAAACATCCCAACATTCAATCTACTCTCTTCCCCTCTCAACACTCCTTCTGCACAAGATATAAACATGCAAGATGCTATCACTCCAACCCCAAGAACTACTACCATTCATCCATCTGTTTCCCCTCAAACACCTTCTGACACACCATCTGCAACTCCACCATTGGACCCCTCTACCATCTCCTCTCTCATTACCCTCATTACTCCCCTCCTAAAAACCATTATAGCAGAGGCCATTTCACCTCTTGCTACCTCTATATCATCTCTTACTGCCCAAATCTCTGCCCTCTCTGCTTCCTCCTCTTTAGTTAGGGGCTGGCTCCAGTTTGCACTGAAACCAGGCAGGGGGAGATACTTGATGAAGAAGCTGCAGCAGTTCCAGCAGTAGCAGCAGTTCCAGCAGAAACAGTAGCAGCAACAACAGATGATGAAGATTTGTTTGATTTAATTCATTTTATTGAAACTGACATTGATATAGATGAGTCAGTAACAAGAGAAATAAATACTGTTGGTGATTATATTATTCATCCCACAGTAGATTTGTTAAGTCTGTTAAGAATTTTTGATACAACTTATTTGAGCTTTCCTCCAGCTGACTATACTAAGCCATCTTTGGCTATAATTCCTTATTCCTCTCCAATAAGTCCTAAAGCTTCCAAGCAACTCAAATACATTTTTGTTGCTCCAAATACTACAACCATTCCATCTCCATCTAAGGCTGATTTAGTCAGTGTCTCATCCCCTCCAGAAACCATTTCTACTTCTGCTCCAGTTGCAGCTCCTCTTCCAGCTCCCTCTCAGGCAGATAAACCTTTGATTTCTGTAGAGGCTCTCAAAGCACTGGATTCACTGTATGATAATCCTCAGTATTCTGATGATGATGATTAAGATGAAGACTCAGATAAGGAACCTAAGAAAAAGAAAATTTCTGAAAAGAGGAAAGCACCTCCACCTCCTGTTCCAAAGCCCAATCCAGCAAATGACACCCCTTACTATATCATTCATAAAATCACTCCTTATAAGGGTATGCCTGCTTGGATGTGGCAATCTAAAAATGAACAGAAAGAAAGAGAAGCAGAAGGTATTCACCTCCTCCTACACAAAGATTCAGGAAGGATACTCCTCTACCTACTCCTCCAGCTGTTGGTGCTTCAGGCACAACATCTCAAAGGACTACTCAGTTTCAAACTTATAAAAGGCATCAGGGTAGGTTCTCATCCCCAGAAAGCAGCCAACAGAGATACTACGTTTCAGGCAAGTAGCACCAACCTCAACAGCAGCAACATCAACAACAACTACAACAACAATTCCCAGAACATCATAAAGCTGAAAGCTCCAACAGACCTGCTTCCCCACCTGTACCATATGAAGATACTGAAACAGAAACAACAGCTAGGATGGCCAGGCTCCAAGAACTGGAAGGCCTTTCTATGATCAACAAAGCCAGAGCTGAAGGGAAGGATCCATCAGAATATACTACTATATCAAAATACAGGAAGGAAGAGCTCAACAGGTTTGAAAAAGCTAATAAATTCTTTAATGTTGATGACTGCATGAAATTGCATCCAGAAGCAGTGGTCCCAAGGGATATATCTCTAAATATCATAGGGGCTGCTGATATGACAATGACAAAGGTACAAGCTGCTGATCCCAACAGGGAAATTATATTTACTAAGCCTGGTAAAAGAGCTAAAGAGGATAAGCACAAGGAGAAGAAGAAGAGAAAGTGAAACCTAAACTGATAAGTTTGTGTTGTTTTGAAACTACTTATTAATTTTTTGATACAAAGCTTACTGTGTATATATATATATCTGCTGCATGTGTTTATTTTTCCTGCTAGATATATGTTTTCATGCTTTGTAAATTTTTTGATTTTATTATGAGTCTGTAATTAGTGATGTTACCCAAATAGGGGGAGATTGTTGGATCCCTAGTTTGATTTGGGATAGGTTCACTAAGTTAGGATCATATGACCCATCATGTATAACCAGGGTCATGGTTGTGTCCTAGAGTCTAAGCCAACTCCTTAGAATCAAAATCACATGGACTAGCCTTCAACAAACTGCCAGAGACTCAAGAAATTGTGTCGACACTTGGAAAAAACTATGTCGACACCAGAAGCCAGATTGTGTCGACACACAGGACTTGTGTCGACACACAGAACATCTGTCGACATCAACTGTGTCGACACACAGGACTTGTGTCGACACACAGAACATCTGTCGGCATCAACTGTGTCGACACCAGAAGCAAGATTGTGTCGACACACAGGACTTGTGTCGACACACAGAACATCTGTCGATAGCAATTGTGTCGACACACAGGACTTGTGTCGACGCACTCCAGATTTCTGTCAAAACAACAACTATGTCGAGACAAGAAGCAATTATGTCGACACACAGGACTTGTGTCGACACATCCCAACGAAACTAGTTCTCAGTTCGACGAACCCAGTTCTTAGGTCGACGATTTCTGGATACTCTACTTCAGCATTTCATTCCAGAAATATTTAAGTCCAAAACACTTCACTGGACTCAGCTTGACGAAGTCAAATTCTTAGCTCGACGAACTTGATATGTAGAAAAGGCAAGGTTCTAGAGAATGCAGTTATCAGTTCTCAGCTCGACGAGCTTGGAACTCAGCTCGACGAACAAAAGCCATCTGGTCGACGAACAGAACTCCTCAGCTCGACAAACTGTGGACTCAGCTCGACGATTTTTGTTTTCTGTTCGACGAATCCAGACTTGGTTATTTCCATCCTTCTGTCCCTTTCCTACTGTAATAATTCCTGAGTAATTAATGCTAAAATATTCTCTGAATATTACCGTTAGACGGAGCATTAATTACGATCTTCATCAGGATTATTGCTTACCATTTTTCCATGGGACAGTTAGGGAAACTCAATCAATGCAAAACATTCTCCAGACCGTCAGCATTGAATGCAGAAGAATTTCAAATTTCGAAAGGAAGATAATATGGAACATACAAAAAGGGATTTTCCATCTTCTTCTCTGCAAGTAAGAAACATACAGTCAGTCAGTTTGTGTGAATCAAGAATAAGGAATCTTCTGCTGCTGCTGCTCTCTCTCTCTCGACAACACTCTAAAACAAAAAGAGATATAAAGATGATACATAAATACAAGATCTAGACCAGAAGAATATCAGCAATCTGAAGAAGAAGAACATCAAATCAAAATCAAGAGTCTTCTTTCTTCTACACTTCAGGACACTTCAAAGGACAACAAACCCTCTATCTATCAAGAAGTTCCTGTGCTTTGTCTGGTCAAAGCTGAAAGACTGAAGGACTATCACCCTGAAGCAAAGCTCCATCTTACTGAACCATTCAACATCTCAGGGGGAGCCCTTTGCTAACATCAAATCCACAAAAGTCTTCTCAGTTGTACATTGAGAAAGAGAAGACAAAATCAATCTTCACCCCCACTGTATAAAGGGTTCTTAACTCCCTTCAAAAGTTATTACTGGTTGCAAGTCACCTGATCAAAAGACTTGAGTTTTGGTTTTTGAGCATCTGATCAAAAACTCATTTGTGTCAGACACCTGATCAAAAATCTGAGTGGATTCCTACAAAGGTGGTAGAAGATTGGATGTACCCAGGTTGGGGAACCACTATAAATTTCTTGTGTTGTCTGGTTGCTCTTTTCTTTTGTTTCTTGCTGTGGTTGTGCTAGTTAGAATAACTGTGTTTGTGCTTTAATTTTATTCCTACAGCACTAGGACTAGATTAAAGTAGAAGAAAACTTTATAAAACCCTAAATACTCTATTCACCACCCTCCCCTCTAGAGTATTCCAGATCTAACCCCTCACTTTCATGCTCTTATCGCACATTTGATCTTGTTCATTTAGATGTATGGGTTCCTGCTCCCCTTCCGATTGTTGGTTGGGATAGTTTATATTTTGTTACTTTCAATGATAACTTTTCTCGGTGTACATGGTTATACTTGTCGCAAAACTGCTCTAAGATTTTTTCAGTTTTTACTACATTTTATTATGAAATTCGTACACATTTTGATACTCATATTAAAACTCTCCACACTGATAATAATAAGTAGTATCTTAGTCATCAGTTCACTTCTTTTTGTTTGGCTCGTGGACTTGTCCATCAAACTACTTATCCTTACACTTCGTAATAGAATGACATTGCAGAGCGTAAGAATCGACATCTTCTAGATGTGGCTCGTAGTCTTCTTACTTAAATGTATGTTCCCCGCTCTTATTGGGGTCATGCTATTCTGATTTCCTGCTTTCCCATTAATCGCGTTACGTCTTCGGTTCTTGGTGGCAAGACCCCTTTATTTATCCTATATCCTAACATGCCACCATTTCCTTTGACTGCTCGTGTCTTCAGATGCACAGAGTTTGTCCACTCTCCTTCCTCTGGTCGCGAAAAACTCTCTCCTCGCTCTATTAAGTGCATCGTTTTGGGGTACTGTCCGACACAGAAGGGATATCAGTGTTTTGATCATGTTCTTCACCGACAGTATGTTTCTGCAGATGTTACCTTCTTTGTGGATGCCCCATTCTTTTCTTCTCCCTCGATTGTTCCTTCTTCTGATGCCTCTTCTTCGCGGGTGTCAGCACCTCTTCCCGCTACTGATCTTCTTTCTCCTCCTTTTGTTCCTGATTCTTCACCTAACTATTCTTCTTCTCCTGAGCCACTGCCAACAGCTCCTGGATCAGCAGTCTCTCTTGCTGATGGGAATGATACAGTAGACTTGACAAACCTTAATCTTCCAATTGGTCTCCGGGAAGGAGTTCGTTCGTGCACTCAACATCCTATTCAAGATGTGGTCTCTTATGCGCAGCTTTATCCTTCATCTAAGAGCTTTGCTCTTGATCTTTCGCCAAGCGTTATACCATCCTCTTATAAAGATGCACATGTTATTCCTCATTGGAAGGCTGTCATGGATGAAGAGATGAACACTTTCACTGAACGTGGTACTTGGATGCTTGTTCCTACCCCTCCTGGAGCTGATGTGGTTGGCTACCGCTGGGTCTTCGTTATTAAGTTTCTCCCTTATGGTATTATTGATCGGTACAAGGCTCGCCGTTTTGCCAAAGGGTTTACACAAACCTTTGTGGTTGATTTTTTTGATACATTCTCTCTAATTGCTCGGATTACTACAATCCGTGTTCTTTTTTAAGTAGTTGTCAATAGAGACTGGTAAATGTCTCAGCTAGATCTGAAGAATGACTTTCTTTATGGAGATTTGCAGGAGATGGTCTATATGGAGCAACCTCCTGGGTATGTTGCTCAGGGGGAGTCTCAGGTCTACAAACCATAAAAGGATATATATAGTCTGAAGCAAAGTCTCAGGGCTTGGTTTGACAAGTTCAATGAAGTGATTTCCATTATTGGATTTGCTTGGAGTGCTGCAAATCACTCTTTATTCATTCGAGGATCCTCAGATGGCCTTATTGTTCTTACGATCTATGTGAATAACATTCTTCTGACAGGGGATGACAGAAAGGGTATGGACATGACAAAGAAGCATCTTCTTCAGCACTTTGTTACTAAAGATATGGGGTCTCCAAAGTACTTTTTGGGGATTGAAATATCCAGGAAGCCTGGTTCCATAGTTCTGTCACAATGGAAGTATGTCTTGGATCTTTTAAAAGAGACAGGTCTCCTCGGGGCGAAACCTGCTCGGTCTCCAATGAATATTGGGGATGACAAGGGCTGGAGTGAAGACTCACCTCTTCTTGAAGATATCATTAGGTATAGACGTCTTGTGGGAAAACTCATTTATCTGACAATAACAAGGCCTGATATTTGTTATGTTGTGGGTAGAGTGAGCCAGTTTATGCAAGCACCTAAGGAGTGTCATCTTCAGTCAACTATTAAGATTCTAGAGTATGTGAAAGGTGCTATGGGGAAAGGTCTTCTATTTCAGAAAACGGGACATTTGAAGGTTGAGGCATGCTCAGATGCTAGTTATGCTAATGAAAAAGAAGATAGAAAGTCTACTTTAGGATTCTATACCTTTGTTAGAGGAAATCTGGTTAGCTGGAAGAGCAAGAAGCAGGCTGTAGTGTCCAGGTCCAGTGCAGAAGCAGAGTACAGGGTCATAGCCCTTACAACGTGTGAATTGAAGTGGTTACAGACACTAATTCTTGACTTTGGAGAATTTTATGATCATCCATTGCCAATGTTCTCTGATAACAAGGCAACTATATACATGTCGAAGAATCCAGTGTTCCATGAGAGGATGAAGCATATCGAGGTGGATTGCCACTTTATCAGAGAAGAGATTTTGAAGAATCGGATCTGCAGTTCTGCACTCAATTTGTTACCTCAGAAAGAGAGCAAGCTAGACATGATTGATATATACGCTCGAACTTGAGGGGGAGTATTAGAGATTGGCGGTCTGACAGTCTAGTCGGGCGGCGAGCTATTCGGGCGGTCTTGTGGTCAGTCTATAGGACTGGTGATTTGATGGCTTATCTTAGCAGTTCCGGTCTAAAGGATTCCTGCAACTGCGGTCTGACGTTCTCGTCTGGCAGCTAGATACTCAGGTGGTCTGGCGGTTAATCCAGCGGTTTGGTGGTTTGATGGCTTATCTTAGTAGTTGCGGTTTGAGGGCTTCCCACAACTGTCGGTTACACGCTGCTGTGGTCTGGCTTCTAGTATTGGTAGTTGGAGGCTAGCAGGCAGACTGGCAGTTAGTTGGAGCAGTCTAGTGGTTAGCTAGTGGACATGAGGATAGCTGGAGGTCAGGTGGTTAGCTAGCGGATATGCAGATAGTAGTGGCGGATTCATATTTAGTCCCAAATCTCTTATTGTATTCTCTCATCTCCCCCATTTCATATAAATATGGGGGCATACCTATGTAATAATTATATTTTTGGGAGCAATAAAATCTGCGGTTTATTTACCTTTTATTGTCTTCTCGCTCATTTCTCGCTAATTTCTTATAGAGGGCATCTAGTTCTTTTGTCTTCTACCTCCTTGGGTTATTTGGTCCGACTGTGAAAGCCCTCCAAGGTGCCCAACTAAGCTTTTGGCTTAAGAGGGGAAGCACTCTAGAGATCTTCCGGGTGTGTGGTTGGACCTCCATGCTGCATCCCAGGGTCAATTTCTAATTTTGTGGGACTGGTCAAGAGTTCGAGTTCGAGAGAAGTTGGTGCATGCTACCCCTTTGGGTCCGAACTCTCATAGAGGTCATGTTCTGGTTCCAAAAGTTTTGGTGCGGTGAGCATGAACCATAGCTTACACATGAAAATCTTGAGTTGAGCTTCATGGATGGAGGCGAGGGGGAAGGATCTAGCTCGGGCGGCTCGCCACCTCAGGCGAGTGTTTAACGATTAGGATGCTATAAGACTTCAAGAGGGAGGTCCTACAAACCATCCACCTGGCATTCGCCGCGAGGGGCGAGTAGGCTATGTCTTCGGTCCCGGTGGTAGCGGCCTTATCCCTAGGCGAGAACTCTCCTGGTTAGTGACCCGGGAAGGAAGTCCCGATCAAGAGTGGCAAGAGGGATCTCGCCGGGGAGGAGCTGTTCCCAGGGCAGGCGAGTGTTGACAGGGTTGACGAGCCGAGGACGCGAGATTGGTTGGCTCGCCTGGTAGGATGGGGAGTCCCATCAACGAGTTGATCATCTCAGCCCCAGTTCCAGAAGGGTTCAAAGAGCCGAAGATGTACTACTACACGGGCAGAAATGATCTGGTACAATATGTCCAATAGTTCGAAGTTGTTATCTCCATCAGGTAGATGTCAGACTCCTTCAAATGCTGACTTTTCACCATCACCTTGAAGGAGAAGGCTAGGGACTGATTTCACCAGCTCCCCGCTAGCTCCATATACTGCTTTGAGGACTTGTGACGCGGGTTCCTTTTGAGGTTCTCTACATTAAAGAACAGGAAGAAGGGAGTCGAATGTCTGTTTGTGATCAAGCAAAAGCTGGAAGAGACGTTGGGGAGCTTTGTCGATCGGTTCCAGGAAGAGATTCTTCTGGTACATGAGGTTCCAGGGTATAACTGATGCTCGCCTTCACCCTGGGCTTAAGGCAGGGGTTCTTCAGCATGTAACTGAAATGGGTGCCCCCATTCCTTCGAAGAGTTGATGGAGAGGGCGCAAAAAAGATAGATAGTGAGATATCAAATCCAACATTCGCCAAGAAGTTGACCATGTTGGCCGAGAATGAGGTGAAAGATCAGGGAACGGGAAGGCAGCATGAAGTGACGAGGAGGGAAGAGCCCCAAGGTTAGGGGAACCAGGGACAACAACAAAGTTGGGGCATCAAGAGCCGAATAACCAGTTGGCCTGGAGGCCCGAGAAGGGACCTGCCTAGGGGCAGGGGAGAGCATTTCAGGGTGGGGAGAATTACCGTGGAGGTCGAGGGTAGTTCAACCCACCAAGATGGAGGCAGGGTCAGAGGCCACCCCTTCCGCCGCAGCATCAAGCGATGGCGATCGTCCAGGGAAGGGGGATGAGAAGAGGAGCTAGAAGAGGAAGGAGAGAAGGGGGCAGGGTGGCGTTGCCCTTTTTTTGACTTCTATTAGGAGGAAGGTCACACGATGGTCACCTTCCCGGAGTTCCTGGAGATGAGGGAAACCAGAGGTCAAGTTCAGCAGCAGCTGCCAGTAAGGATAGGGGAAGTTCTGCCAGAAGGATAGGAGGATACGTGCGAATACATGACTAACATAGGTGCTCGTAGAAGGATTGAGGTGATCCATGGGGGAGTGGGAATCGAAGCCACCCGCAAGGGAAGCTTTCAGACCATGTTCAGGAGCAGTGTTGCCAAGATCTCCCAAAACCCACCCCCGGAGGAGAAGATTACATTCTCATTGAAGGACATGTCTGACTATGAGGATCCATTTTGTGATTCCCTTTTGATCCAGACGGTGATTGAGAACTAGACGGTCTCTGAACTTTTGGTTGACAATGAGAGTTCGGTGAATGTGATCTTCAAATGGACCTTCGAGGTGATGAAGGTGGAGAATATGAGGGTGTTGGATTTAGGTGGGTCGTTGTTCGAGTTTTTGCGGGAGAGGAATGAAGTCGAAGGAGGAGTTGGACTTCATATGACGCTAGGGGTGTGTTGAGGAACAATTGGTTCGTCATCGTTGATGCTCCGAGCAGCTACAATGCCATCTTTGGGTTCCCCTCATCAGCGCCTTTCATTGTGTCCCATCCTCATTCCATCAATGTCTCAAGTTCAACAGCGGAGGGGTCCAAGTCTGGATCAGAGAATACCCAAAAGTGGCAAGGCAATATTATGTAATGGCCGTCAACACCATATCTTGGATGGTGGGGCGAAAGAGTTGGGAAGAGAGCTGGCGGCGCAAGAAGAGTCAGGAGGTGAGGCACGAGTGGTCAGGGAGGAAGCAGCTGAGAAGTCAGAGGCAGCAAAGGAGGGGTGGAGAAGGTGCATGGAGAAGATGGAGGATAGGTTAGTACTCATGAAGGGAGGGGAGTGGAGCGGGAGAGCCATACCGAAGCAATGGAGGTTGATGAGGCAGAGGGGGAGAAGTTGGGAAGCGAGGGAGAGCAGTCTAGGCTGGAGCCGACAGAGGAGGTGGTGGAGATGGAGGTCTCCATCAAGACAGGGAAGACAGAGAGGGTGTAGATCAGCGGTGGGCTGAGTCCCCGGGACAAGGAGATGATACATGAGTGCATCTAGAGGAGCATTGACGTCTTTATATGGAGCACGACAGACATGCCAGACATTGATGTGGATGTGGCATGTCACCACCTAAACCTTGACCCAATGACACACCCAATCCATGAGAAGAGTGGGATTGTCACCGCGAAGCTGGAAGTGCCCATCCAGGAGGAGGTGGAAAAGCTCCTCGAAGCAGGTTTTCTATCAGAGATCCAATATTCAGGCTGGGTCTCCAATGTGGTAATGGTTAGGAAAGGAGATGGGCGATGGAGGATGTATGTAGACTTCTCCCTTTTGAATAAATCATACCCCAAGGATTATGATCCTCTGCCTCAAATCGATGCGCTGGTTGACTCAGTCGTCGATTTTTCTATGATGAGTTTTTTAAATGCCTTTTCAGGTTATCATCAGATCAAGATACACCCACCTGATGTCAAGGATGTCTTCTTCATTACGAAAGAAGGGTGCTTCAGTTATAAGATTATATCATTCGGGCTAAAAATGCAGTAGCTACATACCAGCGAATGATGGATTGGTACTTCAAAGGGCAGAGGGGGAGAAACTTGGAGGTATACATAGGCGATCTTATGGTGAAAAGCAGAGATGTGGACTCCTACTTGCTTGACTTGGAGGAAACACTTGCCACCTTGTGGAAGTTCAATATGTGTCTAAACCCCTTGAATTGTGTCTTCGGGGAAAGCAGGGGAAAGTTACTTGGCCATCTCCTCACCCCTACGGGGGTGGAGCCCAACCCTAACAAGGTGAAGGCCATTATGGAGTTGGAATCACAGTGTAACACCAAGGAAGTTCAACGCTTGATGAGGAAGATCACTGGGTTGAGTAGGTTTCTCTCCCAGGCGAGAGAGAAGTGCTCACCCTTTGTTGAGAATATTGCCCTTCAATGTTCCCTGAATTTGAAGAGGAATCACCATCAACACTAAGTGCATAATTGTATTTGATGTATGTCCAAGTTTAGTGTATACAGGTTGTCTACTATACGATGATTAGAAAGGATATCTGAGTCACAATGACAGTTGGACTCATGAAAAGATGCTGGTAAAGTAGAAATCTGGTTAAGTCTAGAAGCATCGAATGAAGGCAGTTCACTCGACATTAGAAGAGCAGAAGCATTGAGAGGACTATATACAGTCAAAAGTCACAATGTTGCTGACTAGAAATCTGGCTAAGTCCAGAAGCATTGAGTGAAGGTAGTTCACTTAACGCAAACTCAATACGATATCTGGATAAGTCCATAAGCATTGAGTGAAGGCAGTTCACTCAATGCAAACTCAACAAGATATTTGGCTAAGTGCAGAAGCATTGAGTGAAGGCAGTTCACTCAACACCTACTCAATAAGATATTTGGCTAAGTCCAAAATCATTGAGTGAAGGCAGTTCACTCAACGCCTACTCAACAAGATATCTTGCTAAGGACAGAAGCATTGAGTGAAGGTAGTTCACTCAACATGTTAATCAAGAAGACTGATTACTAGACAAGTAGAAAATCATCCAAGTCCAGAAGCATTGAGTGAAATCACCTCACTCAATGCTAGAAGAGCTAAAGTATTGATAGAAGCTCAAGCAGTCAAAGCCTCAGAAGGAGCATATAGAAAATTTATCTAAGTCAAGAAGAGTTGAGTGAAGGCAGTTCACTCAACACCTACTCAATAGACAATCTGTCTAAGTCCAGAAGCGTTGAGTGAAGGCAGTTCACTCAACGCCTAGTCAACAGACAATTTAACTAAGTCCAGAAGCATCGAGTGATGAAGGCTCACTCGATGTATAATCATTTAAGACTATAAAAGACAGAATACGTTGAGTGATGAAGGCTCACTTAATGTACTCAATGCCTGAGATGCAGAATTCTACTAAGTACTTTTGTGTTGAGTGACAAGGCTTCACTCAATGCCTGAGAACTGTGTGGATTTTACTAAGTACAGAAGCGCCGAGCCATGCTGACATCAGCAGAAAATCAGATATCACGAGATTTGCTTGCTAGATGATAAAAGGCGTCACTTTCCCTTAATACAGCTAAAAATGCAAAAGTGATGTAGCAGTTACCATTTTTAGCCAGTCCTACTGTGCAAAGAGTCGTTGGATTTATGGGAAATAAAAAATCAGTGTTTCGCAAAATTACTTACGGGTTGAACTTTTCACTCTGCTTCATCTTCTTTCTAAAAAAGAAGTGCTCTACAACTCGAGTTAAACAGCAACTCTGAGAACTTCAAACAAGGTTAGCTGATTGAAGAAGAAAAGAACAACAACATCATTTAGTCTTCATTAGTAAGGTCAGAAGCTCCTGTTTCTGAGATTTTTCCCAGCACAAGCAGAACCATCCTGAATATCTACTATCTTAGTGCTGAGAAGAAGTAGGGTTAAGTTTACTCAGTCTAGAGAGAAGGCTCATATGACATTTCTCTGGAGTAAATCAACAATAACAAATTCATTTCACTCTGTAAGATCTTAATAGATCTAAGCTGTAAGGCTGAGTTGTAGGATCCTTCTGTGGATCTGAGGTAGGGCCTGTGTGTCTGAAGTGTAGGAGATTTATTCTCTGAGGTAGGATCTTATGGTGGATCATAGTGTATGGCTATCCTCCTAGCCTGTGTGCAGGACTTTGAATAAAGTCTGAAGTAGGTGATCTAGTGCAGATTACTGAGCTATAGAAGATTATATCTCCGAGTGTAGGGCCTTGGGCCCAAGATAGGACTTGTAGGAGTCTGAGAAATCCTGAAGAATCTGTGTTGTAAGCTCATTGAGCTGAGATTTGAGAAGTTGGCCTTATCTAACACACTGTTTGAAAGGTGGGAGGGATAGTGGATGTACCCATACCTTGGGGAACAAAAAGATAAATCTATGGGTAGTTAATCACCTAGTGGGGGGGGGTGAATAAGTGTCTTTTAAATTTCTTTGTCACTAATACTAAAGGTTCAGTAGATACTTGAAAATAAACATTCACAAGAACACTGTAAGACCCCCCCCCCCCCAAACCTTTACCCGGGTCGGGCCGCAGGGGATCTTACTTGCCCAAGACATCCACCCAGTTCTCCTAGGGATGACGGTCCACCTTATCTAAGTACTAGATGGCTACCTCGCTCAGCTAGAATCACAACATTCACAATACTTCAGAGATTTTGCGGAAGCATTAACAAGAAAATATTATCAAATATATATAATATCATATATATATTTATACTAGTACTAGGGCCGTAGTCTAAGTTCTTATATAAGCCCGTAGGCTGTTCAAGTTCTATATATAGATCCTCACTCTCTCTATCCTGCTCACTGATACTCACGTATCGAAACTATGAAGACATCAGTGGTGCTTCTGCTCGAACAGTCCTAACCACTGGCGCATTCTCATGCGGCAGGGGGTCACTATTGTGCTCCGTTTCTTGTGAATGGTTAATTAAATAACTGTTAGTCACAGGGCTAAGTAGAAACAAATCTCCTCCCCAGATTCATATCCTGAGGACCAGCACACACGCACCCAATAGTATAAGATAGTCGAAGCATGAGAGAGTTAGCATGACATTTCATAATTTTTAAGTTAGGAGCTTCGGTAAAGGGAGAGTAGCATAATATAACTAAAATTACAACATCAATAAAATTAGTTATATTAAGGGCTCCACTAGCACATCAGGTGTTCACAACCCGTATCCTATCATAGGCATTCACAGTCACGAAAAACATTTTATGTCGACATAGTATGGACCGCTTCCGTTCCAGCAGGGTAGCGAGCCCCGTGGGCCTCACCAATGTGGCTGTCGGTGATAGTGGCCAGTCCTGCCCCTTTTATGGTGGGTCGTATTGTACAGCCCCAGACCATAACCTACAACCATGTGTACTATTAGATGTGAGAGACATCCGGGGATACAATATCTTGGCTAACCGATGGAGGAGAACCCAACGGGGAAGGATAACAGCCGGTCACCTGTGGAACCCATCTCCCATATTGCCTTGAGTCATCGACCTTCCTGCACCGGTACGAACGGTATGTGGAAGGGACTGACCCGCCACAACTTACCTCAAGTATTTCATAGGCAATCAACAGTCAATTTTTACTAGCTCATACCGGGTCTGTGGAGGCATGTCCCACTATGCTATGAAGTTCGGGCGGCGGTGCTCAACTCAACTTTCGACAAGGAGTGTGAGAGCACTTTGTTTGGGGCCAAACCTAGAGGAATAATTCAACTACAGTTATTCCCCATCTAAGGCCTGACCTTAATAGGCAACTGCTCGACAGAGCAGGACTCGAGCTTAAAAATAATAAATTATAGAAATAGAATGCGACTGGAGTAGTACTGAATTGAAAGTACTGAATTGAACTTGACCAGTATGAGACTGGAGTTGCATTGAAAGTACTGAATTGAACTTGACCAGTACGAGACTGAAGTTGAATTGAACATGACCAGTACGAGACTGGAGTTGAATTGAAAGTGCTAAATTGAACTCGACCAGTACGAGACTGGAGTTGAATTGAAAGTGCTGAATTGAACTTGACCAGTACAAGACTAGAGTTGAATTGAAAGTACCGAATTGAACTTGACCAGTACAAGACTGGAGTTGAATTGAAAACACTGAATTGAACATGACCAGTACGAGACTGGAGTTGAATTGAAAGTACAGAATTGAACTTGACCAGTACGTGACTGGAATTAAATTTAAAGTACTGAATTGAACTTGACCAATACGAGATTAAAGTTGAATTGAAAGTACTGAATTGAACTTGACCAGTACAAAACTGGAATAGTCATAATAAAATGGTTAGTAGTCCAATCACTCCATCCAGGAGGCTTCAGTCTCATCTCCGTTCTTAGGAGGCACATTCAGTTTTATTTCAGTTTTTAAAGGCTTTCATAGATTACGCCCATTATTAAAATCTAATAGTAATTTGGTTGCGCCTTGTTATTAACAGCTTACTCGGATCACGGGTTTAAAAGGAGTTACACCATTTTATTCATCCAGAATAGTTTGTAACTCACCACTCGTACTCTTATCTTTCGAGTGTGACCAAATTACTCAAGAGTCGAGGCTCTTGCCGATTCTATGAAATTTCAGAACAACCGAAGCTTGGCTACTTGCCTTAGCCACTCTCGTCGATGGTATAATTTTGAATTTAGTAATTAAATTAGGCGGGATAGTCACGCGCTCCAATCTTCATTTCTTGAGAAAAAGAGCGAAATAATTTCTGGGCGTGATCCTAGACTCTTTAGAATTTGGATAGAACACATTTCTTATCCCCGTGTCCCCAAATTTTGATATAACCTTTGGTATAGCCTAAAATGGAGTCTAAAATTGTTTCATAATTTTTCCCAAGTTTTGGGCCATTAATTTGGCTTAATAAAATTTATTTAAGCTTTTAAAAATACAAAAACATTTCAAAAATTCTCAAATTGTTTGTGGAGGAGGCCCTCATTATGAAGAACATTTTTCATGTTAACCACTTTGCCACAGGGGCTTCAATTTAGCCCAGAAATTTCCATAAGTGTCTGATAAGAATTTGGACTGCATTTAGCAGATTAGACCTGAGTCTACGACTGAGATCGAGCTGGTCGGGGCATTACACCAAATTTTCCCCATAGCAGATCAGTCGCTGATCCTCTGTGGGGGGGGGGGGGCACAGAAATGGAGGCGGGGAGGGAAAAAAGATTATCCCCGCCGTCCATCTCATCACCTGAGAAGGGCAGCGACGATTTCATCCCAATGATAGATGAGGCGGTGGCCCTCTGCCACCGCCGGGCGGCCGCTACTGGATGCCAGCATCGCCCCCGGCTAGTTTGCCGGGGGCGGCGAGTCCTTGGGTGGTGGTCCAACGGCCTGCTGCCGCCGGCCACCGCCTGATTTGGTCAACCCGAGAGCAGGGTGGTGGTGGCCCTGCTCCCAGTGCCACTGCGCCACCCTGCCTATCCGACATTAGTCCCTGCCATGAAACCACCCCCGGTCGATGCACCGGGGCAGGGTTCTTCTCCAGTGGTGGCCCGACGACCAACCACCATCGGCCACTGCCGAAGCTTAAACAGAGCAAATGCTGTTTTTTTGGTGCCGCTGGAGTGGCAATTTCCGGCGGCACCCCAACCTTCCACCACCAGGGAAAGTCTTCCTCGGTGGTTTAGCCCTTCATCAGCGCCACCACCGGTACTGTGAGGGGCTAGTTTTCCTGGGGCCACCACCCGACTTGGAGCATGGGTCGGGTGGTGCTGGAGGAACTCAGGCCACCGGGAGGCCCATGCAGGTCGTCCAAAGGTTTAGAAAGGGGAAGGGGAGAAGGTTCCACCTCCACCTGGGGAGCTTGGGAGGGGCCTACTTGGTTGGCCATGTAAGGTTGCGGGGTGGTGGAGTTTGGGCTAGCCTTTTCTGACAACCTGAGCTCCGAAAGAGGGGGGGGGGGGGGGAAGGGATGGGGTGTGCTCTCAGAGTTCGGGTTTTGAGTTAGGGGTGGGGTGTGATTAAATAGATTGGGGGGAGGGGGCCTTCCTTCATGCCTTCAGTGTGGGATTAGTCCCTCCCTAAGGAGGGATTAATCTCCACCCTCCAGTTGTCCAAGGACAGCTGGAGCTGTGGGCATTTCCCCCATGTGGGCGAAATGAGGGAAAGACTTAAGGCTTGGGCTTTCAAAGTGGAGGAAGAGAGGGAGGGGTGGGGGTTGAGTTGGTGGGCCTCCACTTACTCCATGGATGGGCATGCTGGTTGGGGGCCCAAGGTGGGTGCGGTGGGCAAGTCCCAAGTTAGTTAATGAAGAGGGGGTGGACACCTCTTGGAAAAAGAATCCAAAAGTTGACTTTTAGGAGGGTTTGACCAAATTTAACCCTAGGGTGGGTCCCCATGCTGGACAAAGTCAAAGTGGGTCTAAGACATCATGAGTCAGGTCAAAGTTGGGGTGTTGCATCATAATTTGTGCGTGCACGTTTCTCGGAGCACGAATATGCTTCATTTGACCTCGAGTTGACCGTTCATCAACAAAATTGTCCGGGACGATATCTGTAAAATTTTATTGATCGTACGAGTCCAACACTACTGACTGGGGTTTAATCGGAGTCCGTGTGGCAAAAGTCCAAAATCTTCCTGCCATAGTGCGCTAAAATGGTCAAAGTGTCTATATTCATCGTTAGGCCTTGAATTGTGACACAACGAGTTCCGACGCGCTCATTTTGATTATACGAGGCCATAGGAACTGAAAGAACTCAAATTGGAGCTCTCTAGCCCACTTCCCACTAAGGGTTACCTTCTATCAGGTCATGAGTAGGGTTCCAGTCACTTTTATTGGGCCCACTAGGGATCCGGTGGCCCAATAAAAGTCGGGATGTTACAATCCAATAAAAATAAAACGATTTTCATCCTCGAAAATTTTGCTTGAAGTAGGGGGGGGGGGGAGAAAGGAGTGACATACCTAGAAAGAGCTTGGGTTGTTTTTTGCGGACTAGCGCTTATGGTTCCCATGTATACTCATCTCGTCCGTGATTTGACCACAATATCTTGACCATTGGGATGACCTTGTTACATAGATTCTTCATGAAAGTCTATGTTTCAAGGAGAGATTATCTTATGATCCTAGACAAAGTCCTATGTTGATAGTACTATGGAAATCATCCTAGTGATCAGTCTACTAGATTAGGAGTCATACCTTCTGTGTTGATACAATAATAAAACACAACACTGCAACATTTGAACTAGCTACTAACATAGTTCTACTTGAGTGAAACATGGATCCACTTGAGCTGGCTGCTGGCTATCTCTCTTCTCATATTCTCCCCCTTAGTCTGTGCATTGTCCTTAAGACAAACTATTCATCTATTGTGACAGCTAATCTACTGCAACAACTGCTTGCTCCATCTCAACATGTGCTTGATCCTGTTCCAGCAAGTGCTGGACATGCCCTCCATTTATAGGAGCATTTCCTGTCATCATTTCTGCAGGTGCTGAGCTTGCTCCCCCTCAACAGGAGCATCCATGTCATTCCGTCTATTGGACACTTGAGTCCATCTAAGTCTTGAAACCACTGAATGGTCTTTATAGTCTTGATGTCACATCAAAGACTTATCTACCTGGGGGGTTATGGTTCTGATGCCATAGAATTTTTGTTTGACAATCTAGAGTTTGACGAATTATTTAGATTTTGTCGAGCTCCGTTCGACGAATTCTTCTGATTTCGTCGAGCTCCGTTCGAGGAAAGAAGCTTATTTTATCGAGCTCCATTCATATTTATGCTTAACAACTCCCTAGCATCTTGCACAGTTTTTTTTGCTGAGCCAGATCTTCTCCCCTTATTTAACATCTGACTTGCCTTTGGCTTCAGCTTTCTGATTAGTAGTACAAGAGTGTTAAGCCCACTTAGTATTATCTTGATCATTACATTGATCTCCACTCTTGATCACCACTTGATCAATCCCTTCTTGGTTTCTGAATAGACAGGGAAGGAGCTGGTCTATTTTGATTCTTTTCTCCCCTAGCTGATTGCAATTGATACTAATGGTACAACTGCCAGTTTTCACTTCTCATGAGGCTGAATGTTCTCTTGCAGCTGCTTACTATAGGTTGAGATGATCTTGAATCCTGAGTATACATTTCTCTTCATTTTTCCTCGGAAGAGTCTAACACCTGATGATACCACTTGAGAAACTTTTCAGCTGAGCATTATGTGCTCCTTCCTTGCTGCTCTCAGAGGAGCTACCTGTGCTTTCCTCAGAGATGAGTACAACCTACTTGTCCTTTCAAAATTTGCTGGTGTGGCAGCGAGAGTTTATCCAACCAGACATTCCCGCAAGCTGGATCCAGCTGGCCTTCATCCATGATCATGGCCAGTTACCACTCCCATAGTGATTGTACCATTTGACTAGAGAGCATATCTCTAGAGTATATACAACTGCCCCAGCTCTCCCATGCCACTTGATACCATTTGTACCCTTCTTCAGGAATGTACACAACATACTTATCCTTTGAAAATGATCCATAGGATAACTTTCTTGTTCCAGTCCAAGTTCTGGAAAATCTTCTGTCCAAGTGCCACATGGGGGATGGAAACTAAGACTAACCTACAAAATAGAATTACCTTACCTTAGGACCCCAATAGGTATTGGGTCCTAGGTTCTTGTTAGCCTGAAATCTGACTTGCCTACCTGCAGAATTTCTGACAGGTAGGCTAACTCTTGCTCTAGACACAGAATGATTGTGCCAGCAATCTAGGGCAAAATGCCCCACCTTGCCACAACACCAACACTCATGGATATTATATCTTCTTTTCTGAGCAGGTTTTGTAGTATGGTTAACTGCTGACTGAATATAAGGAAGATGAGCAATAACTTTCTTCAGGTTCCTTTCAGCAAGGATCTAACTAAAGGTCATTCTTCCAGCATGCTTTCTTGATTGCCCTGAATGGTATTTACTATTGTCTTCTTTGCAGCTGACAAGTTATTTATATCATCAGAGTAAGCCAAGTTAGGCTTACTAGTAGACTGACCCTTGGTTTGAGTCCTTGCTGGATGGGATTGAGTGAAAGCCACTACCTCTCCCTTGTGATTTGGTGCTGAGGCAACAAATATAAATGGTCCAGTATGGGCCATTTGTACTTTTTCATTGGGATCCTTAAATGCACTCATTCCCTTACCCTTTTTTCTTCCATCAGAAGATACTCTTGTATACTTACAAGAAGAATTCCCATTCTCCCAGTGACCATGCATGTAGCCTTAGTTATATCTATGAGAAGAGAGGATTACCTTGTGAAAGGTTGACTGTGGCATAACAGGAGCTTGGCCTCTCCTCTGAGATTGGATAACTTTTGTAATACACTCAGATTCAGATTTTCACTTGATAACATCTATCTTAGAGAAATTGGCCACTATCATGTTCTCCCTTTCAAGTTTCTCTTCAAGAACCTTGATCATAGAGTCCTTATATTTGTTAGAATCAACATGGATATCTACCATAATCTTTAGATAAGCAACTTCTCTCTCTTTCTGAGATAGCAAGGATGAAGTCTCATCTTGCTGGGAAGCAGATAGCTGGAGGGAGGTAATTTCCTCTGCTTATTTCTTAACAAGCAACCTACTTTCCTTGAAAGCTTTCAGAAGGACAACATGATTGCCAATCAATTGATTGATATCATCCTCTGTTAAAGGACCCTCATCATCACTTGATGAGGAAGCATCAGAGTTTGAGTAAGACTCATGACCTGAGCAATAAGAAGAACTAGACAGAGATTATACCTGATCTGGACCAGGTTGATCCTGGCAGGATTCTTCTTCTTCTTCTGGTGTAGCAATCAGCCCATAGCATCTTCATTCACCTTCCTCAGCTTCATCCACCTCTGAGTCACTATCTGAGTATGACAAAGGTGCCCTGATCTCTATTATTGCATCTGCACAGTCATCATCATCATCATCTACAAGTGCTACCAACAGTCCAATGTGGTACTTGCTCTCACTACAGACTTGAAACTTCATTGAGCTCCATGCCATATGGTTCTCCTTTGAAACCACCAATGCAAACATTTTAGTTATCCTTTGAGGTCTACTCAGACTGTTAAGTCTTTTTTGAGTAACCTCCCTCTGATACCATTTGAAAGTCTATGTTTCAAGGATAGCTAAATCACCTAGAGGGGGGGGGGGGGGGGTGAATAGGTTATTAATCTCTTTGAGACTATCTTTTGCTTTCTTTATATTATCTTGTTATTTTCTTTTATCTTTCAGCTTAGGGTGATCTAGAGCTTGTCCTTAACACCTGTAAATAAGAAAAGAAAAACAACAACAAAAAAACATACATTGATTTATAGTGGTTCCCCAATTGGGTTCATCCACATTCCCTCCCACCTATCCAACTAACTTGTTGGACTAGGCACAAACTCCTCCAAACTGCTCCTAAGAGCTTACACATCATATCCCGCAGGATCTCCAATTATCCTCCAAGACTCACTTCTCAGACATAAAGGCCTACACTCAGTGGTCAACAGACCACCTACCTCAGGCTGTTAAGCTCTACACTCAGGCTGGGAGGATAGCCCTACTTCAGATCCACAAAGGATCCTACCTCAGAGATCTGTAGTGCTCCTACACTCAGTGACCCGCAAGCCAGCTACCTCAGCCTTATCTCTAAGGCCTATAGCTCAGGATTTTTAGCCCTATAACTTCAGGTACAAGACTCTACTCTCAGAGTGCTGCAGCACTCCTACAACTCAGTACCCATCCAGGTACCCACCTTAGTGCCCTCCAGGTACCTACAGCTCAGTGACAAACATGTCATCTACCTCAGGCACAAAGGCCGTACACTTAGAGAGCAACACTCTCCTACCTCAAGTAATTAAGCCCTACAGCTCAGATCCACACTTGGATCCTACCTCAGTACCCCAGTAGGGCACCTACAGCTCAGTGACTAAATAGTCACCTACAACTCATATTTAGGTAAACTGAATCCTAAAGGATGAAGGTGGGTTGATGGATATTCTTGACACAAGAGATATTTTTCTGTGTCAAGCTTCTTGACTGAGATAGAATTAGCCCAACAATGACTACAAGAATTTATTTCCTGAGTCTACCTTCACTAAACTAAGATATACTTAGTCCTAACTTCTTCCACAACAATAAGTAATTACTTATGATGGAAGTTACTTACAGAGCAATATTTTGCCACTTCTTGAATTGAGACTGAAGCTCAACCCTTACTACTTCTACACAGCACCAGGGATTTTCCTTCTGGTCAGTGAAGTTACTGCAGCTAACTGCTGCTACCTGAGCTGAGAAAATCACAGCTCTAACTTTGTATACAAGGATGGCTCAGCCACTTCTTCCTTTCCTGAGCTGAGGTGATTCAACCCTGACTTTAACTCCTGAGGAATTGTCCCCTGAGTCTTCCTTCAGCTTCTTCAATCTTTCTTCTCTTTACAGCTTCCAGATAAAGATCTTCAGGTGCTTGTGTTGCTAGAACTGTGAAGAACCTGCAGCAAGGGTCGGCCCATGACATCTACCTTTTCCCTCAGAGAAAATACTCTGAACTAGCTTGTTGGTGCAGGTAAGAATGACATCAGCAATCTTGCTGTTGAAGGTCTTGATCCAACAGTTAACTTGCTCTCTGACTTGTATACTTGAGCTTCCTGTTCTTTAGCTCCACAACAATGGCGGTGAAGAAGAACTAACTTGATTTCTTTTTCCCTGAAGTCTCTTTTTTTTCTCTATACGTCTCTTTTCTTTTATTAAATTTTGACCCAACGGCTCTTTGCGCAGTGGGGCCCACATAATTAATACCCTGCAACAACTTGCTTTAACACCAACTAACATACAATAGGTCTGCAGCAACATTTGTCACGTACTGTAGCCATCCCGCCACTAATTTGAATTATCTTGACTTGTTGACTTGCTGACGTCATCAGCCATTGACATAGCCAAAAATCAAACACCATTAGCATAGGCGTTGAGTGAGTAAGCATCACTCAATGCCAAAACACTTAGACAGATTTACTGTCTCATGGCGTTGAGTGAGTAACCTTCACTCAACGCCAAACTACTTAGAATATAAATCTGTTTTTAGGCATTGAGTGATTCAGCTTCACTCAATGCCAACTTGCTTTATCAGCTATCTGCTGCTTGGTGTTCAGTGTGTGAGCATCACTCAACGCCAAACTCCTTAGACAAGATTTTGTCTTCACTAGGCAATGACAATGTTGAGTGAGCAACCATCACTCAATGCTTTTTGCCTTAACCATTTTTCTGCTTAACTTGTCTCAGCGCTTTCTTGTTCTCAGCTGAGACAAACACTTGTCTCAGCGGTTATGCTGAGACCAACTCCCGTCTCAGTAGTTTTGCTAAGACCAACTCCTGTCTCAGCATTTTTGCTGAGACGAACTCCTATCTCAGCGGTTTTGCTGCGACCAACTCCTGTCTCAGCGGTTTTGCTGAGACCGACTCCTGTCTCAGCGATTTTACTAAGACCAACATTTAACTCAGTGCTTTTGCCTTGAGCTTCTCAGTTGTCTCAGCGCATTTGCATTGAGCTTCTCAGCTGTCTCGACGCTTTTGCCTTAGGTAAATTTCTGAACTTAGTTCGACTAACTAAACTGAGTTTGATGAATGGCGAGCTCAGCTCGACGAACTCTGAACTCAGTTCGACGAATTCTTGAACTGAGTTCTACACACAGTCTTTTGCTGTATAGTGTTGAGTGTGTCTTCATCACTCAACGCATGTGGACGTAGACAGATTTCTGTCAGCCCACAACATAGGTAAGAGTTTACCTAACTTGGCCACTTAGGTTACTTCCTGCCTTTCCAGCATATTCACTTTGTGACCACCTATCACATCACTTAGACCACCTGTCTAGACTTGTTCCATGGAACATCCTGCATATGATGAGCTTAAACAACATCAAATACAACTATGCTCTTAGTGTTGATGAAGATGCCTCTTCAAATCCAATCTAGGGAACATTATGGGCAATGGACCCAAAAATCTCCCCCTATTTGAAGAAGTCAGAACACCCAACAACAATAAGTGGCATTAACAAAATATGTTTCTAAATCCATACAGCTGTAGATTATAATCTGCTACAACTGCAAGCTTATGCTATATTAATATAGTGTGCTCAAATTTATTGTATTGAGTTAATAAGTTAAGTCAATGCATCCTCATACTACTTTAGCAATAGCTCAAGTAATATGTACTCTCATGTATACCACTTAATACTTAAGTGGAGCACCACTAGAGGCATTGCCCTTTATATATTGCCACACATATCTCCCCCTTTCTGTCTTCTTCAATAGATATATTTATTAATTAAGTAGAAAATATCATCGGAGAGATCATCTTATGATCCTAAACAAAGTCCTATGTTGATACTACTAAGGAAATCATCCTAGTGATCAGTCTACTAGATTAGGAGTCATACCTTCTGTGTTGATACAATAATACAACACAACACTACAACATTTGAACTAGCTGCTAACATAGTTCTACTTGAGTGAACCATCGATCCACTTGAGCTGGCTGATGGTTGTCTCTCTTCTCATATTCTCTCCCTTGGTCTGTGCATTGTCCTTAAGAAAAACTGATCATCTGTTGTGATAGCTAATTTACTACAGCAGCTGCTTGCTCCTTCTCAACAGGAGCTTGATACTATTCTAGCAAGTGCTGGACATGCTCCCCCTTTATAGGAGCATTTCCTGTCATCATTTCTGCAGGTGATGAGCTTGTTTCCCCTCAACAGGAGCATCCCTGTCATTCCCTCTGCTGGACACTTGAGTCCATCTAACTCTTGAAACCACTGAAAGGACTTTATAGTATTGATGTCAAATCAAAGACTTATCTACCTGGGGGGGGGGGGGGTTATGATTCTGATGCGGTAGAATTTCTGTTTGACAATCTTGAGTTTGACGAATTATTCAGATTTCATCGAGCTCCATTCGATGAATTCTTCTGATTTCGTCAAGCTCTATTCGATGAAAGAAGGGTATTTCATCGAGCTCCATTCATGTTGATCCTTATCAACTCCCTAGCACCTTGCACAGTTTCTTTTTGCTGAGCCAGACCTTCTCCCCTTATTTAGCATCTGACTTGCCTTTGGATTCAGGTATCTGATTAGCAGTACAAGAGTGTTCAACCCACTTAGTATTTTCTTGATCATTACATTGATCTCCACTCTTAATCACCACTTGATCAATGCCTTCTTGGTTTCTGAATAGACAGGGATGGTGCTGGTCTGTTTTGATTCTTTTCTCTCCCTAGCTGATTGAAACTGATACTAATGGTACAACTGCCAGCTTTCACTTCTCATGAGGTTAAATGTTCTCCTGCAGCTGCTTACTGCAGGTTCAGATGATCTTGAATTCTGAGCATACATTTCTCTTTAGGTTTCCTCTAAAGAGTCTAACAGCTGATGATACCACTTGAGAAACTTTTCAGCTGAGCATTATGTGCTCCTTCCTTGCTGCTCTTAAAGGAGATACCTGTGCTTTCCTCAGAGATGAGTACAGCCTACTTGTCCTATCCAGATTTGCTGGTGTGGCAGCAAGACTTTGTCCAACCAGACATTCCTGCAGGTTGGATCCAGCTGGCATTCATCCATGATCATGGCCAGTTACCACTCCGATAGTGATTGTACCATTTGACTAGAGAGCATATCTTTAGAGTAGATACAACTGACCCAGCTCTCCCATGCCACTTGATACCACTTGTACCCTTCTTCAAGAATGTACACATCATGCTTATCCTTGGAAAATGATGCATAGGATAATTTCCTTGTTCCAGTATAAGTTTTGGAACATCTTCTATCCAAGTGCCACATGGGGGATGTGCACTAAGACTAACCTGCAAAATAAAATTACCTTACCTTAGGACCCCAATAGGTATTGGGTCATAGGTTCCTGTTAGCCTGAAATCTGACTTGCCTACCTGCAAAATTTCTGACATGTAGGCTAACTCTTACTATAGACACAGAAGGATTGTGCCAGCAATCTAGGGAAAAATGCCCCACCTTGCCACAACACCAACACTCATGGATATTATATCTTTTTTTATGAGCAGGTCTTGTAGTGTGGTTCACTGATGACTGAACAGAATGAAGATGAGCAACAACTTTCTTCGGGTTCCTTTCAATAAGGATCTGACTGAAGGTCATTCTTCCAGCAGGCTTTCTTTGATTGCCCTGAATGGTATTTACAGCTGTCTTCTTTGCAGATGACAAGTTGTTTATATCATCATAGCACTAAATATAAATGGTCTAGAATGGGCCATTTGTACTATTTCATGGGGAGCCTTAAAGGCACTCATTCCCCTACCCTTTCTTCTTCCATTGGAAGATACTCTTGTATGCTTACAAGAAGAATTCCCATTCTCCTAGTGACCATGAATGCAACCTTGGTCATACCTATGAGAAGGGAGGATTACCTTGTGAAAGGTTCACTATGGCACAATAGGAGCTTGGCCTCTCCTCCGAGATTGGATAACTTCTGTAATCTGTTGGATCCCTAGTTGATTTGGGCTAGGTTCACTGACTTAGGATGTGACTTATCATGTATAGCCAGGGTCAAGTTGTGTCCTAGAGTCTAGGTCAAGTCCTTAGGCTCAACTCCAGATGGACCAGCTTTCAACAAGACCATCAGAGACTCCAGTCCAACAAGTTTTCAAGACCAAGTAAAGTGAGTTCGACATTCGTCGAACTCAGCTCGACGATCGTGAGACAATTCTTAGTGCTGAGCTCGACGATCTGTGTTCTCTGTTCGACGAATGTTGAGGTTCTTCATCAAGCCAAAGTCAGGACAACTTCAAGATTTTTCTAAGCCCAGCTTCAAGCTTCGGTCGACGAATTATATTATGAGCTCGACGAACTTGGACCTCAAGTTGTCAATTTCTCAGGTCGACGAAGTCAGCTTCTCAGTTCAACGAATGCTGTACTCTACTCTGCGATTTCTGGACTCAGAGAATTTGTGTCGACACTTAGGGTTTGTGTCGACACCAGACAATTTGTGTCGACACCAACTTAGGTCGACAACAGAGGATTTGTGTCGACACCAGGATATTAGTCGACACCAGCTTATGTCGACACCAGAGTACTTGTGTCGACACCAAGATCAATCTGTCGACACCAACTTATGTCGACAAAGCATTTCAACAGATGCATAATATTTTGCCTAAGTCCAGAACTTTTCTCAACTCGACGAATTTGATTCTCAGCTCGACGAATGAAGACTGTCTGTTCGACGAATGAAGACCGTCTGTTTGACGAATGAAGATTGTCTGTTTGACGAACTCTCTCAAGCTCAGCTCGACGAACTCAAGCTCAGCTCGACGAACACAAGTGCAACTCGACGAATTTGATTCTCAGCTTGACGAATGAAGACTATCTATTCGACTAATGAAGACCGTCTGTTTGACGAATGAAGATTGTCTGTTCGACGAACTCTCTCAAGCTCAGCTCGACGAACTCAAGCTCAGCTCGACGAATACAAGTGCAGCTCGACGAATTGTGTTCTTCATTCGACAAATCCAGACTAGGTTTTCTTTAAGTTTCCCGTCCCGTTTCTTGGCGCTGATTCCTGAACATTTAATGCCAGATCTTCTCGGAATGTTACCGTTAGAACGCGCATTGACTATGGACGATTACATGCCGTTTTTCCATGGGACAGTTAGGGGAAATTATTGATTATCGCTTCTTTCCAAAGTCGACTGCAATTACTGCTCGACATTCAAAAGTTTGAATGTTCCTCAGTCAGAAGAAGACACACAGTAAGAGAGAAAAAGTATCAAGCAGTGATAGAGTAACAGATACACAGTACATCAAGCAATACACAATCAGACAGACACTCTGAGGTTGCAGAGAAGAACAATCATTCCCAAATCAAAAGTTCTTGACTGCAATCAGTCTTAACTAGAGAACATTTTCAAGAAGAAGAAGAAGAACAATCAAATTCAATCAAGAGTCTTCTTCTTTCTATTCTCAGGACAACTTCAAAGTACAACAAAACTTTATCTATCAAAAGAAGTTCCTGAAGCAGTTCTAGTCCAGGCATTCTAGGTCTTTGAAGACCTATCACCCTGAAGCAGTGCTCCAGCTTTCCTGACCAATTCAAGATCTCAGGGGGAGCAAGATCTGCTACAATCAATCCACAAGTCTTCTCTCTGATTGTTGACAGAGAAGACACTATCACCTTCTTTCCAATTCCTATACAGGGTTTTAAATCCCTTCAAAATTATTCTGGTTATAAGTCTTCTTCCAAAAGACTTGAGGTTTGGTTTTTGAGCACCTGAACAAAAGCTCATTGGTGTCAGGCACCTGATCAAAAACCTGAGTGGATTCCTACCAGGGTGGTAGAAGAGTGGATGTACCCAGGTTGGGGAACCACTATAAAATTCTTGTGTCGTCTGGTTGCTCTTTTCTTTTGTTTTCTAGCTGTGCTCTGTGATTGCTCTATGATTGTTCTGTGATTGTTTAGGTTGCTGTGTTTATTTATTTTGTTTGCTTCCCTGTTCACTTAGGAATACAACAAAAGTTGTAAAAAGTTTTAAGAAAGCACAATACTCTATTCACCCCCCTCTAGAGTATTTCAGATCTAGCCTGCACTTTCAATTGGTATCAGAGGGAGGTTGGTTAAAATACCACACCTTAGTGGTTGCACAGGCTAACACCTGAACCACAAAGATCCCTCTAGTTAGATCTGTTTGTTTTAAGTTTGTTATTAGATTTATTTCTTCACAGACATGGCCCAAAACAAAGATTATGCAAGCATCAGACCTCCAGTGTGTAATCTTAACAAGTTTGCCATCTGGAAGGCAAAAATCAGATTATACATGAACTCTATTGATGAGGATATCTTTTCTGCTATTTTGACAGGTGTACCTCCAGCACCTGCAGCTCCTACCAGCACTTCTACCAACATGACTGCAGTGCCTCCTCCAGAAAACAATGATGCATACAAGAAAGCCAAGATGGCTGATGCTAAGACAATGAATATCTTAGCCTAGACTATGTCAGATGACATATTCCAGAAGGTGGCTTAGTGCACCTCAGCCAAGGCCATTTGGGATTCCCTTAACCAAATAGTAGCGGGATCTGCAGATGAAAGAAATGACAGAAGATCCAATCTCATATCCATATATGAGAACTTTAAAAAGGATGAGAATGAATCAGTGGCAGACATGTACAACAGGCTGAGCACAATCATCAATGAGCTCAAAACTCTGGATAAGGACATCACCTTGACAGAGGTTAATGATAAGATTCTGATGTGCTTCCCTAGCTCTTGGGATTCCAGAATCTGGCCAATCAAAGAAGCCATAAGCCTCAATGAGATATCAACTGAGTCTCTGTTAGGTAAATTGAAATCCTATGAGCAGCTGATCAAATCAAGAGAAGCAGCAGAATAGAAGGCAACAACTCCAGTTAGAAAGGAGCACATCATAGCCTTCAAAGCATCTGAAGAAAGTGAGACATCAAATTTCAATGAAGAGCTCATGAGCCTCTTTGCCAAAAGGTTCTACAAGATGGCAAGGAAGGATTTCAGAAGGAAATCATCCAGACAGGATGATAAGCCCAAGTTTGACAAGACACCAACCAAGGAGGTGGTGTGCTTTGGGTGCAGAAAACCTGGACACTATATTTCAGAATGTCCAGAAAACCAGAAGAAGGACAAGAGCAGAGAAAAGGACTCCAGGAGAAGACATAGCAGCAGACCCACTTCCAGCAAATATAAAAAGAAAGACAAGGGATTTGTTGCTGAGACTTGGAGTTACACTAAAGAAGAAACATCCTCTTCCAGTTCAAGTGAAGAAGAGGAAGAAGCCAGATCCAAGGAGGTGTGCCTTATGGCAATTGATGCCTCCAGGAGCAATTCTGGATCAGAAGAAGAATCGGAAGATGAAGCTGCCTCAGACTTAGAGGCAGATCATGTTATTTCTAGCTTTGACTTTAGTTCTGATTTATTTAAAGCTGAATTCAAATCTATGTGCCTAGACTTAACCAACTAATAAAAGGAAATAAAAACTCTTAGAGAAAGCCTAGGAAATCTTTAGTCTGTAAATTCAGAAAACATTAAGCTAACAGACCAATTAACCTTAGCTAATGAGCAAATAATTAAACAAAAATCTGAATTATGTGAGGCCAAGCAACTTGAGCAATCTCTCAATGGGAGAAGCCGCAAGCTGATGGACATCACAAGCATAGTGAATGCCAGATTAAATGGCAAGCTGGGCTTGGGTGCTTCGTCAAGTTTACCCCCCATAATAAAGAAAAATATTCTTTCAACCCCCATCAAATTTATCTCTGCTAAGGGAAAGGAAAAGATTATGAACAAATCATTGTCTAAAAACACTCCTAAACCTATAGACAAGAGAAATAAAAATCTGAAAACAACAAATAAAAACAAAGTTCAGCAGCATTCGTCGAACGCAGATCGACGAAATGTGGCCAGTTCGTCGAACCCAGATCGACGAACGCTGAACGCAAACTTCAGATATAATAATTCGTCTAACTGCAATCGACGAACTGTGTATGGTTCATCGAGCAGAGGTCGACGAACTTGGGGCACAGACAATGGCTATTGTCATTCTCTGAGCAGAGATCGACGATCTCAGCCCTATTCATCGAACTCTGGTCGACGAACTTACAACAATTCGTCGAACCCAGAAAGACCAAACTCAAATCATTTCTCTTACAGAAATCTTAAGCCAACTAATAAGATATTTAATCCAGTGGCTGATTGGGTAATTCCACCTAGGAGATATCACCCCTTAGGGTATAAATCACAACCTGCTTTATCAGTTATATCTAGTTTTTCATTCCAACCAAATCAAGGACCCAAGGTAACCTGGGTCAAGAATAATTGAGTTTTGTTTTTTCTTTGCAGGTACAGGTGAAGAGCTGTCCAAGGGTGAGTCAGACCTGGTACTTGGACAGTAGTTGCTCCAAACACATGATAGGCAGCAAGGGCAATTTATCCAACTATAAGCCCAAGCTAGGACCAAAGGTGATTTTTGGAGATTCCAACAGTGGTCAATCAGAAGGATATGGGACAGTGAAGATTGGAGCAGTGACCTTCAGGAAAGTAACTTATGTAAGAGGACTTAAACATAACCTTATATCCGTAAGTCAATTATGTGATGAAGGTTATCAGGTATATTTTAACTCTACTTCCTGTTCTATTATTGATAATAAAAACAAAACTGTTTTAATTGGACTTAGACAAGGTAACATATATTTAGTAGATTTTTTTTCTGCCACAACTGATATCTGCTTACTGAATGTTACTAGTAATCAAAATGAGTTATGTCATAAAAGATTAGGACATGTAAACCTTAAGAATATATCTAGGTTATCTAAAGACAACCTTGTTAGAGGCTTACCTTCTAGCCCCTACAAGAAGGAAAGCCTATGCAGGGCTTGTCAATTAGGCAAGAAAACCAAAACTAGCTTTAAATCTATTAATAAAAGTGATTCACCTAGGATATTGTACTTGCTTCATGTGGATCTATTTGGACTCATTGCAGTACAAAGCCTAGGAGGGAAGTCTTATACTTTAGTGATTGTTGATGACTTCTCTATATTCAGTTGGGTAGCCTTTTTGAGAGCTAAGTCAGATACATTCAAGGTTCTTACAGATTTTCTCAGGACCATACAGATTGAGTTCTCTACTTATGTTACATTGATCAGAAGTGATCATGGCACAGAGTTTGAGTCTCTTCTTATGCATGAGTTCTGTGAGAAGGAAGGTATCAGGTAGTGCTTCTCAGCTCCTAGAACTCCCCAACAAAATGGGGTTGCTGAAAGGAAAAATAGGACACTCATTGAATCTGTAAGCACATTATTGGCAGATGCTTACATGCCTCTATGCTTTTGGGCAGAAGCTGTAAACACTGCTAATTATGTCCTGAATAGAAGCCTTATACATAAACTGAAGAACAAGTCCCCCTATGAATTACTTAAAGGGAAGCAACCTAAAATCACATATTTTAATGTTTTTGGTTGCATTTGTTACATTCACACAAATAACAAGAGATACATTAGAAAGTTTGAGGCCAAGGCTGAAGAAGGGAATTTTCTAGGATATTCCCAAGTAAGCAAGGCCTATAGGGTGTTCAATAAATCAACTCTTAAAATTGAAGAATCTGTTCATGTATCTTTTGATGAAGCTAACATGTCATATAAGGAGAAAGAGATTTCTACCAATAGCTTATTGCAGGTACCTCAACTGTGTGAGTCTATGGATGGACTAAACCTTACCTAAGAGGTATCAAACCATCCTACTCTACAGGTTGCTGAAGAAAGTGAAGAAGAAATTCAAGAGGAAGTGGCTGAACTTCCCTCAATAGCTAGTACCATTCCCCAAGAGGAATTAATTACAGAAGCTGTTGTTCAACCAACTCCACCAACTGATATTGTCACACTTAGAGATCACCCCAGATCTCAAGTGATTGGAGACATTTCAGCAGGTGTACAGACAATGCATCAACTCAACCAAGACTTGATGCATGCCTGTTTTCTCTCTCAAATTGAACCTCTCACCATTCATGAGGAAGAGCAAGATCCCCACTAGATCATTGCAATGCAAGAGGAACTAAATCAGTTTGAGAGATGTAGAGTTTGGGATTTGGTTCCAAGACCCCATAACTACCCAGTTATTGGAACCAAATGGGTCTACAGGAACAAGTCAGATGCTCAAGGCAACATAGTGAGGAACAAGGCTAGGCTTGTTGCTCAAGGCTACATGCAAGAGGAAGGAATAGACTATGACCAAACCTTTGCCCCTATTGCAAGGTTAGAGGCCATTAGGATATTCCTTGCCTATGCAGCTCACAAGAGATTCAAGGTCTACCAAATAGATGTCAAAAGTGCATTTCTAAATAGAGTACTTCAAGAAGAAGTTTATGTAGAACAACATCCAGGTTTTATCTCTCCAACTCAACCCTCTTTTGTTTTTAAATTGCATAAAGCTCTCTATGGTTTAAAGCACGCTCCAAGAGCTTGGTATGAGACCCTAGCAAGCTTTCTTTTAGAGCATAAATTTATAAGAGGAACCATAGATAAAACACTTTTCACTAGACATCATAAGGACCAAATATTGTTAGTACAAATATATGTGGATGACATTATTTTGGGGTCTACTGATCCCAAATTGTGCAAGAGGTTTGCTGACCTCATGCATTCTAAATTTGAGATGAGTAGCATGGGTGAGCTTTCCTACTTCCTTGGTCTCCAAGTGAAGCAGCTCCCAGATGGTATCTTCCTCTCCCAAGCTAAGTATGCTAAAGAGCATATCAAAAAGTTTGGGATGGGTGATGCTTCAGGGATGAAAACCCATATGGCTACAAATGCTGTTGTGGATTCTGATGTAGCAGGGAAACCTGTGGATCAGAAAAATTATAGGGCAATTGTTGGATCCCTATTATACCTCACAGCTAGCAGACCTGATATAATGTTTGCCACATGCCTTTGTGCTAGGTTCCAAGTGAACCCTAAAGAATCTCACCTTATTTTCCTAAAATGAATTTTGAGATATGTAAAGAGTTGTCCTAGTCTAGGACTCTGGTATCCTGTAGAGTCAGAGTTTGAGTTAATTGGATACTCAGATGCTGACTATGCTGGATGTAGAGTGGACATGAAAAGTACCTCTGGAACTTGCCAGTTCCTTGGTATGACACTTGTCTCCTAGTTTTGTAAAAAGCAGACATCTGTGTCTACATCAACTACAGAAGCAGAATACATGGCTGCTGGCAGCTGCTGTTCACAGATGTTATGGATACAAAATCAACTCTTAGATTATGGTGTCAACTTAAATAATTCAACTCTATTTTGTGATAATACTAGTGCTATTGCTATAACACAGAATCCAGTTCACCATTCTAGGACTAAACATATTGAAATAAGACATTATTTCATTAGAGATAATGTAGACAAAAAGAAAATTAACTTAATCCATATTCCTACTGATTTACAGAGAGCAAACATTTTCACCAAGCCATTGGATGAGAAAACCCATCTGTTCTTTATAAATCAACTGGGCATGATTAATGAAGAAGAGTTAACCTAGTTTCTGTCTGCATTCGACGAATTTTCTAGAGTTCGTCGAACGGAGTTCGATGACTTAGGGAAAGTTTGAGAGATTCTCATCGAACGGAGATCGACGAATTCTCTATGTGTGGAAATAATTTTCGTCGACTGGAGATCGACGAACTTTGCTTCAGAAGACATTTCGTCGAACGGAGTTCGACGAACTGTTTTCGATTCTTTTGGATGAGATCGACGAATTATCTATCTATAATTTATTTCGTCGAGCTCAGTTCGAAGAATTTTTCTTTTTCGTGGAACGGAGTTTGTCGATTCATATTCTGAAAATCTTATATCTAGGTTTTCTTCGACCTCCATCCCGCGCTTTCAGTTCTTTTGCTCTTGATCGCCGTTTTTCTCTGTGTTTTTCCCGCAGGTCATTAATGACGATTCCAGCAAGCACGTTAGCAGCGATGAAGTTTGATACTGGATTAGATATGGACTTCGATTCTTTTCAACATTCTGACCCCATCTTTATGTATATCTTGGAACTGTTGGAAGAACTTAATCTAAAGGATTTCATGACCAGGCGCATTAAACTACATGCTACTGAAATAAGAGAATGTGTTTTGAAAGTGCAGCTAGATCTGATATACTCTAGAGGGGGGGGGGGGGGGGGGGTGAATAGAGTATATGGTGTTTTTAACACTTTTACAACTGCTGTTGTATTTTAGTGTGTGTGTGTGTGTGTGTGTGTGTGCAGGGAAGCAAGTATAATAAATCAAAAAGAAAACAGCAATGGACTAATCACAGCACATTCACAGAGCAAGGCCAGAAAACAAAAGGAAAAGAAAGCAACCAGACGACACAAGAATTTTATAGTGGTTCCCCAAATCTGGGTAGTCCACTCTTCTACCACCCCGGTAGGAACCCACTGCAGGAAGGGGTTGATCAGGTGTCCTGGCACCAATGGGGTTTTGATCAGGTTCCCAAAAACCAAACCCTCAAGTCTTTTGGTGGGAGACTTGCAACCAGAATAATTTTGAAGGGAATTAAAACCCTATACAGAGGTGGAGTGAGAGGGTGATGAGGTCTTCTCTTTCTCAAGTCAAATGAGAAGGCTTGTGGAATGTTGTTTAGCAGCTTTGCTCCCCCTGAGATGTAGAATGGATCAGGAAGAATGCGGGAGCACTGCTTCAGGGTGATAGGTCTCAAAGACCTAGAATTCCAGGTCCAGAGAAAGTGTTCAGGAACTTCTTGCAACTGATATGAATGTATTGTTTCTTGAAGTTATCCTTAGTGAAAGCAGATGAAGAAGACTCTTGATATTGATGTAGTGTTCTTCTTCTAGATCAATTTCTCTCTGGGCCAAGAATGAATTCCTTTTCTTGTTGTTTTCTGTTGTGTATCTCTGTGTTCCTCACTGTTTCTGTATATCTGTCTATTTCTCATAAGAACACACTCGAATTTTTGAATGTCGAGCAGTAATGGCAGACGGCCTGGAAAGGAAGCAGCAATTAATTATTTCCCCAACTGTTTCCATGGGAAAAAGGCATGTAATAATCCAGAATTAACTGCGCATCCTAACGGTAGTATTCTGTGAAAGACTGCCATTAATTGTCCAGGAATCAGCGCCATGGAATGAGACAGGAACGGAAGAAGACCTAGTCTGGAATCGTCGACCGAAGAACATAATTATTCGAGCTGAGTTTAGAGTTCGTCGAGCTAAGCAGAGTTCGTCGAGCTGAGCTGAGTTTGTCGAGCTGAGCTGAGTTCGTCGAGCTGAGCTGAGTTCGTCGAGCTGACAGTCTTCATTCGTTGAATAGACAACCTTCAATATCAGACAAACACTATTCGTTGAGCAGAGAACTAAATTCGTCGAGCTGAGAATAAACTTCGTCGAACTGAGAAAAGTTCTGGACTTGGAAGAAATACTCTACATCTGCTGAATTGCTGTGTCGACACAAAATGGTGTCGACAGATTGGTCTTGGTGTCGATATAAATCCTCTGGTGTCGACAGATTGATCTTGGTGTCGACACAAATCCTCTGGTGTCGACATAAGCTGGTGTCGACTGAAATCCTGGTGTCGACACAAATCGCCTGGTGTCGACACAAGCCCTAAGCGTCGACACAAATTCTCTGAGTACACAAATCGTTGAGTAGAGATCAACATTCGTCGAACTGACAAGCTGTGAACTAGAGGTCCAAATTCATCGAGCTCAGAATATAATTCGTCGATCGAAGCATGAAGCTGGACTTAGAGAAATTCTGAAGTAGTCCTGATAAGCTTGAGGTAAAAATCCCGGTGTTCGTTGAGCAAAGAACACAGTTTGTCGAGCTTAGCACTGCGAATTGTCTCACGATCGTCGAGCGCAGAACTTCCTTCGTCGAGCTGAGTTCGACGAACGTCGAACTCATTTCACTTAGTCTAAAAAACTGATAGATCTAGAGTTCCTGATGGTCTTGAAGAAGGCTGGTCCATCTGAAGTTGAGATAGAGGACTGTCCTAGACTCTAAGACAAGAACTTGACCCAAACTATACATGATGGTTCACAACCTAAGTCAGTGAACCTAGCCCAAATCAACTAGGGATCCAACAATCTCCCCCTATTTGGGTGAGGTCACTAACAGAAACTCCAAGCAAAGAACAAACAGAAAAACAAAGCAAAATCAAGAGATATATCTAGCAGAGAATTTACAACACATGCAACAGATATATATATACATACTGGCTTTGTTTTAATGCAAGATATAGACTGAAATAGAAGCAGAAATGAAAAGAAAACACAAAATTACTTCTCTGATTTCTTCTGTTTTGGCTTGACTTCTGATGCTTTATCTCCTGGCTTCTTGAAAATGATTTCCCTATTGGGATCTGAAGCTTGAGCCTTGGTCATAGTCATGTCAGCTGCCCCTATGATGTTCAGTGAAGTGGCTCTGGGGACAACTGCTTCTGGTTGAAGATGCATGTACTCATCAACATTGAGTAGCTTGTTTGCTTTCCCAAATCTCTTTAATTCATCTCTCCTGTACTGAGATATAGTAGTTAAGCCTGTTGTGTCCTTGACTTCAGCTTTAGCCTTGTTGATTAGAGATAAGCCAATGATCTCTTGGAATCTTGCCATTCTGGCTGTGTTGGCTGTTTCTGGATCTTCAGGAGGAGAATAGGGCCTTTCAGCTTCATGTTCCTTAGATTCCTGGTGCTGATGCTGTTGTTGTCTGCCTGAAGATGGTGGCCTTGGCTGACTGCCACCAGAGGATCTCCCTGTTTGTCTCTGATAAGTTTGAATAGGAGCAGATCTCTGAGAGCTAGAGCCAGAGGCACCTGCTGCTGGAGGAGGAGGAGGGGGATCCTTTCTGTATCTATGCACTGGGGTAGGAGAGTATCTTCTATTCCTCTTCCTTTCTTTTTGCTGGTTCTTTGATAGCCACATCCATGCAGGCATCCCTTTGTAAGGAGAAACATTGTGCAGAATATAGTATGGAGTGTCTGCAGTGGGATTAGGCTTGGGAGCAGGAGGAGGAGGAGCCTTCCTTTTCTTAGAGAGCAACTTCTTTTTCTTTTTAGCAGCCTCCTCATCTGATTCATCATCATCATCATCAGAATCTGAACTTTGAGGGTTATCATACAGAGCATTCAACTTCCTCAGAGTGGCATCGGGAATGACAAGAGGTTTTTCTTGAGGGGGGATAGAAGGTTCAGAGGATGAGGGTTCAACAGCAGTAGAGATAGAACTTGCAGCTGCTGCCTTATTCTCTTCTTAAATGTCTGCTAGAATGAGCTCATCCAGATCAGGCATGGGAGAATCATCCATGACAAAATCTGGGACAGGGCAGATTTCTGGAACAGACACAGGAGTTGGAACAGCAGTAGGAGCAGCAAAGGTGTCACAAAGTTGCCTGGCAACTACTGGACTTGCTGGAGAGGTATACTGGACAATAGCCAAATATGGCTTAGCAATCTCTACTGAAGGAAGCTTCATATATACAGGATCAAAGATCTGAAGTATCTCAGATAAATTAACTATGGGATTTATAAGGAAATCACCAACAGTTGTTATTGAATCCAGTGACTCATCAAAGCTACTGTCAGTGTCCATGAATTGAATAAAATCAATTGTTGTATCTGTAACTACATTATCTGTATCTATATCTGTAGTATCTGTATCTGTATCTACTGTATTCACTTCTGCAGCTGCTGCACCAGCTTCATCATGGAGCATCTACCCCTGCCTGGGTTCAGGAGAACCTGGAGCCAGGCCCCTGAATGAAGAGGGGGCAGCAGAGAGGGCTGAGATTTGGGCAGATAAAGAATCAATGGAATTCACTAGAGGTGTAATGGCCTCTGTGATGAGTGATTTGATAAGAGGAGTCAGAAGAGAGATGATGGAGGGAATGGTGGAAGAATCGATAAGTGGAGAAAGAATAGTAGAGGAGGAAGGAAGAATATGTGGAGGTGATAAAGGAGGGAGAACAGTGTGTGACTCAGTGGGTATGGTGTAGGATGGAATAGTGGATAGGTGTGGTGGAAGAGGGGATTGAGGAGGTGAGGGAATATGTGTTTCAGTAGGGGAAACTGGAGGTGTCGGGATATGTGGAAGATCAGGCGGTGGAGATTGATGTTGAGGTGGAGTCAATTGAGGTGCAGGAGGAGTGGGAAGAGATTTGGTAGGGGGAATGGCCTCTTCAGTGTCAGGGTGAGGAGTGACCTTGACGGTCCTGGTGATCTCAGAAGCATTGATGGAGGAGGAGGAACCCTTGGAGGGTTTGGTGATTGTCCTCTCCCATCAGCCAAACAAGTCACAGGTGAGGCGCTTGCTGGCGTTGATGAATGTGGTCAGGGAGACCAAACATTCACTAGACTTTTCCTGGAGGAAAATCCCCAGGACTCTGCCGTAGCAGACTTCCTTCTTGCTAATTCTCTTCTTGATTAGGTCAAAGAAAACCATGCCCCAATCGACCTGACGCTTGTTGAGCACTGCGCACATGATCAGGAATTGATGGCGAGTGATATAATCATGTGCCGAGTGTTTGACCATCAGAATTTTCCCTACAATGTCGACCAAAAATTGATAGGCGGCTGACAGTTGTTTCTTCAGAAGCTTATTAGGGTTGTTGCCGGAGAAACCCATGACTTTCAACATATTAGCATATTCCTCAGCATCCATTTCCAAGTTGTCTTCCCCATTGATCAGTCCAAAAATTTCAGAGAGTACTGCTGGGGACAGTGAAACGGCAGTGTTTCCAATATTTCCTGTCAGATTGCCATCTTCAGAAACTGTGGCAGTGTACACCCATTCTCTTATCTCGATTGAGTGTAGCTTGATGCTGCGTGTCATGAAATCCTTGAGATGCAATTCTTCAAGTAATTCAAGGATGTACAGAAAAATTGGATCGGAATGTTGGAAGGACTCAAAGTCCATTGAAAATGCTGCATCAAACTTCATCGCTGCAAGTGCTCCTGGAGGAATCGCCATTGATGACCTGCAAAGAAAATCACAGAGAAAACGGAGATCAAGAGCAAAGGAACTGAAAGCGCGGGACGGAGGTCGAAGAAAACCTAGATATAGGATTTTCAGAATATGAATCGACAAGCTCCGTTCCACGAAAAGAGACAGATCTTCGAACTGGGATCGACGAAATACGTTACAGGAGAGTAGTTCGTCGAACCCATTCAGAAGAATTGAAAACAGTTCGTCGAACTCTGTTCGATGAAATGGTTTCTGAAGCAAGGTTCGTCGATCTCCGGTCGACGAAAATTGTTTCCACACAGAGAATTCGTCGATCTCCGTTCGACGAGAATCTCTCAAACTTTCCCTAAGTCGTCGAACTCCGTTCGACGAACTCTGGAAAATTCGTCGAATGCAGACAGAAATTAATTTAACTCTTCTCCATCAATCATTCCCAGTTGATTTATAAAGAACAGATGAGTTTTCTCATCCAAAGGCTTGGTGAAGATATCTGCTCTCTGTAGATCAGTAGGAATGTGGATCAAGTTAATTTTCTTTTTGTCCACATTATCTCTAATGAAATGATGTCTTATTTCAATATGTTTAGTCCTAGAATGATGAACTGGATTCTGAGCTATAATAATAGCACTTGTATTATCACAGAATAAGGTTGAATTATTTAAGTTGATACCATAGTCTAGGAGTTGGTTTTGTATCCATAGCATCTGTGAACAGCAGCTGCCAGCAGCCATATACTCTGTCTCAGCAGTTGATGTAGACACATATGTCTGTTTTTTGCAAAACCAAGAGACAAGTCTCATACCCAGGAACTGGCAAGTTCCAGAGGTACTTTTCCTGTCCACTCTACATCCAGTATAGTCAGCATCTGAGTATCCAGTTAACTCAAATTCTGACTCTGCAGGATACCATAGTCCTAAACTAGGACAACTCTTTATATATCTCAAAATCCTTTTTAGAAAAATAAGATGAGATTCTTTAGGATTCACTTGAAATCTAGCACAAAGGCATGTGGCAAACATTATGTCAGGCCTGCTAGCTGTTAAGTATAATAGGGATCCAACATGTTTATACATCTACAATTTCTAATGAAGATGTTTTGACCGGCACCATAGGGAGTACTGCTGTTTCGTTGTCTCCCGCGGTTCTTTCTGAGATATTTGGATTAGTAAACGAAGAAGATAATATGGAAATGGATTCCGAGGAATACAATGATATGTTGAAGTTAATGGGTTTTTTAGGTAGTAACCCTAACAAACTGCTGAAGAAGCAACTGTCTGCCGCCTACCAATTTCTGGCAGACATTGTAGGGAAAGTGCTAATGGGAAAGCACTCAGCGCATGACTACATAACCCGACATCAATTTCTGATCATGTACGCAGTGGTGAACAAGCGCTCTGTAAATTGGAGTAAGGTTTTCTTTGAGTTGATCAAGAAGAAGAACAGCAAGAAGAAAGTCTGCATTGGCAGAATTTTGGGAGTATTTCTTCAAGAGAAGGCTGATGAATGTACGGTCTCCCCGACCATCTTCATAAATGCCAGCAAGCGCCTCACATGCGCTCTGTTTGGCAGGTGGGAGAGGACTATCTCCAAACCCTCCAAGGATTCTTCCTCTTCCATCCCACCTTCTGAGAGCACAAGGGCTGTAAAGGCCACTCCCTTCCCCGCTGAAGAGGTCCTCCCATCTCAATCATCTCTTCTAGCACCCCTTCCTCCACAGAAGCCTCCTCATATGCCTACCCCGCCTTCATCTCCACCTCTAGACATCACCAACATCCCATCTCCTCATTCATATTCCCCTCTGCCAGCAAATCAACCACCCACCCCTCCAACTTCACCTCAGGACACCCACATTCCTACACCTCCTCAGTCTCCTCTTCCCCCACACTTATCCACCATTCCATCTTACATCATACCCTCAGACACAATCATGCCAGATGCACCTACTCCATCTGTTATTCCACCCTCTATTCCATTCTCTTCCCCTTCCCCATTTTGAAAGGGGAAACTAGATCTGATATACTCTAAAGGGGGGGTGAATAGAGTATATGGTGTTTTTTAAAATACAAAGAAAAACTTTTGCAAAGCTTTACAACAATTGTTGTAATGAGTGTAAGCAGGGAAGCAGAAGTAAAACTAATCACAAAACTAAGCTATGCAGAAATTAAACACAAGAAAATCTAGGCCAGAAACAAAAGGAAAACATGCAGAACCAGATGACACAAGGAAATATAGTGGTTCCCCAACTTGGGTACATCCACTCTTCTACCACCCTAGGTAGGAATCCACTGCAGGATGAGTTGGTCAGGTGTCCTGGGCACCAATGAGCTTTTGATAAGGTGCTCAAAAACCAAATCAGATTTTTTGATCAGGTGTCTTGCCACCAATGAGCTTTTGATAAGGTGCTCAAAAACCAAAACAGATTTTTTGATCAGGTGTCTTACCACCAATGAGCTTTTGACAAGGTGCTCAAAAACCAGATTCAAACTTTAGAAGGGAGTTTGAAAAACCCTTTATAGAGAGGGGGTTGAGAGAGTTATGGCAGTCTTCTCTTTTCTCAATCAACTAAGAAGACTAAGTGGATTGATATCAAAGCTCCCCCTGAGTCCTTGATCTTCAGGAAGATGAGCTTTGCTGAGGGTGATAGGCCTTCAAAGATGGATCTCCAGCAAAAGATGATTTCAGCAAGCTGAAATGTTGAGTGTCTGGAGTCTTGAAATGATGTTGGCCTTGAACACTTGAGAGCTGAAGAGATCTGAAGAATGTTTGAAGGTTTGATCTCTTGATGAGTGTTCTTCTGAATTCTTGTTGACAGAATAATTTTCAGAGTCTCTGTATATTGAGAGGTGTCCCTTTCTTGTCAATCTTCTCCTTTTTTTTCTTGTCTGTTCTCGGTCTTTATTCAAAAACATTCTCTTTTATTCTCTGTGTCTGAATAGGATATTACTCTGTCAAAGATAGCCGTTGGTCTGCATTGATTACAGCCTTAATTGCATAATATGTTCTGAAGGAAAGTCCACTGATTTGTTCCTTGAAAAATCCCTTGAAACTTGCTCAAGAAGTAAATGAAAATGGCTGGCAGATCTTCTGAATTAAATGCAGAATAACTTCTATCTGATTTGAATTTGAATTCTGAAAGATAACTGAAATCGTTGAACTGAGCTCTGCTATCGTCGAGCTGAGCTCAGCGAATTGGAAAATGCAAGCAGCAAAGAAATCGTCGATCTGAGCTCAAAGATCGTCGAACTGAGCTCAGAGATAAGGATCCAGTGCAGAGTCAAAATCGTCGACCTGAGCTCAGCGATCGTCGAATGGAGTTCGACGATATTGAGAAGTTGAGCTCAGCGATCGTCGACCAGAGCTCGACGATATTGAGAAGTTTGAGCTCAGCGATCGTCGAATGGAGCTCGACGATCTGTCAATAGTTGAGCTAGACGATCGTCGACCGGAGTTCGACGAAACGTCGTGCTGAGCTCGACGATTTGGACTTAGTCTCCAGAAAAACTTGGGACTTCAGGGCAGCTTCCAATCCTAGCCTTCTAACCCTTAGACTCAATTCTAATTGACCTATTAAGCTATACAGAAGGTCAAAACACAAGTTCCTAGAGACATAGTGATCCTGACCCAAATTAGTAATAGGGTGTTCCAACAATCTCCCCCTATTTGGGTTAGGAAAACTATTTACAGACATAGGAAAAACAAACAACAACATACAATTAGAAAAACATAAAAACAACAGCAGCTAGACATCACAGAACCATCACAGAGATATATATATAAACATGATATCCAGAAGGCAGTCAGAAAAACCAAGAGTTATCACCTTACAGAGTTATTCCTTTTCTTTGCCTTTTACCATTTTGATTTCTCTGTTAGGATCTAAGGCTTGTTGTTTGGATCTGGTATCATCAGCTGCACCCAAATAAATTTGCTTTGATGTCCTGGGAACCACTGCAGCTGGATGCAACTCCATGTACCTGTCTGCATCAAAAAATTTGCTGGAGGCATATCTCTCTAATTCCTTCTGTCTTTGTTCTGACATTGTGGAGATGTTGGAAGTGTCTAGGCCTTTTTCTTTGGCTTTCTTGATTTGATCTAAAGCAGCCAGCTCTTTCATTCTAGCAGTCCAAGCCATAGGATTCTTCTCAGGGTCCTCAAATGGAACAGGTGGCTCATACCTGTTGGAAGAAGTATCTTGAGGAGTCCTGGCAGTCACAGTATCTTTGAGCTTATAGGGGAAAGGACCAGAAGATGTGTCAAAAGGAACATGTCCTCCCCTAGAGTAAGGATGCTGCCTGGAATGCCCTTTGGAGTAAACCTGAGTCTCTCTTTGGTTTCCCCTATATCCTCCCCTTCTGGAGTAAGAGCCCCTAGACTGGCTTTCCCTTTGATAAGTTCTAGCATGAGGTTGGTAGGGAGCCTGGCTTCTAGCAGGGCCTGATCTTGCTGAGCTGCCACCTGCACCTGCATCAGGTGGAGGTGGTGAAGGAGGATGAGGGTGCTTGAACTGAGTGGAATCTTTCTCATACTTCCTCTTCTTCTTCATAGCCTTTAGCTGGTTCTTAGAGAACTGCATCCAATGCTCAGTGATTGGGCAGTTGTGCAGAATATAGTAAGGAACATCATTATCATCTCTAACTTTGGCAGGAGGAACTCTCTTCAAAGCCTTACTTCTTGCTTTCCTTTTCTTAGCAATGGTGGCAGATGAATCATCAGAAGCAGTGTTATAATCCTCAGATTCAGAACTCTGTGCATCATATAAAGCATCAATCTTTTTCATCAGATCTTCTTTTAGCTGAACAGCAGCTGATGGGGCAGAAGCAGAAGCAGAAGGGGCAGCAGATATAACAATAGGTGCAACAGTATATGGAGCAACAGAAACAACTCCAGAAACATCACTAGTAACTTCAGGAGAGATAGCAGCAGCAGATAAAACAACAGGTACAGGAGCACTAGCAGAAACAGTGATTACTTCAGGAATGAGGGCAGCAGCAGCTTCAGAAACAACAACTTCAGCAGGCTCAAAGTCAACAGCCTCTGTCATCAGAAAATCCTGGGGAATGGGCTCATCAGCAGCAGTTGGAACAGAGTCTTCTTCAGCAGCAAGAATAATTTCAGAGGCAGATACAGCCTTGTCTTCAGCAGCAGCAGCAGCAGTAACATTATCAGAAGCAGCATTTACTGAATGAATAAAGGCAGAAATTTTACTGGGGTCACAGCATGAGAAGGGCACCAGAGCCCTAGACAGATCTTCAGAGGGCTGGACAGCATTGGGCTCTGGGAGGCAGCAGTGGTATGCAGTATCAAATGTAGATAGCAAAGACCTTAGGTCTATTGCTAGGACTGGAGTAGCAGAGGCAACAGTTGCAGGAGCAGCAGCAGTAGCAGAAGCAGACATAGAAACAGCATCAGTAGCAGCAGAAGCAGCAGCAACAGCAGCATGAAGGCTGGCTTCATAGGGCATCTCCCCCTGCCTGGATGCAGATACCTCTGGATCAAGGCAACCTGCTGGGGGTGCTGCTTGAGGAGTAAGGAAGGAGGAAAGCCTGGCAGAGAGAGCTGCCACTGACTGTTGTAGAGGAGCTAAAGAGGCCTCCATGAGAAGAGAGAGCCTGGGTGCAAGGAGCTCATACAACTGGTCAGCCAAGGCTGGCAGATCAACATGCTCAAGAGCAGGAGCAGAGGTAGAGGGAATTGGGATGGCTAAGGATGCTGGAGGAGGAGGGCTGAAGGGTGGAATGAATGGCTCAGGAGAGGGGATGGTGGAGATGGAGGATAATGGGATGGATATGGATGGAGTGAATGTGGGTTGGGCAATAATGTGGTGGAGAAGGTCTTGGAAAGAGGTGGAAGAGGATGGTAAGTCTGGAGGAGAGGAGGGGGAATCATCCATGTAGGATTCATCCAGAAGTGTGAAGGATGGAAGGGATGGGGATGAGGTGACATCTGGTGGGGGATAAGAGAATAGGGGATGGAAGTGGTCTGCTGGTGGAGATGAGATGGTTGCTGGAGATGGTATTGATGTTGGAGAGGGGCTGGAAATTGTAATGGTGGAGGTAGCTGGAGTGGTAGATGGAATGGGTAGGGTTGGACTTGGAGGAGGAGAAGCAGCACTAGCAGCAGGCAGGTCCTCTGCAGGGGCAGAGACCTGGGGTGGAGTGACTCTTAGAGTCCTGGTGCCTGAAGGGGCAGATGCTGATGAAGAGGGCCTGCTGGGCTTGATGATTTGCCTGTCCCATTTCCCAAATAGGGCACAGGTGAGTCTCTTGGAGGCATTGATGTGCACTCCAGAGGAGACTAGCAGAGCAGGGCACTTAGCCTGGAGGAAGACTCCCAGAATTCTTCCAAAATTCACAAATGTTTTGTTTATCTTTTTCTTCAGCAGATCAAAAAAGACTTCTCCCCAGTTCAGGCTTTTCCTATCCATCAGAGCTCCCATGAGGCAGAGCTGATATCTGGAGATGGTGTCATGGGCAGAATGTTTGGCCAACAGAACCTTGCCTACTACATCAGCCAGAAACCTGTATTCCACTGACAGGTTCCTCTTAAACAACTTGCTAGGGTTCCCCTCAGGATGACCCATCCTGGCAAGTACATCTGAGAATTCTTCTCCAGAAAGGTCAGCAGAATCTTCACCATTCCTTAAACCAAAAACCTCTGTCAATACTGTTGGGGTCAGAGGTACCTGGGTGCCACCAATAGAGCCAACAATGGTGTTGTTGTCAAGGTTGTGTGCAGTATATACCCATTCTTTGATTTCATCAGAGGCAAGTTTGATTCTGGTTGTCATGAGGGCAGAAAGTTGCTGATCTTTGAATAAATTGAGGATGTCCTGGAAGACTTGATCGGTGGTGTTGAAGGAGTCTAGATCAATATCAAAACCTGCATCAAATTTCATGGCGGCGAGTACAGCGACTGAGACGGCCATGGTACCTGCAAAAACTTAACAAACAAAACGACCAAGGTAGAACTGTTTGGAGGGAAGAAAGAGTTTGCAGAGAAATTGAAAGCGCAAGAGAGAACGACGGCGAAAAATGAGTTTTATATTAGGGTTCGACGCAGAATTGGGAAGATCGTTGAACTCAGTTCGACGATCGAGGCTTCTAAAGGAATCTGAAGAGACTCCAAAATCGTCGATCTCCGTTCGACGATCTGGAAAGGCGTCGAGCTCCGTTCGACGATCGTTCAGTGAACAGAATCGTCGAGCGCCGTTCGACGATCGTTGACCAGAAGAGATAGTCCATACTATCAAAGGAGCGCTGAACTCAGTTCGACGATTCAGGAAATCGTCGAACTCCGGTCGACGATCTTTGGGAAAATCGTCGAGCGCAGTTCAGAGATCAGAGAAATTTTAGACACTAAGGAAAATCAGAATTTTGCCTAGTCTTGGTCATTTTTAGCTTTCAAAATCTTGGATATTATTCAAGACTTCCTCCATCTAACATTCCTAACTGATTTAGGAAGAAAGTATGTTTCTTTTCATCCAAAGGCTTGGTGAAAATATCTCCCCTTTGTAAATCAGTTGGGATATACTGCAATTCAATTTTATTCTTTTCAACATTGTCCCTTAAGAAGTGATGCCTAATCTCTATGTGTTTTGTCCTACTATGGAGGACTGGATTTTGAGCTATGGAGATAGCACTTGTATTGTCACAAAAGATTTTTGACTGCTCTAAGTTGTAACCATAGTCTAGGAGTTGATTTTGAATCCACAGTATTTGTGAACAACAACTGCTTGCAGCCATATATTCAGCTTCAACAGTTGAAGTTGACACAGATGTTTGTTTCTTGCAAAACCAAGAGACAAGTCTATCACCAAGGAACTGACAAGTTCCACTGGTGCTTTTCCTGTCAATTCTGCATCCAGCATAATCAGCATCAGAGAATCCAGTTAACTCAAATGCTGAATCTTTTGGATAGCAGAGACCTAGATTTGGACAACTTTTAACATACCTAAGAATCCTCTTTACTAATGTGAGGTGTGACTCTCTAGGGCTAACTTGGAATCTAGCACATATGCATGTAGCAAACATTATATCTGGTCTACTAGCTGTAAGATACAGTAAAGAGCCAATCATTGCTCTATATGTTGTCTGATCAACAGGTTTCCCATGTTCATCAGCATCCAATACAGCATTGGTAGGCATGGGTGTTTTCATACAAGATGCCTCAGACATGCCAAATTTCTTAACCAGCTCATTAGCATATTTGGTTTGAGAAATAAAGATGCCCTCAGCATGTTGTTTGACTTGCAATCCTAGGAAGAAGGATAGCTCACCCATGCTACTCATCTCAAATTTAGAATGCATTAAGTTAGAAAACCTTCTGCACAATTTTGAGTCAGTAGAACCAAAAATGATATCGTCTACATAGATTTGTACTAGTAGGGTATGGGACTTATGGGTTCTAATGAAAAGAGTTTGGTCTACTCTACCCCTTATAAAACCATTTTCCAAGAGAAAGCATGCTAGGGTCTCATACCATGCTCTAGGAGCTTGCTTGAGACCATATAATGCTTTATTTAATCTAAAAACAAAATCAGGATGAGTTGGAGAGATAAAACCTGGAGGTTGTCTGACATAGACTTCCTCTTTGATGTCTCCATTTAAAAAGGCACTCTTGACATCCATCTGATAAACCTTGAAGCCTTTGTGAGCTGCATAAGCTAAGAATATCCTGATGGCCTCTAATCTTGCAACAGGTGCAAAGGTCTGGTCGTAGTCAATTCCTTCTTCTTGAGAATATCCTTGGGCAACTAGTCTTGCCTTGTTCCTTATAATTACTCCTTGATCATCCAGTTTGTTTCTGAATACCCATTTTGTTCCAACAATGGAATGATCCTTAGGCTTTGGCACTAGTTCCCATACTTTGTTCCTCTCAAATTGATGCAACTCCTCTTGCATGGCAATGATCCAGTGTGGATCTTGCTCTGCATCTTGAATGGACTGAGGTTCAATTTGAGAAAGGAAGTAGGTGTGCAACAGGTTTTGGTTGACCTGATTTCTGGTTTGCACACCAGCTGAGATTTCTCCAATTATCTGGGAAATTGGATGGTCTCTTGATGTTACTAAATCAACAGGGGGTGTTGATTATTCACCAACCTGTGTTGTTGTTTCCTCTTATGGTACAACAACTGGCTCTTCAGGTTGTGCTTCAATATGTTGAGCATTGCTTTCATCTTCACTGCTTTCATCCTCTTGAGCAACTTGTAGCTTGTTCATATCTTCAACTAGAGAGTGTTCCTGCAAAGGTTCTATGGTAGAAGGGATCTTCTCCTTGAAAGACATGTTAGTTTCATCAAAAGAAACATGAACAGATTCCTCAATTTTCAATGATGATTTATTGAAAACCCTATAGGCCTTGCTGATCATGGAGTATCCCAGAAACACTCCTTCATCAGCTTTGGCTTGAAATTTTGCTAGATGTTTCTTATCATTATTGTGAATATAGCAAATGCAACCAAAAATTTTGAAATAGTCAACTTTAGGTTTCTTCCCTTTGAGTAATTCATAGGGAGTCTTTCCCTTCAGTTTATGTATCAGGCTTCTGTTCAGCACATAGTTGGAGGTGTTCACTGCCTCTGCCCAGAAGGATAGAGGTAGATGAGCATCTGACAACAATGTAGTGGCAGATTCAATAAGGGTTCTATTTTTCCTTTCAGCTACCCCATTTTGTTGAGGAGTTCTAGGAGCTGAGAAAGTATGCCTGATCCCTTCACTCTGACAGAACTCTTGCATAAGAAGAGAATCAAACTCTGTCCCATGATCACTTCTGATCAGGGCAATGTGAGTATTGAACTCAATCTTTATACATTTGAGAAACTCTGTCAGACACTTAAAGTTATCAGACTTCTTCCTTAGAAAGAACACCCAAGTGAATCTAGAGAAGTCATCTACAATCACTAAAGTGTAGGATTTCCCTCCTAGGCTTTGTACTGTGATGGGTCCAAATAGATCCATGTGTAACAGATACAATATCCTAGGTGAATCACTCTTATTAAGTGACTTAAAACTGTTTTTAGTTTGCTTGCCTAATTGACAAGCCTTGCAGAGTCCTTCCTTCTTGTAGGGGCCAGAAGGTAGTCCTCTAACAAGGTTTTCCTTGGAGAGCCTAGCAATAGTTCTAAGGTTTAGATGTCCTAATCTCTTATGCCATAAAACATTTGGTCTACAAACTGAGTTGAATAAACAGATATCTATAGTAGTTGAAAGAAAGTCTACCAGGTAGATGTTACCTTTCCTTTTACCTGTCAACACAGTTGTGTTGTCCTCTGACTTGATTTTGCATGAAGTTTTGCTGAAGGTCACCTGGTAGCCTTCATCACATAGCTGACTGATGCTGATTAGGTTGTGCTTCAGTCCTTCCACATATGCTACCTTCTTGAAGGTTACAGAACCAATCTGGACTTCTCCATATCCTTTAGTTTGTCCAAAGTTGGAATCACCAAAGATAACTTTGGGTCCAAGCTTGGCTCTAAAGGAATTGAGGTTGTCCTTGTTCCCTGTCATGTGCTTAGAGCATCCACTATCCAAATACCATTGCTGGTTAGATGTTGGATAGGTCTTCACCTGCACATAAAATAATTTACTTGTTTTTGACCCAGTTTATCTTGGGCCTAGGTTGATAACCTCTAAATTCAGAAATGAAAAACATCCCTGGCTGACTCTTATATCCTTCAGGATGATATCTCCTTGGAGGTATAATCCATTCAGTATAAGGGTTAAAGGTTTGGGATGAAGAACCCTTAGGATTCAATTTTGACTTGCCCTTGAGAAAATTTTCAAAGCTTTGACCTCTGTTCGACGATCTTGGAGCTGCGTTCGACAATCGTGGGTCAGATCGTCGAGCTCCGTTCGACGGTCGACTATGGCTGAGGTCAGGTATATGGGATCGTCGACCAGCGTTCGACGAACTTGGCTGAGATCGTCGATCTGCGTTCGACGATTTTGCCTGAGATCGTCGAGCTGCGTTCGGCGATCGTCGATCTTCATTCGGCGATCGTCGATCTACGTTCGACGATTTGTGCTGGACTTTAGTTTTCTGAGGCAGATCAGAATTTTTCCTGGCAACCTCTACAACTCCCTTTCCCTTGTCAGAAATGAACTTGATAGGGGTTGTTAGAACAATAGGTTGGCTGGATGAGGCACCCAAGCCCAGTGTACTGTTGAATCTTGAGTTCACTGTGCTTGTGATGTCCATCAGCTTGATGCTTCTCCCATTGAGAGATTCTTCAAGCTTCTTGGCCTCAGAGAGTTCACTCTTCAGTGAAGCTATCTGTTCCCTATGGTTCTCCAACTCCTGAGAGAGTTTGAGGTTTTCTGATTTTAAACCACTTTGTTCAGATAATTGATTTCTGAGAGAGATGATCTCTTTCTCAGACTTTAGCAGGTCTAGACATAGTGCTTTAAATTCAAGTTTAAAATCTTCTGAAGTGAAATCAAAAGAGCTGATTACCTGATCCTCTTCAGGTTGAGTCTCTGAGTCTGATTCTGACTCCTCTTCCTCTGAGTTGTGTTGTGAGGCATTGATTGCCATCATGCAGAACTCCTTTTCCTCTGCATCATCCTCATCATCACTTGAGCTGGAAGAGGCTTCTGACTCCTCTTCAGTCTCACTCCAGGATTCAGCAACAAATCCTTTCCTTGTGTGCTTATTTCTGCTGGAGGAAGGTTTGCTACTTCCATTCCTTTTGGAGTCCTTCTCCTTTCTTCTTTCTTTTCTGTCCCTTCTGTCCTTGTTCTTGTTCTCTGGACAGTCAGGAACCATATGCCCTGGTTTCCTGCAACCAAAGCAAATGATGTCTTTACTATTGCCAATGGACTTGTCATACCTTGGCTTATCCTGCTCCTTGTATGATATTCTTCTGAAGTCCTTTCTGGCCATCTTATAGAATCTTTTGGCCAACAAGCTGAGAAGTTCATCATTGGCTGCTCCTTTTTCTTCAGGCAGATCCTCAGTTGCCTTGAATGCTATAGTCTTCTCCTTTCTTGTGGCTGGTGAAGCAGCCTTCTGTTCTTCTTCTCTGTTCTTGATGAGTAGCTCATAAGATTTGAGCTTACCCAACAAGGCTTCAGTGGTGATCTCATTCAGGCTTCTGGCATCTTTAATTGGCCAGATTCTTGAATCCCAAGTGCTGGGGAAGCACATTAGGATCTTGTCATTAAGTTCTGTCAGTGAGATCTCTTTGTCTAATATCCTCAGTTCACTGACAATTAGACTCAGTCTGTTGTACATGTCTCCCACTGACTCAGTTTCTCCCTTCTTGAAGTTCTCATATTGGGAGATGAGATGGGATCTTCTGTCCTTTCTCTCATCAGCTGATCCTGAAACTATTTCTGAGAGCTTGTCCCAGATCTCCTTGGCTGAATTACATTCAGCTACCTTCTGAAAAATATCATCTGACATTGTCTGAGCTAGAATGTTCATTGCCTTGGCATCAACTACTTTCCACTTTTTGATGTCAGCATCTGTTCCTGATGGAGGTGGAACAGCATTTGTGCTTGTGCTCTCTGGAGGTCTTGGACACACTGTCAGAACAAAATTAAAAATATCTTCGTCAATAGAATTCATGTAGAGTTTAATCCTTGCTTTCCAAAGTGCAAACTTTGATAGATTGCACACTGGAGGTCTGGTGCTAGCATAATCTTTGTTTTGGGCCATGACTTGTGCAAGCTAAATAAAAATAAAGGAAGGATCTAGTTTGGGATCTTTGGGGTTCAGGTGTTAGCCTGTACAACCAAACAGATATGGTATGTTTAACCAACCTGGCTCTGATACCAATTGAAAGGGGAAACTAGATCTGATATACTCTAAAGGGGGGGTGAATAGAGTATATGGTGTTTTTTAAAATACAAAGAAAAACTTTTGCAAAGCTTTACAACAATTGTTGTAATGAGTGTAAGCAGGGAAGCAGAAGTAAAACTAATCACAAAACTAAGCTATGCAGAAATTAAACACAAGAAAATCTAGGCCAGAAACAAAAGGAAAACATGCAGAACCAGATGACACAAGGAAATATAGTGGTTCCCCAACTTGGGTACATCCACTCTTCTACCACCCTAGGTAGGAATCCACTGCAGGATGAGTTGGTCAGGTGTCCTGGGCACCAATGAGCTTTTGATAAGGTGCTCAAAAACCAAATCAGATTTTTTGATCAGGTGTCTTGCCACCAATGAGCTTTTGATAAGGTGCTCAAAAACCAAAACAGATTTTTTGATCAGGTGTCTTGCCACCAATGAGCTTTTGACAAGGTGCTCAAAAACCAGATTCAAACTTTTGAAGGGAGTTTGAAAAACCCTTTACAGAGAGGGGGTTGAGAGAGTTATGGCAGTCTTCTCTTTTCTCAATCAACTGAGAAGACTAAGTGGATTGATATCAAAGCTCCCCCTGAGTCCTTGATCTTCAGGAAGATGAGCTTTGCTGAGGGTGATAGGCCTTCAAAGATGGATCTCCAGCAAAAGATGATTTCAGCAAGCTGAAATGTTGAGTGTCTGGAGTCTTGAAATGATGTTGGCCTTGAACACTTGAGAGCTGAAGAGATCTGAAGAATGTTTGAAGGTTTGATCTCTTGATGAGTGTTCTTCTGAATTCTTGTTGACAGAATAATTTTCAGAGTCTCTGTATATTGAGAGGTGTCCCTTTCTTGTCAATCTTCTCCTTTTTTTTTCTTGTCTGTTCTCGGTCTTTATTCAAAAACATTCTCTTTTATTCTCTGTGTCTGAATAGGATATTACTCTGTCAAAGATAGCCGTTGGTCTGCATTGATTACAGCCTTAATTGCATAATATGTTCTGAAGGAAAGTCCACTGATTTGTTCCTTGAAAAATCCCTTGAAACTTGCTCCAGAAGTAAATGAAAATGGCTGGCAGATCTTCTGAATTAAATGCAGAATAACTTCTATCTGATTTGAATTTGAATTCTGAAAGATAACTGAAATCGTCGAACTGAGCTCTGCTATCGTCGAGCTGAGCTCAGCGAATTGGAAAATGCAAGCAGCAAAGAAATCGTCGATCTGAGCTCAAAGATCGTCGAACTGAGCTCAGAGATAAGGATCCAGTGCAGAGTCAAAATCGTCGACCTGAGCTCAGCGATCGTCGAATGGAGTTCGACGATATTGAGAAGTTGAGCTCAGCGATCGTCGACCAGAGCTCGACGATATTGAGAAGTTTGAGCTCAGCGATCGTCGAATGGAGCTCGACGATCTGTCAATAGTTGAGCTAGACGATCGTCGACCGGAGTTCGACGAAACGTCGTGCTGAGCTCGACGATTTGGACTTAGTCTCCAGAAAAACTTGGGACTTCAGGGCAGCTTCCAATCCTAGCCTTCTAACCCTTAGACTCAATTCTAATTGACCTATTAAGCTATACAGAAGGTCAAAACACAAGTTCCTAGAGACATAGTGATCCTGACCCAAATTAGTAATAGGGTGTTCCAACACATTTGATCCATCAACCATCATCTCCTTGCTCACTCATCTCATAAAATCTCTCATCAAAGAGGCCATTACACCTCTTGTGACCTCCATCAATTCCTTATCTGCCCAAATCTCTCTTCTATCTGCTGTCTCCTCTTCATCTAGGGGCCTGGCTCCAGGTTATCCTGAACCCAGGCAGGGGGAGATGCTCAGTGATGAAGTTGCAGCAGATGTAGATACAGCAGCAGCAGTCACAACAGCAGTTCTCTCTCCAGCAGATGTAGATTCAGATGAGGATACAAAAATTTTGACAGATTTTGATTCTGAAATGATTGAGTTAATTCAATTTATGAATACTGACAATGATCTAGATGAGTCAGTTGAGGAAATAAAACCTGTTGGTGATTTCTATTTAAATCCCACAGTGAATTTGTCTGTTTTGTTAAGCAGTTTTGATACAGTTTTTATGCAGTTTCTTCCAGCTGAGTTCACTAAGCCATGTTTGGCTATTGTACCATACACCTCTCCAGTAAGTCCAGCAGTTGCTAAGCAACTCTGTGATAATTTTGCTCTCTCAGCTTCAGCTTCCATCTCAGCTTCTAGTTCAGAGGTCATTCCAGAAGATACTTCAGTGCCAGTTTCAGCACCAGATTTTATTATGGATGACTCTCCCCTGCCAGATTTGGATGAGCTAATTCTAGCTGACATAGAAGAAGAGAATAAGGCAGCAGCTGAAAGCTCTGTCCCTGTTGTTTCTGTTTCCTATGCAGCTTCCTCCTCCATTATTGATATTCCAGTTCCTGAACCTTCTGCCCCTCCTCCAGAAAAAGCAGTTATTTCTGATAAAGCTTTGAAAGCTTTGGATGCTCTTTATGATATCCCTCAGGGTTCTGAGTCTGAAGAAGATGATGATGATGACTCAGATGAAGATGCTGCAAGTAAGAAAAAGAGATTGTTGTCAAAGAAGAGAAAGGCTCCTCCTCCTCTTGCTCCCAAGCCAAATCCCACTACAGACACCCCTTACTATATTCTGCATAATGTAACTCCATACAAGGGGATGCCTGGATGGATGTGGCTTTCAAAGAACCAACAGAAGGATAGAAAAAGAAGCAGGAGATATTCCCCTCCTCTAGTGCATAGATACAGGAAGGATCCTCCTCCTCCTTCTCCAGCAGCTGGTGCCTCTGGCCCCTCTAGCTCTCAGAGATCTGCCCCAATGCAAACTTATCAGAGACAGTCGGGGAGATCCTCTAGAAGCAGCCAGCAGAGGCAATCCTCCTCAGGTAGTAAAAGTCAACAGCATCATCAGCAGCAACAACAATAAATTTCTGATGTTCAAAAAGCTGAAAGTCCAAAGAGACCTCTCTCTCCTCCAATCCCTTTTGAAGATCCTGAAACTGCTAACACAACAAGAATGGATAGATACCAGGAATTGATTGAACTATCTTTGATAAATAAAGCCAAGGCTGAAGGCAAAGATACATCAGGACTTACAATCATGTCAAAACATAGAAAGGAAGAGCTGAAAAGGTTTGATAAAGGAAATAAATTGTTTAATGTTGATTCCTATATGAAACTTCATACAGAAGCAGTTGTCCCCAGAGCAACTTCATTTAATATTATTGGGGCAGCTGACATGACTATGACAATAGCTCAAGCTCGAGATCCAAAGAGAGAAATTATCTTCCAGAAGTCAGGAGAAAAGAAAATAGAAGACAAACCTCAGCAGAAGAAGCCAAAAAGTAATCTTTTGTGTTATTTCATTTTCTGTCTATTTTTGTTTTTCAAACTATGCTATCTGTTAAACAAAGCTGTGTATATATATATCAGTTGCATGTGTTATAATTCTCTGCCAGATATATCTCTTTTCTTGCTTTGTTTTTCTATTTTGAGCCTCTGTTAGTGACCTCACCCAAATAGGGGGAGATTGTTGGATCCCTAGCTGATTTGGGCTAGGTTCACTGACTTAGGATGTGACTCATCATGTATAGCCAGGGTCAAGTTGTGTCCTAGTGTAACGCCCCGAAACTCAAAGGAGCGATGGGGGACGTTTTGGGCCAGTTTTGGGTTCTGGCTGAAGGCACACGGCCTGGGACACGGGCGTGTCCCAGGGCGTGTCAAGCTTGTGTCGACACTTAGCCGGGAAGTCGACATTTTGAGCTCGACATTGTGTCGAGCCTGGGCACACGGCCTGCGACACGGGCGTGTCGCAGGGCGTGTCGACCTGTGTCGACACTTAGCCTGCGAAGTCGACACTCTGCGTTCGACGAAGTGTCGAGACATGACACACGGCCTGCGACACGGGCGTGTCGACCCGTGTCGACACTCGTCCCGGGGAGTCGACATTTTGCTCGACGTTGTGTCGAGACAAGGCACACGGCCTAGGACATGGGCGTGTCCAAGGCCGTGTCGTCAGGTCGACGATCTTCGCTCGACGAAGTATCGAGTGTCGAGACCGTGTACACGGCCTGGAGCCCAGGCGTGTTGAGGTGACACGGGCAAGGACATAGGCGTGTCCTAGAACCCGTGTAGTGCTCGGGTTATTTTCAGAGAAAAACGATGGGTGTACACGGCCAGCCACATGACCGTGTCAGGTGGAACACGGGCATGTCAGATCGAACACGGGCATGTTCGATGCCCGTATGTTGTTCCATGCACGTCGATTTTGACGGCGAATGAGGCACACGGCCCTGGACACGGGCGTGTGACAGGCCGTGTGCGGTCCAGATTGGGCATTTCAGTCTCGAATCAAAACCGTTCATTTCTTTAATTGATGATCCAACGGCTGGGGGTTGTTCCTGAAGGGATATACCCGGGATTGGGCCTTAGAAACCCTCACTTTTCATGAGTGGTTGTCTTTCTAAAACTTAGAGAGAGAGGAGAGTCAAGGAAGGAAGAAGGAGCTAGATCCGACCATTGGAGGAGCTTCGAAGCTCCAAATCGCGAGCCGACTCCGTATCCACGGAGGCAAATCTAGTGCGGGGCTTTTCATCCTCTTACTTTCCCATGGCGCCAAAGAAGAACGCAAGGGTAACGATTCTCTTCTTGAGCATGAGTAGCTCTCCTTCTTTGCATAGGAAGCCCGCTCTCGCGAGTTTGTGGAGAGTTGGAGGCGTTCCTTCGGGTATATATTTGAAGTCCCCGTTGTTTAGAGTCCGTAAGCGAGAACAGACATAGGCATGATGTGTGAAGCCTATCCGGACATGTTGGTCTGGATCGGTGATGTTGCATTGCATAATGCCGGAGAGGACTCCGTGCTATTGGTTGTTTTTCGGATTTTCTACACGGTAGATTGCAACAGGGAGCCTTGGGAATTAACCCAAAGGTGCACCCGGAAAACTGGGCGGATGCGTGATCTTTCCAACTTGGTGGCCTGAGAGCCAACTTGAACATAACCGGGTTATGTGAATTGTGATGAAAATGGGACTCGGGGGAAGTTTGACCCGCTCAAATGGCTTAAATTGTCGTTGCGATGTGAGCACGGGTTAGATGGAACTGTACCCGTTCTATGTCGTTCAGTTAACGAGACCTAAGGGTACGTGGCACTTGCCGTTGGCATAGATTAGGGTCTTCGGCGGTCAATGGCTTAAATTGTCGTGACCCAGGCCAAGAAGACAAAATTCTCATAGGTTTGGCCGTCAAAGTGGCGGTGGTGAGTCCGGAATGTCTATGGCTTTAATTGACGTGACATCGACCGGTTCACCGAGAATGTGCCCTGAGAGCACGGGGCGTGTGGCCGTGCGAGCCAACGTCTGTGATGAAATGAATATTGTTATATATTGCTCGCTTATGCTAATGAAATGCAGGGAAGGAGCATCGCCGCCCCGAGTTGGGGGCGTGATCGTTATAATTTGGTCAGCATTGCTGACCGTTGCCTTGTTTTGCCACCGTGCGGTGGTTCGTTGCTTGCAGGTGCTGCTGGACCAAGCGGTCAATAGCGTGCTAAAGCCCATGTGCGAAGCCGGCCCTCGAAGGCCTAATTAGAAGTGTTTACTGTTTTATTCATGTATGACCGGCCTGCATGCCGTGGTTTGTAAATCATGTAATATCAAGTGAAACATTTTGTAAGGCCTTAAGGCTTGTATTGGTATATGTATAACATTCCTATTTTGTATTAGTGGACATTCATGCTTTAGTGCTGGGTTCTTTGTTTCAACTTATTAATCTGCTTCCGCTAGAATGCTCTATGTAGGACGATATGATTGGTTGGATGGTTTCCATGAGTAACCACCCGGTCTGTCTGTAGTATATGGCGTCGGGCCCCGGCCGGACCTACTGCTATATGCTATGCGACGGATAGGGGGGCATTATAATTTGGTATCAGACTATTGGTTTTGGTCGGGCTTAAGATGAATTCGTGGGTGAATTCTTTTTAAGGAGTGGTGAGCACATTGTGTGCGTCATCGTTATAACAGTAAAAGAACCCATGAATGTCCACTTAGGAATGAAAGTACTCGTGTTTGAGGAACCTGCGTGTTCCTATAATTGCTGTTTGCAATTTTACTTGGTCGCTTAACGGTGTTTTGTACCACTATAGGTGACCAGAAGTGGTGTTGGGCCGTCAGAACGTCGAGTTTCTGAGGCTAGCAGTGCACCAGATGTTGCTCCTACAACACCTCTATCGGCTGAGAACATACGATTGGTGGCCGAAGCTATGTTGGCCGTGATAAATGCGCAGCCTGCAAGGCAAACGCAGCAGCCCGCTCCTACGATGGAGCAGGAACCTCTTCAAGAGGCTGAGACGAGGAGAGTGGAGCAAGTGGTTGTGGAACCGGTGGTGCCAAGGAGGGCAACCGAGAGGCAGCTTAAGCATGTAATGAGTTTTAACCCTCCGGTATTCTCGGGGTTGGGAACCCCATCTCAAGCTGAAGACTGGCTCTCCAGGGTGAAGAGAGTCATGACAGCAACAGAGACAGAGGAGTGTCAAATGACCACCATCGCTACGTTCCTTCTCGACGGTGAAGCGAGAATGTGGTGGGAAGGTTTGGAGCTGCACTTATTGAGAGGTAGGCAACTTGTTGATGTCTCGATGGAGGAGTTCTCGAGATTGTTCTTGGCTAGATACCTCCCTTCGGCGCAGAGGATAGCGTTGGAGAATGAGTTTTTGAAGTTGGTTCAGGGTGAGAGGAGCGTGGATGAATATCTCCACGAGTTTACTCGTTTGAGTCGATATGCTAGCTCCACTATTGCGGATGAGGAGCACAAAACGAATCGATTCTACGAAGGCTTGAGAGATGAGTTGAGATTACTACTCTCGGGGACAATGACGCAGGGTTTCTTAACCTTGGTCAACACTGCCCGGTCCTTGGAGAAGAATGTACAAGCAAAGAAAAGCTTGGGTGATAGGAAATCTGAATTCAAAGTGCCGACTACTTCAAAGTCCGGCTATCGGAGGTCTTTCAAGAAGCATAGGACTTCGGGTCCACCTCCTTCTGGTGCTTCTGGGGCAACTACGAGTCGGACCCCGGGTGCATGTTTTACTTGTGGAAAGACGGGGCACTTTGCCCGCGATTGTTGGAGCGGACGTCCTAAGTCCGAGAGAAGGCCGGGAGCTACTTATGAAGAGAAGGGAAAGGCGGTGGAGTCGACCGCATCCCACTATGCTCCGGCCCAACCAAGGGTCTATAATCTTGGCCAGCAGGAGGCCAACAAACAGGCTGATGTGGTGACAGGTAGGGTTTGATTTATAGCAAGTCAATTTCTTTAAATACTTGTTATGCACATGTTACCTTACCACTGCTTGTTTAGGATTTGTATTGATTTGTGAAAATCCGGCACGAGCGCTCTTCGATACGGGAGCTTCACACTCCTTGTCCGAAGGATTTATATCACGCATCAGAGTCCCTTCTTCGATGGCGAAGGATAAGTTGGATGTGTTGTTGCCCAATGGGTGTTCGATGCGAGCGGATAGGATCTGCGATGTTAAGATTCGTATTGGGGATCAGGAGTTCGACCTGCAGGCGTCTTTACTTCCATTGGTGGAGTTCGACGTTATATTTGGCATGGACTGGCTCTCGGAGCAGCATGCCTATATTGACTGCGGTCGCAAGGAAGTCAAGCTGGGAGCAAGTCATGGGACAACTTTTACGGGCTTAAAGGGGTCGAGCAAGACGTTGATGTCTGCTCTTTAGGTGGTGAAGGCGGTTCGTGCCGGTGCAGAACTGTTCTATACATTAGTGAAGGTTGCAAAGCCGAAGCCCGCATTAGATTGTATATCAGTGGTATCGGAATACCCTGATGTATTCCCCGCAGATCTTCCTGGAGCCCCGCCTCAACGGGAGATAGATTTTACGATTGAGCTAGTGCCAGGTGCAAAGCCTGTGTCACGATCTCCTTATCGGCTAGCGCCTAAGGAAATGGCGGAGCTGAAAGTTCAACTGCAAGAGTTGTTGGAGCAAGGGTATGTGCGCCCGAGTTCTTCGCCTTGGAGCGCACCGGTCCTCTTTGTTAAGAAGAAGGACGGAAGCTTGAGGCTATGTATTGATTATCGGGAGCTCAACAAGTTGACGGAGAAGAACAAATACCCGATCCCCCGGATTGATGATCTTTTTGATCAGTTAGTCCGGTCGATGGTGTACTCGAAGTTGGATCTCAAGGCTGGGTACTATCAGCTGCGAATAAGGGAGAGTGATATCCCGAAGACAGCGTTTAGTACGAGATACGGGCATTATGAGTTTACGGTCATGCCGTTTGGGCTGACTAATGCGCCGTCAGTGTTCATGGATTTGATGAACAAGACTTTCAGGGAGTACTTGGACCATTTCGTGATCGTCTTCATCGACGATATTTTGGTGTACTCGCAAAGTGAGGAAGATCACTTCAATCATCTTCATTTGGTTTTGGAGACGCTAAGGAGAAATTAACTGTATGCCAAGTTCTCGAAGTGCGAGTTTTGGTTGTCCTCAGTGGCGTTCCTCGGTCACATAGTGAGTGGAGAGGGTATTGTTGTGGATCTGGCGAAGATCGTTGCGATACGGGAGTGGCCTGAGCTTGTTACGGTAACAGAAGTCCGGAGCTTTCTGGGGCTTGCCGGCTATTATAGGCGCTTCGTAGAGAACTTCTCGCGGATAGCGTTACCTCTCACTACTTTGACGAGGAAGGAGCATAAGTTCGTTTAGACGCCGAAGTGTGCGCGAGCTTTTGAGGAGTTGAAGTGTCGGTTGACCACGGCGCCTGTGCTGAGTTCGCCATGTGGGACCGAAGGCTATGAGATTTATAGTGATGCTTCGGGCAGCAGTTTGGTTTGCGTGCTACTGCAACACGGAAGTGTAATTGCTTATGGCTCGAGACAGCTAAAAGTGCATGAAAGGAACTATCTGGTCCATGACTTGGAGTTAGCGGCCGTGATTTTTGCCTTGAAGCTGTGGAGACACTATTTGTATGGTGTGAAGATTGATATCTACACCGATCATAAGAGCCTGAAGTATCTTATTGATCAGAAGGATCTGAATATGCGGCAGCGTAGATGGATGGAGTTCCTGGGGGACTATATATTCAAGATCCACTACGTGCCTGGTAAAGGGAATGCGGTTGCAGACGCATTGAGTCGCCGAGCCCCAGCTCAAGCCAATTGGCTATCGGTGCATGATGAGCGGTTGGTGCGGGAGTTGGAGGCGTTGGAGATTGTTTGTGTGGACAGACAATCAAGTGCTGAAGCAGTTTTGAATTTGACTGAAGTTCAATATGACACGGCTGATCGTATTCAGCAGGCTTTGGATATGGATGCTCATATGAAGCAGTTCATGGTAGAGGCTCTGGATGGGTCAAATTCCTAATTCGTCGTGGAGGACAGATTACTTTGGAAGGACGGTCGTCTGTGCATCCCAAGTGTGGGTAATTTACGGGTGGAGTTGTTGTACGAGGCACACCATTCCAAGTACTCGATTCACCCGGGGAGCACGAAGATGTACCGTGATGTGAAGAAACTATTTTGGTGGTCGGGTTTGAAGAAAGATGTGGCGCTCTACGTAGCGAAGTGCCAAACTTGCGCCTTGGTGAAGGCGGAGTGCCAAAAGCAGGGAGGATTTCTTAAGTCCTTGCCTATCCCGGAGTGGAAATTCGACGGCATCTCTATGGACTTTGTGCACGGTTTGCCAAGGTCGCAAAAGGGGAACGACGCTATTTGGGTGGTCGTGGATCGGTTAACGAAGGTGTCGCATTTCATTCCGCATAGGAAGGATGATCCGGTGGAGAAGTTGGCAAAGCTTTATGTGGATAACATAGTACGGCTTCATGGTGTGCCCCGCAGCATCGTGAGTGACCGAGATGGGCGGTTCACATCCAATGATTGGAGGCTTGTGCAGCAAATGTTGGGAACAAAGCTGAAATTCAGCACAGCCTTCCATCCGCAAACGGATGGGCAGACCGAGAGTGTCAATAGAACCATGGAAGACATGCTCCGCATGTGTGTCTTGGATTTTGGAAAGCAGTGGGAAGACCACCTTTATTTGGTGGAGTTCGCATACAACAATATCTACCAAGCGAGTATTCAGATGGCGCCTTTCGAGGCCCTATATGGTAGAAAATGTCGCACGTCGTTGTCTTGGTTAGAAACGGGTGAGTCAAAGTTGTATAAGTGATTGGAAGTGGAGGATGCTACTTCTTTGGTGAGAACCATTCAGGAGAGGTTTCTTATCGCTCAGGACCGGCAAGCGAAGTACTATAATGCCAAGCACAGGAACGTGGAGTTCGCTGTGGGTGACTATGTGTACTTAAAGATCAAGCTGCTCAAGGGTGTCTCGCGGGTGCGGCGATTGAAAAAGCTAAGCCCGAGGTACCTTGGGCCGTTTGAGGTTCTGGAGCGAGTCGGTGAAGCGGCCTATCAGTTAAAGCTTTCAATGGAGCTTAGTGGTTTACATGATGTATTCCATATTTCGGTGCTTCGGAAGGCGCTGCAAGAGCCTACGCAAGTGATCGCGGTTGATCAAGTGCCGGTGGATAGTGGGCTGACGACAAAGGTCAAGCCCGTGCGGATTGAGGACTCGGAGGTCAAGCAGCTACGCAATAAAGAGATCAGGATGGTCAAGGTCCGGTGGGATAATTGCGGTCGTGAGGAGCTCTCTTGGGAGCGAGAGCAGACTATGCTTGACGAATATCCGGAGTTATTCCGCTCAGGTACAAATTTTGGTTTTGTACATGTCTTTCCTTTATGTAATTTCGTGGACGAAATTCTTTTAAGAGGGGGAGAGTTGTAACGCCCCGAAACTCAAAGGAGCGACAGGGGACGTTTTGGGCCAGTTTTGGGTTTTGGCTGAAGGCATACGGCCTGGGACACGAGCGTGTCCCAGGGCGGGTCAAGCTTATGTCGACACTCAGCCAGGAAGTCGACAATTTGAGCTCGACATTGTGTCGAGACTGGGCACACGGCCTGCGACACGGGCGTGTCGTAGGGCGTTTCGACCCGTGTCGACACTTAGCCCGTGAAGTCGACACTCTGCGTTCAACGAAGTGTCGAGACATGGCACACGGCCTGCGACATGGGCGTGTCGCAGGGCGTGTCGACCTGTGTCGACACTCGTCCTGGGGAGTCGACATTTTGCTCGACGTTGTGTCGAGACAAGGCACACGACCTAGGACACGGGCGTGTCCAAGGCCGTGTCATCAGGTCGACGATCTTCGCTCGACGAAGTATCGAGTGTCGAGACCGTGTACACGGCCTGGAGCCCAGGCGTGTTGAGGTGACACGGGCAAGGACACGGGCGTGTCCTAGAACCCGTGCAGTGCTCGGGTTGTTTTCGGGGAAAACGATGGGTGTACACGGCCGGCCACACGGCCGTGTCAGGTGGAACACGAGCGTGTCAGATCGAACACGGGCGTGTTCGATGCCCGTGTGCTGTTCCAGGCGCGTCGATTTTGATGGTGAATGAGGCACACGACCCTAGACACGGCCGTGTGCCAGGGCGTGTGCGGTCCAGATTGGGCATTTCAGTCCCGAATCAAAGTCGTTCATTTCTTTAATTGATGATCCAACGGCTGGGGGTTGTTCCTGAAGGGATATACCCGTGATTGGGCCTTAGAAACCCTCACTTTTCATGAGTGGTTGTATTTCTAAAACTTAGAGAGAGAGAGGAGAGCCAAGGAAGGAAGAAAGAGCTAGATCCGGCCATTGGAGGAGCTTCGAAGCTCCAAATTGCGAGCCGACTACGGATCCACAGAGGCAAAGCTAGTGCGGTGCTTTTCATCCGCTTACTTTCCCATGGCGCCAAAGAAGAACACAAGGGTAACGATTCTCTTCTTGAGCATGAGTAGCTCTCCTTCTTTGCATTGGAAGCCCGCTATCGCGAGTTTGCAGAGAGTTGGAGGCATTCCTTCGGGTAGATATGTGAAGTCCCCATTGTTTAGAGTCCGTAAGTGAGAACGAACATAGGCATGATGTGTGAAGCCTATCCGGACATGTTGGTCTGGATCGGTGATGTTGCGTTGCATAATGCCGGAGAGGACTCCGTGCTATTGGTTGTTTTTCGGGTTTTCTACACGGTAGATTGCAACAGGGACCCTTGGGGATTAACCCAAAGGTGCACCCGGAAAACTGGGCGGATGCGTGATCTTGCCAACTTGGTGGCCTGAGATCCAACTTGAACATAACCGGGTTATGTGAATTGTGATGGAAATGGGACTCGGGGGAAGTTTGACCCGCGCAAATGGCTTAAATTGTCGTTGCGATGTGAGCACGGGTTAGATAGAACCGTACCTATTCTATATCGTTCGGTTAAAGAGACCTAAGGGTACGTGGCACTTGCCGTTGTCATAGATTAGGGTCTTCGGCGGTCAATGGCTTAAATTGTCGTGACCCAGGCCAAGAAGACAAAATGCTCATAGGTTTGGCCGTCAAAGTGGCGGTGGTGAGGTCGAAATGTCTATGGCTTTAATTGACGTGACATCGACCGGTTCACCGAGAATGTTCCCTGAGAGCACGGGGCGTGTGGCCGTGCGAGCCAACGTCTGTGATGAAATGAATATTGTTATATATTGCTCGCTTATGCTAATGAAATGCAGGGAAGAAGCATCGCCGCCCCGAGTTGGGGACGGAATCGTTATAATTTGGTCAGCATTGCTGACCGTTGCGTTGTTTTGCCACCGTGCGGTGGTTTGTTGCTTGCAGGTGCTGCTGGACCAAGCGGTCAATAGCGGGCTAAAGCCCATGTGCGAAGCCGGCCCTCGAAGGCTTAATTGGAAGTGTTTACTATTTTATTCATGTATGACCGACCTGTGTGCCGTGGTTTGTAAATCATGTAATATCAAGAGAAACATTTTGTAAGGCCTTAAGGCTTGTGTTGGTATATATATAACATTCCTATTTTGTATTAGTGGACATTCATGCTTTAGTGCTGGGTTCTTTGTTTCAACTTATTAATCTGCTTCCATTAGAATGCTCTGTGTAGGACGATACGATTGGTTGGATGGTTTCCATGAGTAACCACCCGGTCTGTCTGTAGTATATGGCGTCGGGCCCCGGCCGGACCTACTGCTATATGCTATGCGACGGATAGGGGGGGTGTTACACCTAGAGTCTAGGTCAAGTCCTTAGGCTCAACTGCAGATGGACCAGCTTTCAACAAGACCATCAGAGACTCCAGTCCAACAAGTTTTCAAGACCAAGTAAAGTGAGTTCGACATTTATCGAACTTAGCTCGACGAAAGGAGTTCTGCGCTCGACGATCGTGAGACAATTCTCAGTGCTGAGCTCGACGATCTGTGTTCTCTGTTCGACGAATGTTGAGGTTCTTCATCAAGCCAAAGTTAGGACAACTTCAAGATTTTTTTAAGTCCAGCTTCAAGCTTCGGTCGACGAATTATATTCTGAGCTCGACAAACTTGGACCTCAAGTTGTTAATTTCTCAGGTCGACGAAGTCAGTTTCTCAGGTCGACGAATGTTGTACTCTACTCTGCGATTTCTGGATTCAGATAATTTGTGTCGACACTTAGGGTTTGTATCGACACCAGACAATTTGTGTCGACACCAACTTACGTCAGCACCAGAGGATTTGTGTCGACACCAGGATATCAGTCGACACTAGCTTATGTCGACACCAGAGGACTTGTGTCGACACAAAGATCAATCTGTCGACACCAACTTATGTCGACACAGCATTTCAGCAGATGCAGAATATTTTGCCTAAGTCCAGAACTTTTATCAACTCGAAGAATTTGATTCTCAGCTCGACGAATGAAGACTGTCTGTTCGACGAATGAAGACCGTCTATTTGACGAATGAAGATTGTCTGTTTGACGAACTCTCTCAAGCTCAGCTTGACGAACTCAAGCTCAGCTCGACGAACACAAGTGCAACTCGACGAATTTGATTCTCAGCTCGACGAATGAAGACTGTCTGTTCGACGAATGAAGACCGTCTGTTTGACGAATGAAGATTGTTTGTTCGACGAACTCTCTCAAGCTCAGCCCGACGAACTCAAGCTCAACTCGACGAACACAAGTGCTTCTCGACGAATTGTGTTCTTCGTTCGACGAATCCAGACTAGGTTTTCTTTAAGTTTCCCGTCCCGTTTCTTGGCGCTGATTCCTGAACATTTAATGCCAGATCTTCTCGGAATGTTACCATTAGAACGCGCATTGACTATGGACGATTATATGTCATTTTTCCATGGGACAGTTATGGGAAATTATTGATTGTCGCTTCTTTTCAAAGACGACTGCAATTACTGCTCGACATTCAAAAGTTTGAATGTTCCTCAGTCAGAAGAAGACACACAGTAAGAGAGAAAAAGTATCAAGCAGTGATAGAGTAATAGATACACAGTACAGTAAGCAATACACAATCAGACAGACACTCTGAGGTTGCAGATAAGAACAATCATTCCCAAATCAAAAGTTCTTGACTACAATCAGCCTTGACCAGAGAACATTTTCAAGAAGAAGAAGAAGAACAATCAAATTCAATCAAGAGTCTTCTTCTTTCTATTCTCAGGACAATTTCAAAGGACAACAAAACTTTATCTGTCAAAAGAAGTTCCTGAAGCAATTCTGGTCCTAGCATTCTAGGTCTTTGAAGACCTATCACCCTGAAGCAGTGCTCCAACTTTCCTGACCAATTCAAGATCTCAGGGGGAGCAAGATCTTCTACAATCAATCCACAAGTCTTCTCTCTGATTGTTGACAGAGAAGACACTGTCACCTTCTTTCCAATTCCTGTACAGGGTTTTAAATCCCTTCAAAATTATTCTGGTTGCAAGTCTCCTTCCAAAAGACTTGAGGTTTGGTTTTTGAGCACCTGAATAAAAGCTCATTGGTGTCAGGCACCTGATCAAAAACCTGAGTGGATTCCTACCAGGGTGGTAGAAGAGTGGATGCACCCAGGTTGGGGAACCACTATAAAATTATTGTGTCGTCTGGTTGCTCTTTTCTTTTGTTTTCTGGCTGTGCTCTGTGATTGCTCTGTGATTGTTCTGTGATTGTTTAGGTTGCTGTGTTTATTTATTTTGTTTGCTTCCCTGTTCACTTAGGAATACAACAAAAGTTATAAAAAGTTTTAAGAAAGTATAATACTCTATTCACCCCCCTCTAGAGTATTTCAGATCTAACCTGCACTTTCATAATCCACTCAGATTCAGATTTTTCTCTTGATAGCATCTATCGTAGAGAAATTGTCCACTATCCTCTTCTCCTTTTCAAGTTTTTCTTCAAGAAACTTGATCATAGGGTCCTTATATTTAGTAGACTCAACATGGATATCTACCATGATCTTCAGATGAGCAAATTCCCTCTCTTTCTGGTATAGCAAGGATGAAGTCTCATCTTGCTGGGAAGCAGCTAGCTGGAGGGAGGAAATTTCCTCTACTTGTTTCTTAACAAGCAGCCTGCTTTCCTTGAAAGCTTTAAGAAGGACAACATGATTGTCAATCAATTGATTGATATCATCCTCTATCAAAGGACCCTCATCATTTCTTGATGAGAAAGCATCAGAGTCTGAGCAAGACTCATGACCTGAGTAATAAGAAGAACTAGACAGAGATTGTACCTGATCTAGACCAGGTTGATCCTCGCAGGATTCTTCTTCTTCTTCTGGTGTAGCAATCAGCCCATAGCATCTTCATTCACCTTCCTCCGCTTCATCCACCTCTAAGTAATTATCTGAGTGTGACAGAGGGGCCCTGATCTCCATGCTTGCATCTGCATAGTCATCATCATCTACAAGAGCTAATAATAGTCCAATGTGGTCCTTACTCTGACTGCAGACTTTAAACTTCATTGAGCTCCATGCCATATGGTTCTCCTTTGAACCCAATAATGCAAACCTTTTAGCTATCTTTTGAGGTATACTCAGACTGTTAAGTCCTTTTTGAGTAACCTCCCTCTGATACCACTTCAAAGTCTATGTTTCAAGGATAACTAAATCACGTAGAGGGGGGGGGAGGTGAATATGTTATTGGTCTCTTTGAGACTATCTTTTGCTTTCTTTATAATATCTTGTTGTTATCTTTTATCTTTCAACTTAGGGTGATCTAGAGGTTGTCCTTAACTCCTGTAAATAAGAAAAGAAAAACAATCACAGAAAACACACAGTGATTTATGGTGGTTCGCCAATTGGGTACATCCACTTTCCCTCCCACCTATCCAACTAACTTGTTGGACTAGGCACAAACTCCTCCAAACTGCTCCTAAGAGCTTACACCTCAGATCCCGCAGGATCTCCAAGTATTCTCCAAGACTCACTTCTCAGGCACAAAGGCCTACACTCAGTGGTCAGCAGACCACATACCTTAGGCTGTTAAGCCCTACACTCAGGCTGAGAGGACAGCCCTACCTCAAATCCACAAAGGATCCTACCTCAGGGCTCTACAGTGCTCCTACACTCAGTGACCTGCAAGCCACCTACCTCAGCCTTATCTCTATTGCATACAACTCATTCTTTCCAGCCCTACAACTTCAGGCAAAAGGCCCTACTCTTAGAGTGCTGCAGTACTCTTACAACTCAGTACCCCTCCAGGTACCTACCTCAGTGCCCATCTAGGAACCTACAGCTCAGTGACAAACTTGTCACCTACCTCAGGCACAAAGGCCTTACACTCAGAGAGCAGCACTATTCTACCTCAGGAAATTAAGCCCTACAGCTGAGATCCACACTAAATCCTACCTCAGTACCCCAGCAGGGCACTTACAGCTCAGTGACTAAATAGTCACCTACAACTCAGATTCAGGTAGACTGAATCCTACAGGATGAAGGTGGGTTGATGGATATTCTTGACACAATAGATATTTCTCTGTGTCAAGCATCTTGACTGAGGTAGACTCAACCTAACAATGACTACAAGAATATATTTCCTGAGTCTACCTTCACTGAACTAAGATATACTTAGTCCAAACTATTTCCACAACAACAAGTAATTACTTGTGATGGAAGTTACTTGTAGAGCAATGTTCTGCCACTTCCCGAACTGAGACTGAAGCTCAACCCTAACTACTTCTTCACAGCACCAGGGATTTTCCTTCTGGTCAGTGAAGTTACTGTAGCTAACTGCTGCTACCTGAGCTGAGAAAATCACAGCTCTATCTTTATATACAAGGATGGCTCAACCTCTTCTTCCTTTCCCGGGCTGTGGTGATTCAGCCCTGACTTTGACTCCTGAGGAATAGTCCCCTGAGTCTTCCTTCAGCTTCTGCAAGCTTTCTTCTCTTCACAGCTTCCAGATAAAGATCTTCAGGTGCTTGCGTTACTGGAACTGTGAAGAACCTGCTGCAAGGGTCGGACCTTGGCTTCTATCTTTTCCCTCAGAGAAAATACTCTGAACTAGCTTGCTTGTTCAGGTGAGAATGAGACCAACATTCTTGTTGTTGAAGGTCTTGATCCAACATCTAACTTGCTCTCTATCTTGTAGACTTGAGCTTCTGGTTCTTCTGCTCCACAATAATGGCGAAGAAGAACTAACTTGATTTCTTTTTCCCAGAAGTCTCTTCTTTTTTCTCTGTATGCCTCTTTTCTTTTATTAATTTTTGACCCAACGGCTCTTTGAGCAGTGGGGCCCACGTAATTAATGGCCTGCAACAACTTGCTTTAACACCAACTGTCATAAAGTAGGTCTGCAACAATATTTATCGCGTACTGTAGCCATCCCGCCACTAATTTGAATTATGTTGACTTGTTGACTTGCTGACGTCATCAACTGTGGACTTCGCCAAAAATCAAACACCATTGAATAGGCATTGAGTGAGTAAGCATCACTCAATGCCAAAACACTTAGATAGATTTACTGTCTTGTGGCGTTGAGTGAGTAACCTTCACTCAATGCCAAACTACTTAGAATATAAATCTATTTCTTGGCGTTACGTGATTCAGCTTCACTCAACGCCAACTTGCTTTATAAGCTATCTGCTGCTTGACGTTGAGTGTGTGAGCATCACTCAATGCCAAACTCCTTAGATAAGATTCTTTCTTCACTAGGCGTCGACAACATTGAGTGAGCAACCATCACTCAACGCTTTTTGCCTTAACCATTTTTCCGCTTAACTTGTCTCAGCGCTTTCTTATTCTCAGCTGAAACAAACACTTGTCTCAGCGGTTACGCTGAGACCAACTCCTATCTCAGCGGTTTTGCTGAGACCAACTCCTGTCTCAGCAGTTTTGCTGAGACCAACTCCTGTCTCAGCAGTTTTGCTGAGACCAACTCCTGTCTCGGCAGTTTTACTTAGACCAACATTTCTCTCAATGCTTTTACCTTGAGCATCTCAACTGTCTCAGCTGTCTCAGTGCTTTTCCATTGATCTTCTCAGCTATCTTGATGCTTTTGTCTTAGGCAAATTTTTGAACTTAGTTCGACTAACTGAACTGAGTTCGACGAATGGCAGCTCAGCTCGATGAACTCTGAACTCAGTTCGACGAATTCCTGAACTGAGTCCTACACACAACCTTTTGTTGTATGGCGTTGAGTGTGTCTTCATCACTCAATGCCTATGGACTTAGACAGATTTCTGTCAGCCCACAACATAGGTCAGAGTTTACCTGACTTGGCCACTTAGGCTACTTCCTGTCTTTCCAGCATCTTCACTTTGTGACCACTTGTCACATCACTTATACCACCTATCTAGACTTGTTTCATGGAACATCCTGCACATGATGAGCTTAAACAACATTAAATACAACTATGCTCTTACTATTGATGGAGATGCCTCTTCAAATCCAATATAGGGAACATTGTGGGCAATGGACCCAACACTTCACTTTATAATTTACAATTCTGATTGTTTCAAGCTGGACAGATCTGTCTAACTGCAGTTGCACTGGTGGTGTAGGTAAATATTGCTCTGGCTGCCGGAGAACTCGTCTCAAGGAAGAGACATGGAACACATTGAAAGAACTAGTGCCTAAACACCTAGAGGGGGGGGGGGGTGAATAGGTGCACTTAATCTTTTTAACTTTTAGGGCAGAATCACTGAATTATTAGACCTGTTTATGCAATTCTCTACAGAAATGCAGCACATAAAACACATCAGTTACAGAATAAATCATACACATTGTACACACAGCTTTTATAGTGGTTCCCCAAGGTCTGGGTACATCCACTTTCCCCCTTCGCCTATCTAGTAGTGTACTAGATTCGGCCTAACTTCTCCACTACTTCTCAAATCCACAGATCTTACAGCTCAGAACCCAAACAGGTTCCTACAACTCAGAGTGATCCCACTCCTACAACTCAGGCACAAAGCCCTACCACTCAGTCTTCACCAAGACCTACACTCAGCCTTCAACAAGGCCTACACTCAGCCTTCAACAAGGCCTACACTCAGAGAAATATATCTCCTACACTCAGGCACACAAGCCCTACCACTCAGCCTTTATAAATATAGGCTTATAACTCAGATCCCTTAGGATCCTACAAAAAATAAAGAGTACAAAGATTAATAACCACAACTATGATTGAGAAAGATGAGTTGATTGGCTTCTTGATGAGTTCTTGAAGGAACTTTGCAGAGATCAACCTCCCTTGGCTTTCTTCAAAGCTTCTTAAATTAGAACACAGTAGGGTTGTATCTCTATGCAGATGATCTTCAATCAACTGCTGACTTGAGAATCAGATCTCAATCTGAAACTTTCTTATCAGCCTGGTTCAATAGTTGTCTTCTTAGAAGGAGCTTTCTCTCTCCAACTTCTTAGATCTTCACTTGAAGGTCTTCTTCTTGTTGTTGTCTTTCACTCCAGTGATTTCTTCAATCTCTCTACTGATTATCATCTCCTTATGTTGAAGGAATAAGCCTTTATATAAGCTTTCTTCATGGTGACCGGCTGATCCAGTTTCTAACGATCTTCTAACAGCTCTGACAGTAGCAGTTGACCGGTTGAAATGGCAGCTGTCAAGTCATCCGGTCACTTCTTGAAAACTCTGTCACTGTCTGAAAGTGTCGAGACAGATAGTCTTTATATGTCGACACAAATAGACTAAGTGTCGACACAAGTAGACTAAGTGTCGACACTAGCCTTCATGGTGTCGACACAACTCCTTGTGTTGTAGAAACTGCTTCTCGACACTGCTTCTTCAAAATGTGTCGACACTAATCCTGTGTGTCGACACAAGTCCTTCTTCTTTGATACTTAGTTGATTTCTGCTAAGTGTCGACACAACTCCTTTGTGTCGACACATCTTCTTGTGTTGAAACTTGCTAAGTGTCGACACATCTTCTTTGTGTCGACACATGCCTTCTGTGTTGAAACTTTTGCTGAGTGTCGACACATCTCCTTTGTGTCGACACACTCTTCATGCGTTGAGACTTTTGCTGAGTGTCGACACATCTCCTTTGTGTCGACACATTCTTCATGTGTTGAGACTGTTACTGAGTGTCGACACATCTCCTTTGTGTCGACACTTGTACTTAGACTTTATTGAAATTTGCTAAGTGTCGACACAGCCTCCTAGTGTCGACACTTGTACTTAAACTTTGTTGAAGTTTTGCTGAGTGTCGACACAGCCTCCTAGTGTCGACACTTTTGCTGTCGACAAAGTTTTTCTGAGTGTCGACACTGCTTCTAAATGTCGACACTGATTATGTAGACATTTCTTCATTGTGTGCCGACACTGCCTGTATGTGTCGACACTTTCCTTCTGGTGTCGACTCTGCATTCCTGGTGTCGACACAATTACTCCAAGTGTCGACACTGCTTCTCTAGGTGTTGACACAAGCCTTCTGAAGTGTCGACACTTTTCTTCTAGTGTCGACACATGGACTTAGAAACTTTTCCTGCATACCTGCAGTTACTTAACCTGCACAAAGTAACTCAAAGCACATCAAATACATCTTGATGTATATCATTGAGTAGGGTGAGGCTTCTTCAAATCAGGTACATTTATTCTAATGTACCCAACAATCTCCCCCTATTTGGAGAAGTCATAACCCTTAGTCAATGATATACACCATACATAATAAATTCTCAGTATGATGCAAAACAGTAATATATAATAGGGTAAAAAACTTAAACATGCATGAACAGAACATGTATATACCATTAGCTCAGAATAATTAATGTAATAGATGAACATATAATATTGTTCTTACCAATTCCAACATTTTCATTAGTCAAAAGTTTACATAGAATTTTAATACAAATGATTACAATTTGTAAACTAAAGAAAATGCTATCCTAAGGCTGCTCTGGTTCGTTGATTACAATCCCCTTTCCAGATTGAATCTTTGCTTGAACTGGAGCTTCAGTGTCATCAGCAGCAGCAGGCTTCTTCCCTTTGAGATCTTTCTTTTTCAACTCTTCAGCCTTTATCTGCTGCCTTTCAAAATAGTGATAAGGCTTGGGAAAATACTTGCTATGCTCCTATGCATTAGGAGGTAGCTTTCCCATTTTAGCCTTTCTTCTATACTATACTATGGCCTCTTGCCTATTCTCATGCTTCCTCCACTCCAGGTCAGAATACCACTTGCCTCTATCCAGGACATTGTCCTTAGCAGCCTTCCATGCAGTCAAGATGATATTCCTGGAAGTGAGGCTCCATTGTTCAAAATCAGGTCTCAATTCAGCCTGCTCTCTGAATCTTTTCTTAGATAATTGAGCCTCTTGTTCTTTTAACAAGGCCTCTTGCTCTTTGAGTATTGCCTATGGCACAGGCTGATCAACTTTCTCAAGAATAATATTCTGATTTCCCTCAGGAGGACTATACATATTCTGTATCTCTTGATGTATCATGTCAAAGTCTGGTGGAGGGTATATCACTTGAGCTTCTTCAGCTTGTTCCCCTCTAAAATATGCAGGATTTATGCCAGACTCTGTCATATTGTCATCATCACATAAGGGTGGATATCCAAGGGTGGCTCTGATGGAATTTGAAATCCACTTTGCATGATCAGAGCCTGCCTTGACTAATACCCTCTCCCCCTTTATGACTTCTCTCTCTATGTGATCCCTCAGATCATCTTTCTGAAATCTTATCTGTGCATTCAGATAGTTTACTCCATCCTTAAAAAAGGTTTCAACCTTTGGAGCTTTTCAGTGATTAGCTTCTGTGAATCCTGGAGGGCAGAAGTAACAACAGTGAGACCTTCTTGTAATGCCTGATCAAATTCTGCCTTGGTTGTAGTCAGGGCTACAGTATGGGCAGAAGCAAGATTCTTCTTTTCAGTGACTATCACATTATGTGATTCAGTCAAGATTTCATTCATTCTTATTTGGTTTTCCAGGACATAGCCTTGCTTCACTGCCATATCATCCACTTATGTTTTGATCTTCTCTTGATGAGTGGCCAGATAGACTACTGCATTTCCTCCCTTATGGAAGCAGCCAGTCATTTCCTTCTTGTTAAGATTCACTTCAAATCTGATAGATTTGATGTCTTGTGCAAGATCAAATTGCAGTGACTTATGGCCTTCATCCATATACTTTTCTAGAGCTTGCCTTTGCTCATCCAGCTTAATTTGTGAAGCCACCATCAGTGAACTGTAATCAGTAGATGGGGCAGGCTGTGGAGCAATTGTCTGTAGGGATTTCTTATAGTTCTGGCTCCTTCTTTTGAAGACCTGGAACTTCCTCTTCTTGGCTCTAGCAGCCTCTTCATCTTCTGAAGCAGAAGTGCTAGCTATATCCACTCTGTCTTTAGGACTAGGATGTGAATCCTTCTCATTCCTTGGTATCCCTTTAGCATCCTTTGTCTTCTCAGTCTCTTGTATAGCAGTTTCCTCTATATTCTCCATAGGCTCCCCCTCAATATTCACTTTCTCCCCCTCAACAGCAGCTATTTCTCTCTCAAGATCTGTTTGTACAAGATCTGGGAATAGCTCTTCTAATGTAAATTCCTGTTGAGAGTGGGCTGGAGAATCTTTGATCTCATCAATCACTTTATCTATAACAGATGTGTCCTCCATGACAACATCTTGTGGTTGAGGGTGTATCTGTGTTTGCGGATGAACATTAGGTAATGAATCAGACAAAACTTCATCCTCAATAGTGAAATCTAATTGATTAATGTCAGTTATTACCTCCAGTATGGTCTGGGTAGCCCTTTCACTCTCTAGTGGAGTTGGCTCTTCCACAAGTAAAGGCTCCCCCTGGAGTGGATCCAGGTGAGTTGGGCTTGATGAGGGTAGCTCCCCCTGCCTTTGTGCATCTTCTTGTCTTGCTGGAGACTGTCCAGCATTTCTTCCCTATTCATCATCAGAACTAAACACTACTTGCTCTTCAGAGCTGCTGGAGGACTCTTGAGTCATAGTGGCTGTCTTCTTCTTCTTCTGGGGTGTGTCCTTTTCTGGAGTAGGCAGTTCCTTTGTCAGCACCCTATCCCATCTTGAGAAAATTCTAACATCCATTCTCCTCATGTGGTTTATCTTTGAACCAGCAGCTTGATTCATCACCTCAGGTATACTTCCTGCTAGGTATAGACTTAGAATTCTACCCAGATTGGGCTTCTTCATACTCTCTTTTATCTTATCAAACATAACTGCAGACCAATCAGTATTAAGTTTGAAAATTATTCTTGTCATTAGACTAAACATATGGGCTGAAATTCTGTCATGTCCTCCAGGCTTGCTCAGGATGACCTTGCCAACTATTTCAGACAAGAATTTTCCTTGGATGTTCATTCCTTTTCTGTTGAAAACAGATCCAATTTTCAGATTTGAATCCAGTCCACACCATCTCAATGCCTCTCTAGTCTTAGAAGCAGATACATCTTCTTCCTCCTTTGTTTTTGGTAGTTGAAGTACCTTCCTTAGACTTTTTGGTGTGACCTTGACTTTGGTCCCATGAACTCTGGACTTAATCTTGAGTCCAGTATCATCAAGTGATGCTGCACTCAAAAATTCCAGGACCTCCTTCTTCCAAATCTTGATTGGTTCTGATACAAGATATTCCAATCCAGTATCGGCTATTAGGGTTACCACACCTTTGATTTCAGGTTTCGCGTCATCAAAGGCGTGTCGCACGAGCTCATATCCTTCATTAACATTCTCTTCTGGCTTGGGCGCCATTAGGGTTTGAAGAAATTTGAATTTAGAGAAGAGAGATGTCGACACACAAGTTTGGTCTCGAGACAAAGGTGAGCGTGTCGACAAACACTGGGGAAAACCTATTTATACCTTTATAGAATCAAAGGTGAAAATGCGCGTCAAAATACTTAAATTGTGTCGATACTGTTGAAAAGTGTCGACACTTACTGCTAATGTCTCGACAACTATGTGTCGACACAAGTATAGTCGACAGAATATATGTGTCGACACTTATATATATGTCGACACCACTCAGCTTGACACTTAGTCGAGACTTTACTAGACTAATTCTGTGTAAATCCTAAGTGTCGACACCACCTTGGATGTGTCGACACCTACACTGCATGTGCTGACACTAATTCTCTGAAGTGTCGACACAGACTTTCTAGATGTGTCGACACCTTTTATCTGAAGTGTCGACACCACTTCTATGTGTCGACACAGACAACTCTGTGTCGACACAATTTTACTTAGCCAATTTTTGTAAACTATTCTAAGTTTATCATCCCTAATTCAATTTTAAATTTATTGAATTTGGTTTCATCTAAGGGCTTAGTATACATATCAGCTAGCTGATTATCTGTATTTATATACTCTAGGGATATATCTTCTTTTCCCACATGTTCTCTTAGAAAATGGTACTTTATTTCTATGTGCTTAGTCCTACTGTGAGAGACATGATTATTTGCAATAGAAATGGCACTAGTAGAATCACAAAATAAAGGTGTTCTACTTACTTGAATACCATAATCTTCTAGCTGATATTGTATCCATAGTAGTTGTGCACAGCAGCTTCCTGCAGCAACATACTCTGACTCAGCTGTGGAGATAGCCATACTGGTCTGCTTCTTGCTACTCCAAGACACCAGCCTTCCTCCTAGAAATTGACAGGTACCTGTGGTACTCTTTCTATCTTCCTTGCAGCCTGCAAAATCTGCATCTGAATAACCTGTCAGTTCAAAATCTCCATTCCTAGGGTACCAAAGGCCTAGATAAGGAGTGCCCTTAAGATATCTCAAAATTCTTTTGACTACTGTCAAATGAGATTCTTTAGGGCAAGTTTGGTACCTAGTACAGACACATGTAGCATACATGATATCTGGTCTACTTGCAGTCAAATATAGTAGGGAGCCAACTATCCCTCTATACAAAGTTTCATCTACAGGTTTCCCTGCATCATCTTTGCATAAAGACATTGTTGACCCCATAGTAGTTTTCATGGTAGTGGATGATTCCATACCATACTTCCTTATCAATTCTAGGGTGAACTTAGACTGGCATATGGATAAACCATCCTCAGTCTGTCTAACTTGGAGACCCAAGAAGAACTTAAGTTCCCCCATACTGCTCATTTCAAATTATCCTTGCATTAGTTTTGCAAACTTTTTGCAAAGACTACTTTCTGTAGACCCAAATATGATGTCATCTACATATATTTGGACTAAGATAATCTTGCCTCTGGATTCCCTAAGGAATAGAGTCATGTCTATTTTCCCCCTTGTGAATTTATTCTCAATGAGTAAACTAGACAGGGTCTCATACTAAGCCCTAGGGGCTTGTTTTAACCCATACAAAGCCTTCCTAAGTCTATAAACATAATTAGGTTTAGTAGAATCTACAAAACCTGATGGCTGCTCTACATAGACTTCTTCCTTCAGGTTTCCATTCAGAAAAGCTGACTTAACATCCATTTGAAAGACCTTAAATCCTTGGAATGTTGCATAGGCCAGGAACATCCTTATTGCTTCCAGTCTTGCTACTGGAGCAAAGGTTTGATCAAAATCAATACCTTCTTCCTGCCTATATCCTTTAGCAACTAGTCTAGCTTTATTATTTATAATAATTCCATTATCATCCAGCTTGTTCCTAAAGATCCACTTAGTTCCTATAATGTTGTGGTCTTTTGGTTTAGGAACTAGCTCCCAGACTTTGCATATTTTGAACTGATTCAGTTCCTCTTGCATAGCTTCAATCCAATGAGGGTCTAGGATTGCTTCTTCAAATTTCTTTGACTCTACTTGGGATAGAAAGCTGGAGTAGAGAACTGAACTTAGATTCCTGCTCCTTGTTTGTACCCCTTGTCTGAGATCTCCAATAATTTGATTGGCTGGATGATATTTTAAATGCCTATTTGCTGGAGGCAGCCTGTCTTTTGGTTGTATACCTTCAGCTTCTTCATTCAGCAGCTCCTCTTAGTCTTCTTCAGCAATAGGAGTATCTTGTACTCCCCCTGGACAGCAGCCACTATCATTCACTTGCTGACTTGCAGTAGAACCTTTTTCAATAGTAAGCTTGTCCATCTTCTCAGTCACACCTGTAGAGCTGCAAACACTTCTAGGCAATTCATTGTTAATGAGTCTAGCTTCATCAAAGACTACATGAACTGACTCTTCTACAACTTGAGTAATCAAGTTGTAGACCCTATAAGCCTTACTGTTGTTGCTGTACCCAACAAAGATCCCCTCTTGGGATTTAGCAGCAAACTTGGTTAAATAAGACTTACCATTGATAAGTATATAGCATTTACAACCAAAGATCCTGAAATAGGATAGATTTGGTTTTCTGCCCTTCACAATCTCATAGGGGGTCTTATTGTGGCTTTTGGTGATAGTAGCCCTATTGATCACATGACAAGCAGTGTTTACTGCCTCAGCCCAGAAATATTCTGGGAGAGATGTGTCACTCAATAGGGTTCTACCAGCCTCTATCAAGGTTCTATTTTTCCTTTCAGCAATACCATTTTGCTGAGGTGTTCTTGGTGAGGAAAATTCCTGAAATATCCCAAACTCTTCACATAGCTTTGTCATACTATCAGACTGGAATTCAGTACCATGGTCACTTCTTATTTTGACCACTGTACTGTCTAACTCATTCTGAATTTGTTTGACAAAACTATAAAAGATACTAGGAGTTTCAGATTTTTGCCTTAGGAAGAATACCCAGGAAAACCTTGAATAATCATCTACAACCACAAATGTGTAGACCTTCCTACCTAGGCTGTGAACTAGCATAGGACCAAAAAGATCCATATGCAAGAGTTATAGGCACCTCACAGCATCTTTGTTCTCAATGCTATTAAAGGTGGATCTGGTCTGCTTGCCTTCCTGACAAGCTGAGCATATCCCAACCTTTATACACTTAACCTGAGGACCATTCCTCACTAACTCTTTGCTAAAGAGTTGGCCAATTGTCTTGTAGTTAAGATGAGCCAGCCTCTTGTGCCATTTAACACAATGTGAGACTCTTTCATCAGCTACAAGATAAATAGGAGAAGCATTGTTCTCACACATAATATCTAGACAATAGACATTTCTCTTCCTATATCCTGTCAGAATGATCTTTTGATCACTTGACCTACTGATATGACAACCATCCTTGACAAATGAGATGTCATATCCTAAATCACTCAGCTGACTTATGCTAATGAGGTTATGTTTCAAACCCTTTACATAAGCCAATTGAGTAATTGTAATTAGGTTGCTAGAAATGTTACCAAAACCTTTGATGATTCCTTTTTCTGAACCACCAAAGGTAACCTTAGGACCATCCTTGATTGGTGTATAGTCCTTCAGCAATCCCCTAGTTCCAGTCATGTGCCTGGAACATCCACTGTCCAAGTACCATATTGGGGCATGGCCACTTAGACTCACCTGCAAAACAGATTACTTAACCTTAGAACCCAAATAATTCTTGGGTCCTTGGTGCAAGTTAGTCTGACTCTTAACAAAACTACCTGTAGCTTTTCTAGCAGGCAGTTTGCTACTCACCATGACACTTGAATTATGCCAACAATCTATGACAAAGTGGCCTACCTTGCCACAACACCAGCACTCAAATCTGTTGTACCTTTGTTTAGGTACAACCCTGGCTATTTTATCTACAGCAGGCTTTTGTTGAGTACTGGGGCTTTGCCCTTAGATTTGGACTTTACTGTCCAGGCAGGTTTTGTAAACCCCAATCTAGTTTTACCCTTTTGATGTACAAATTCATCTATCAAAGCTAAAACAGATTTTGGTTTAGAAAAACTTGCAACAATCTCTCTCTCTTTCTGAAGACTAATCTCCAGATTTCTAATTTGATCATTTTTAAATGTAATAGTCCCCATCTGAATAACTGTAATATTCTTCAGTCTGGCTATTTCATTTAATTTCTGATCTAATAACTTGTCAAAATCTATTGTAGCCACTTTAAGACTAGCAATCTCCTTAGCCTGAGTTTTGGCCAAGAGTTTGCTTTTCTTCAAAGCCTGTAACAATACTCTATATTCATCAATTAACTGATGAATGTATCCTTCAGATTCAGATCCACTCTCATCACTTGATGTTGATGTATCTGAATCTGACTCAGTACTAGAAATTGAACTTAAAGAACAATTTTGTACCTGACTAGGTCCAGGCTGATCCTGGATTTTGTCTCCTTCTGATAAGGTCATCAGTCCCTTGCACTAAATGTCCTCCTGCTCATAAATTGAGTTCATTAGCTGTATGAATTCATTTTCTTCTTCTTCAGCAAACAAGCCAATATATGCTTCAGCTTCTGAATCTGTTTCTGAAGATGACATATCAGTCAGACTTTTATCCTTCTTGGCAACAAAGGACCTTTCCTTTTTGCCCTTGAACTGTGTCTTCTTCTTGTCAGTGGACTCTTTCCTCTTTTCTGGACAATCAGCTATTACATGTCCTTGTGTATTGCAACAATAGCATACTATCTTTGAGGATGTAGTTTTACTAGACTTGGACTTTCTCCTGTCATTCCTTGATGACTTCCTATTCTGATAATAGTCATCTTTTGTCTGTGAAGTGGATGGCTTGGACCTCCACTGCTTCTTCTTTAGAAACTTCTGAAAATGCCTAGTAAATGCAGCAAAGTCTTCATCACTTTCACTGCTTTCTGACTTCTTGCTATCTGAAGTATCTGATACTGTCTCAGCAACTATTTGTGGTGGAGATGGAGACTTGCTTCTATATTTCTTAGTGGCTTCAGTCTTGAAGGCCACAACTCTTTCTTTGTGCTCCACCCAAGTAGTCTTTTCTTCCTCCTTCCTTACCATTAACTGCATCTCATAAGATAACAGTTTTCCAAACAATGTTGGAGGAGGTATATCAGCTAGTATGGTCATTTCCCTTATGGAACAAATCTTAGTATCCCAGTCCTATGTCAGGGATCTCAAGAACTTATCATTCAATTCATAATTGTTGAACTCTCTTCCATAGGACATCAATTCATTGACTATCCTATAGAATTTCTTGTAGCATTCCGTTATGCTATCAGACCTGCCTTGTCTGAAGCTTTCATACTCTTGATTTAATAAAGACTTCCTATCTTGTCTTACCTCTTCTGATCCCTCCATATAGACTATCAGTGTGTACCACATTTCTTTTGATGTTTTGCAATGAATCAGATTCTGAAATGTGCATCATCAATTGCACTTACAATAATATTCTGGGCCCTCTTGTCCATAGTGGCCAGAATTATTTCATCCTTGGTCATTTCTGAATAGTCTTTGGGTGTTCTCTGATTGGCATCTAGAACAGATACTTTCATTGGCACATATGACCCTTCTTTAATAGTAATGTATATTCTTGGGTCAGAGGCTTCCATAAAAAGTCTAACCCTTTCTTTCCAAATGCCAAAGATCTCCTTTCTGCAGATTGGCAACTTCATGGATCCTAGATCTTTGTGATTCTCAGTTGAACCCATTTTCTTGATTCTTGATTATACTGATTCTGCCTACAGGATCTTTACTCAGACTGTTATGTCCTTTTTGAGCAACCTGGCTCTGATACCACTTGAAAGAACTAGTGCCTAAACACCTAGAGGGGGGGGGGGGTGAATATGTGCACTTAATCTTTTTAACTTTTAGGGCAGAATCACTAAATTATTAGACCTGTTTATGCAATTCTCTACAGAAATGCAACACATAAAACACAGCAGTCACAGAATAAATCACACACAGAGTACACACAACTTTTATAGTGGTTCCCCAAGGTCTGGGTACATCCACTTTCCCCCTTCGCCTATCTAGTAGTGTACTAGATTCGGCCTAACTTCTCCACTACTTCTCAGATCCACAGATCTTACAGCTTAGAACCCAAACAGGCTCCTACAACTCAGAGTGATCCCACTCCTACAACTCAGGCACAAAGCCCTACCACTCAGTCTTCACCAAGACCTACACTCAGCCTTCAACAAGGCCTACACTCAGCCTTCAACAAAGCCTACACTCAGAGAAATGTATCTCCTACACTCAGGCACACAAGCCCTACCACTCAGCCTTTATAAATATAGGCTTACAACTGAGATCCCTTAGGATCCTACAGAAAATAAAGAGTACAAAGATTAATAACCACAACTCTGATTGAGAAAGATGAGTTGATTGGCTTCTTGATGAGTTCTTGAAGGAACTTTACAGAGATCAACCTCCCTTGACTTTCTTCAAAGCTTCTTGAATTAGAACACAGTAGGGTTGTATCTCTATGCAAATGATCTTCAATCAACTGCTGACTTGAGAATCAGATCTCAATCTGAAACTTTCTTATCATCCTGGTTCAATAACTGTCTTCTTAGAATGAGCTTTCTCTCTCCAACTTCTTAGATATTCACTTGAAGGTCTTCTTCTTGTTGTTGTCTTTCACTTCAGTGATTGCTTCAATCTCTCTACTGATTATCATCTCCTTCTGTTGAAGGAATAAGCCTTTATATAAGCTTTCTTCATGGTGACCGGCTGATCCGGTTTCTAACGATCTTCTGACAGCTATGACAGTAGCAGTTGACCGGTTGAAATGGCAGCTGTCAAGTCATCCAGTCACTTCTTGAAAACTCTGTCACTGTTTGAAAGTGTCGAGACAGATAGTCTTTATGTGTCGACACAAATAGACTAAGTGTCGACACAAGTAGACTAAGTGTCGACACTAGCCTTCATGGTGTCGACACAACTCCTTGTGTTGTAGAAACTGCTTCTCGACACTGCTTCTTCAGAATGTGTCGACACTAATCCTGTGTGTCGACATAAGTCCTTCTTCTTTGATACTTAGTTGATTTCTGCTAAGTGTCGACACAACACCTTTGTGTATACAAATCTTCTTGTGTTGAAACTTGCAAAGTGTCGACACATCTTCTTTGTGTCGACACATGCCTTATGTGTTGAAACTTTTGCTGAGTGTCGACACATCTCCTTTGTGTCGACACACTCTTCATGTGTTGAGACTTTTGCCGAGTGTCGACACATCTCCTTTGTGTCGACACATTCTTCATGTGTTGAGACTGTTGCTGAGTGTCAACACATCTCCTTTGTGTCGACACTTGTACTTAGACTTTATTGAAATTTGCTAAGTGTCGACACAGCCTCCTAGTGTCGACACTTGTACTTAAACTTTGTTGAAGTTTTGCTGAGTGTCGACACAGCCTCCTAGTGTCGACACTTTTGCTGTCGACAAAGTTTTTCTGAGTGTCAACACTGCTTCTAAGTGTCGACACTGATTATTTAGACATTTCTTCATTGTGTGTCGACACTGCCTGTATGTGTCGACACTTTCCTTCTGGTGTCGACTCTGCATTCCTGGTGTCGACACAATTACTCCAAGTGTCGACACTACTTCTCTAGGTGTCGACACAAGCCTTCTCAAGTGTCGACACTTTTTTTCTAGGTGTCGACACATGGACTTAGAAACTTTTCCTGCAAACCTGCAGTTACTTAACCTGCACAAAGTAACTCAAAGCACATCAAATACATCTTGATGTATATCATTGAGTAGGGTGAGGCTTCTTCAAATCAGGTACATTTATTCCAATGTACCCAAAAATCTCTCCCTATTTGAAGAAGTCATAACCCTTAGTCAATGATATACACCATACATAACAAATTCTCAGTATGATGCAAAACAGTAATATATGACAGGGTAAAAAACTTAAATATGCATGAACAGAACATGTATATACCATTAGCTCGGAACAATTAATGTAATAGATGAACATATAATATTGTTCTTACAAATTCCAACATTTTCATTAGTCAAAAGTTTACATAGAATTTTAATACAAATGATTACAATTTGTAAACTAAAGAAAATGCTATCCTAAGGCTGCTCTGGTTCCATGATTACAATCCCCTTTCCAGATTGAATCTTTGCTTGAACTGGAGCTTCAGTGTGATCAGCAACAGCAGGCTTCTTCCCTTTGAGATCTTTCTTTTTCAACTCTTCAGCCTTTATCTTCTGCCTTTCAAAATAGTGATAAGGCTTGAGAAAATACTTGCTAGGCTCCTGTGCATTAGGAGGTAGCTTTCCCAGTTTAGCCTTTCTTCTATACTGTACTATGGCCTCTTGCCTATTCTCATGCTTCCTCCACTCCAGGTCAGAATACCACTTGCCTCTATCCAGGACATTGTCCTTAGCATCCTTCCATGCAGTCAAGATGATATTCCTGGAAGTGGGGCTCCATTGTTCAAAATCAGGTCTTAATTCAGCCTGCACTCTGAATCTTTTCTTAGATAATTGAGCCTCTTGTTCTTTTAACAAGGCCTCTTGCTCTTTGAGTATTGCCTCTAGCACAGGCTGATCAACTTTCTCAAGAATAATATTCTGATTTCCCTCAGGAGGACTATACATAGTCTGTATCTCTTAATGTATTATGTCAAAGTCTGGTGGAGGGTATATCACTTGAGCTACTTCAGCTTGTTCCCCTCGAAAATATGCAGGATTTATGCCAGACTCTACCACATTGTCATCATCACATAAGGGTGGATATCTAAGGGTGGCTCTGATGGAATTTGAAATCCACTTTGCATGATCAGAGCCTGCCTTGACTAATACCCTCTCCGCCTTTATGACTTCTCTCTCTATATGATCCCTCAGATCATCTTTCTGAAATCTTATCTGTGCATTCAGATAGTTTACTCCATCCTTATAAAAAGGTTTCAACCTTTGGAGCTTTTCAGTGATTAGCTTCTGTGAATCCTTGAGGGCAGAAGTAACAGCAGTGTGACCTTCTTGTAATGCCTGATCAAATTCTACCTTGGCTAAAGTCAGGGCTGCAGTATGGGCAGAAGCAAGATTATTCATTTCAGTGACTATCACATTATGTGATTCAGTCAAGTTTTCATTCATTTTTATTTGGTTTTCCAGGATATAGCCTTGCTTCACTGCCATATCATCCACTTGTGTTTTGATCTTCTCTTGATGAGTGGCCAGATAGACTACTGCATTTCCTCCCTTATGGAAGCAGTCAGTCATTTCCTTCTTGTTAAGATTCACTTCAAATCTGATAGATTTGATGTCTTGTGCAAGATCAAATTGCAGTGACTTATGACCTTCATCCATATACTTTTCTAGAGCTTGCCTTTGCTCATCCAGCTTAATTTGTAAAGCCACCATCAGTGAACTGTAATCAGTAGATGGGGCAGGCTGTGGAGCAATTGTCTGTAGGGCTTTCTTATAGTTATGGCTCCTTCTTTTGAAGACCTGGAACTTCCTCCTCTTGGCTCTAGCAGCCTCTTCATATTCTGAAGCAGAAGTGATAGCTATATCCACTCTGTCTTTAGGACTAAGATGTGAATCCTTCTCAGTCCTTGGTAGCCCTTCATCATCCTTTGTCTTCTCAGTCTCTTGTGTAGCAGTTTCCTCTACATTCTCCATAGGCTCCCCCTCAATATTCACTTTCTCCCCCGCAACAGCGGCTATTTCTCTCTCAAGATATGTCTGTACAAGATCTAGGAATAGCTCTTCTAATGTAAATTCCTGTTGAGAGTGGGATGGAGAATCTCTGATCTCATCAACCACTTTATCTGCAATAGATGTGTCCTCCATGACAACATCTTGTGGTTGAGGGTGTATCTGTGTTTGCTGATGAAAATTAGGTAATAAATCAGACAAAACTTCATCCTCAATAGTGAAATCTAATTGATTAGTGTCAGTTATTACCTCTAGTATGGTCTAGGTAGTCCTTTCACTCTCTAGTGGAGTTGGCTCTTCCACAAGTAAAGGCTCCCCCTGGAGTGGATCCAGGTGAATTGGGCTTGATGAGGGTAGCTCCCCCTGCCTTTGTGCATCTTCTTGTCTTGCTGGAGACTGTCCAACATTTCTTCCCTGTTCATCATCAGAACTAAACACTACTTGCTCTTCAGAGCTACTGGAGGATTCTTGAGTCACAGTGGCTGTCTTCTTCTTCTTCTTCTGGGGTGTGTCCTTTTTTGGAGTAGGCAGTTCCTTTGTCAGCACCCTATCCCATCTTGAGAAAATTCTGACATCCATTCTCCTCATGTGGTTTACCTTTGAACCAGCAGCTTGATTCATCACCTCAGGTATACTTCCTGCTAGGTACAGACTTAGAATTCTACCCAGATTGGGATTCTTCATACTCTCTTTTATCTTATCAAACATAACTGCAGACCAATCAGTATTAAGTTTGAAAATTATTCTTGTCATTAGACTGAACATACGGGTTGAAATTCTGTCATGTACTCCAGGCTTGCTCAGGATGACCTTGCCAACTATTTCAGACAAGAATTTTCCTTGGATGTTAATTCCTTTTCTGTTGAAAACAGATCCAATTTTCAGATTTGAATCCAGTACACACCATCTCAATGCCTCTCTAGTCTTAGAAGTAGATACATCTTCTTCCTCCTTTGTTTTTGGTAGTTGAAGTACCTTCCTTAGACTTTTTGGTGTGACCTTGACTTTGGTCTCATGAACTCTGGACTTAATCTTGAGTCCAGTATCATCAAGTGATGCTGCACTCAAAAATTCCAGGACCTCCTTCTTCCAGATCATGATTGGTTCTGATACAAGATATTCCAATCCAGTATTGGCTATTAGGGTTACCACACCTTTGATTTCAGGTTCCGCGTCATCAAAGGTGTGTCACACGAGCTCATATCCTTTATTAACATTCTCTTCTAGCTTGAGCGCCATTAGGGTTTGAAGAAATTTGAATTTAGAGAAGAGAGATGTCGACACACAAGTTTGGTCTCGAGATAAAGGTGAGCGTGTCGACAAACACTGGGGAAAACCTATTTATACCTTTATAGAATCGAAGGTGAAAAGGCGCGTCAAAATACTTAAATTGTGTCGATACTGTTGAAAAGTGTCGACACTTACTGCTAATGTCTCGACAACTATGTGTCGACACAAGTATAATCGACATAATATATGTGTCGACACTTATATATGTGTCGACACCACTCATCTCGACACTTAGTCGAGACCTTACTATACTAATTCTGTGTAAATCCTAAGTGTCGACACCACCCTGGATGTGTCGACACCTACAATGCATGTGCCGACACTAATTCTCTGAAGTGTCGACACAGACTTTCTAGATGTGTCGACACCTTTTCTCTGAAGTATCGACACCACTTCTATGTGTCGACACAGACAACTCTGTGTGTCGACACCATTTTACTTAGCCAATTTTTGTAAACTATTCTAAGTTTATCATCCCTAATTCAATTTTAAATTTATTGAATTTGGTTTCATCTAAGGTCTTAGTATACATATCAGCTAGCTGATTATCTGTATTTATATACTCTAGGGAAATATCTTCTTTTTCCACATGTTCTCTTAGAAAATGGTACTTTATTTCTATGTGCTTAGTCCTACTGTGATAGACATGATTATTTGCAATAGAAATGGCACTAGTAGAATCACAAAATAAAGGTATTCTACTTACGTGAATACCATAATCTTCTAGCTGGTGTTGTATCCATAGTAGTTGTGCACAGCAGCTTCCTGCAGCAACATACTCTGACTCAGCTGTGGAGATAGACACACTGGTCTGCTTCTTGCTACTCCAAGACACCAGCCTTCCTCCTAGAAACTGACAGGTACCTGTGGTACTCTTTCTATCTTCCTTGCAGCCTGCAAAATCTGCATCTGAATAACCTGTCAGTTCAAAATCTCCATTCCTAGGGTACCAAAGGCCTAGATAAGGAGTGCCCTTAAGATATCTCAAAATTCTTTTGACTGCTGTCAAATGAGATTCTTTAGGGCAAGCTTGGTACCTAGCACAGACACATGTAGCATACATGATATCTGGTCTACTTGTAGTCAAATATAGTAGGGAGCCAACTATCCCTCTATACAAAGTTTCATATACAGGTTTCCCTGCATCATCTTTGCATAAAGATATTGTTGACCCCATAGGAGTTTTTATGGTAGTGGATGATTTCATACCATACTTCCTTATCAATTCTAGGGTGAACTTAGACTGGCATATGGATAAACCATCCTCAGTCTGTCTAACTTCGAGGCCCAAGAAGAACTTAAGTTCCCCCATACTGCTCATTTCAAATTGTCCTTGCATTAGTTTTGCAAACTTTTTGCAAAGACTACTTTCTGTAGACCCAAATATGATGTCATCTACATATATTTGGACTAAGATAATCTTGCCTCTGTATTTCCTAAGGAATAGAGTCATGTTTATTTTCCCCCTTGTGAATTTATTCTCAATGAGGAAACTAGACAGGGTCTCATACCAAGTCCTAGGGGCTTGTTTTAACTCATACAAAGCCTTCCTAAGTCTATAAACATAATTAGGTTTAGTAGAATCTACAAAACCTGATGGCTGCTCTACATAGACTTCTTCCTTCAGGTTTCCATTCAGAAAAGCTGACTTAACATCCATTTGAAAGACCTTAAATCCTTGGAATGTTGCATAGGCAAGGAATATCCTTATTGCTTCCAGTCTTGCTACTGGAGCAAAGGTTTGATCAAAATCAATACCTTCTTCCTGCCTATATCCTTTAGCAACTAGTCTAGATTTATTCTTTATAATAATTCCATTCTCATCCAGCTTGTTCCTAAAGATCCACTTAGTTCCTATAATGTTGTGGTCTTTTGGTTTAGGAACTAGCCCACAGACTTTGCATCTTTTGAACTGGTTCAGCTCCTCTTGCATAGCTTCAATCCAATGAGGGTCTAGGATTGCTTCTTCAAATTTCTTTGGCTCTACTTGGGATAGAAAGCTGGAGTAGAGAACTGAACTTAGATTCCTGCTCCTTGTTTGTACCCCTTGTCTGAGATCTCCAATAATTTGATTGGCTGGATGATCTTTTAAATGCCTATTTGCTGGAGGCAGCCTGTCTTCTGGTTGTATACCTTCAGCTTCTTCATTCAGCAGCTCCTCTTGGTCTTCTTCAGCAACAGGAGTATATTGTACTCCCCCTGGACAGCAGCCACTATCATTCACTTGCTGACTTACAGTATAACCTTCTTCAATAGTAAGCTTGTCCATCTTCTCAGTCACACATGTAGAGCTGCAAACACTTCTAGGCAATTCATTATTAATGAGTCTAGCTTCATCAAAGACTACATGAACTGACTCTTCTACAACTTGAGTAATCAAGTTGTAGACCATATAAGCCTTATTGTTGTTGCTGTACCCAACAAAGATCCCCTCTTGGGATTTGACAGCAAACTTGGTTAAATAAGACTTACCATTGTTAAGTATATAGCATTTACAACCAAAGATCCTGAAATAGGATAGATTTGTTTTTCTGCCCTTCACAATCTCATAGGTGGTCTTATTGTGGCTCTTGGTGATAGTAGCCCTATTGATCACATGACAAGCAGTGTTTACTGCCTCAGCCCAGAAATATTCTGGGAGAGATGTGTCACTCAATAGGGTTCTACCAGCCTCTATCAAGGTTCTATTTTTCCTTTCAACAATACTATTTTGCTGAGGTGTTCTTGGTGAGGAAAATTCCTGAAATATCCCAAACTCTTCACATAGCTTTGTCATACTATCAGACTGGAATTCAGTACCATGGTCACTTCTTATTTTGACCACTGTACTGTCTAACTCATTCTGAATTTGTTTGACAAAACTATAAAAGATACTAGGAGTTTCAGATTTTTGCCTTAGGAAGAATACCCAGGAAAACCTTGAATAATCATCTACAACCACAAATGTGTAGACCTTCCTACCTAGGATGTGAACTGGCATAGGACCAAAAAGATCCATATGCAAGAGGTATAGGAACCTCACAGCATCTTTGTTCTCAATGCTATTAAAGGTGGATCTGGTCTGCTTGCCTTTCTGACAAGCTGAGCATATCCCAACCTTTATGCACTTAACCTGAGGACCATTCCTCACTAACTCTTTGCTAAAGAGTTGGCCAATTGTCTTGTAGTTAAGATGAGCCAGCCTCTTTTGCCATTTAACACAATGTGAGACTCTTTCATCAGCTACAAGATAAATAGGAGAAGCATTGTTCTCACACATAATGTCTAGACAATAGACATTTCTCTTCCTATATCCTGTCAGAATGATCTTTTGATCACTTGACCTACTGATATAACAACCATCCTTGACAAATGAGATGTCATATCCTAAATCACTCAGCTGACTTATGCTAATGAGGTTATGTTTCAAACCCTTTACATAAGCCAATTGAGTAATTGTAATTAGGTTGCTAGAAATGTTACCAAAACCTTTGATGATTCCTTTTTCTGAACCACCAAAGGTAACCTTAGGACTATCCTTGATTGGTGTATAGTCCTTCAGCAATCCCCTAGTTCCAGTCATGTGCCTGGAACATCCACTGTCCAAGTACCATATTGGGGCATGGCCACTTGGACTCACCTGCAAAACAGATTACTTAACCTTAGAACCCAAATAATTCTTGGGTCCTTGGTGCAAGTTAGTCTGACTCTTAACAAAACTAGAAAAGTTTCGGCGGGTTAGGCGTTGAGTGCGTTGAGTGGACTCAACGCACTTAAAGCCATTTAACTTAGAAAATTTGTTGGCGGTTTAGGCGTTGAGTGCACTCAACGTGGCATTGAGTGCAGTCAATGCACTCAACTCCATTTTACTTAGAAAATATTTATGGCTCGGGGAATTGAGTGCGTTGAGTGCACTCAACGCCATGGACTGATTAGCATTGAGTGCGTTGAGGGCACTCAATGCCACTCAACGCAATAGTCTAAGGGTAATTTGTCGAACGCCGAAATTTGTCGAGCGCTGATTCGTCAAGCTAAGGGTAATTTGTCGAGCGCTGATTCGTCGAGCTCAGGTAAATTTGTCGAATGCCAAAGTCGTCAAGTGCTGATTTGTTGAGCTCAGGTAAATTCGTCAAATGCCAAAGTCATCGAGCGTTGATTCGTCGAGCTCAGGTAAATTCGTCGAACTCAGGTAAATTCGTCAAACTAGGCTAAAATTCATCGAACACCATTTAACTTAGATTATTCTGCCCTCTGTAGGCATTGAGAACATTGATTGGGCTCAATGCTCTTGACGCCATTTAACTTAGATTATTCTAGCCTCTGTAGGCGTGGAGAGCGTTGACTGGACTCAACGCTTTTTGCCTTAGGCGAATTTTTGGCCCTGCTTGCTGTTGAACCGAATTTTCGGGAATTGCGCCAAACCAACTTAAATGGGCTGCTTCCTTTAAACATGACTCATTTAAAGTAATATTAGGCGGTCCAATGTTAGGCCGACATGTGGCAAAGCGGTTCAACCCTAATTCTTCTTATAAAAGACATTTACGGGAAAACCCTAGCCGTCACTTCGCCATTTTTGTCGAGCCGTTACTGTGCAACCCTGACAGAAGCGGAAGGAGCGACAAGATCGCTGGAGTAGGATTTTCTGGGGGAAAAGACTTTCCTTCCTCTTTCCCGTGAAGAGCGAACACCAACGAAGGAGAAGAAGATGCCGCCAAGAAGAGTGACGAGATCCATGGCCGAAAACACGAGAATCGAGGTTAGCTTCCTACCCACTCCCTTGGTGCTAGATCTCTAGTTATTCCTAGGAGATATATCGACTCAAAAGAGTCTTGATTCGTGAGAAGAAGTTTTCCTAGGAGAAGGTCATGCTAGGGCTTGTGTCCTAGAGATAAGATGTCTTCGACCACTTCTTCCTTCCATGTGAAGATAAGGGACTTGGTTTCGTGAAGAAAGTTGGCCTTTTGAGGGTGAATAAGGGAGGAGGAATTCTGGATGTGATTTGAGAATTTTGGTCGGAGGAAGAAGGCGAACCAATGACGTTCGTTCTGCTTTAAGATGCACGCAGAAATATGTTTTCTGCGCACAACAACCTTCAAGGCCGTTTTTGTGTATGATGCAGCCAAATCTAGGCTTTCAATTAAACATGAAAGTCGTAGCCCTTGGAAATACCTTTTCAATGAGTGGATACACATCTTCATGCGAAATATGTAGCCACATGAAAGTCTGATCGAACTTGCTGTCTGTAAATGTACAAAAAACTATTTTCTGAACGCAGCAGACTTCGAGGCTGATTTCAGGTGTGTTAGGTTGTAAACTGGGTTGCGGGCCAGATACAAAAGTTATAGTCCTTGGAAATACCTTTTTAACGAATGGTTACACGCCTTCGTACGAGTTTTATAGACTCGGGGATGGCTGGTCGAAGGGGATGTACAGCCAAGTCATTGTGTTTAATATTCTCGGGTCAGTATATGTTTGGGCTTGGTTGAGTGAGGAAATTCTGAGAACAATTGTTGAGGTGTTGAGTGAATTTGGCCTCTATGAGAATATGATAATCAAATGGTTGGGGAAACTTTATTGGGCATGGTTGTTACTTATGTAATGGAACGTGTTCGGAAGAAGAAGTGATGCTTGTAAAAGAACTATCTTTATGTGGATGCAATTATCGTGACAAAAGCATAATGGTTGTGGATGCATGATTCTTTGAAAGAAATCGAAAGAGGTTGATGCATGTCATGAGGCTTGACAAATAAGGAAGTCTAAGGTGGTCCACTACTGTGAGGTGTGTTTCCTCACAGGGAGCAGTGAGGGTTGTATGATGTATGGGGTGGTTCGCCACCACTGTTGATGATGAACCCTTAAGTGCCTTGGGTTACGAGATTATGAAAGGATGTAAGTACGGATGTTTGACCGCACTGGATTGCAGATGAAGAAAAGAGACATAAGTGGATGGTTGGCCTTAGTACTCTGGTGGTTGTCCACAGAGGAACCTTCCGTTCCACGATGGTGTGAAACTGCATGCGGTGTGAGTCGACACGCGGTATCGTAATCCTAGATTAAGGATAGTATGGCAGGTCTATGGGCTTGCTAGTCGTCACACCGACGGGAGTTAACAGATAGACTTGCACGGTTGGGCCTTAGTCCTTTGGTGATTTGTTCACAGAGGCACCTTCTGTGCCACGAAGATAGGATAATTGGGCTGGGATCTTGGTGCACATCTACACAAGACCCCTTCTGAGCCGTAGTACGCATATGAGCTCCGCTATTGTGTTCTTAGCATTGAGGCGTATGGAGGCCTAGGCTTGGTAGTGTGGATGCCCGCCTAGTAGTGGAGAAGCCCGCTCCACTATCACCGCCTGGCCACGACGGTTGACGCCTAAGAGGTTAGCTACCTGCTAGAAAAGTGGGAACTATATGTCTGTGTCGACATAGTAGTTGCATGTGCGTGATCATGGGTGAGTCATTATATTATATTCACGACATTACATTACATTGCATACACAAGATCCTTATCGTATAAGCTTGTATGAGCACTCTTATACGATGAGTTACTTTACTGTTGAGCTAATCCTCAACTTATATGTTTGTATGTGCATTCATATAAGTTGAGTTACTTTTTGTTGCAGTTCTATACTTTTGTACTGCTGTAGATGATAGAACTGCTAGAGTAGATTGTTTACTCATTTATTATACTGCTGATATACATTGATATTGTTCACCTTTTTTACCAGCTGTTGTGCTACTGCTCTTATATATATATTTATTATACTTGTCCTTTTCTCCGCCCGGTGCCGAGGAGTCGCCGGGGGAGCGGATATGAATCCACTTATTCTTTATGACTAATGGTTGCTACGTCTTCCTTTTTAGGAGGGAACCACGCAGATAGAGCAGTAGTAGGTTATGCAGCAGGACAGCCAGACCAGGACGACAGGGCCTGAAGAGACGGTGCCATCACTACCGTCAGTGACTGATGCGAGTTAGAGAGACTCATTTTGTACATGTACTCTAATGTTATAGAAGCTTGTTGATGTTTCTTTTATTTGATGTACTTTTGGACTATTTTACTTATGTGTGGATTTGACTTCTGTTTTATATTCTTGGTTGGGTTGACAATTAATGATATTGATTATAACCGTCAGGATAGGCGTCTTGTAGTACAGGTTAGCCCATATGTTAACGCTACCGCAAGGCGGCTGTTCTGGGCATAAGACTCCCCTCTTGCCATGTTTTGTGTTCCGGGAGGGGGGTCTTATAATACCTCCACCATGAGAACTCCCATGGGGACAAGTATGCCTATAGGCCTTTATGAGGTAGGGAAATCTGTTGAAGAGTCTTTGTATAGAGAAATAATTAGCTCCCTTCTATACATGATTGCTAGTAGGCTGGGCATCATGTATGCTACACGTGTATGTGCTAGGTATCAGGCCTGCCCTAAAGAATCACATTACTCTGCTGCAAAGAGAATTTTGAGGTATTTTAAGGGCACACTAGATCTTGGCTTATGGTAACCTAGGAATAGGGATTTTGATCTAACAGGCTTTTCAGATGCAGATTTTGCAGGCTGCAAAGAAGACAAGAAAAGTACTTCAGATACTTATCAGCTCTTAGGTGGAAGACTGGTGTCATAGAGCAGCAAGAAGCAAATGAGTGTGGCAATCTCAATTGCAGAGTTAGAGTACGTTTTAGCAAGAAGCTACTGTACTCAGTTGCTGTGGATTCAACATCAGCTTCGGGATTATAACATTGAGATAAGTAGAACTCCTCTTTGTTGTGACTCTACTAGTGGTATTTCTATTTCTAGGAATCCTGTCTGACATATCTGGACTAAGAACATAGAATTAGGTATCAATTCATTAGGGAACATGTGGAAAAGGAAGACGTCAGCCTCGAGTTTGTCCCCAATAACAAGCAAGTGCCTGACATCTTCACTAAGCCACTATGTAACGCCCTGAAACTCAAAAGAGGGACAAACATCATTTAGAACCAAGTTTGGTGCTTGGTAGGGGTCACACGGCCTGGGACACGGGCGTGTCCAGGGCTGTGGTATGCTCGGGTTTGACGATCTGGCCGTGTGGTCGACAAAAATGCAGTCGACGATCGTCGAGATAGTGAACACAGCCTGAGACACAGGTGTGTCCCAGGCCGTGTCCTGCTCGGGCTGTTAGTCGAGCTTTGTCGGGGGAGGAACATGGCCTGGAGCCCAGGCGTGTTCGGGTTGACACGGGCATGTCAAATTTGACACGGGCGTGCCGAGAACCTGTGTTCTTTTCGATATGGTTTTGGTCCCGTATCGATGGAGGAACACGCCCCGCAACACGGGCGTGTACTGATTGACACGGGTGTGTCAAGTGTGACACGGGCATGTCGAGAGCCAGTGTCCTGGTTTGAATGTGACGGTTTTGGCGTCGATTGAGGCACACAGCCTTGTACAAGGGCTTGTCACAAGCCGTGTTCGGCCCATAAAATTGTTTTTAAGTGCAAATCGTGGCCGCCCATTCCCTTCTTTTGCGTTCCATAGGCCCAGGCCGGCCCAGGCAGGGTTAAGTCCGGGAATAGGATTTGAAACCCTCATTCCACTTCAAGCTTTCTCTTTCTAAAGCTTTAGAGAGAGGGGAGAGCAAGGAAGAAGGAGGAGGAGAGTTCTGGCCGCTGATGGAGATTCAGAGCCCCAAATCACAAGCCGAGTTCGGATCTATAGAGGCGAGGCCATTTCGGTGCTTTTCATCCATCTAGATCTTCATGGTGCCGAAGAGAAATGCAAGGGTAACGATTCTCATCTTGGACATGTGAAGTCCTCTTTCCTTTAGCATAGGAAGCCCGCTCTCGCGAGTATGCGGTGAGTGTGAGGTATTCCTTTAGGTAGACATGAATAGTCCCCGTTGTTTTGCATGTAGAGTCCGGAATCGAAGTACGGACATAGGCATGATGTGTGAAGCCTACCCGGACAATTTGTTTTGGATCGGTGATGTTGCATTGCATGAGTGGCCGGAGAAGACTCCGCGCCAATGGTTGTTTTTTTGGGTTTTCTACACGGTAGATTGCAACAGGGAACCTTGGGGACTAATCCCAAGGTGCGCCCGGAAAACTGGGCAGAAGCGTGATACTACCATCATGGTGGCCTGGGAGCCAACTTGAACATAACTGGGTTATGTAAAGTGTGTGATCGGGACTCACGGAAGCTTGACCTGCACATATGTCTTAAATTGACGTTGCGGTGTGAGCAATAGGTTAGGCAGAACCGTACCCGCTCTATGTCATTCGGTTAAAGATACCTAAGGTACATGGCACTTTCCGTTGGCATAGATGGAGGGTCTTAGGCTTAGGACGGAAAGACCATAATGCTCACGAGATTTGTCATCCAAGGGGTGGTGGTGAGACCGCGGATTGTGACTTGATTCACCGAGAATATGGCCTGAGAGCATGGGGTGTATGGCCATGAGTTCCTATGCCTGTGATGAAGTGTATTTCACTACTATTTGGTTATGCTAATAAAGTACAGGGAAGGAGCATCGCCGCCCCGATTTAAGGGGCGGGGTCGTTATAATTTGGTCAGCTTTACCTTACAGTTGCTTTTGTTTGCCACCACTTCGGTGGATTGTTGCTTGCAGGTGCTGCGGAGCTTAGTGGCAAATAGCGGGCAAAAGCCCTTGTTGCTGAGCCGACCCTCGAAGGCCTATGCTAATGTTTAATTTTATTCTCATGTATGACCGGCCTGCGTGCCGATGTTTGGAAGACACCTTTTGTTTAAAGTAAACTCTTGTAAGGTCATAAGGCCAAGTACTTGTGTATTTGTACGTTCATTCCTTTTGGGTTATGTTAGTGGACATTCATGTTGTGGCTGGGTTCTTAGTTTGCAACATTTAAATTGCTTCTGCTAGAATGTACTCTGTGTAGGACGTTGGTTATTGGAAGGATGGTTTCATTGCGTAACCCTTCGGTCTGTCCGTGGTATATGGCGTCGGGCCCCGGCTTGTCTTACTACTATATGCTATGTGATAGATATGGAGTGTTACAATTTGGTATCAGAGCCATAGTTTAAGTCAACTTAAATGAATTCATGGACGAATTCTTTTAAGGGGTGGTGAGCACATGTGTGTGCGTCATCGTTATAACATAAAAAGAACCTATGAATGTCCACTTAGGAATGAAAATACACATGTTTGAGGAACCTGTGTGTTCCTATAATCACTTTTTGCAATATTATTTGGTCACTTAATGGTGTTTTGTATGACTATAGGTGACCAGGACTGGTACAAGCCGTCAGAATGCCCGGTTTCTGAGGCAAGTAGCGCACCGAATGATGTGCCTACAACACCTCCCTCGGCAGAAACCATAAGAATGGTGGCTGAAGCAGTGTTCTCTATGATCAATGCACAACCTGCAAGACAAATGCAACAGCCTGCCCCTACAGTGGAGCAGGTACCGCTTCAAGCGGCTGAACTGAGAAGGGTGGAGCAAGTAGTGGTGGAGCCATTGGTACCCAGGAGAGCAACTGAAAAATAGCTCAAGCATGTTGTGGGCTTCAATCCTCCGGTTTTCTCGGGGACGGGAACCCCATCCCAAGCTGAGGATTGGCTCTCCCAAGTAAAGAGAGTCTTGACAACTACAGAAACAGAGGAGTGGCAGATGACCACCATAGCTACTTTCCCGTTGTACGGAGATACAAGGCTATGGTGGGAAGGTTTAGAGCTACATCACTTGAGGGGAAGGCAACTCACATACGTCTCGATGAAAGAATTTTCGTGACTATTCTTGTCAAGGTACCTTCCCTCGGCTCAGAGGATCGCGATGGAGAATGAATTCCATAAGTTGATGCAAGGAGAGAGTAGCGTTGATGATTTGTAAATATACCTATTTTTCTGTACATTAATTTAGTCGTTTTCATTTCTTTTTGTCTTTTTTATATATTTTTGCTTAATAAATTGCTCCTTTTTTGTAAATAATTTTGCTGACTTGCTTTATTTTTATTTTTCAGAAAATATCAAAATCTGCCAAAAAAGTCAATGTCACGCCCGTGACATATTGGTCACGCCCGTGACCAGGGCGTGACACGTCAAATTCCAGTCAATCAGCAAAATTTTGAAGTGCAAAGCCTGACACGCCCAGCGTCACGCCCGTGTCACCTAACACGGGGCGTGACCTAAGCCCGTGTTCACTCCACTCGACGAATTCATCTCGACGATCGTCGAGTGTCGACACCAACAGTCACGCCCAGCGTCACGCCCGTGACCTAGGGCGTGACACCTATTTCCGCTCGACGATTTTCAACTCGACACTTTCAGCTCGACATTCGTCGAGTGTCGACACCAGCCAACACGCCCAGAGTCACGCCCGTGACCTGGGGCGTGACCACTGCGCCTGGCCGACAAGACCTGCCCGAAGACTTTCGGCGCGCACCGCGCCCAGATCCACCTGCTTGACACGCCCAGCGTCACGCCCGTGACCTGGGGCGTGACCACTGCGAGACCGACACGTGTCCAGCCCGAAGTCCACTTTCCCGTCAAATCGCCGGCCGCCTTCTCAAATAGTACTGTCACGCCCCCTGTCACGCCCGTGACCAAGGGCGTGACCCATGTAAATTTTTTCTATAAATTCAGAGCTTCTGCTTAGAATTTCTGTTCCCTTTTTTGAACCACTTTGCTTAGGGTAGGTGCTGCCAAATTGCCTTCTTATGCTATGTAAGGGATTTTCTTCCCCCTCTCTTAGTGTTTGTTTTTAGCTTTCTTGTAATCACTTTTTCATTAATAAAATGTGTTAGTTTTTCTCTCTTTGCATAGCTTGGAATCCATTCATGCGCCCTACTCGAAGTGATTTTTAATGTTTGTTCTTATTTTGTTTTTCTTTTATGTCTTCTAAAATCTTTTCAGCTTTTAACTTTTGTCTAATTTCTAGCCGTTATAATCGCAATTTTATTTTCATGCAAATACTTATTTAGGTTTACTTTATTATTTTTACTTTGTTTTCATTCCTATAAGTTTATAAAACAATGTTTTTAAAGGTGATTTTTAATTTTCTTTTAACTTAGGCTCTTTAGGATTGTAAAACTTTTCGTTCTCTTTTAGTCTTATTTCCACTTTTTAGGCATTTCTATAAAATTATAAGAATGAAAACATAATCGTTTTAATTTTTCAAGCATTTTCGTTTCTAATTTTATTTCAAAAACTTTTTGCTCTTTTAATTTTTTCTTTCTCTTTTTATGCATTTCTACCGCATTCTAGCGGTAGAAATGTATTCGTTTTCATTTTTCGAGCACTTGCGTTTTCATTTTTATTTGCAAAACTTTCTTCCCGTTTAATTTTTATTTTCGCTTTTTATGCATTTCTACCGCATTTTAGCGGTAGAAATGCAGTTGTTTTCATTTTTAGACAACTTAGTTTTTGTTACATTTTTCTGTACTTGTGCACATTTATTTCCGCATACTCGTTAAGAGTTAAATGGCGCTCGCTTATTTTACATTCTGTAGAGTGCGTGAGTTTCTAATTTTCTTTCTTTCCGCCTACTCACTTGAGTTAAATGGCTGGATTTTATTTCGGTAGAGTGTGTTTACTTTCTTGTAGAGTGTGTGTGTTTTCATTTATGTCGAGAAAGTGTGTGCGTGAGTTTTACTTTCTGTCGAGTGTGTGCGTGTGTTGCATTTATTTAGTCCTACTCATTTGAGTAGGACCCGCTTTCTTTCTCCCGCCCACGCATTTGCGCCGGGACTCGCAATTTACAGCTTTCTTCAGTCCTACTCGTTTGGGTAGGACTTGCAATTTTCAGCTTTCCTTTACTGCTTTATTTTATCGCTTTCATTTACTGCTTTCCTTTACTGCTTTATTTTCATCTTTTCCTGCAAGCCGTCCCCATTCTGATGAGTGGCTAACCGTTCTTAGCCCTCGGTATCGAAGAGCATTGGGACAAATAAAATAGTTTAAAATAATTAAAGGTCTAATCTTTCTAATTAATTAAAAGTACTTAAGGTTTGCCCGGGGTTAACGACGCGTAGGACCACATATCGATGTGTGGGCCCTATTTCCGTTTTCCATACGCTCGCCGAGAGGCCGTGCGTATGGACAGATCACCCCTTGGCAAAGAGAGTTCCGCACTAACCCTCGAGAGAGGAGGCGCGCCAACTCTACCGGATTGGATTCCCCACCCAATAGCGGGGTTCTTAGCGTAATGCGGGCGTTAAGAGGAATACTTCGTCGGACGAGAGCCCGGTCGAATAGTCTTAGCATTCAGGTGAGCGATAGCCCTATAGCTAGGTGAGCTCATTTTAGTGGAACCTCCACGGCCAAGTCTCCGCCTTAATTAATTAGAAATTTAGTAGCTCTTTTTATTTAAAGTCTATTTTAGTTCAATTGTTCTCTCGGTGCCATCGAGCTAAGCTCTTCATTGGCACCACCTTCAAGCTTTCTTTTTATGCTTTCTTTTTATGTTTTCTGCCTTTCTTTTATTATATATAAATACCCGACAAGTATTATCGGTAAAATAATAGTCCCCTCCAGGGAAGAGTAGAAATAATCGAACCAACCCCGAGAACAATACGACCTCGATATTCCACCCGGAATATCCTGTACTACTCACGATAGGTGCACTTGCCTCCTTTCGTTAAAACTCGATCTAACCCGTTTTATATCTAAATAAATAAATACGCGCGCCCCGTTTTCTAAATAAAATCACTTCGCTTTTTTCTCAAATAAAACCGCCGGGTCGCCGCGTGACCGTAAATAATTTTGGAGTTTTAACCATCAATTTTTTGGCGCCGTTGCCGGGGAAATTTTTGGTTTCGTCCCTGGAAATCTATTAATTTTTCCTATATCTATATATATATCAAAAATTAAAAATGGCCAACAAAAATATAAAAATAATAATAATAAAAACTATAAAAAAATATTACAAAATTATAAAACAAAAAAATGTGAAAAACTTATAAAACTAAAATTTTTTTTGCAAAACCTTAAAAACTTAAAATTTGAAAAAAAAAACTATAAAACTAAAAAAAAAAACTAAACTCAAAAAAAAAACTAAAAATCCAAAAAATGAAAAAAAAAACTTAACAAAAAAAAACATTTTTATTTTCATTATTGTTTTTGAAAAAAAAAACAAAAAAACAAAAAAAAAAACTATAAAACGAACAAAACTAAAAAAAAAATTCGAAAAAATGAAAAACTTAACAAAAAAAAATTAATAATAAAACAAAAAAAACATATATTTTCATTATTTTAATGAAAACAAAAAAAAACTAAAAAACCTACCTACAAAATCAACTACAAAATACTAAAATCTACTTAAAAACACAAAAAAAATATAAAAAATAAAAAATATCATAATTTGATATTAATAAATGTATATATGTTTTATTTAACCTCTTTTATTTTAATTTGTTTTATTTTCGTTTCATTTTGCTTCGGCACGCTTCCATTATTGTGCGCGCTAGGGGATCACATTTTAGCACTTATGTCGCTAAGGCCTTAGCTACCTTCGAGTCGCCCACGCACTTGCCCCCCTACCGCCCGCACACTTTAGGCCGAGTTAATTTTTTTTGTTTTTTTGTTTTTTCTGTTATCGTTTTTTTTTCTTCTTCTAACAATAAATGCAGGGTTTCAACCTGTGCCTCCCGGACTCGTCTAAGGGAAGCTCCTACCCTCCCTTTTCTTTTTGTATTTATTCTATTTTGTATATTATCTGTTCCGCATACTTAGATTGCAACATTGGGGACAATGTTGGGTTTAAGTATGGGGGTGTTTTCGTATTTCTTTATTTCTGCACTTTACAAAAACGCATAAAGTTACAAAAACATTAAAAAAAATAAAACCTAAAAATTTTTTTTCCTTGTTTTTATTTTCATAAAACTTCAAAAAAAAAAAAATCTTCCCCCCTTTTTTTCTTATTTGTAAAAGCTTGCATTCTGCCTGCCCGCGACGTTCGACTCATCGAACCAACCATCCAAATAGAGTCTGTTCGCGGGCTGCATTCGAGTTTTTACTTTGTACCTTTTTTTGTAAAAATCTCTCTTTCCTCCCCTATCTTCTTTAAATAGCACTTCTTTCTCTCCTCATTCTTGTAAATTACTTATCAAAATACACTAAAAATAAAAAAAATTAGAAAAACCAAAAATACCAAAAAAAAGATAATAACTCTAAAAATCTTAAAAAGATAATAATTAAAACACAAAAAAAATGATAAAAACTCTAAAAATTCTAAAAAAATGTTTTGTTAATTATGTAACAAAATAATTCGAATATACCATATCTTAACCCTTTTTGCTTTCCACAAATATAGTTTCGAGTTAATTTATATGCGAATTTTAGTTATTCTTTGCTTACTATTCGTTTATTAATTAAAGTTCGATAGATTTAAGTGTCTGGGGTTAAGATTTAAAGAATTTTTTATGTCTTTTCCTTATAATAGGGAACTTGTTTTTCACCACCACTTCTAATTTTATAAATAGAAGCTCATTTTTTATGTTAGAAAATAACATCCATGGATTTCAATTATTTCTACTCTTTGCTTTTAGAAACATTGGAACGTTCATTTTAAAAAGGTTGCTCTCAAAACTTTTTTTATTAAAATCTAGTTTTCTTTTTGAAAAAAACTAAACCCACTTCCTTTTTTTTCATGTCTTACTTGACATGTTTACCCCTATCCCTTAAAAGATCTTATGTCAATGGCAATAAGATTTCATTCCGTAAACATAGGCACCCAATATTTAAAAAGATTATATGTTATGGAGTAAGAGGATAAAATTCATTACTCCTACACATATACATTGGGTTATTTATTACTTATGAAGAAAGAAAAAAATTATTATGTGTTAGGAAAATAAGATTTCATTTTCCTAACTATTCAAAAAAAATTGGAGGTTCGAGAAAAAATTACCTCGCCTCAATATTCAAGCCTTCTTCATAAACCACCAAACCACTTAGCATATTTCAATGATTCTAGAATTAATTTAAAATTTTTTGAGAGCATAATTTTTAAATTGCATTATTTCCTTTAACTTCTTTTAAGCTAAAGTTTTTTATATAAATCCAATCCATCTTTGTTAAACTAACAAAAATGAATTTTTGCTTTCTATTTTATTTTATCTAGAAGTCTTTTTGAAACTCTTCCTTTATTCATAACATTTCATAAATTAGGATTTAATTCTTTAACCCCGGATGTTTATTTTGATCTTCCTTTTAATTAATTCAAGCGGTAGCTAAACTTAGGATTTCTTTTATTCCTTATAAGTTCATCTCCAACTTTTGCTCTGGAATAGCAAAAGCTTAAGTATGAGGGTATTTGATGATTTGTAATTATACCTATTTTTCTGTACATTAATTTAGTCGTTTTCATTTCCTTTCGTCTTTTTTATATATTTTTGCTTAATAAATTGCTCCTTTTTTGTAAATAATTTTGCTAACTTGCTTTATTTTTATTTTTCAGAAAATATCAAAATCTGCCAAAAAAGTCAATGTCACGCCCGTGACATATTGGTCACGCCCGTGACCAGGGCGTGACACGTCAAATTCCAGTCAATCAGCAAAATTTTGAAGTGCAAAGCCTGATACGCCCGGCGTCACGCCCGTTTCACCTGACACGGGGCGTGACCCAAGCCCGTGTTCACTCCACTCGACGAATTCATCTCGACGATCGTCGAGTGTCGACACCAACAGTCACGCCCAGCGTCACGCCCGTGACCTAGGGCGTGACACCTCTTTCCGCTCGACGATTTTCAACTCGACACTTTCAGCTCGACATTCGTCGAGTGTCGACACCAGCCAACACGCCCAGAGTCACGCCCGTGACCTGGGGCGTGACCACTGCGCCTGGCCGACAAGACCTGCCCGAAGACTTTCGGCGCGCACCGCGCCCAGATCCACCTGCTTGACACGCCCAGCGTCACGCCCGTGACCTGGGGCGTGACCACTGCGAGACCGACACGTGTCCAGCCCGAAGTCCACTTTCCCGTCAAATCGCCGGCCGCCTTCTCAAATAGTACTGTCACGCCCCATGTCACGCCCGTGACCAAGGGCGTGACCCATGTAAATTTTTTCTATAAATTCAGAGCTTCTGCTTAGGATTTCTGTTCCCTTTTTTGAACCACTTTGCTTAGGGCAGGTGCTGCCGAATTGCCTTCTTATGCTATGTAAGGGATTTTCTTCCCCCTCTCTTAGTGTTTGTTTTTAGCTTTCTTGTAATCACTTTTTCATTAATAAAATGTGTTAGTTTTTTCTCTCTTTGCATTGCTTGGAATCCATTCATGCGCCCTACTCGAAGTGATTTTTAATGTTTGTTCTTATTTTGTTTTTCTTTTATGTCTTCTAAAATCTTTTTAGCTTTTAACTTTTGTCTAATTTCTAGCCGTTATAATCGCAATTTTATTTTCATGCAAATACTTGTTTAGGTTTAATTTATTATTTTTACTTTGTTTTCATTCCTATAAGTTTATAAAACAATGTTTTAAAAGGTGATTTTTAATTTTCTTTTAACTTAGGCTCTTTAGGATTGTAAAACTTTTCGTTCTCTTTTAGTCTTATTTCCACTTTTTAGGCATTTCTATAAAATTATAAGAATGAAAACATAATCGTTTTAATTTTTCAAGCATTTTCGTTTCTAATTTTATTTCAAAAACTTTTTGCTATTTTAATTTTTTCGTTCTCTTTTTATGCATTTCTACCGCATTCTAGCGGTAGAAATGTATTCGTTTTCATTTTTCGAGCACTTGCGTTTTCATTTTTATTTGCAAAACTTTCTTCCCGTTTAATTTTTATTTTCGCTTTTTATGCATTTCTACCGCATTTTAGCGGTAGAAATGCAGTTGTTTTCATTTTTAGACAACTTAGTTTTTGTTACATTTTTCTGTACTTGTGCACATTTATTTCCGCATGCTCGTTAAGAGTTAAATGGCGCTCGCTTATTTTACTTTCTGTAGAGTGCGTGAGTTTCTAATTTTCTTTCTTTCCGCCTACTCACTTGAGTTAAATGGCTGGATTTTATTTCGGTAGAGTGTGTTTACTTTCTTGTAGAGTGTGTGTTTTCATTTATGTCGAGAAAGTGTGTGCGTGAGTTTTACTTTCTGTCGAGTGTGTGCGTGTGTTGCACAGTAAAGGAATTAATTGATTGCTCTTCTAGCCGTTGTCCAAGTTTCAAAACTTTCAGCAGTCAATTAAGGCAATCAAATTAAATTCAAAAGACCAATTTGCTGCAGATGATATAATGAAGTTTTTTTTAGAAAAGCAGAGAACACACACACAAGAAATTAATAAAGAAAAAGAGTTCTGCACTGTCTTCATCAAGTGTTCTTCTTCCAACAAGCTTTCAAGAGAAAATAAACTTCATCTGTCTACAGCATTATGGAGAACTTTTTGAAAGTCCACCTAGTGTCAGCTATGTGCACCTATGGGGGGGGGGGATAGGTGACGAGTAGCGCTTTTGCGGAATTTACGAACGTACCTGCACAATAAAAATAGAAAGCACAGCACACAGAATACACAGGCAAATTATAGTGGTTCCCCGACTTGGGTACATCCACTTTCCCCCTTCGACCTATCTCCCCAACAAGGGACGACTCGGTCACTTCTCCAACGGGATTGAAATCCAATCCCTGCACTAACGGAAGGAACCCTTCCACACGTGAGAGTCAACACTCCCACAAAACGGGTTGCACCCAACCCTTACAACACGGAACAAAAGTTCCTTTACAACAAAAGTAAATATAGAATGTATACGAGATACAAACTTCTTTCGGAGACTACGGTGTTCCTCTTCGTTCGACGACGTGTTCGTGAAGTCAACGAAGAGTCTACAACCTTGGTCTCTCTTGGAGAGGATCTCCCCGGAACTGGCGGCGGCAACACGAGCGGCGGCTAGCTTCGGGATCGGCGGCTGTGATGATGAGCGGCTGCTGAACTTGGAGATCCAAACTTCGTAGCGAAGCTAGCTTGGTCTCCCAACGGTCACACGAGGATCGGTCGTCTCGATCGATTCGGACGGGGGAGTTTTTCCCGGTCAACAAATCGAGAGACAAGAGATCTCTGGATAGACACGTGAGACTCAAGCTTTGCTAAGCTTCTGTCGCCGGAGATCACAGAGGATTCCCGATTGTTGACGGCGACCTACGTTCCCGAGCGCGACGGCGGCGGCGGAGAGGAATCGCGGTTTTATGGTTACGTTGTGGCTCAGTTTCTTTCTCTCTTCTCCGTCCTTTTACTGTTCAAAATACTGGAACATATATACTGTAGATAACTCCAGTATGACCGTTTGTGGGACCCACACTAGAAATCCCTAAGTCCGGTTCAAACTAGTCTAGAGGCAGAATCCGGTCCAGCAGCATCCTGAGAAAACGCTAAGTGAAAATCGGCGAGAATCGCAGGCGATTCTCGACGAATCGGCGAGAATCACCAAGTGATTCTCGACGATTCGTCGAGAATCGTTAGTGATTCTCGCCGAATCACTTATTGATTCTCAACGAATTTCACTTTGTATACATGAGCTGCTTGACCACTGGTTCGGCGAGAATCACTAGTGATTCTCGCCGAATCTTACTTGGCACCGTTTTGAGGTAGCCAGAAGGAGTCGGCGAGAATCACTAATGATTCTCGTCGATTCGGCGAGAATCACTAGTGATTCTCGCCGAATCGGCGAGAATCACTTGGTGATTCTCGTCGAATTTTCCTTGGACGAATTTTCGTCTTCCACCCAGGAGCTGCTCCTTGATCCATCCGTGCTCCTTGTCTTCTCTTGCATATGAACGGCCCTGTACTTGAAAGTAAGTGCACTCCAATAGAGAGAGTACACGTAGGCCAACACACTGATCTGCTCAACGAGGGATTACGTCGTGCAGACCCGCGTATATTGACCTACTGCACCCTAACATTGGTGTGCACTTAGCGTGGAGGAGCTGCAAGTACAACTTAAGATGTTTCATCAAATACATTGTGAATTCATCTTAGCTTGACAGGTGGCTTCCTCAAATCTAGGTAATCGTGGATACAATACCCAACAATCTCCCCCTATTTGACGAAGCCAAAACCCTACTAGCTAAGATGAATAACACATATCAAATAATAAACATAGCATTCAGAAACTAAACATGCAGCACAAGAGAATATATGCAATCAGATAAGGACTTGAGTCATTCACAAATTCAAATATATATACCAATATAAATATATACACATATAATCCAGAATTGTTTCTATGACAACAATAATCATTAAATGTTCTTAAGACCAAGTGACAAGCTATAAGTTTTTGACTATTTTTCCTTAGCTAAGTCACCCTTAGGATTTTGAGCCAAGTACTTCTTGCTTTGCCTCTCCATGTATTCTTTGGGCTTCGGGTAATACCTAGGAGGAGCAACTTTATCTGCATCCTTGTTGTTTCTGAAAAAGATGTTGCGTTTCGCTTCAAACGTTTTGTGCGTTTCCCACTCATACTGGTTATATACTTCGTTTCGATTGATCTCTCCTCTTTCTTGCAGCCAGAAGGTGTCTAAGATGATGTTCCTTGAAACTGGACTCCACCTTTCGTTTCGTACATCCTCCTCATTCATTCGAGTTCTCTTTGCAGCCTGTGTCTCCTTGGAGGTCCCTTCTTGAACTTTTCTCTTTCCCCTGGCTTTTGCTAAGGCCTCTTGGTCAAACATGCTCCTCAGTTTAGCTTTGGAGAGAGCCCTAGCATCAGCGTCATTTGTGGGAATATCTGCAGCACTTGCACTTACATCCTCAGCAACACTTACTTCCTCAGCGGCCTTAGAAGTCTCAGGGACATGAATACCGGCAGGATTGTCAGGCAGAACGACGCCTAACGTACCTAGCGCCTGTTGGAGCATCCACCAGCAGCTCTCATAGACATATTTGCTTGATTGGGCGAAGTGTGTGCTCATGCTTTCTTGAAGCTCGGCCAACTTAGCTATATACTCTTTCTCCCCCTTTTTGGCTTCGACAGCTATGCAGTTGGCATATGAGTGCAGGGAGTCATCAATATGCTTCGTGGTCTTGGAGAATTCAGTGATCAGGGCCTGCTGATTGGCATTTAAAGTGACCATATTACCATCAAACTTCTGAATGTTGTTGGCTACAATGTGTGCGTTCTGATTTACGACAGCCAGAGTATCATTATTCTTTTTCAAGCCGGCCATTAAGAGTGTGACAGCTTCGCCGACCACGGTATACTTCTCTTCAAATTTCTTCTCCATCACGTCCAGCTTATGGTTGATTTCCACCATAGTCTTGAGCATCAGATTTTCCGAAGTCTTAATCCTGTTCAGCAGTTTATTCTGGGCTTCATCAAATGAGACTTTAAGTTCATTCACAATGCCCTTAATGATATTGACAGTGTGAGTGGCTAGCTCATCTCGTAACGGAATAACCGGAGGCACTTGTGGGCCTTGCATTTCAGCAGACGCATCTGTAGAGCTGGATACAATCACAGGCTCTAAAGGAGGAATGTTGGCGGCCTCTGTAGATTTATCTAACTCCCCCTCCACTGGTGCAGACTTGTCAGATGGAGGTTCAACAGGATCCGGAGTCTCAAATGCTTCATGTCCCTCATTCTCATCTTCCTCTCCGTCCTCATCCAAGAATTCATCTATATCAGCAGCCTCTTCCAATTCTCGGTCAGCAGTCTCCAGTGCTTCAGCTTCGGTTCCTTGAGTGTTTCTGTTCAGGACCTCCTCATCCTCCAGCTCAGGTTCACTTACTTCATGAATTTCGGCCACCGCATCCCTGGCCACCTGGGCAATTTCAGAAACTACATCTGTATGAGGGGGTAGAGTCTCCCCCTCGATTCCTGTAGTCAGGATATCAGGAATTTCATGGGGGGTGACTGCTGGAGATACTTCCTGTCGCTCTTCCACGGCAGGCTGCCCGATCCGCCTCTCCCATCGATCAAACACACTTGCATCCATCTTCTTCAAGTAGTGGAGAGGGACACCTTTGCTCATGTCGAACTTGTCTCCGTTTAGCTGGTTTAGATATAGACTTATGATGCGGCCGAAACTAGGAGTGCCCAGGGTGTCCTTGATCTTCTCGAACAGCAACTCCCCCCCAGTTGAACCTCTTGCGGCAGACAACAGCTATGACGATCTTGAACATATCTCCTGAGATATGGTCATGTGAGCCCGGCTTGCAGATGAGCACTTTTCCAATAATGTCAGATAGGAGCTTCCCTTCTTCATTCATCTCCTTTCTCTTTATTGATCGAGTTCCTCGTGGAAGACCGCAGAACAAGAGAGTTCTGGTTTTGTCCTCGTCCTCCAGATAGTCCTCCTGCTCCGAACTAGAAAGCTGCAGGTAGCGAGTCAGCTTGCTGGCAGACATCTTTACTTTTGCCCCAGCCACCTTGCTCTTGATTATGGAGTCTCCATCTCGGAGTCTTGCGGTAGCGAAGAACTCCAGCACCTCTTTGTCCAGGATTTTGCAAGGGTGCTCCAGGACGAAGGTTAGCTCAGCCTCTTCCAGCATTAGAATGATGTTGCGGAATTCGTCCGAGGCGTGAGAAAACCCAGTTCGAACCAGCTCACAGCCAGAGACCAACCCTGCAGTTGTCCTTGGAGCCATTGTAGATCTAGAGAGAGAAGCCCTACTCTAAGCATTAATGAACATTCAAAAAGAAGGCATCACTAGTGAGAGCGTCCAAGTACGGGTGAGGAAGAGGTTACCTAAGGACTTATATGGAAGTGAGTTGAGGAGCGTCGGGAAGACCTTCGGTGGATGGAAGGGTTTCCTGTGGGGTTCGGCCTTGCTAGAACGTTGCGAGAACCTTCTCGATTTGATGATGGACCTTGCGAGAACCTTGCGGTCACAGGGACACTTCGCGATTCGACGAGAGCTTACGGGAAGAAGATGGACACCCAGCAGTTGTCCTTAGAGCAGGATGTATAGCGATTCGGCGTGTCGGAGGGAGAGCTCCTGCGGGTTTCGGCGAATCGTCGGAAGAACTCTTTCGGCAGGACAAACTGCTGCGACGTGAGGCTGGATTCGTGAAGAAGGCGAATCGGCGGAAGAACTCTTTTGGCGGGATTTGTCTAATTCGTCGGGATTCGGGGTGAATGCGAAGGGTCGGCGGGATTTGTCTGTCAAGAGATTTGGTTAATTCGGTTTCTGATACCAGTTGTCTAATTCGAAATTGAGAGGTCACTTGACTAGGAATTTTCACGTTGAGAAGCTTGCAACATTTTTGAAATATTCAGATGTCAAGTCAATATACACATGATAAATACATGTGTATTCTAAAGTCAATCTATTTGGATTTTAATGAGGCTTTTCCAAAGACTTCTTGATGTCAATTGTGAGTTGTCGAGATTCACGATGACATATCTTCGTTAACCCTTTATTGATGTGTGAAGGTTTGCATGCATTGAGTGAACCTATCCTTAGAGGTGCACACTTACATGTATAGGCAGAAGTATAAATATACACATGAATAGTATATATATATATATATATATATATATATATATATATATATATATATATATATATATATATATATATATATATATATATTAAATGAGGATGCAGTATGACGCAAGTCCTTGAAATGATCAAAATTACCTGGGATTTTGAAAGTCATCGTCTTAGTCCCACAGGTAGAACACATTAGAGGCTCAAAGTGAGTATGCTCAAACAGACATCACATCTGTTATTGCAGACGCTTGTTCCAACTTAGCCTTGAGCCACCTACTGTCTAGTTCCCATCATATTCACGGGGACCTAGACTACCCTGCAAGAAAGAATTACTTTACCTTAGGAACCCAAATCATATTGGGTCCTAGGTTCCTGTTAGCACAAGCACGCAACTGCCTTCCTTCAGAAAACCTGTCTGGAAGACTACCTCTGTCCCGAGAATGTGGATAAGCCCTTGCTGTGGGCACAGAGGGGTTGTGCCAACAGTCGATGGCAAAGTGCCCCACTTTGCCGCAGCACCAACATGGGTGAATGTTGTATCGCCGTTTCCGACCTGATCTAGTGACTGATGTAGTCACGGTCCTAGGTCTAAACGGGATAGGGCATGATCTTGTCACAAAAATTCCTCTTCCATCGTGACACGAGGAAGGGTGGAAAGAATGCATGTTGTGAGCGTTATGAGGCCGGGAGGGTGGTGCCATTCTTTCAGGCATCTCCCTTACAGGGGCCCCATGGAACCTGACATCATGACTTCTATCCTCTCTATCCCATGTCCTCGAGTGGTGAGAAGTCTTCTGTGAGCTGGGACATGCAGATCCACACTGTGTTGAGGCAGTGGCAGTGAATACGAAGGGCTCAGAATGAGCCTTAGGTATTTCCTCATGGGTGGCCATGACGCCCCTTGCACTATGGACGTTTCCACATGGGGACAAATCACCCTTGCAGTGACCACGACCATTCCTGTGGTCATACCTGAAGGCATGATGAGTGGCCTTCCTGCCTGGAGTGGGGGGTCGGAATACCGTTTCCCCATTTCTCCACGAATTGACAATCCGGGAGATCCACCTGTTTTCTCGCTTTCTCTTAATGGCATCAACCTTGGAGAAGTTTGATACTACTCTTTTCTCATTCTCCAGACTACTCTCTAGAGCTGAGATCTTAGAGTCCTTGGCCTTGTTGGACGCCAATTGGAGAACCAACAAGACCTTCAGTCGAGCAATCTCTTGAGCTTGCTCCTCAGCAAGTAGATTGCTTGACTGAAGGGCTCTCTTCAGGGAATCAGCATTTTCTGAAGGAGGGCAGTTCCTGTCTTCAGAAATTTCAAGAGATACGGGGCAGGGTGAGGAAGTTACCTGCACTTCTGTGTTATTGTCATTAGATCCAGTGACTATTGTTTCATCCACATCAGAGCTGCTTTCCTCACTGTCCTCTTCAGTCTCTGACACGGACACTGGAGCTCTGATGCAGTCCGAAGGATCCTTGCCTTCATCTTCAGAAGTGAGGACTCCTACATACGCTTCATCCTCTGATTGACAGCATATTCCAGCTTTCTCTGACCCCCCCATCAGCTCTGAGATCATCATCCACAGAGATTTAGCCGTTCTACATTTTTCCAATCTAGAGCGAGAGGCTCCAGACCAGACATCCATGATAATTTGTCGAATCCTCTCGTCCAAGTGAAATAGTGATAGTTCCGTCTCTGACATCTCAGCAATGCCCATGAGCACTTGGATCCCAGAGTCGGAGGTCTTCATGGGAATAAACGGACCCTCTTCCAGGATGAAGGATGCTCGAGGATCGATAGCATCAAGGTGAAATGACACCCTCATTCTCCAGATGGGATAATAATCCTTTGTGCATGCGGGGAGTTTGAGTGGCGGTATTTCATAATCCAGATCCATGCTTCTGACACTGGTGGCAGGATTCTACTCAAGGTGTTAACCTTTTTGATGAGTAACCTCGCTCTGATACCACTTGAAAGTCCACCTAGTGTCAGCTATGTGCACCTATGGGGGGGGATAGGTGACGAGTAGCGCTTTTGCGGAATTTACGAACGTACCTGCACAATAAAAATAGAAAGCACAGCACACAGAATACACAGGCAAATTATAGTGGTTCCCCGACTTGGGTACATCCACTTTCCCCCTTCGACCTATCTCCCTAACAAGGGACGACTCGGTCACTTCTCCAACGGGATTGAAATCCAATCCCTGCACTAACGGAAGGAACCCTTCCACACGTGAGAGTCAACACTCCCACAAAACGGGTTGCACCCAACCCTTACAACACGGAACAAAAGTTCCTTTACAACAAAAGTAAATATAGAATGTATACGAGATACAAACTTCTTTCGGAGACTATGGTGTTCCTCTTCGTTCGACGACGTGTTCATGAAGTCAACGAAGAGTCTACAACCTTGGTCACTCTTGGAGAGGATCTCCCCGGAACCGGCGGCGGCAACACGAGCGGCGGCTAGCTTCGGGATCGGCGGCTGTGATGATGAGCGGCTGCTGAACTTGGAGATCCAAACTTCGTAGCAAAGCTAGCTTGGTCTCCCAACGGTCACACGAGGATCGGTCGTCTCGATCGATTCGGACGGGGGAGTTTTTCCCGGTCAACAAATCGAGAGACAAGAGATCTCTGGATAGACACGTGAGACTCAAGCTTTGCTAAGCTTCTGTCGCCGGAGATCACGGAGGATTCCCGATTGTTGACGGCGACCTACATTCCCGAGCGCGACGGCGGCGGCGGAGAGGAATCACGGTTTTAGGGTTACGTTGCGGCTCGGTTTCTTTCTCTCTTCTCCGTCCTTTTACTGTTCAAAATACTGGAATATATATACTGTAGATAACTCCAATATGACCGTTTGTGGGACCCACACTAGAAATCCCTAAGTCCGGTTCAAACTAGTCTAGAGGCAGAATCCGGTCCAGCAGCATCCTGAGAAAACGCTAAGTGAAAATCGGCGAGAATCGCAGGCGATTCTCGACAAATCGGCGAGAATCACCAAGTGATTCTCGACGATTCGTCGAGAATCGTTAGTGATTCTCGCCGAATCACTTATTGATTCTCAACGAATTTCACTTTGTATACATGAGCTGCTTGGCCACTGGTTCGGCGAGAATCACTAGTGATTCTCGCCGAATCTTACTTGGCACCGTTTTGAGGTAGCCAGAAGGAGTCGGCGAGAATCACTAATGATTCTCGTCGATTCGGCGAGAATCACCAAGTGATTCTCGCCGAATCGGCGAGAATCACTTGGTGATTCTCGCCGAATCGGCAAGAATCACTTGGTGATTCTCGTCGAATTTTCCTTGGACGAATTTTCGTCTTCCACCCAGGAGCTGCTCCTTGATCCATCCGTGCTCCTTGTCTTCTCTTGCATATGAACGGCCCTGTACTTGAAAGTAAGTGCACTCCAATAGAGAGAGTACACGTAGGCCAACACACTGATCTGCTCAACGAGGGATTACGTCGTGCAGACCCGCGTATATTGACCTACTGCACCCTGACATTGGTGTGCACTTAGCGTGGAGGAGCTGCAAGTACAACTTAAGATGTTTCATCAAATACATTGTGAATTCATCTTAGCTTGACAGGTGGCTTCCTCAAATCTAGGTAATCGTGGATATAATACCCAACACTTTTTCAAGAAGACCTACTCACCCTACAAAGCTCTCAATCTTCCTGAACAGATCTTCATCTCAGGGGGAGCTTTGACACCATTAAGGATCTACAAGTCTTCTCAGTTGTTTTGAGAAAAGAGAAGACAACATAGAGTTTTATTTCTTTCACCCCACTGTAAACAGGGTTCTAACTCCCTTTAAAAGTTAAACACTTGGTTGCAAGTCTCCTGATCAGAAGACTTGATTTGGTTTTTGGGCACCTGATCAAAAGCCTGAAGTGTTTCCTGATCTACCTGAATCAGATCTTGCGGTGACAGGCACCTGAGCAAAAACCTGATTTGTAGCAGGGCACCTGATCAAAAACCTGAGTGGATTCCAACCAGTGTGGTAGAAGAGTGGATGTACCCAAGTTTTATGGGAACCACTATAAAATTCTTGTGTCGTCTGTGATGCTCTCTTTTTTTATTATGTGCTGCTTGCTGAATAGTTTAGTTTTATTTCTGCACTAACTGATTACACATATAAGTATTACTATTTTAATTCCGCATTAAAGATCTAATAAGTTTTTAAAATACTCAATTCACCCCCCTCTATAGTTAAACAGATCTAACCCCTCTAGTGGTATCCTTCATACCATCCTTCAATTGGTATCAGAGCCTTATTTTCTTTGGTTTCACAGATTCACATCTGAACCAAGATCCTTGTTAAATTGTTTTTTCTCTTCTTTAGTTTTTCTGTTGTTACAACAATAGCACAAAATAAAGATTATGCTAGCACCAGACCTCCAGTCTGCAACTTGAACAAATTTGCACTCTGTAATGCAAGAATCAAAGTTTACATGAATTCTATTGATGAGGATATTTTCAATTCAATTTTGACAGGACTCCCTCAACCTATAGCAGTGACTGCATCCACATCAACTTCAAACACTCATGTAGTTCCACCACCTGAGTGGACTGATGCTCAGAAGAAAGCCAAAGTAGTTGATACAAAAGCTATGAATATACTGGCCCAAACTTTGTCAGATGACATATTTCAAAAGGTAGTTGAATGCACTTCTGCCAAAGAAATCTGGGACTCTCTAAACCAGATGGTGGCAGGATCAACAGATGAGAGAAAGGACAGAAGATCACTCCTAATATCTCAATATGAGAACTTCAGGAAAGAGGAATCTAAAACAGTGGCTGAGATGTATAACATGCTTAATGTTATCATCAATGAACTAAAGACCCTAGATAAAGATATCTCCTTAACTGAGATTAATAACAAGATCCTAATGTGCTTCCCCAGCACTTGGGATTCCAGGATCTGGCCAATCAAGGAAGCCAAAAGTTTGCATGAGATATCCACTGAATCTCTCATTGGAAAGCTAAAATCCTACGAACAGTTAATCAAGACCAGAGAGGCTGCTGAACTGAAGGCCTCAACCTCGTCAAGGAAGGAGCATAATATTGCTTTCAAAGCAATATAAGAATCAAAAACCCTTCCTGCCAATGAAGAGTTGATGAGTTTGCTGGCCAAAAGGTTTTACAAACTGGCCAAGAAAGCCTTCAGGAGAAGGGCATCCAAGAGTGATGATAAACCTAAGTATGATAGAACTCCTACCAAGGAGATTATCTGCTTTAGCTGCAGAAAGCCTGAGCACATTCTTCCTGAATGCCCAGAAGCTCAGAAAAGAGACAGAAGAAAAGAGAAAGAAAACAAAAAGAATTCAAGCAGGAACTCAAGCAAACACCCCTCCAACAAACATAAAAGAAAGGAGAAAGGCTTCATTGCTGAAACTTGGAGTGATACTGATGAAGAGACCTCATCTTCCAGCTCTATTGAAGATGAAGAAGAAGCCATGACAAGAGAAGTCTGCCTCATGGCAATCAATGCCTCATGCTGCAGGCCTGCTGCTGAAAACCAAGCAGAAACTCATTCTGAGGAATCAGAAGAGGAATCAGAGACAGAAGAGGATCAGGTAATCTCATCCTTTGATTTCAATTCTATTAATTTTAAAAAAGAATTCATGGCCTTATGTAATGACCTAATCAAATCTGAAAAAGAAATCAAAATGCTAAGAGATAGACAAGCTGAATTTGATAATTTATTTGCAGAAAAAACTAAGCTCAAGGATGATTTAGTTTTAGCAAATGAACAAATCATTTCTCTGAAAATAGAATTATGTGAGGCTAGGCAACTTGAGGAATATCTTAATGGGAGAAGCCTTAAGCTGATGTACATCACAAGTACAGTCAATACTAGATAGAATGGCAAGTTGGGCTTGGGTGCTTCATCAAGCTTACCTCCCATACTTAAGAAAAATATGTTATCAACCTCCATAAAATTTGTTTCAGCTAAAGGAAAAGAAGTAATATACAATAAGCAACCCACAGAAGGCTTACTTAAATATAAAAATCAAAATAATAGAAACAAGAAAAATCTAAATGAAAATAATGTTCAACAGATTTCGTCGAACTCAGATTGACGAAATGTGGCTAGTTCGTCGAACTCTGGTCGACGTTCTACGAACGCCAACATTAGCCATAATAATTTATCTTACCGCGATCGACGAATCTTGTATAGTTCTTCGAGCAGAGATCGACAAACCTGGGGCACATAAAATGAATGTATTCATTCTCTGAGTAGAGATCGACGATCTTATCCCATCTCGTCGAACTCCGATCGACAAACTTACAACACTTCGTCGAACCCAGTCAGACTTAACAAAAATCATAACTTTAACAGAAATTTTAATCAAACTAGAAAACCTGTTAATCCATTTGCTCATTGAGAAATTCCACCTAGGAGATACAATCCCTTAGGATATAAATCTCAACCTGAATTTTCTGTTATATCTAGTTTTTCATATCAGGAAAATAAAGGGCCCAAGGTAATCTGGGTCAAGAACCACTAATTTTTTACTTTGCAGGTAAAGAGATGTCCAACTTTTAATCAACAATGGTATCTGGATAGTGAATGCTCCAAGCATATGACTAGAAGGAAGGACAACCTAAATAACTACAAGTCCAAGCTGGGACCAAAGGTAATCTTTGGTGACTTAAATTATGGACAGACTGAAGGATTTGGAGAAGTTAAGATTGGAGTAGTTATTTTCAAAAAGGTTGCATATGTAAGTGGACTGAAACATAACCTCATCTCCATAAGTCAACTATATGATGAAGGTTATCAGGTATCTTTTAACTCAAGCTCTTGTATTATTTCTACTAAAGAAAACCAAACTATTTTAATTGGAAATAGACAAGGCAACATATATGTAGTTAATTTTCAATCTGCAACATCAGATATTTGTTTATTTAATCTTGTTAGCAATCAGAATGATTTATGACATAAAAGATTAGGTCATGTTAATCTTAAAAACATTGCTAGGTTATCTAAAGACAACCTTGTTAGAGGATTGCCTTCTGTTCCCTAGAATAAGGAAGGCTTTTGCAAGGCTTGTCAATTAGACAAGCAAACTAAATATGGCTTTAAATAAGTTAATAAGAGTGATTCACCTAGGATCTTGTACTTGCTACACATAGACCTTTTTGGCCCTATTGCTGTACAAAGCCTAGGAGGGAAATCTTATACTCTAGTTATTGTAGATGACTTCGCAAGATTAACTTGGGTATTCTTTCTGAGATCTAAGTCAGATACATTCAAGGTTATTACAGATTTTCTAAAGACCATATAAATTGAGTACTCTACTCAAGTTGCATTGATCAGAAGTGATCATGGTACTGAGTTTGAGTCTCTTCTTATGCAAGAGTTCTGTGAGAAGGAAGGTATCAAGCATTGCTTTTCAGCTCCTAGAACTTCTCAACAAAATGGGGTAGCTGAAAGGAAAAATAGAACCCTAATTGAAGCTGCATGCACATTACTTGCAGATGCTTACATGCCCCTATCCTTTTGGGCAAAGGCTGTGAGCACAACAAACTATGTACTGAACAGAAGTTTAATACATAAACTTAAGAATAAGACTCCCTATGAAATGCTTAAAGGGAAGAAACCTAAAATCACCTATTTTACAATATTTGGTTGCATATGTTATATTCATAACAATGACAAGAAATATATTAGAAAGTTTGAAGCTAAGGCTACAGAGGGAATTTTTCTAGGATATTCCCAAGTCAGCAAAGCTTATAGGGTGTTTAATAAATCTACTTTAAAAATTGAGGAATCTATTCATGTAACTTTTGATGAAGCTAACATGTCTTGTAAGGAGAAAGAAAATTCTACCAACAATACATTGCAGGTACCTCACTTGTGAGAGAGAGTGGATGATCCAAGCCTCACCCAAAAGGTTCCAATACATCCCTCTCCACAAGTTGAAGAAGAAAGTGAAGAAGAAAGTATAGAAGTGACTGAACCCTTTCCAACAGCTAATGAAATTCCACAAGAGGAATTTATTCCCCAAGCTGTTGCCCAACCAGCTCCTCCCACTGATTTTGTCATACTTAGAGATCATCCTAGATCTCAAGTGATTGGAGATATTTCAGCTGGTATGCAAACAAGGTATCAACTCAACCCTGACTTGATGTTTGCTTGTTTCCTCTCTCAACTTGAGCACCAATCCATTAAAGATGCTGAGCAAGATCCCTACTGGATCATTGCAATGCAAGAGGAGCTCAATCAATTTGAGAGATGTAGAGTTTGGGAATTGGTTCCTAGACCCAAAGACTACCCAGTCATTGGAACCAAATGGGTGTTCAGAAATAAGTTGGATGCAGAAGACAACATTATGAGGAACAAGGCAAGGCTTGTGGCTCAAGGCTATATTCAAGAGGAAGAAATTGACTATGATCAAACATTTGCTCCTGTTGTAAGGCTTGAGGCCATAAGAATCTTCCTTGCATATGCTGCATCCAAAAAAGTTCAAAGTCTATCAAATGGATGTCAAAAGTGATTTTCTGAATGGAGAACTCAAAGAAGAAGTATATGTGAAGCAACCACCAGGTTTTATCTCTCCAACATATCTCTCTTATGTCTTTAGATTGCATAAAGCTCTCTATGGTTTAAAGCAAGCTCCAAGAGCTTGGTATGAGACCTTAGCTAGCTTCTTGTTATAGCATAAAATTTCTAGAGGTATTATAGATATGACTCTTTTTATTAAGCATCATAAAGATAAAATCTTATTAGTACAAATTTATGTAGATGACATTATTGTTGGCTCAACAGATCCCAAACTATACAAAAGGTTTTCTAATCCTATGCATTCAAAGTTTGAGATGAGTAGCATGGGTGAACTTTCATATTTCCTTAGTCTCCAAGTGAAGCAATCATCTGATGGTATCTTCATCTCCCAATCTAAATATGCTAAGGAGCTTATTAAAAGATTTGGGATGTGTGATGCCTCAGCAATGAAGACACCCATGGCTGCAAATGTTGTGATAGATTCTGATGAGCATGGAAAATCTGTTGATCAGAAGTTGTATAGGGCTATTGTTGGGTCCCTATTATACCTCACAGCAACTAGGCCAGGCATCATGTTTGCTACATGCATTTGTGCTAGGTTTCAAGTGAACCCTAAAGAATCTCACTATATTTTGCTAAAAAGGATTTTGAGATATATAAAGGGTTGTCCAAATCTAGGACTTCTATATCCATCATAGTCAGAATTTGATTTAACTGGATTTTCAGATGCTGATTATGCTGGATGTAGAGAGGACAAAAAAAGCACAACAGGAACATGCCAGTTCCTTGGTGATAGGCTAGTGTCCTGGTTCTGTAAAAAGCAAACCTCTGTGTCCATATCAACTGCAGAAGAAGAATATATAGCTGTTGGAAGTTGTTGCTCACAAGTTTTGTGGATACAAAACCAACTAATGGATTATGGATACAACTTAAATTATTCAACTATATATTGTGATAGTACCAGTACTATATCCATAACACAAAATTCAGTGCATCATAGTAGGACCAAACATATAGAAATAAGACACCATTTCATTAGCGATTGTGTAGACAAAAAGAAAATTAATCTTGTATTTATTTCCACTGATTTACAAAGAGCAGACATCTTTACCAAGCCATTGGATGAGAAGAAACATCTGTTTTTCTTAAATCAGTTAGGAATGATCAATGGAGATGAGTTAATTTAAATTTTGTCTGTGGTCAACGATTTGTTGACAGTTCGTCGAACGGAGATCGATGATCTGTGATCTCCTCATGAAGAGTTCGTCGAACGGAGTTCAACGATCACTTCTTAGTGAAACAGTTTTCATCGTACGGAGATCGATGATCCCTGCTTCAGTGAATTTATCGTCGAACGGAGATCGACGATTTATTCATCTTCTTCAAACTGAGATCGACGAACTCATTTTCTATTAAAATACATTGTCGAACTCAGATCAACGATCTTTTCTTTTTCGTCGGACGGAGATCGTCTTTTCGTCTTCTAAATACCTTATAATCTAAGTTTTAGACGAAATCCGTCCCGCGCTTTCAATTTCCTTTGCACTTGATCTCTTATTTTTTCCTTGCAAGAGCTCTCATGGCGATTTCGGCGGCGAACCTCTCCGGGATGAAATTCGATGCTGGGTTTGATATAGACGTGAACTCTTTCAAGCATATAGACTAAATCTTCCAAGATATTTTGAAGTTGTTCGATGAGTCACAACTTCTCAAAGTGATGACTACTAGGATGAAGCTGCATGTGGCAGAAATAAAAGAACGGGTTTTCTCGTTATCTTCTCCAGATGGACAAACCCTAGTCAGCACAATTTCTGGACAGGAGGTGATTGTAACTCCTGATATTCTTTATGAGATATTTGGTTTTGTTAATGAAAATGATGATATAGAACTGGATAATGATGAGTTTGGTGCAATGCTTACATGAATGGGTCACTCCGAGGGAAACCCTAGTAAGTTGATGAAAAAGAACTTGTCTGTTGAGTACAAGTTCCTGGCCGACATAGTAGGTAAGGTGTTGCTTGGGAAACACACCGACCATGACTATATTACCAGGCATCAATTCCTTCTGATGAGTGCCATGGTAAATAAGAAATCAGTGAATTGGGGTAATATTTTGTTTGATTTGATTAAGAAGAAAAATAACAAAAGAGCAGTCTGTTTTGGGAGGATTCTGGGCATTTTCCTTTAGGAGAAATGTCCTCAACTGTTGTCTCTCCAACAGTTTTCATCAATGCTTCCAATAGACTGACTTCAGATCTCTTTGGAAAATGGGAGAGGACCATGTCAAAGCCCTCCAGGGCCTCCTCTTCCTTAAGAACTTCAGAGGACACAAGGACTATAGTAGTCACTCCTCAACCTACTGAAGAGGCACCAAAGAATCCTCCTCCTCCTTCTCCACCTCATATCTCACTGCCTCAATCTCCTATACCTCACCACCCTAAGGAGATTCCATTCACCACTTATGTATCCACACAAATGTATCCCACCTTCAATCTCCTCACAACACCAACACCATCCCCATCATCAATACAATCACCAATACAATCACCAATACATACTTCTCCACAATCAAATCTACCTGCTGATAACACTCCTATGTATATCACATCTGACATTCCTCCACTCATTACTACAGTCATCCCCTCCTCATCCACCATCATCCCTCCAATTCCACCTTCTCCTCCATCCAATTCCTTAAATGTCTGTACTTCCTGTGGTATCACAACTTCTTCTCTCCCATCTTCCTCATCTGATCCATCTACCATCATCTATCTTCTCAATCCCACCATCAAATCTCTCATAGAGGATGTCATTGCACCTCTAATTCTTTCCATCAATTCCTTATCTACTAATATTGCTTCTTTATCTGGCCCTTCTTCACTTAGGGGCCTGACATCAGGTCTTCTTGATACCAGGCAGGGGGAGATGTTCTCTGAAGACGTTCCCTCTCCTCCAGCAGCAGCAGCAGCAGTAGAAGCAGCAGTCATTGTAGATATAGTTATTTCAGATACTAAGATACCAGATGCACATGAAACAGAGCTAGCAGAATTTTTGGCTACAGATTCAGAGACAGCTAATTCAGTTTATTCTTTGGATGTTCTTTCTGTTGGAAAAGTTACCATCTCTCCCTCAGTTGAACTGACTGATATTCTAGATTCTTTTGATTTGACTCACAATAACATTATTTCATTTGTTTCCAATCAGTTCTGCACAAATATTGTCTGTTATACTGCTCCAGTGAGCACAGACATTTTACAGCTTATTCAGAGCAGCTTTACAGCTCCAGAGCCTGAGCTTGTTCCAGCTCCAGAGGCTGAGTCTGTTAAAATTGCTGAGGATGAGTCTTATGAGCCCAAGGCTCTCTCTCCTCCAACCTTTGTCCTCTCCTCTTCTCCACTACCTGACATGAATGAAATTCAAGATGAAGAAATGGCTGAAGATAAGCAGAATGTTGAAGATAAGCAATCTCTAGAGGAAACTCCAGCTCCAGCTCAAGGAATATCTCTTTCAGAAGAGCAAATTAAGACTAGTTCTCCAGAGGCCATCTCAGCTCCAACATACAAAATGGATGACATTCCCCTTCCTGATCTTGATGCAATCATTATGGCAGATATAGAAGAAGAAAATAAGTTACTGGCTGAAAAAGTTGCTGAAACAGCTGCTCCAAAGTTTGATCTTCCAGAACCTTCACTGGCTCCTCTAGTAGAAAAACATATTTCAAAAGATCTTCTAAAAGCTCTTGATGAGTTATACAATGTTCCTTCCAGTGATTCCAGTTATGATGATGAGGATTCTGATGATGATTCTGACTCTGACAGTTTTAAGAGTTCTAAATCAAAGAAGAGGAAGGCTTCAGGAAAGGCTGCTCCCATGCCCAATCCAAACAATGATATTCCTTATTACATCTTATATAACATTCCTTTGACTATAACAACTCCTCATTGGATGAGGTTGTCAAGGAACCATGCAAAAGCTCAGAAGAAGAAGAAGAGGTCTAGATCTTCTCCAGTGAAGAAATTCAGGAAAGATCCACCTCCTCCTCCTCCTCCTGCTGCAGTTGCCTCAGAAAACATTGCTTCCAGGTCAACCTCCTCCCAGCAACCGAAGCCTTATGCAGTCAAGGAAGATCTTCTAGATATCATTCTAGAGATGGCTCTTCTAGTGGGATAGGAAGTAAGCACCAAGACAGATTTGCTGGAAAACACAGTGAATGCAGACCTCCAAGTTTCTATTATGCTGGAAAATCTGAAAAGAATTATCCTTCAACAAATTTCCATCAACAGTATGTTATTTTCAGGAAGCCACAAAGGACTACTCAGGATGTTTCAAATGATACAGGGAGACCTCCATCTTCCGTTTATGAACCTGAGTTAGATCCCAACTTCAGAATGGCTAGATTCCAAGAATTGGTTTGCTTGTCTCAGATAAACAAAGCTAAAGCAGAAGGATCTGATCCATCACAATTCACTACTATGTCTACCTTCATACAAAAAGAACTTGACAAATTTGAGGTAGACAAACATCTCTTTGATCCTAATGCTTACATGCAGGTACACCCAGAAGCTGTTGTTCCAAGAGCTTCTACTGTAACAGTTCTGGGAGTTCAAGACCTAAAGATGTCCAAGCAAGAAGCAGTAGATCCTCTTAGGAAGTTTACATTTACTAAATCTTCTTCCTCTGCTCCTCCTTCAGACATGCACTAAAATAATATTATTCTCTGTGTATACTTTTTTATCTGCTGAATTGTTTCTCATTCTGTCAGATATTTACTTTCATGATTGTATTTTCTCTACTTATGCATTGTACATAGTGACCTCACCCAAATAGGGGGAGATTGTTGGAACCCCACCTGTGTTTAGGATTTTGTCTAAGGTTCACTATTAGGGTTGCATAGAATGACCCCCCTTGTATAGTCTAGGGTCATAGGTCTTCATTAGATTATAGGATAGGTCAATAAGTCATATTGATCAGACCAAGCCCTCAGAAGACTTAAAAGATTGCAGAAACCAGAACAAGGCAAAAATTTCATGGTGAAGAAGACGTTCGACGATCTTCTATCTCTGTTCGACGAACTCTGATCTTCTATCAGACTTTGAGTTCGACGATCTTTTATCTCTATTCGACGAACACTAATCTTCTATTAGACTTTGAGTTCGACGATCTTTTATCTCTGTTCGATGATCTTGGAGCCCAGTATGGAAAGCTGTATTTCAGTTCAAAATTCTTAGGGCTCAGCTCGACGAAAGAGAGGCTGAGTTCGACAATCCAGGATCTCAGATCGATGAAAATTGCTAGTTCAATATTTCCATTCTCTGCAGCTATTCCAAATTGTTTATGCTTATATTATTGCTTATATTGCTCTGAGTAATTAATGCTTAGATTCCCAAAATATAGTCGTTCATATGACATCATTAATTACTGGTTTTCACAGAGTCATTATACAGCTAATTCTTGGGACAGTAAAGGAATTAATTGATTACTATTCTAGCCGTTGTCCAAGTTCCAAAAATTTCAGCAGTCAATCAAGGCAATCAAATTAAATTAAAAAGACCAATTTGCTGCAGATGATACAGTGATGTTTTTTTTTAAAAAAACAGAGAACACACACACACAAGAAATTATTGAAGAAGAAGAGTTCTGCACTGTCTTCATCAAGTGTTCTTCTTCTAGCAAGCTTTCAAGAGACAATAAACTTCATCTGTCTATAGTTTTTTGGAGAACTTTTTCAAGAAGACCTACTCACCCTGCAAAGCTCTCAATCTTCCTAAACAGATCTTCATCTCAGGGGGAGCTTTGACACCATCAAGGATCCACAAGTCTTCTCAATTGTTTTGAGAAAAGAGAAGACAATATATAGTTTTATTTCTTTCACCCCACTGTAAACAGGGTTCTAACTCCCTTCCAAAGTTAAACACTTGGTTGTAATTCTCCTGATCAGAAGACTTGATTTGGTTTTTGGGCACCTGATCAAAAGCCTGAAGGGTTTCCTGATCTACCTGAATTAGATCTTGGGGTGACAGACACCTGAGCAAAAACTTGATTGGTGGCAGGGCACCTGATCAAAAACCTGAGTGGATTCCTACCAGGATGGTAGAAGAGTGAATGTATCCAAGTTTTAGGGGAACCACTATAAAATTCTTTTGTCGTCTGTGATGCTTTCTCTTTTTTATTGTGTGCTGCTTGCTGAATAGTTTAGTTTTATTTTTGCACTAACTGATTACACATATAAGTATTACTATTTAAATTCCATATTAAAAATCTAATAAGTTTTTAAAATACTCTATTCACCCCCCTCTAGAGTTAAACAGATCTAACCCCTCTGGTGGTATCCTTCATACCATCCTTCAGACTGACGTCGAAATGAGTCAACAAAAGTCAATAAAGTCAACGCAGTTCAAATTCGTTATGAGAAAGATGGATTTTGCCATTAAAGGCGCCGGCGATAACTGTTGCCGTACTCTGCATATGGTAGGTGGTAAATCAACAATTAAGGCGCGGCCCACAACAAAAGAGCCGTTGATCGATGATCAATAAAAGAGAAAGATTGACTGGGTCGACAACAAGCAATTAGGATTTGCTGAATACGAAAACAACCGATTTTTGTCTTCTCCCTCGCCATTAACATCGAGCCTATAGCAGAAGTTCTGATCAATCAACCTGAAATCACAAAGAGATAGCTGTTTGAATAAGATATAAACCTTCAGATTCATTGTCTTCAATAACAGATCAGAATCTTGATTCTGAGTTACTTCCAGCACAAGCAGCCCAGTACTGAAGACCTTGTCAACTTATTGTTATGAAGAAGATAGAGATGAAATATGCTCAGTCCGGGAAGACAGACACAGAAGTCTCTCTGGTGTCAAAACGAAAATCATCTTTTCTATTTTCTATAGGATCCTTTTGGATCTGAGTTGTAGGCATGATCTATAAAGACTGAGAGTGTAACGTCCCATTCCACCTTTCGCGGATCACAACACCACTAGGCCTTATGCGGACTGAAAGTCCACCTAGTGTCGGCTATGTGCACCTATGGGGGGGGGAATAGGTGACGTGTGGTTCTTTTGCGGAATTTACAGATGTACCTGCACAATAAAAACAACAAACACAGCACACAGAATACACAGCAAATTTATAGTGGTTCCCCGACTTGGGTACATCCACTTTCCCCCTTCGACCTATCTCCCCAACAAGGGACGACTCGGTCACTTCACCAACGGGATTGAAATCCAATCCCTTCACTAACGGAAGGAGCCCTTCCACACGTGAGAGTCAACACTCCCACAAAACGGGTTGCACCCAACCCATACAACACGGAACAAAAGTTCCTTTACAACAAAGGTAAATATGGAATGTATATGAGATACAAACTTCTTTCAAAGTCTACGGTGTTCCTCTTTGTTCGACGACGTATTCTTGAAGTCGATGAAGAGTTTACAACCTTGTTCCCTCTTGGAGAGGATCTCCCCGTAACCGGCGGCGGCAACACAAGCGGCGGCTAGCTTCGGGTTCGGCGGCTACGATGAAGAGCGGCTGCAGAACTTGGAGATCCAAACTTCGTAGCGAAGCAAACTCGGTCTACCAATGGTCACTCTAGGATCAGTCGTCTCGATCGATTCGGACGGGGAAGTTTTTCCCGGTCAACAAATCGAGAGACAAGAGATCTCCGGATAGACGCGTGAGACTCAAGCTTTGCTAAGCTTCTGTCACCGGAGATCGGGAAGAAGAGCGATCTGCAGCGGCGACCACTTGACGCGAGCGGCGGCGGCGGAGCGGAGCGATTTCGCGAATTTAGGGTTACGTCGAGGCTCGGTTTTCTTTCTCTCTTGTCCGTCATTTACTGTTCAAAATACCCATGTATTTATACTGTAGTATTCTCAAAGATGACCGTTTGTGGGACCCACAAAAGAAATCCCCAAAATCCGGTTCAAACTAATCCAGAAGCAGAATCCGGTTCAGCAGCATTCTGAGAAAAGGCCAAGTCAAAATCGGCGAGAATCGCAGACGATTCTCGACGAATCGGCGAGAATCACCAAGTGATTCTCGACGATTCGTCGAGAATCGTTTGTGATTCTCGTCGAATCACTTGTCGATTCTCAACGAATTTTACTTTATACATGGGCTGCTTGACCACTGGTTCGGCGGGAATCACAAGTGATTCTCGCCGAATCTTACTTGGCACTATTTTGAGATGGCCAAAAGGAGTCGGCGAGAATCACTGATGATTCTCGTCGATTCGGCGAGAATCACCAATGATTCTCGCCAATTCGGCGAGAATCACTTGGTGATTCTCGTCGAATTTGCCTTGGACGATTTTTCGTCTTCCACCTAGGAGCTGCTCCTTGATCCTCCATGCTCCTTGTCTTCTCTTGCATATGAGCGGCCCTGTACTTGAAAGTAAGTGCACTCCAATAGAGAGAGTACACATAGGCCAACACACTGATCTGCTCAACGAGGGATTACGTCGTGCAGACCCGTGTATATTGACCTACTGCACCCTGACATTGGTGTGCACTTAGCGTGGAGAAACTGCAAGTACAACTTGAAAGAGTTTATCAAATACATTGTGAATTCATCTTAGCTTGACAGGTGGCTTCCTCAAATCTAGGTAATCGTGGATACAATACCCAACACGGACCGTTATCGGGCTCCAGCTAAAGCACCCCAACCCCTCTCCAGCCCAATGGCAGGTTGTGTGTGGCCACAACCTCCCTTTGATGAGGCAAACTCGATAGTCAAGCGAGCAGAACAGGGATTTCCCAGGAGGTCACCCATCCCAGTACTACTCCAGTCCGAGTATGCTTAACTATAGAGTTTTCCAACTTCTCATCACCAATTAAGCTACGGCTCAATTGGTGATGAGAAGTTGGAAAACTCCATAGTTAAGCGTGCTCGGGCTGGAGTAGTATTAGATGGGTGACCTCTTGTGAAGTCCCCGTGGTGCGCGCTTGACTATCGAGTTTGCCTCATCAAAAGGAGGCTGTGACCACAAACAACCCTCCAGTGGGCTGGAGAGGGGTTGGGGTGTTTGGGCTGCAGCCCGGTAACGGTCCGCGTAAGTCCTAGTGGTGTTGTGATCCACGAAAGGTGGAACGGGACGTTACAGAGAGTGTAGCATTCCTGTGAGAAACTGAGTTGTAGGCCTGATCTATAAAGGCTGAGAGTGTAGGATTCCTGTGAGATTCTTAGTTGTAGGCCTGTGTTATAAAGGCTGAGGTAGGATCATTTGTGATCTTAGTGTAGGTTCCATTTTGGATCTGAGTGTAGGGCTGAGGCCTGAGTTGTAGGATCCTTTGGATCTGAGGTAGGTCTTAGTGCCCGAGTGATATGTCTTGGAGATGACTGAGAGGTCCTACAGGATCTGTGTTGTAAGCTCTTAGGAGCAGAGTGTTGGTGTTATGCCTCATCTAACACACTGTTAGAGAGGTGGGAAGGATAGTTAGCGTACCTAAGATTAGGGAACCACTATAAATCAACTGTGTCATCTGTGATTGATCTTGAAAGCCAAACTAACCTAATCACTAAACACAACAAATTCAGTTAAGGTTTAAATAAGTCAAAAAATGACCAAAAACCTATTCACCCTCCTCTAGGTGTTTAGCTAACTTTGAAAACAAGACTTTCAGTTAGCTATATCATGCTTCGTTAGGGATACCATTACAACTTTGATGATCTTTTGAGGAAAGCAGTGCTGCCCTGCGCGTACATGTACGACTGATCATCTTAATCTGTGACCCTTAAACTCCTTGGTACTCTCAAGTAGTGCCTACAGGGGCCCACAGTTATCTTAATCTCTTGAGGAAAGCAATACTGTCCTGCGCACACCTGCCCAATTGATCAATTTAATCTGCATCCATAGGCATGCGAGCAGTGGTTCCATCTCACTTGTTGAGATAAAACAACTTTGATGATCACTTGAGGAAAGCAATGTTGCCCTTCTCGCACCAGCCTACTTGATCATCCTTGACTATACGTCTCTCTTTTCATCCCCAACTACATCTGAAATGCCTGTGCATGCAGTTCAAGTCTAGGCGCCCAATCAGCTCTGTCGCGTGTTTACGGGGATATGTTATAACTTTTGTGACCACTTGAGGAAAGCAATACTGCCCCGTGCGCACCTGCCCACTTGATCACCTTAGTCTGTAACTCTTCTTTTTTCCTTACCATCAGTTCACAGATAACTTCTCTCAAACCGCGGTAGCCACTCATTTGTTAAATAATGCAGTTTTGACGAACTCTTAAGGAAATGCAGCCTTGCACACACCTGTACAATTAATCATCTCAAACTGTAGGTCCAAATCGTTGGATGACAAATTGGCTGAGGCCGCTGGCCTAAATTGTCTTAACTGCACGGATTAGCTACTTTATCAATTTTTGCGGCCTGAATCATCCTGTATTTATTAATTTTAAGGCCTGAATTCATGTTAATCAAACATTGCGGTCTGGGTTAAATTATTTCCTACGATTTACGCTGGATACCTTTTCAATTTGGCCATTCCATCAATTATTGCGCTCAATAATTGTAGCATGATTAATCTTGTCATATTGGAGATAGCAAAATGCAGAGTCAGGCTCTATTTGTTTGGGCGTTTCGGAGCTCCGTTTTGTGCAAACGCTGCCGGAAGGCGGGTAAACAAATGAACCTCCGGCGGCGTTTGCTCCGTTTCAATCCCAATTGTTCATCAACCACGGTTGAGGTGGTCAAAAGTTGCAGACAACATTATCATATTTAGTTCACTTCAGGCATTATTAACCTGCAGTCTCAATGGCTAATCTTTGTTATTTTGGAAGTTAACCTTGTTGCGGCTTGATGCTGCTAATATTACGATCTCGATTGCCCGAGACTCGGATCATTTAAACAATTTTATTGAGTTGTTCATCTCACAAGGTTATACAAAGGGGCATCTAGCAAAATCGCAGATGCCTCCGAAAAAATCTATCTACTTGGCTATACGGTTACATTGAACTTGAAAGACTATATAATAAATATGAACCGGTAAATGACAAACCGCATGAGTAAAAATCATTTCACAAAAAACTGCAACTAGAATGGAGGTAACTGTATCTTTCATGAAAATGTTCAAAAAATTTCATCTATAAACTCTCGCGGTTAACAAAAAATAGACTGTCGAGCCTTTCAATTTTTTTTAATATATTCATCTAATCCCCCGATCTGAGGTTTTTGGCTGCAGGTGGTCCCTCAGAAGTTTCAGAACCATCAATGTCAACTAAAGGAGAATAACCCTTACTTGGCAAGCTGGAGTCTGAAGCTGTTTTGCTGCCATCACTACTATCATCTTCTCGATATTTGCTTGGGGGCGTCATGTCACTGGAACTATCAGATTCATCAGATGTGGACCTCGAGATCTTCAACTTATGGCCGCCAGTATTTGACTCATCATCATCTGCATTTTTACCCCCTCTTCTCCCTCCTCTTTTTCTTTTTCTTCTTCTTCTTCTTCTTCTTCTTCTCCTTCTCCTTCTTCGTCTTCTTCTTCTTCAGGTTCTTCCCCAACCTTGGCTTTTCCCTTGGCCACGCGATTCATCGCGGCTACTATTTTCTTGCATTTATGAAAGAGCTCATCAAAAGAAGTATTCTCATAACCTTCTTTGACGCGACCCAGTTCGTAGAATCGATGAACATCATCTTTGACCGTTTCCTTTCTGATGGGGATGTGTCCTGGAAGGTATAGTTGTCTGGATCATATGCTGCCTGTAAAGAAACACGCAAGCTCAATTCATGTACTGTAAAGATTTAAGTCGAAGTGATCAAAAATATCTTACCGATTCTTTCTTCTTCAGTTGAGCGGTCTCTTCCTCTAACCGCTCCACCTTCTCTTAGAGCGTAGCCTTGTACCTCATCACCTCCTTTAGGGCACAACCCATATAGTTGTAAGACCCCCCACCCGAAATACAAAACATGGCACGAAGGGGGTCTTATGCCCAGAATAGCCGTCTTGCGGTAGCATTAGCACACGGGCTAACCTGTACCACAAGTCTCCTATTCCACCGGCAACATCCAATATCAATCAATGTCAACCCGACCAAAATATAATTTAGAAGTCAATCCACACATAAGCATAAATAGTCCAAAAGTATAACAAGTCAAGAAACTACTACAAGCTTCTAAAATATCAGAGTACAACTAATAAATGCCCAAAGGTTACATCAAAGTCTCTCAAAACTCACATCGATGACTGACGGTAGCGACGGTACCGTCCCTTCAGGCCCCGTCGTCCTGGCCTGGCTGTCCTGTTGCATAATCTGCGGCTGCTCTACCTGCGGGGCTTTCTCATAGAAAGGAAGACGTAGAAACCGTTAGTCAAAAATACTAAGTGGCTTCATATCCGCTCCCCCGGCGACTCCTCGGCACCGGGCAGAGAAAGGAATCAGGGTACAGTATATAATAAGTAATATGAGTAGGTACAAGCAGGTGGAATAAGTACATATAATGTGAGCAGTAAAAGAGGAAATGTGTAACATGATTAATAGCAGTCTACACTAGAAAGTCTACATAAGTTATACCAAACATCTAGTATAGAGTTCTAAAATAGGAAAGTAACTTAACTTATAAGGATGCCCATATAAGCTTATAAGTTAAGGATCAGTTTAACATAAAGTAACTCATCGTATAAGAGTTCCCATACAAACTTATACGATGAGGATCTTATTATGCAATGTGTTGTAATGGTATGTATGCAATGTAATGACTCACCCATGATCTCACACATGCAACCGCTATGTCGACACAGACTTGTAGTTCCCACTTTTTGAGCAGGTAGCTAACCTCCAAAGCATCAACCGCCGTGGCCAGGCGGTGACAGTAGAGCGGGCTTCTCTACTACTAAGCGGGTATCCACACTACTTCGCTTAGGCCTCCGTACGCCTCAACGCTAAGAATACAACAACGGAGGCCCATGCGTACTACGGCCCAGCAGGAGTCTCGGGTAGATGTGCACCGAGAACCAAGCCAGGAACTGGCCTTGTGTGACACGGAAGGATCCTCAGAAAAAGCACGAGGACCAAGCCCAATCGTTCACTTGGCACGGAAGGAGCCCCGGGACATGAACACCGAGGACCAAGCCCAACCACCCAAAGTCTCTCTGTCAACTCCCGTCGGTGTGACGACTAGCGAGCCCGTAGACCTGTCACACTATCCTTAACCCAGGATTACGACACCGCATGTCGACTCACACCACATGCAATTTTCACATTATCGTGACACGGAAGGAGCCTCGGAGAAAGCACGAGGACCAAGCCCAACCATCCACTCGGCACGGAAGGAGCCCCGGGTAATGGACACCGAGGACAAAGCCCAACCATCCATCTATGTTGCATCTCAGCATTACCCGAATCAATGCGGTCTATAAGACTATCTACAACCTATATTCACGTAAGTCTTACATAATCGATTACCATGCTTTAATCAAGTTCAATCATTCGTGCGCACATGAATCAATAATCTAAATAACAACCATCGTTTGTTCATAACAATCACCACCGATCGGGTATACAAATCCGAGTCAATCTTATCAATAATTGACATATTACCGTTGTCGTTACGTCCTCAATATTACTCGTATTGAAATCATTCTAATCTCATTAACACGTCAAAACATTCGTTCACTAATTTCTACCAAATAGATTTGTTCAAGTGCAATTTACTTCTCCATTTATTTATGTGTGATCCATCCAACAATTTCATCACTCGTTAAACTATGACATTTAAACATAAGGAATTCTCCAGCCCTTACGTCAATTAGTTATAATGTCTCTACCGAATTCAATTCCAATGCTATACCATACCCAGAATTTTAAGCATAGAACACCATCAGGACAGCACCTTCGACCGGAGATTTCCGAGGCTACAAAAATCTGGTGAAAGCGTGTAATGTTAAATTTTCTCAAGGTGATTAGCAAGATAGCCTAAAGCCAAATTAATATTCTCAGAACTATCCAGTTAACATCTTGATCATGCCGAAGCCCAAGAGCAAGCTTAACACCAAACACAAAGGGAAGCACAAACAGGTCTTATATTCATTCACACTTCTTTACAAGGCGAGGTATACATAGCGAGACATGATTTCGCTAGTACACAAGCTATAAATAAAAAGAACAAAACAAGCCAGACGGACAACACTGGAGACCGCCTAGTCCGCCAAGGTCGCCGAAGCCGCCCGAGCTGCAACTGCTACAAGCCGAATAACACACGAAGTCCGCCGAGACCGCAAGGTCAAGCGGACACACCATTATTCGCTGCCTGCTGAAGAATTGAGGAACCGACCGCCTACCCGCCTGAGACCGGCGGACAGGTTATTGGAACTTGATCAAGCTGAAGCAGAAAACTGACAAGCTGCAGAAGCGACTAGATGAGACCGCAGAGACCACACACTTCAATGCCCAACTCCTGGCTCCTTGAAGCTAGTCGCGTGACCTGCACATAGCAAACCGTCAGCACTACTCAACCCACACGAACAGAAAACCGCAGACCGCAACACTTGCCCAAGCCCAACTTACTGTTCACTCTGTTACTGTATACGTGCCGGGGGGATTCTATTTATAGCCGAGGTGAGGAGTGTGGTCACCACCCTAGTGCATAGAATCACCACCCCAGCCCGCACACTAGAAAAACATCCGTCCGCTGAGTCCTCAAAGACTTAGCTGGATTCCAAGAAAACTGCCAGGAGCAAGACACCGATGTTCACTACCAGACGACCTTATACTAGACCTCTCACACTGTGCGGACCAGGTACAGTCCGCACAATATGCACACATCATCACATGGACAGCCACAACTCCTTCAGTGACAGTCCGCACATACAAGAGGCAGTCCGCACAGAACAAGAGCAATGCCTCCATTCGCCACAAGTCCACGACCAAAGGCAGACCGCCCGATCAACAGCGGACTTGGCAGATACTGCAGACACACTAGACTTGTCACAGAATGTGACCAAGTCCAGTAAATCACCAAAGGCCTAGCGCGAGCTCGGCAAACAAGGCCCAGTTCGCCAATACCCGAAGCAGATCGCCAATTCCACCAAGGTAAGCAGCTCGCCAATTCCACCAAGGTAAGCAGCTCGCCAATTGCACCATGGTAAGCAGATCGCCAATACTACTCGCACAGCTGCCCAAACAAACGGCCAACTGCCGGACTCCGACACCAGTCCGCGCAGTCCTCCACAGTAACTAACACCTGCTGTATCACCAGAGCTTGGCAAGGGCTACAACCAAACTCTAAGGTCATTCCGCCACAGCGGACACCGCGGACACGCCAGTCCACAAGCCTCCCGCGGATAAGGCACCCAATCCGCCAGTTAACATAAGCTTACAACACACAAGGCCGCTGAACAGAGCATTGCCTACAGCCCGCAAATCGCAGTCCGCTCAGTCCATTTCGCCAGGCCCGACATCCTTGGCCATAGGCCAACCAAGCCGCACAACAGACCAATCAAGCCGCATATCAGGCCGCATAGGCCGCTCCTCAACAGCCAAGCCAACAAGATAGCCAACACCCAGGCCGCAACCCATAGTCCTCCTAGGCAGCGGACTCAGACCGCTCAGGCCACACAAGCTACTCTTCAACATCCAAGCCAGCCAAGGTTACCAGGCCGCACCAGGAGTCCGCCCAGGCCGCGGACTCAGTCTGCACAGGCCGCTTAGACCGCCCGGCCTGTCCATCACCCACTTCCACTTCATAAATTTCAACACTCCCCCTTTAAGTGAGAAGTGGTGATCAAGCCCAGCATGCTACGTAATCGTTGAAAAAGCCCCTTCGACATCGGCTTTGTGAAGATGTCTGCAAGATTATCTTCACTCCGAACATGCCCGACCAGAAGAGATCCCTCCAATAACTTCTCCCTTATGAAGTGGTGCTCGATCTCAATATGCTTGGTCTTTGCGTGACACACTGGATTGTTTACCAGTTTGAGAGCACTCTCATTGTCACCCCGGAGTAAAGTAGGCCCTTGCACTTCTTCATAAACATCTTCTACAAGCCTCCGCAACCAGATTGCTTTCCGAGCAGCCAAGGCCGAAGCCTTATACTCAGTTTCCGTAGTAGACACGGACACAGAATCCTGCTTCTTGCTACACCACGAAATACAAGCTGAACCACAAGTGAAAACATAACCCGAAGTTGATCTCCGATCATCCGAGTAACCACCATAGTCATCATCCGTGTATCCAAGCAAACCAAAGTCCGCATCTCTACTATAGAGGAGTCCCATATCATAAGTTGTCTTGACATACTTCTAAATATTCTTTGTCGCCACCAGATGAGACTTCCTTGGATCAGCCATAAATCGACTTACTCGGCCAACAGCATAAGAAATGTCTGGCCTTGTAATCGTCAGGTAGATTAAGCTCGCTACAAGAGCCCTGAACACCAAGGGATCAGGAAGAATCCTTCATTCATCTCGTCGAAGCTTCAGCCCATGTTCTAGTGGAGTAGAACAACTCTTCCCTTTGCCCATGCCAAATCGACTTACAATGCGATCTATATATCCCTTCTGGCAAATGAGAATCCCACACTCCTTCCTCTCTACTTCAAGACCGAGAAAGTGATGAAGCTCTCCCAAGTCTTTCATCTCGAATCGTATAGCAAGATCAGCCCTGAGCCTTGCTACTTCCTCCTCTGAATTCCCTATGATGATCATGTCATCCACATATAGTAGGACCAAGACTTGCAGCTCCCCCTTCTTCTTGACGAACAAGCTAAAATCCTAGTTGGAAGCAAGATAACCGCAGAATTGCAAATACTCTGCTATCTTCCCATACCAAGCTCTAGGAGCTTGCTTCAACCCATAGAGAGCCTTCCTGAGCTTGCAGACATAGTTCGGATGATCTTCAGAAACAAATCCAAGTGGCTGATCCATGAAGATGTCCCTGTCAATTTCTCCGTAAAGAAAGACATTCTTTACATCAAGCTGCCACACCCTCCATCCCTTGCAAGCAGCCAAGGCGATCATCACTCTAACTGAAGTCATCTTTCGAACAGGACTAAATGTCTCCTCATAGTCTTCTCCATACTGCTGTGAGAATCCTCGAGCAACCAGGTGAGCTTTGAACCTATCAATGCTCCCATCGGCCTTCTTCTTCAACTTATACACCCACTTGCAAGTCACTGGAGTAATGCCATCAACCTTGGGCACAAGGTCCCAGGTTTCATTCTTATTGAGAGCAGCAATCTCTTCCTTCATGGCATCATCCCACTCCTTGACTCCAGTGGCCTCATTGAAGTTTACAGGCTCTCGCTCATCCAGAGGACCTGCAAAGAAGTAGGAGATAAAGCTCACTGCATTCCCATTACAGTACCGAGTAGGTGGCTTCACAACTCTCTTCGATCTCCGAAGAGGATGTTCCTTGCTCACTACCTCTGTTGCTTCTTCAGGCTCAACACCACCTTCAGGCAAGCTTTGAGCAATGCTCCCCCTTTTTCTTGATACAGAAGTCTCAGCACCAGAACTTGAAGCAATAGGAGCTGCTGGTGAAACAACAAGCTCCTCTTCCAGACCTTCAGCAGCCACCTTCTGTTCTTTATCAACCTTGATTCCGGTTAGCTCAACCGAGCCACCTATATACGATGTCCATTCATCAAAGACAACATCTCTTGACACAACAACCTTCTTCGTCGCTGGATCCATGCATTTACATCCCTTCTTCCGCTCATCGTAGCAAACAAAGACAAGCTTCCTTGCCTTTGCATCCAGCTTGGTCATTAAAGCATCTGGGACATGCACATAGCAAGTTGAACAGAACATCCAAAGGTGTTCCACACTGGGATTTTCCTTCAGCAATATCTCAAAAGGAGTCTTCATGTTGATCGGGTTGAGCGACATCCGATTGATGACGTAAGAAGCACAATACATCCCCTCCGCCCAGAAGGACCTTGGAATGTCTTTTGCATGAAGCCAGCATTTGCAAGTCTCCGTCAGATGACGAATCTTCCGCTCTGCTACTCCATTTTATTGTGGAGTGTGAGCACAAGTAAGCTCTCTGTGGATCTCATGCTTCATGCAGAAGTTAGAAAACTCGGAGGAGATAAACTCACCACCGTTATCTGTTCTAAGCTTCTTGATCTGCAAGCCAAGCCGACCCTCCACCAACTCCTTGAACTCCACAAAAAACCGGAAGGCTTCAAACTTCTCCTTCAAGAAATATACCCAAGTGGATCTTGAGTAGTCATCAATCAGCACAAGCATATATCTGCTCCCGCCAAGGCTTGTAGTGATGGTTGGTCCCATCAAGTCTCCATGGATGCACTCCAATGGTCTCTTACTCCTCATTTGCGATTTATCAAATGGAAGGCGATGAGCCTTGCCATACTGACATCCCACGCAAACGTGACCATCACCAAATGAAGATAGCTTTTGCAAGCCTCTTACAAGCCTTCTGTTAGTCATAGCCTTCAGCTTATCCATTCCTACATGCCCCAACCATTCATGCCAAATAGCAGCGCTATCGTTTGCTTTCATCTGATCAACATAAGAGTTATTTGCAAGAACAAACAAGTTCTTAACTCTCCTTCCAACATGAGCAACATCAGCCTTCACCACTGATACGTTGCAAAAGAACTTCACTTCTGTTGGCCCAAACAAAATGTGATAACCCGCGTCGACCGCATTGGTCACAGAGAAGAGGTTCTTCTTCATGCCCGGTACGTGATACACACTCCTTAACGCGAGTGGCCCCTTATGACTACCCAAAGACACAACTCCCTCCTTCTCTACTGCATAAACAGTATTATCAGCAGTTATAATAGCTTCATTACCTGAGTACGCTTGCAAGGAAGAAAACTTCGACTTGTCTCCGGTGAAGTGATGACCACACCCGGAGTCCACGATCAAGTCGTCGTTGAAGTCGACAGCAGACAAGGCATGAACACAGGTGCCCATCATGAAGGCTCCGCCCCATCCAGCTTCCTCACTCTTAGAGCAAGCTTCCTCCTTGCCTGCAGCATGCCCAGGCTGTAGTTTGACCTTGCAGTCACGCTTGAAGTGTCCCCACTGATGACACTTGTAGCACTTCAGGTTCTTCTTCCAATCCTTCTTGGGAGTAGCGCTCCTATCTGACTGATGAGAAGTTTAAGGCTCATTTTCAGCAGCGGTCTTCTTCATCCCTTCCCATCCTTTCTTCTTACTTGAGAAGAGAGCTTCACTGCCTTCCTCAGTGACTGTGACTACAACCATCTGCCTTGCTAAACTCTCCTGCAAAGCAAGCAGGTTCTCAAGCTCCAGCATAGATGGCTGGGTAGCCCAACCTTGAACAGATGTCACAAAGGCAACATACTCCTTCCGCAAGCCGCGGATTATGTGCCCTTTCATCTTAGCCTCAGAGATAGGCTCATCCGGATCAAGCGCTGACAGCTCCGCATACAAGCTCTTCATCTTCAGAAAGAACTTTGAGATGGTCAGGTCTCCTTGAGTTGTCCTCGCCAACTCATTCTCTAAAAACTGAAGTCTAGCCACATTCTTCCTATTGAATAACTCATCAATGGTTGTCCAAATGTCAGCAGAAAACTCACATCCTATGATGTGATCAAACAGTTCTAGTGACACGGCCCAATTGAGAACAAACTCCATCTTAGCATTTATTTTTCTCCAGAGCCTCACCTGCTCAGCAGTACCAAACGCAGCAGTCACTTCCTGTCTGTCGTCACCACCAACGACCTCCCATAGCTCCTCACCCAGAAGGCAACTCTTCATGCACGACTTCCACTTCTTAAAGTTAGTCGGCATCAAGAGTTCAATACCAAGACATCTTGCATAGCTTACTTCCATTGCAACAACCGTTGATTAAGCTAACTTCCACAAGCACAGAGCACCAACACAGGTTGATCACCACTCAAGCACAAAGCAACAACACTGGTTGAACACTGCTCAAGCAACTGAACCAGCCTTTGATACCATTTTAAATTTTCTCAAGGTGGTCAGCAAGATAGCCTAAAGCCAAATTAATATTCTCAGAACTATCCAGTTAACACCTTGATCATGCCAAAGCCCAAGAGCAAGCTTAACACAAAACACAAATGGAAGCACAAGCAGGTCTTATATTCATTCACACTTATTTACAAGGCCAGGTATACGTAGCGAGACATGATTTCGCTAGTACACAAGCTACAAACAGAAAGAACAAAACACGCCGGGCGGACAGCACTGGAGACCGCCGAGACCGCCTAGTCCGCCAAAGTTGCCGAAGCCGCTCGAGCTACAACTGCTATAAGCAGAATAACACACAGAGTCTGCCGAGACCGCAAGGTCAAGAGGACACACCGTTAATCGCTGCCTGCTGAAAAACTGAGGAACAGACCGCCTACCGGCCTAAGACCGGCAGACAGGTTATTGGAACTTGATCAAGCTGAAGCAGAAAACTGACAAGCCGTATAAGCGACCAGCTGAGACTGCAGAGATCGCACACTTCAATGCCCAACTCCTGGATCCTTGAAGCTAGCCGCGCGACCTGCACACAGCAAAACGTCAGTACTACTCAACCCGCGAGGACAGAAAACTGCAGATCGCAACACTTGCCCAAGCCCAACTTACTGTTCACTCTGTTACTATAGATGTGCCGGGGGGTTCTATTTATAGGTGAGTGAGGAGTGTGGTCACCACCCTAGTGCATAGAATCACAACCCCAGCCCGTGCACTAGCAAAACATCCGTCCGCTGAGTCCGCAAAGACTTAGCCGGATTCCAAGAAAACCGCCAGGAGTAAGACACCGATGTTCACTACCAGGCAACCTTGTACCAGACCGCCCACACTGTGTGGACAAGGTATAGTCCGCACACATCATCACATGGATAGACACAACTCCTTCAGTGATAGTCTGCACATACAAGAGGCAGTCCGCACAGCACAAGAGCAAAACCTCCATTCGCCACAAGTCCACGACCAAAGGCAGTCCGCCCAGTCAACAGCGGATTTGACAGATACTGCAGACACACTAGACTTGTCACAGAATGTGACCAAGTCCAGTAAATCACCAAAGGCCTAGCGTGAGCTCGGCGGACAAGGCCCAGTCCGCCAATACCTGAAGTAGATTGCCAATTCCACCAAGGTAAGAAGCTCGCCAATTCCACCAAGGTAAGCAGCTCTCCAATTCCACCAAGGTAAGCAGATCACCAATACTACTCGCACAGCTGACCAAACAAACGGCCAACTGCCGGACTCCGACACCAGTCCGCGCAGTCCTCCACAGCAGCTAAAACCTGCTGTATCACCAGAGCTCGGCAAGGGCCACAGCCAAACTCTAAGGCCAGTCTGCCATAGCGGACACGTTAGTCCGCAAACCTCCCGCGGATAAGGCACCCCATCCGCCGGTTAACATAAGCTTGCAACACATAAGGCCGCTGAACAGAGCACTGCCTACAGCCCACAAACCGCAGTCCGCTCAGTCCGTTTTGCTAGGCCCGACATCCTTGGCCATAGGCCAACCAAGCCGTACAACAGACCGATCAAGCCGCATACCAGGCCGCACATGCCACTCCTCAATAGCCAAGCCAACAAGACAGCCAACACTCAGGCCGCAACCCGCAGTCCGCCAAGGCCGCAGACTAAGACCGCTCAGGCCGCATAAGCTGCTCTTTAATAGCCAAGCCAGCCAAGGTCACCAGGCCGCACTAGGAGTCCGCTAAGGCCGCGGACTCAGTCCGCACAGGCCGCTTAGACCGCCCGGCCTGTCCATCACCCACTTCCACTTCATAAATTTCAACATGTAACCCCTCGTTGGAAAGGTATTTACAGTGGCTACAACTTTCGTGTTTAGTCGGAAGCCCAAATCTGGCTGTATCACAATTGGAAACAGCCATGAAGATCGCTGAGTGCAAAACACAGATTTTTGCACGCATCTTAAGGCGAAGTGAACGACATCGGTTCATCTTCCTTCTCAAGCTGATTTCCAAAAATTCACATCCAAGTTTCCTCCTCCCTTATTCACCCTCACAAGGCCACTTCTCTTCACGAAACCATCCTCCATCATCACATAGAAGAAATGAGAGGTTGAAGACATCTATATAAAACCTAGGACACATGTCCTAACATGACCATTCCTAGAAAGCTTCTTTTATCCATCAAGACTCTCTTGAGTCGATGTCTCTCCTAAGAAATAACTAGAGATCTAGCACAAAGGGAGATGAGGAGGAAGCTCACCTCGTTTCCGGCGTTTACACCATTTTCGACCAAGGATCTTGTAACTCTTCTCGGCGACATCTTCTTCTCCTCGGCGGAGGTGGTACTTCACCTCTTGGAATTGTTCCAGCACCTTCTTCCTCCTTTCCAGCAGTTTATCCAGGAAAAAGGATTGGAATGAGAATGAAAATTGCTAGGGTTTTCATTTCCCTTATAAGTGAAAAATGACACGAGTAGGGACACGCCCGTGTCCTTACCCGTGTCCCGCTCGGGTGAAGCATCGACGACGGTTCGACAGCCGTTTTGATACACAAACACGGGTAGGGACACACTCTTGTCTCTACCCGTGTCCAAGTGACACGACCGTGTGGCTGGCCGTGTCCTGCTCGGGTCTTGCTTCGTCGAGTTTCTCTTGACGAACACGGGTAGCGACACGCCAGTCTCTACCCATGTCCTCACACACATGGGTAGGGACACGCCCGTGTCCATACCCATGTCCTTCTCGGGAACTACTCGAGTGATCGACTCTAGTGCTGGCTGGAGGCACACGGGTAGGGACACGCCGTGTCTCTACCCGTGTCCTTCTCGGGACACTCTTCATCGACCTCTACTCGACACATACGGGTAGGGACACGCCGTGTCCCTACTGTGTCATCATACATACGAGTAGTGACACGCCAATGTCACTACCCGTGTCCTTCTCGGGAATAACTCGAGTCGTCGACTCGAGTACTGGGTGGGCACACACGGGTAGGGACACGCCCGTGTCTCTACCCGTGTCCTTCTCTGGGCTGACTTCACCTCCCCTACACTAGTGTAAGCCTAGCTACCAGCACTTCCCTGAGCCCAAGTCAGCTCTCATGACTCAAAAACGCACACGAGGGGCCTAGTGCGAATCAGGACGTTACAATAGTGGCTTGTGAGCAGGCTGTTCGTAGTAGCCTGATCAGAGAGGTTTGGTATGTCCTCGGGTGACCTATGAAAGTTCCTTTAAATTACGCTTCCCATACAGGGCAGCACTTGCCACATAGGCATGTCGGGAATGCATCCTACTCCTCCAAGAAGGAAGAGCGATCAACACCCTTATACGCTTGCATTTGCAATGCCACTGCATCGTCAGGTTACCCCAAAGATCTTTCAGCTTTTCACCAAGTCCCTAGAGTGGATAGGAATATTCAGAAGAGTAGTCCGCCGCTTGGTCAACCTCTTCCAGCCTTCTCCTTGCCAACTCCTCCATCTTCTTCTTTTGAGTTGAGGTCAGACCGCCCGGAGTCAGTTGTGGGTTCGCATGCACCACCAAATTCACTGCAAAATTCATTATTAGTACACAACTAGTGCGCCTAGAAATTCTTAATCACAGGAAGCACTTACTATCTTGGAGAACTACTCCATCCAAACTTGGAAGGAGAGGAAGGTAGTAGTCAATGTCAAGATGTGAATCCCACATGAACTCGACAATCTTTTCCTCGATATCCAACAACTTGTCGGTCTTGAAATCACTGTACTCCCACTCTTGGGCATAAGTATGATGGAATCTGAGGTCTCCCTCAAACATCAGATAAGGGGATGTCCAGTTGTGAACCATGTTTGACAGGTTCACAACCTTCATCCCGTTACAGTAAAAGTACAAAATACACTTGAAAGTTGCGGAGACGGATACGTTGGTAGACTACATAGAGAATAACTTCCTGAATATTTTCATGGAGAATGCTATCCTCTCAGACTGCAAGTAAGACATGTAGTTGAAGATCACAATGATTGTGTTGGTGGCGAGCTGACCAGGAACTACATTTGAAGTGGTCAATGGAAATGGTGATCTGTTCGTCGATGAAGTATTAATCCTTTCCTACTTCTCAGGAAGTTGAACATGCAGTGGATAATTCTGCCTATGTTTTCGAAGAAGTTCTGGAGATCAACATCTATAAGAAGAGATTTCTTGTGGTCCGTGACATGAAAGGCAGTAACAGCATCAACTCGCGCGATCACCATTTTTGCAGACCGCATAGACTTCAATATCGCGCACATCTTAATTTCCTGCTAAAAATGAAGAACGACAATTTTATTTATAGAAAAAGTTGATTTGCATGCAATTGTACAAGTCGTATCCTCGTCTGCCTGACCACAAAATTTCAAAGCTTCACTTGTAATACTTCTCAAAATACACAAAAATGGCGGTTAGAATAATGAGACTGCATAGGTCGCAGAAGTAATCAACCACAACAAAAGTAGAAAAATTCAGTTCACGCAAGCCGATATTAAGCATCGCATCAAATAAGATAAGAATCAAATAAATAAAGAAAAAAGAAATCTCAACACGATATTGCCCAACACCGTATTACAAATCATTTTCAAATCATTGACCGCGACCAATTCAGTCATTGCAGTCTCTGCCTATATGCACCACCTGGTCGCTCGCTTGCAAAAGCACTCTATACATCTGCTGCAGGTGGTGGTGCATGATGTTGAAGGAACAATGAACTCGAGAAGCTTCGCAGTCTACATGACTCAAAGGAACCATGTGTTCCGCAGGCGCTCTCTGTGGTTCGAGTGGCGCATTCTATTATGTTGTTCTAGCTGCTAGCAGGCAGGAAGTTTCACCCCTGTCTACAAGGTTCGGCTGTTGCGATCTCTCAGTACTCGCCACTCTAGGACACCTGCCAATCCCGTTCTCTCACACCAGGTTCAAATATTTATCTTTATAATATTTTATGTCGTCTGCAGACCGCCTCCTATCTTTCTCCTCCCTTTAAAAAGAAGTAGAGATAGTCACGATCTGGTCCTGCATGGCTTTCTCCCTCTCCAGTTGTTCCTTTTTATCCCACTCTAGTTCGGCGCAAAGGGCGTCCTCCCTTTCCAGCATGACCCCTTTCCTTTCCAGTTCGGGCCACCATTCTTTTTCCATCAGAATCTTCATAAGGTCCATCTCCTAGTTCAATTCATTCAGCGACTCCTATCCCTCTCTATTCAGTTTGCCGGGAGGTCGTGTTAGTGGCAGCAGCGGCGGCAAGAATTCTCCCGATTCTGTGGAGGTCGCTGGTTTGTTTGGAGCTGAAACAAGGAAAAACAAAATCAAAATTCCTTACTAAAGTAGATCGCAACAAGCAGAATTTTGAAGAACAAGACCTCTAGTTCACGAGGTTCCTTCCCGCTCGATTATAGCAGCAGCCTGGCGATTATCAAAAATAGGGCGCCTAAAATGCTTGGGGTTAATTTAACTAAGCTGTCCACACCAGCCTCGACGAGCCTTTTTTCTCCTCTTGTCCAAATCCTTGCTGGAAAGGACTATATCTTCGGTCTCTGTTATAACCTTCACTAGTCTTTTTTTTCAAGGCAAAGACCTATAAGAAGGTGGAAGCTTGATATCCTTGGGTGTTTGTTTTATTTTACCTGACCGTAGAAGTTCGGCAAAAGTTTGCAAGTTCGCCGCTGCACGCCTATTCGTGTCCTCCTTATCCTTGGTCGTCTTCTCCCCTGCGATTTTGGCACTTAACACCCTTCAATTGAGGGTGTTCGACACATTACACCCCAGATTTTAAATTTTGGCACTTTGCACCCTCCAATTAGATTTTGGGGTTCCTTCCCTCTTTCTTCTGGTAGCAAGCTTTGCATCCTGTACAGTTCTAGCTTGTGCTGGGAAGTCTAAGTCCTCTGGCCTTTTTCTATCAAGGAGGGGCAGGTAGTAGGGGCTGCTACCTATGCAACAGGGGTCACAACTTGGGCTGTTAAGGCAGCTTGGGCTGCCACCAATGATTCTACGAGCATGCGACAAACATCAGTCGGGGTTACCATGTTAACATGATCCCTAGACATTTTTGAATTTCTGGGAATTTCAAAAATGTTTACTTCAATTACGTGGTCGCAACTGCTATTAATATTGGCAGACAAGATTACTAGACTGCACAGGTCGCCCGGTTTGCAACCAGCAACCGCCCATTCATGTGGTCTGGTAGTTAGTCTTTTGTCCTCCTCTTTTGTATCCCATCACCTCTACCCGGTTCTCCTGTACCCTGGCATGGCCCTGCCAGTCTGGGTAGACCCCCAAGCCTATAAATAGGGGGAGTGAAACTCCTAAAGCATACTGACTCAAATATAGTAGCTCGCTTGTTAGGAGCCACGGTCTCGACTCCTGGGCTTTGCAATCTCTTGCTAGCATAGCTTTCCTCTTTCCTTTCCTTGTAACTGCACCATTCAATCAATAGAAAGCCCATAGCAAGAGTGGCATGCGCCACAATGGGCCAAGTCTGGTGTTACCGCTTGACGGCTTTTCTGTTCCTTTACTATTCACAGGTGTTTTTAGTTCCAATCTTCCTTTCCTCCACCATCCAACCCTTTTCGTGGTAGCGCATAAAGAGTTTGTGTAACGTTTGTTACCAATACTTCCTTCTTGTTGTGGGTTGCATCCCCGCTATGTGATCACAACTATCACTACCTTCCTATATGTTTTCCCTCTGCTAGTTCCAATACTGAAGGCTCAAGACTCAAATAGATGTAGTGGGACATCGTCGGTTCTCCACCTCCTTTGAGAATGCTTAGGGAAAGGGAAGAAGAATTCCCCTAAGGTTTTCTGGATAAAATCCATAGAATGGAGCTCAAAAGAGCTTTAAAATCCAGCAAGAGAAGATGATTTTTCAGGGTTGACTTGCACAATGGCTTAAGTAGGAATTCAAAAGAATTTTGTTTTCCCATGAGCTGGTGCACGACCGTACGTTTAGACAGTGTGATGAAAAAAATAAAAATAAAAAAATTCGGCATTGAATTTGACATGAGAAAATGATTTTAAGTAGATACGACGCCCATGCATTGTACCCATGGACGAGCAAAGTAGCCCGTGCAAAAGGAAATCACACAGGTGCAAACAGAAAGCATAAAAATTGGGCAATCACAGGAAATGAACTCGCACGAGCTAGTGCAAGCCCATGCATTAGGAAATTGGGAGAATAAATTGTAGGGGAAGTGACAAAAATCAAAAAAATTATCATTTTCATATAATGAACGCGCGTGATTGGCCTAGTCCGTACGTGAAGGAATATGGCACGACCATGCAATAAATGTTAACAACACATACCCATGCGATTATCAAGGGACATAGTCAAACCCAACCGTGAGAGAAGAGATCACACGAGCTTTAACAGATTACTCATTTTTAGTAGCTTGAAGGGCTTGAACTCGCACGATTGAAGCAACCATGCGACAAGGACTAGCACACAACCGTGTGTGTTAAGTAGAATTTTAAATATAATTGAAATGTTTTCCCTCGACACTCAAAGCGGAATTACCGAGGCAAATAACCGCCATCATGTTAAGAACATTGCCAAATGCATAAATAAAGATGACGAGAAAAGCGATAGTCTCTCCCCGATAATGATTAAGCATGCATTGCACACCATATTGGCTAAAAGTGCGCTTCCTGAAAGATTTGTGTTTTAATGAAATATGAGCATTATTCATACATAATTGAGGCGACTAAGCATAAAATAAACCTATATGAACATGAAATATATTATATAAAAATGACTCATCAAATACCCCTAGACTTACCCGTTTGCAAGTCTCGAGCAAACAACTCACCATTGGGGGTTGGAAAATCTAATACTTGAAAGGAAAAAGAATATGAGGAGTAAAAAGAGAAGTCTCATGCCTGTGTGCATAGACATTTCAGTCGAGAGACCTCCTCAGCATACATACTAGTGCATAAATTTCTATAGTACATTTCAACTTATTATATGTACTCTTAATTAGAATATATGGTCTGCCATGAAGTCACATGTAAGGATAAAGTAGCTTGTGTTGGGAAAAACTCTTATGATTTACCTTAACAAATTATTTTAAGTGATTTTATATCCTAGGTTTATTATCCATGATTTATAGAGAGGGTAATATGTTCTTAGAAGTTCTAGGGTGTTACTGATTTAAAGGACATGAGAAAGGCACATTCAATTTATGAAGAAAGTTATGAAATGCCAACATGCATCGAGTAGAAGTTGACACAACTTAGACCAGAGGTCAACGTAACTTTGACTAAAAGTCGACGCTACTTCGAGTGCAAGTCAAAGTAACTAAACATGGTAAGTCGATGTTAACTAAAGGATTAAGTCGATGTTAACTAAATGATTAAGTCAACACATACTCTGATATAAAACTGACGCAACACCAATTACAGAACTTAATTGACAAAATGAAGAAAAAATTCGATGCTACATCTATATGATCTCAACACCACATCGATTAATCTTTTGAACAAGAATGATTTTGAGGATTAAATCATAATTGCTTTAAGAAAGATTTGATTGTTATAACTGATTCTTGGAGACATTGGATGACATTACTTCTCAATTATGTATATATACAGAGATACACATAAACAATATGAATGAGAAGATAATGATCATTTTACCTCAGCTCTGATCGTGTTTTGGAGTATTGATTTCGACAGAGAAAGATAGGAAGATTATCATCTAAATTTGAAATTCTTTCTTGAAATAGTCGATCATCATCTTATTGCTGAATCTATAGAGAATCTATTCTTCTTCTTCTCCAGAGCAAATCAATTTCTGCATCAGATTCAGTTGAGATAAAAGAGAAATCTAGATTAAGGGCTTATAATCTTTGAGATCTTCCTATTAAAAGATTCATCAGAATACAGATTTCAGATTCACTAAGTGTTATACAGTCCACATGATTGAATTGAGAGCACTCATCAAGAAGATCAATATTGAAAGTCTATGTTTCAAGGATAGCTAAATCACCTAGAGGGTGGGGGGGGGGGGTGAATAGGTTATTTATTTATTTGAGACTATCTTCTGCTTTCTTTATAATGTATTGTTGTTTTCTTTTATCTTTCAGCTTAGGGTGATCTATAGCTTGTCCTTAACACCTGTAAATAAGAAAATAAAAATAACCATAGAAAAGCACACAGTGATTTATAGTGGTTCTCCAATTGGGTACATCCACTTTCCCTCCCACATATCCAACTAACTTATTGGACTAGACACAAACTCCTCCAAACTGTTCCTAAGAGCATACACCACAGATCCCGCAGGATGTCCAATTCTCCTGCAAGACTCACTTCTCAGCCACAAAGGCCTACACTCAGCGGTCAGCAGACCACCTACCTCAGGCTGTTAAGCCCTACACTCAGGCTGGGAGGACAACCCTACCTCAGATCCACAAAGGATCCTACCTCAGAGGTCTGCAGTACTCCTACACTCAGTGACCCGCAATCCACCTACCTCAGCCTTATCTCTAAGGCCTATAGCTCAGGCTTTTCAGCCCTACAACTTCAGGCACAAGGCCCTACTCTCATAGTGCTGCAGCACTCCTACAACTCAGTACCCCTCCAGGTACCTACCTTAGTGCCCCTCCATGCACCTACAACTCAGTGACAAGCTTGTCATCTACCTCAGGCCAAAGGCCTTGCACTCAGAGAGTAGCACTCTCCTACCTCAGGCAATTAAGCCCTACTGTGACGCCACCGATTTTATTCGATGATTTTATTCGATATGATATCGTCATATTTATGACGTCATGACGTTACTTTTAATGTCGAGTTGACGGCGCGATGCCGTTAAGGCATTTTCGCGTTCGTTCGGTCGAGTCGGTCAAATTCTCAAATTCTTGTGTAATTGGAAAAATTTTCATTTGAAAATTAAGTTAAATAATTTTGGACTTGCTCGTTATGTTTCGTTGTGATTCGAGCGATATTCGAGCCTCGGCGATTTTCCGAAGTTTTGATGAATTTATGTTCCCCATAGACTTTGAAAATTTATATCTCAAGAACGGCTAGTCGAATTTTGGTTTTGACTTTGCCATTGGGTTCGTAGCATCCGTGTTCGCCTACAGTGCGAATTTCATTTGATTCGGCGCGCGTTTGGGCCTCCATTCTGAACTCGTGATTCCTTGTTCAAAAATATATAACTATGATTATTTTAATATTAAAGCACTATTCTAAAATGTCTTTTACTATTCATCTCTATTGTTTGATTTTTTGGATATATTTGTAAATTTCACTGTTCATGCAATTGAATTCTCGAGTATATAGGCCCTGTTCTCTAGTACAAACAACATTCTCTCGAGTAAATACTTCTTGCTCTCGAGTATCTGCATCATTCTCCCAAGTAAGTACTTCTTGTTCTCGAGTACCTACTTCATCTTCTCGAGTAAATTATTTCTTGTTCTCGAGTGCCAGTTTTCCACTTCTCGAGTACTCCTAAACCTGTTCTCGAGTAGTTGACCGTCCTTCCGGAGAAATCCGTTCCAGTCTACGTTCGGGCGCCGTTTTGAGGGTAAAAAAGGTGTCGTATAAAAATGGTTAACATGAAATTTGTTCGTCTCGACGAGATCTACAATTTTCATGTTGAGCAATTTTCAATTTGAAGCCATCGTAGACCTCTATTTCGTTTTCCGTGCGCCCACACTTTAATTGATGGTTTTCTTCCTATTTAGACAAAACAAATTTTATAATTACATGTATATATACATATAAATACCTATATTCTTAAAACTTCATCTTTTTCCTTACATTCGGACCGAACCGAAACGAGAGCGGCCACTCCCTCCAATTCGCGAATCTTCCGGTGGGCGCCGACGGAGCTCCGGTGCTCGAAATCTTCAACCGAATATAGATCTGGAAAGCTCTCGTCGAGAGCTATGCCATCGTGGTAAAATTTTCCCCATTTCTTGAGTTTTCACGTTAGAGTTTTTGGCCCTAACTCCGATTTTTGGCCATTTTTGTTAGATTTCAACTTCCCTCGTCTTATCTAGCCCTGATCTACGCCGAGGAGTGATTTGGCCGTCTTTCTCCGGTGAAATCAAGTCAAGTGATGGTCTCCTTTTTCTCTTCCCTTCTTTACGCTAAATTTTGCAAAAATTTCTAACTGCTGGATTTCATGATTATATTATATATTTTTGCTGATTGTAGCACTGTTCAGATCTCATGCCTAATCCTATTCATGATTTTCATGTTCTTGATTATTACTATCTGACCCTATAAATGCTTAATGTATTTGATGAAGTGATGAATACCACTTTTATTACCATTCCGTAATTTTTCTCGTAGAGGGCGTTAGAGTTTGTTTAGGATTGTAAGTTCTTACTAAAGATTGATCAACCGCTTCTAATCTAAGATTGTTTAGTAGAATTAAATGTGTCGTTGTTGACTTGAGATGTATATCTTGGTTTTTCCTCGTGGAGATGCCGTGGGGCGAGACAAGCCACCAGTCCCCGATTGGGTTGTGGTGTGACTCTGAGCTCTAAACCCGGATCATTATGGGGTTTTCCTTCCGGGTTTTTCTTTGTTGCTGGTGTTATTAGTGAGTGAATCCACTGCCGTAACATTTGATCTCCCTATTAGCACTCTGTGGGGCTCCACCGGTTTTTTGGGCATTTGCGGTGAAAGGTGGAGTATCCAATCTCCCCCGCATTTAGACGGATAAATTGTCTCTGGGGTTGTGTCTAGATGAGTTGACCACCTCGCCCGTGTTGTTTTTTTTTGGTGGAGTTGACCACATGTGGCTAATAGTGGTTTGTTTATCTTCCTGATTGTTTAATCTTGACTTTTTCCCCTTATAGCCTTGTGCATTTGGGGTATTCTTGTTGTACGTGATGCTTCATGTAAGTTTTTGTTTTGTTTTTTTTACTTTTGTACCTTACTACTGTACTTGTTTATGTACCTTTTCTTTGGTCTTGGGTTGGTACCCCTTGACTTTTATACTTGTGGATTTCTTTTTGCCATCACTTATACTTTCTTGCTGAGGTATTCTGTCTTTGGAATGCCTCAGGTTCAGAGCTGTAGCTGAGTTCAGTGTTGGTTTTTGGAGTGCTTGAGAGACAGTGTTGGCCGTGGTTGTTGCCTCATCTTAGCGAGGTAGATGGTTGTTTATTTTATTTTACTGGTTCAGACATACTTTACTATATGTATGTTCATGTCAGTTTGTTGATGCCCACAGGATTATTATTTTTGAATTCTTACTAGCTACTTAGTTTTCTTTCTGTGGATGTGGATTATTTGCTCTCTGGGATGTTTTATGTTAGAATTGCATGGTAGTTATTTTTCAAGTATAAAAATTACTATTATTACCGCATGCATTGCATAACTCAAAATGTTAAATCACTATATTTAACGACCGTAAAAAAAATCTACTTCTACTATAAATTTAAAACTTGCATGCCTAGAGGTATCCCTTGGGAACCTCTAAGCTCTTGTAGGATGCCTAACTGGATAAAAAAGTACTTTTCGTAGTGTTTAATTACTTTTCTTGTGGACTAGATGAGCCACTAAGCCGTGGGATACGGCTAACTACTATACTTAAACTGATTTCACCTCTTAATAACTTAAAGAATCTTTCTTCATGGTTAAGTAGGATTTTTGCCTGAGCATCCCCAATTATCCCATGCTGACGTGGCATCATGACATGCATTTTTCCCTTACTCTGATATACCTTTTTTGGTGGTGAAAAATACAGGTTGTGATAGTTGGTATCAGAGGGAGGTTGGTTTTACAAGTTGGTCGAACCGGCAAATCTCGTTTAGTTTGTTTCCTTCTTTTATTTGCATACACACACCAATGTGTCATCAGTACATCTTAACCGAAGCATAGTCACTGCACTCATAGCATGATAAGAAGTATATGAGGCATATTATGTAGTATGAGATGCATAATATGTGTTTGTATATGGATCCACCATAGGAGGCAACATGTAACGGCTATGTAGTATGAGATGCATAACCATCATCATATGAGTGCCCATTAGCACATTTTCTTTTATCATTGCATGCGATGTTATGTAATATGTGATGCATAACATTTCATTTGTATGCCGCTCATGCATGCATTAAGGCCTTTTTAGAATGCATATCACTGCATAAATAGCATATCATCGCATAAGCACGCGTGCTAAGTTAAGGTTTACATGATGACACATGTACACACATGATTTTAAAGAAAAATGAAGAATTCATGCATTCATATCATAGGCACATGAGTAAATAGAATGAGAGGATGTCATCCTAAGTAAGACATATCATCATTATAAAATCCCAGAGCAAGTTGCAGCATAAGCAAGTGTCTTTAATTATGGTCTGAACTAGTTGAGTGGCTTAGTTGTAAACTAGGATTTTGATGAGTTATTTGTTGCCTTTTAGAATGCTGCCAAAGCATCCTACGATGAGGTCGACTCCCCAGTCAGAGGATGAGTCGTCGGGTGTGCAGAGTGAGGCGTTGATCGAGAGTTTGCGCCAGAGCAATGAAACTCTGTCGAGGCATTTAGTTGCGATGCATTCACAGATTCAGTCGTTGTTGTTTACTGCTCCCGCGCAGCAACTCGTAGCACAAGATTCTGCCGTGGGTCAGCCCGTACCTGCTAATCTTGATCCTCTAATTCCCCCGGTGATGTTACCGCAGAAGAAGAACCTTATATCGCATTTCCAGTGATTGAGACCTCCCACTTATGATGGGAGTGCCGATTTTATGGTTTTAGATGATTGGATTATCTCTATGGATGAGATGTTTACGTATTTGGGGATTGTTGAAGCCCAGAAGGTGATGCTTGCGGCTTACCAGCTAAAAGGCCTGACAAAGACCTGGTGGATTCGAGAAAAGGAAAGTTTGGCGGAACGATGTTCTTGGGAGTCCTTCAAGAAGATGCTACTGAAGAAGTTCTTACCCTTGGTCGAGCAGGACCGATTGATGAATAATTTCCCGCATTTGAAGCAGAGATAACTCACTTTGAGCGAATATGAGATCGAGTTTAGTAAGCTGAGCAGATTTGTTCCTGATTTGGTAGCATCAGAGGCAACAAGAGTGAAGAGTTTCCTCGGAGGATTAAGAAGTGATGTCCAGCAATTGACATACACTTATCGAGCTGAAAGCTATTCTGAAGTAGTGGAAGCCGCTTTGAAGGTTGAGGCGATCGAGAACGCTAAGAATTGAGGTGCTGCGGTGAGAAAGGAGAAGAGAAAAGGTGAGGAGGATGGAAGCTCCAGGGCATCTGGACCTTCTTTGAAGAAGAAAAGTAAGGAAGTATGTAGCTTCTATGGTTGATCCGACCAACCTTTCGAAAGGTGCTTTAAGAGGACTTCCACCCTGAAGCAGCAGCAGGTGCTCGCCATCCAAGGCGCACCTTAAGGAGATCTGGTGTGCACACATTGTGCTAGGAAGGGACACAATGTGATTCGTTGCTGGATGAAGGACATGGCTTGTTTCTAGTGCATGTAGAAGGGGCACCTGAAGACTTTATGACCCCAGGCTCAGACTCCACTATAGCCTATTCTGCTTTGGGCTCTGTCGCCGCCACCAAACCTGGATAAAGGAAAAGGAAAGCTGAACGTGGTGACCAGGTGTAACACCCCAATTTTCAGTAGCCAAAATTTTGGGTGACACGGCCTGGGACACGGGCGTGTCCAGGGCGTGTCCTGCGTTCGACGAGTGTTCGGGAGGACCAATCGACGAGTGGTCGACACAATTCGGTCGACGATCGTCGAGTGCTTCGGACATGGCCCGTGACACGGGTGTGTCACAGGGCGTGTCAGCATGGTCGATGAACTCAGCCCGACGACCTTGAGCTGGGGCGTGTCTAGTGCCGTGTATGGGCACACGGCCTGGGACACGGGCGTGTCACAGGCCGTGTGAGTCTCAGGTGATTTTGAGATTTTTTTCAGCCTGATGAACACGGCCACAGACACGGGCGTGTCTGAACGAGGAATCGTCGAACGGAAATCGTCGAACGCTGGGTCTGAAAGTTCAGGAGGTATGCTTGATACCACCTGAAGGTGTTAGTTAGATCAGATATACTCTAGAGGGGGGGGGGGGGTGAATAGAGTATGTTGGTGATTTTTAAACTTTTAAAACTATTGTTGTATTTTAGGCGAGTGTGCAGGGAAGCAATTACAATAAACCAAGATGCAGCAACTATCTAATCACATCACATTCACAGAGCAAGGCCAGAAAACAAAAAGGAAAAGAAAGCAACCAGACTACACAAGAATTTTTATAGTGGTTCCCCAAATTTGGGTAGTCCACTCTTCTACCACCCTGGTAGGAATCCACTGCAGGAAGGGGTTGATCAGGTATCCTGGCACCAATGGGGTTTTGATCAGGTTCCCAAAAACCAAACCCTCAAGTCTTTTGGAGGGAGACTTGCAACCAGAATAATTTTGAAGGGAATTAAAACCCTGTACAGAGGTGGAGTGAGAGGGTGATGAGATCTTCTCTTTCTCAAGTCAAATGAGAATACTTGTGGATTGTTGTTTAGCAGCTTTGCTCCCCCTGAGATGTAGAATGAATCAGGAAGAATGCTGGAGCACTGCTTCAGGGTGATAGGTCTTCAAAGACCTAGAATTCCAGGTCCAGAGAAAGTCTCCAGGAACTTCTTGTGACTGATATGAATGTATTGTCTTTGGAGTTATCCTGAGTAAAAGCAGATGAAGAAGACTCTTGATATTGATGTAGTGTTCTTCTTCTTCTTCTTCTTGATCAGTTTCTCTCTAGGCCAAGAATGAATTCCTTTTTTTGTATTGTCTGAATCACTGTCTGTCTTTTTCTTGTTGTTGTGTGTTGAATTTTTTTTGTCTTACTCACTGTTTCTGTATTTCTCCATGTCTCATAAGAAACATTCGAATTTTGAATATCGAGCAGTAATGGCAGAAGGCCTGGAAAGGAAGCAGCAATTAATTATTTCCCCAACTGTTTCCATGGGAAAATGGTATGTAATAATCCCGGATTAACTGCGCATTCTAACGGTAGTATTCTGTGAAGAACTGCCATTAACTGTTCAGGAATCAGCGCCATGGAATGAGACGGGAACGGAAGAAGACCTAGTCTGGAATCGTCGACCGAAGAACATAATTCGTCGAGCTGAGTTTTGAGTTCGTCGAGCTGAGCCTGAGTTCGTCGAGCTAAGCTGAGTTTGTTGAGCTGAGCTGAGTTCGTCGAGCTGACAGTCTTCATTCGTTGAACAGACAATCTTCAATATCAGACAAACATTATTCGTTGAGCAGAGAACTAAATTCGTCGAGCTGAGAAAAGTTCTGGAATTGGACAAAATACTCTGTATCTGCTGAAATGCTGTGTCGACACAAATTGTTGTCGACAGATTGATCTTGGTGTCGACACAAATCCTCTGGTGTCGACATAAGCTGGGGTCAACTGAAATCCTGGTGTTGACACAAATCGTCTGGTGTCGACACAAACCCTAAGTGTCGACACAGATTCTCTGAGTACAAAAATCGTCGAGTAGAGATTAGCATTCGTCGACCTGAGAAGCTGTGAACTTGAGGTCCAAGTTCGTCGAGCTCAGAATATAATTCGTCGACCGAAGCATGAAGCTGGACTTAGAGAAATTCTGAAGTAGTCCTGAAAAGCTTGAGGTAGAATCCCGGTGTTCGTCGAGCAAAGAACATAGTTCGTCGAGCTCAGCACTACGGATTGTCTCACGATCGTCCATCGCAGAACTCCCTTCGTCAAGCTGAGTTCGACGAACGTCGAACTCATTTCACTTAGTCTGAAAAATTGATAGATCTGGAGTTCCTGATGGTCTTAAAGAAGGTTGGTCCATCTAAAGTTGAGATAGAGGACTGTCCTACACTCTAAGACAAAAACCTGACCCTGACTATACAAGATGGGTCACATCCTAAGTCAGTGGACCTAGCCTAAATCAACTAGGGATCCAACAATCTCCCCCTATTTGGGTGAGGTCACTAACAGAGACTCCAAGAAAAGAATAAACAGAAAAACAAAGCAAAATTAAGAGATATATCTGGTAGAGAATTTACAACACATGCATCAGATATATATACATATAGGCTTTGTTTTAATGCAAGAAATAGTCTGAAATAGAAGCAGAAATGAAATAACCACAACATTACTTCTCTATCTTCTTCTGTTTTAGCTTGTCTTCTGGTGCTTTATCTCCTGGCTTTTTGAAAATGATTTCCCTATTGAGATCTGAAGCTTGAGCCTTGGTCATAGTCATGTCAGCTGCCCCTATGATGTTCAGTGAAGTGGCTCTGAGGACAACTGCTTCTGGGTGAAGATGCATGTACTCATCAACATTGAGTAGCTTGTTTGCTTTCCCAAATCTCATTAGCTCATCTCTCCTGTACTGAGACATAGTAGTTAAGCCTGTTGTGTCCTTGCCTTCAGCTTTAGCTTTGTTGATTAGAGATAAGAAAATGATCTCTTAGAACCTTGCCATTCTGGCTGTGTTGGCTGTTTCTGGATCTTCAGGAGGAGAATAGGGCCTTTCAGCTTCATGTTCCTTAGATCCCTGGTGCTGCTGCTGTTGTTGTTGAGGGTGTTGACTGCCTGAAGATGGTGGCCTTGGCTGACTACCACCAGAAGATCTCCCTGTTTGTCTCTGATAAGTTTGAATATGGGCAGATCTCTGAGAGCCAGAGCCAGAGGCACCTGCTGCTGGAGGAGGAGGAGGAGGATCCTATCTGTATCTATGAACTGGGGGAGGAGAGTATCTCCTACTCCTCTTCCTCTCTTTTTGCTGGTTCTTTGATAGCCACATCCATGCAGGCATCCCTTTGTAAGGAGCAACATTGTGCAGAATATAGTATGGAGTGTTTGCAGTGGGATTAGGCTTGGGAGCAGGAGGAGGAGGAGCCTTCCTTTTCTTAGAGAGCAACTTCTTTTTCTTTTTAGCAGCCTCGTCATCTGATTCATCATCATCATCATCACCAGAATCTGAATAGAGAGGATTGACATACATAGCATTCAAATTCCTCAGAGTTTCATCAGAAATGATAAGAGGTTTTTCTTGAGGGGGGATAGAAGGTTCAGAGGGTAAGGGTTCAACAGCAGTAGAGACAGAGCTTTCAGCTGCTGCCTTGTTCTCTTCTTCAATGTATGCCAGAATGAGCTCATCCAGATCCGGCATGGGAGAATCATCCATGACAAAATCTGGGACAGAGCAGATTGCTGGAATAGTCACAGGAATTGGAACAGCAGTAGGAGCAGCAAAGGTATCACAAAGTTGCTTGGCAACTGCTGGACTAGCTGGAGAGGTATACTGGACAATAGCCAAGTATGGCTTAGCAACCTCTACTGAAGGAAGCTTCATATATACAGGATCAAAGATATGAAGTATCTCAGATAAATTAACTGTGGGATTTATAAGGAAATCACCAGTAGTTGTTATTGTATCTACTAACTCATCAAGGCTAATGTCAGTGTCCATAAATTGAATAAAATCAATTGCTGTATCTGTAACTGCAACTGCATTATCAAGCATTGTATCAACTGTGTTTGCAGTATCAAAAACTGTATCTGCAGTATCTGTATCAACTGTATCAACTTCTGCAGCTGCTGCACCAGCTTCATCATGGAGCATCTCCCCCTGCCTGGGTTCAGGAGAACCTGGAGCCAGGCCCCTGAATGAAGAGGGGGCAGCATAAAGGGCTGTGATTTGTGCAGATAAAGAATTAATGGAATTTACCAGAGGTGTAATGGACTCTGTGATGAGTACTTGAATGAGAGGAGTCAGAAGAGAGATGATGGAGGGAATGGTGGAGGAGATAGAAGCAGAGGAGGAATGAAGAATATGTGGAGGGGATAATGGAGGGAGAGCAATTTGTGGTTCAGTGGGTATTGTGTAGGATGGAATAGTGGATAGGTGTGGGGGAAGAGGGGATTGAGGAGGTGAGGGAATATGTGTGTCAGTGGGGGAAACTAGAGGTGTAGGGATATGTGCAAGATCAAGCAGTGGAGATTGATGTTGGGGTGGAGTCAATTTAGGTGCATGAGGAGTGGGAAGAGATTTGGGATGTGGAATGGCCTCTCCAGTGTCAGGGTGGGGAGTGACCTCGATGGTCCTTGTGCTCTCAGAAGCATTGATGGAGGAGGAGGAACCCTTGGAGGGTTTGGTGATGGTCCTCTCCCATCTGCCAAACAAGGCGCAGGTGATGCGCTTGCTGGCATTGATGAATGTGGTCGGGGAGACCAAACATTCACTGGCCTTTTCCTGGAGGAAAATCCCCAGGATTCTGCCATAGAAGACTTCCTTCTTGCTTGTTTTCTTCTTGATTAGGTCAAAGAAGACCATTCCCCAGTCAACCTGACGTTTGTTGAGCACTGCGCACATAATCAGGAACTGATGGCGTGTGATATAGTCATGTGCCGAGTGCTTGCCCATCAGAATTTTTCCTACAATGTCGGCCAAGAATTGATAGGCGGCTGACAGTTACTTCTTCAGAATCTTATTAGGGTTGCGGCCGGAGAAACCCATTACTTTCAACAAATCAGAATATTCTTCAGCGTCCATTTCCAAGTTGTCTTCACCATTGAGCAGTCCAAAAATTTCAGAAAGTACGGCTGGAGACAGGGAAACGATAGTGGTTCCAATATGTCCTGTCAGATTTCCGTCTTCAGAAACTGTTGCAGTGTACACCCATTCTCTTATCTCGGTTGAGTGTAGCTTGATGCTGCGAGTCATGAAATCCTTGAGATGCAATTCTTCAAGTACTTCCAGGATATAAAGAAAAATTGGATCGGAATGTTGGAAGGACTCAAAATCCATGGAGAATGCTGCATCAAACTTCATCACCGCAAGTGCTCCTGGAGGAATTGCCATTGATGACCTGTAAAGAAAATCACAGAGAAAACAGAGATCAAGAGCAAATGAACTGAAAATGCGGGACGGAGGTCGAAGAAAACCTAGATATAAGATTTTCAGAATATGAATCGACAAGCTCCGTTCCACGAAAAGAGACAGTTCTTCGAACTGAGATCGACGAAATGAGTTAGAGGTGAGTAGTTCGTCGAACTCATTTAGAAGAATTGAAAACAGTTCGTCGAACTCCGTTCGACGAAATGGTTTCTGAAGCAAGGTTCGTCGATCCCCGGTCGATGAAGATTGTTTCCACACAGAGAATTCGTCGGACTCCGTTCGACGAGAATCTCTCAAACTTTCCCTAATTCGTCGAACTCTGTTCGACGAACTCTGGAAAATTCGTCGAATGCAGACAGAAACTAAGTTAACTCTTCTCCATTAATCATTCCCAGTTGATTTATAAGGAACAAATGGGTTTTCTCATCTAAAGGTTTGGTAAAAATATCTGCTCTCTGTAAATCAGTAGGAATATGAATCAAGTTAATCTTCTTTTTGTCTACATTATCTCTAATGAAATGGTGTCTTATTTCAATATGTTTAGTACTAGAATGATGAACTGGATTCTGAGCTATAGCAATAGCACTTGTATTATCACAAAATAAGGTTGAATTATTTAAGTTGATACCATAATCTAGGAGTTGGTTTTGTATCCATAACATCTGTGAACAGCAACTGCCAGCAGCCATATACTCTGCCTTAGCAGTTGATATAGACACAGATGTCTGCTTTTTGTAAAACCAAGAGACAAGTCTCATACCCAGGAACTGGCAAGTTCCAGAGGTACTTTTCCTATCCACTCTACATCCAGCATAGTCAGCATCTGAGTATCCAGTTAACTCAAATTCTGACTCTGCAGGATACCAGAGTCCTAAACTAGGACAACTCTTTATATATCTCAATATTCTTTTTAGAAAAATAAGATGAGATTCTTTAGGATTCACTCGAAATCTAGCACAAAGGCATGTGGCAAACATTATATCTGGCCTGCTAGCTGTTAAGTATAATAGGGATCCAACAATTGCCCAATAATGTTTCTGATCTACAGGTTTCCCTACTGCATCAGAATCCACAACAGCATTGGTAGCCATAGGTGTTTTCATTCCTGAGGCATCACCCATCCCAAACTTTTTAATAAGCTCTTTAGCATACTTAGATTGGGAGAGGAATATACCATCAGGGAGCTGCTTCACTTGGAGACCAAGGAAGTAGGAAAGCTCACCCATGCTACTCATCTCAAATTTGGAATGCATGAGGTCAGCAAGCCTCTTGCACAATTTGGGATCAGTAGACCGAAAAATAATGTCATCCACATATATTTGTCCCAATAAGATTTGGTCCTTATAATGTCTAGTGAAAAGGGTTTTATCTATGGTTCCTCTTGTAAATTTATGCTCTAAGTGAAAGCTAGCTAGGGTCTCATACCAAGCTCTTGGAGCTTGCTTTAAACCATAGAGAGCTTTATGCAATTTGTAAACATAAGATGGTTGAGTTAGAGAGATAAAACCTGGAGGTTGTTCAACATAAACCTCTTCTTGAAGTACACCATTCAGAAAGACACTCTTAACATCCATCTGGAATACTTTGAACTTTTTGTAGGCTGCATAGGCTAGGAATATTCTAATGTCCTCCAACCTTGCAACAGGGGCAAAGGTTTGGTCATAGTCTATTCCTTCCTCTTGTCTATAGCCTTGGGCAACCAGTCTAGCCTTGTTTCTTACTATGTTCCCTTGTGCATCCAATTTGTTACTATAGACCCATTTGTTTCCAATAACTGGGTAGTTATGGGGTCTTGGAACCAAATCCCAAACTCTACATCTCTCAAATTGATTTAGTTCCTCTTGCATTGCAAGAATCCAGTGGGGATCTTGCTCAGCTTCATGAATGGTGAGAGGTTCAATTTGAGAGAGAAAACAGGCATGCATCAAGTCTTGATTGAGCTGATGTCTTGTCTGTACACCAACTGAAATGTCTCCAATCACTTGAGATCTGGGGTGATCTCTAAGTGTGACAAGATCAGTTGGTGGAGTTGATTGAGCAACAGCTTCTGTAAATAATTCCTCTTGAGGAATGGTACTGGTTGTTGATGGAAGTTCAGTTGCTTCCTCTTGGACTTCTCCTTCAGTATCTGTTGGGTACATTGGATTAAATATACCTGATTTGAAGAAGCCTCACCCTACTCAATGATATACATCAAAATGTATTTGATGTGTTTTGAGTTTAGTTGTGTAGGTCAAGTATTTACAGGGAAAGCTGAAAAATTTCTAAGTCCATGTGTCGACACCCAGAAGGAAAGTGTCGACACTTAAGAAGACTTGTGTCGACACCCAGAGAAGCAGTGTCGACACTTGGAGTATTTGTGTCGACACCAGGGATGCAGAGTCGACACCAGACTGAAAGTGTCGACACATGAAGGCTGTGTCGACACTCAATGAAGAGAAGTCCAGTGAAGAAGTGTCGACACTTAGAAGCAGTGTCGACACCCAGAGGAACTGTGTCTACATCAGAAAGTGTCGACACTTGGAGGCTGTGTCGACACTCAGCAAATTTCAGCAGAGTCTAAGTATAAGTGTCGACACAATGAAGAATATGTCGACACACAGCAGAAGACTCAATACATGAAGAAAGTGTCGACACTAGGAGGCTGTGTCGACACTCAGCAAAGTTCAACAAATTCTAAGTACAAGTGTCGACACCAAGCAGATGTGTCGACACTCAGCCAAAGTTTCAACACATGAAGAATGTGTCGACATAATGAAGAATGTGTCGACACACAGCAGAAGTCTCAACACATGAAGAAAGTGTCGACATAAGGAGCTATGTCGACACTCAGCAAATTTCTATGAAGACTAAGTACAAGTGTCGACACCAAGCAGATGTGTCGACACTCAACAAAAGTATCAACACTGAAGGCATGTGTCGACACCAAGAAGATGTGTCGACACTTAACAAGTTCAACACAAGAAGATGTGTCGACACAAAGGAGATGTGTCGACACTTACAAGAAATCAACAAAGTACTGAAGAATAAGGAGTTGTGTCGACACACATTATCAGTGTCGACACATGATGAAGAAGCTGTGTCGAGAAGTAATTTCTACAACACAAGGAGTTGTGTCGACACCTTGATGGCTAGTGTAGACACTTAGTCTACTTGTGTCGACACTTAGTCTACAAGTGTCGACACTTAAAGACAGATTATCTCGACACTTTCAGACAGTTACAGATATTTCAAGAACTGACTGGATGACTTGACAGCTGCCATTCCAGCCGGTCTACTGTACCTGTCAGAGATGTCAGAAAGCTGTTAGGAACCGGATCAGCCGGTCACCATGAAGAAGGCCTATAAATAGGCTTATTCTGTCAACAGAAAAAGAGTCTAAGAGATTAACAACAAGAGATTGAAAAAGAGAAGAAGATCTAGCTATTCATTGAAGAATCAAGTGAAGATCTAAGAAGTTGGAGAGAGAGCTCCTTCCAAGAAGACAGCCGTTGGAACCAAGCTGTAAAGAAGGGTTCAGACCTAGTTCTGAATCTTAAGTTGCAGTGATTGAAGATCAGCTGCAGAGAATCAATCCTATTGTGTTCTACATTCAAGAAGCTTTGAAGAAAGCCAAGTGAGGTTGATCTCAGCAGAGTTCTTCCAAGAACTCATCAAGAACCTATCAACTCTTTTCTCTGAGTTGTAGGTATATTCTTTGTATTCTAAATTTCTTGTAGGATCCTTAGGGATCTGAGTTGTAATCCTGTAATTATAAAGGCTGAGTGGTAGGGCCTGTGTGCCTGAGTGTAGGATATTCTTATCTCTGAGTGTAGGCCTGTTGTGACTGAGTGTAGGCCTTGTGGCTGAGTGTAGGCCTTGTGGCTGAGTGTAGGTCTTTGGAGAAGACTGAGTTGTAGGGCCTTGGGCCTGAGATGTAGGAACCTGGTTGGGGTTCTGAGTGTAAGATCTGAGGATCTGGAATAGTGGAGGAGTTTGGCCGAATCTAGTACACTACTAGATATGCGAAGGGGTAAAGTGGATGTACCCAAACCTTGGGGAACCACTATAAATCTGTGTGTTCACTGTGTGCATGTTTGATTCTGTGATTGCTGATTGATTTCTGTGAAGTAGTAATTATAACTCTGTGATATAATCTGCAATCTGCCTAAAAAGTTTAAAAAGATTTAGTCACCTATTCATCCCCCCCTCTAGGTGATTAGGTACAATTTCTTTCACTATCTTCAGCAGCTTGTGGAGTGGGATGAGTTGGAACCTCTTGGGTAAGGTTTAGTCCATCCATAGACTCACACATTGGTGAAAACTGCAAAAGACTATTGGTAGAAATGTCTTTCTCCTTATAAGACATGTTAGCTTCATCAAAAGACACATGGACAGATTCTTCAATTTTAAGGGATGATTTGTTGAAAACCCTATAGGCCTTGCTTACTTGGGAATATCCTAGAAAAATCTCTTCTTCAGCCTTATCCTCAAATTTTCTAATGTATCTTTTGTTGTTAGTGTGGATGTAACATATGCAACCAAAAACTTTAAAGTAAGTGATTTTAGGTTTCTTTTATTTAAGTAATTCATAGGGGGTCTTATGTTTTAGTTTATGTATAAGACATCTGTTCAGGACATAGTTAGCTGTGTTTACAGCTTCTTCCCAAAAAGGATAGAGGCATGTAAGCATCTGCTAACAATGTACCTGTAGCTTCAATGAGTGTCCTATTTTTCCTTTCAGCAACCCCATTTTGTTGGGGAGTTCTAGGAGCTGAGAAGCACTGCCTGATACCTTCCTGCTCACAGAACTCATGCATAAGAAGAGACTCAAACTCTGTGCCATGATCACTTCTGATCAATGCAACATGAGTAGAGAACTCAATCTGTATGGTCCTGAAAAAATCTATAAGAACTTTGAATGTATCTGACTTAGCTCTCAGAAAGGCTACCCAACTGAATCTGGAGAAATCATCAACAATGACTAAGGTGTAAGACTTCCCTCCTAGGCTTTGTACTGCAATGGGTCCAAAAAGATCCACATGAAGCAGATACAATATCCTAGGTGAATAACTTTTATTAATGGATTTGAAACTAGTTTTAGTTTGCTTGTCTAGTTGACAAGCCCTGCATAGGCTTTCCTTCTTATAGGGACCAGAAGGTAATCCTCTAACAAGGTTGTCTTTAGATAACCTAGATATGTTCTTAAGGTTTACATATCCTAGCCTTTTGTGCCATAACTCATTTTGGTTACTAGTGATATTGAGTAAACAAATATCAGTTGTGGCAGAAATGAAATCTACTAAATATATGTTTCCTTGTCTAAGTCCAATTAAAACAGTTTGATTTTTATCATTTATAATAGAGCAAGAGGTAGAGTTGAAATGTACCTGATAACCTTCATCACATAATTGACTTATGGATATAAGGTTATGTTTAAGTCCTCTTACATATGTCACCTTTTTGAAGGTCACTGCTCCAATGCTTACTCTTCCATATCCTTCTGACTGACCACTCTTTGAGTCTCCAAATATCACCTTTGGTCCTAGCTTGGACTTATAGCTGGAGAGATTTGCTTTGCTGCCAGTCATGTGCTTGGAGCAGCCACTGTCCAGGTACCAGGTCTGACTTAACCTTGGACAGCTCTTCATATGTACCTGCATTAAAAAATAAAGCTCAATTGTTCTTGACCCAGGTTACCTTGGGTCCTTGGTTTGGCTGAAAAGTAAAACTAGAAATGACTGATAAGGCAGGTTGAGACTTATACCCTAGAGGGTGATATCTCCTAGGTGGGATTATCCAGTCAGCTACTGGATTAAATGTCTTGTTAGCTGTTTTAAAATTTCTATAGGAGAAATGATTTATATTTGGTCGTTCTGGGATCGACGAATTATTGTAAGTTCGTCGACCAGAGTTCGACGAATGGGGATGAGATCGTCGACCTCCACTCAGAGAATGACCATGGTCATTTTCTGCGTCCCACGTTCGTCGACCTCTGCTCGACGAACCATACACAGTTCGTCGATCGCAGTTGGACGAATAATTATTTTTGAAGTTTGCGTTCAGCGTTCGTCGATCGGGGTTCGACGAACTTGCAGGATTTCGTCGATCTGAGTTCGACGAATTCTGCTGAACCTGATTTTTAATAGCTTTCTTCTGTTTTCTGTTTCTATTGTCTAGGGGATTTAACTTGTTTTCTGACATGGGTTTTTCAGTTAGTTTCTCTTTACCTTTAGCAGTGATAAACTTTATGGGAGTAGAAAGTATATTCTAATTTATTATGGGGGGTAAACATGATGAAGCACCCAAGCCCAGCCTGCCATTTAATCTGGCATTTACTGTGCTTGTGATATCCATCAGCTTGAGGCTTCTCCCATTGAGAGATTGCTCAAGTTGTTTTGCCTCACATAATTCAGATTTTAACTTGATTATCTGTTCATTAGCTAGTGTCAATTGATCAGTTAGTTTTCTATTTTCTGTGCTGACAGATTCAAGGTTTTCTAGTCTAGTCCTCAAGGTTTTTATTTCTTTCTCTGAGTTTATTAGATCCATGCACATAGTTTTAAATTCTACTTTAAATAAGTCAGAATTGAAATCAAAACTAGAAATCACCTGATCAGCCTCTGAGTCTGAGGCACCTTCATCTTCAGAATCCTCTTCTGATCCACAGTTGCTTCTGGAGGCATCTATTGCCATTAGGCACACCTCCTTGGATCTGGCTTCTTCCTCTTCTTCACTGGAGCTGGAGGAGGATGTTTCCTCTTCTGTGTCACTCCAGGACTCAGCAACAAATCCTTTGTCTTTCCTTTTATATTTGTTGGACGAGGGTCTGCTGCTTTGTTTTCTTCTGGAATATTTGTCCCTGCCCTTGTCCTTTTTCTGATTCTCTGGGCATTCTGAAATATAGTGCCCAGGATTTCTGCATCCAAAACACACAACCTCCTTAGTTGGTGTCTTGTCATATTTGGGCTTATCATCCTGCCTGGATGATTTTCTTCTAAAGTCCTTTCTTGCCATTTTGTAGAATCTTTTGGCAAAAAGACTCATTAACTCCTCATTGGATGTAGATGTTTCATTGTCTTCAGAAGCTTTGAAGGCCAAGATGTGCTCCTTCCTAACTGGGGTAGTTGCCTTCTATTCTGCTGCCTCTCTTGATTTGACAAGCTGCTCATATGACTTCAGCTTGCCTAACAAAGATTCTGTTGAAATCTCATTGAGGCTTCTGGCTTCTTTGATTAGCCAGATTCTGGAGTCCCATGAATTGGGGAAACACATCAGTATTTTGTCATTCACCTCAGTTAAGGTGATGTCCTTGTCAAGAGTCTTGAGTTCACTGATGATTGAACTTAATCTATTGTACATCTCAGCCACAGATTCTGTCTCATCCTTTTTGAAATTCTCATAGAGAGAAATGAGACTGGATCTCCTATCCTTTCTTTCATCAACTGAGCCTGCTACCATTTGGTTGAGAGAGTCCCAAATGGCCTTGGCTGAGGTGCACTCAGCCACCTTCTGAAATATATCATCTGACATTGTTTGGGCCAGAATATTCATAGCCTTTGCATCAGCCATCTTGGCTTTCTTATAGGCTTCAGTATTGTCTGTAGGTGGTACTGCACTCAGATTAGTTGATGTGCTGGCAAAAGTTGCAGGAGCTTGAGGAACACCTGTTGAAATGACAGAAAAAATATCCTCATCAATGGAGTTCATATATAATCTAATTCTTGCCTTCCAGATGGCAAACTTATTAAGATTGCACACTGGAGGTCTGATGCTTGTGTAATCCTTGTTTTGGGCCATGTCTGTGAGAAGGATAAGTCCAATAACAGAATAAAAACAAACAGATCTAACTAAAGGATCTTTGGGTTCAGGTGTTAGTCTGTACAACCAATCAGGTATGGTATGTTAACCAACCTGGAAGATGTGGTATTATTAACCAACCTACCTCTGATACCAATTGAAAGTTCAGGAGGTATGCTTGATACCACCTGAAGGTGTTAGTTAGATCAGATATACTCTAGAGGGGGGGGGGGTGAATAGAGTATGTTGGTGATTTTAAAACTTTTACAACTGTTGTTGTATTTTAGGTGAGTGTGCAGGGAAGCAAATACAATAAACCAAGATGCAGCAACTATCAAATCACATCACATTCACAGAGCAAGGCCAGAAAACAAAAAGGAAAAGAAAGCAACCAGACGACACAAGAATTTTTATAGTGGTTCCCCAAATCTGGGTAGTCCACTCTTCTACCACCCTGGTAGGAATCCACTGCAGGAAGGGGTTGATCAGGTGTCCTGGCACCAATGGGGTTTTGATCAGGTTCCCAAAAACCAAACCCTCAAGTCTTTTGGAGGGAGACTTGCAACCAGAATAATTTTGAAGGGAATTAAAACCCTGTACAGAGGTGGAGTGAGAGGGTGATGAGATCTTCTCTTTCTCAAGTCAAATCAGAAGACTTGTGGATTGTTGTTTAGCAGCTTTGCTCCCCCTGAGATGTAGAATGAATCAGGAAGAATGCTGGAGCACTGCTTCAGGGTGATAGGTCTTCAAAGACCTAGAATTCCAGGTCCAGAGAAAGTCTCCAGGAACTTCTTGTGACTGATATGAATGTATTGTCTTTGAAGTTATCCTGAGTAAAAGCAGATGAAGAAGACTCTTGATATTGATGTAGTGTTCTTCTTCTTCTTCTTCTTGATCAGTTTCTCTCTGGGCCAAGAATGAATTCCTTTTTTTATATTATCTGAATCACTGTCTGTCTTTTTCTTGTTGTTGTGTGTTGAATTTTTTTTTGTCTTACTCACTGTTTCTGTATTTCTCCATGTCTCATAAGAAACATTCGAATTTTGAATATCGAGCAGTAATGGCAGACGACCTGGAAAGGAAGCTGCAATTAATTATTTCCCCAACTGTTTCCATGGGAAAATGGTATGTAATAATCCAGGATTAACTGCGCATTCTAACGGTAGTATTCTGTGAAGAACTGCCATTAACTGTTCAGGAATCAGCGCCATGGAATGAGACGGGAACGGAAGAAGACCTAGTCTGGAATCGTCGACCGAAGAACATAATTCGTCGAGATGATTTTTGAGTTCGTCGAGCTGAGCCTGAGTTCATCGAGCTAAGCTGAGTTCGTCGAGCTGATCTGAGTTCGTCGAGCTGACAGTCTTCATTCGTTGAACAGACAATCTTCAATATCAGACAAACATTATTCGTTGAGCAGAGAACTAAATTCGTCGAGCAGAGAAAAGTTCTGGACTTGGACAAAATACTCTGCATCTGCTGAAATGCTGTGTCGACACAAATTGTTGTCGACAGATTGATCTTGGTGTCGACACAAATCCTCTAGTGTCGACATAAGCTGGTGTCGACTGAAATCCTGGTGTCGACACAAATCGTCTGGTGTCGACACAAACCCTAAGTGTCGACACAGATTCTCTGAGTATAAAAATCGTCGAGTAGAGATTAGCATTCGTCGACCTGAGAAGCTGTGAACTTGAGGTGTAAGTTCGTCGAGCTCAGAATATAATTCGTCGACCGAAGCATGAAGCTGGACTTAGAGAAATTCTGAAGTAGTCCTGAAAAGCTTGAGGTAGAATCCCGGTGTTCGTCGAGCAAAGAACATAGTTCGTCGAGCTCAGCACTACGGATTATCTCACGATCGTCGATCGCAGAACTCCCTTCGTCAAGCTGAGTTCGACGAACGTCGAACTCATTTCACTTAGTCTGAAAAACTGATAGATCTGGAGTTCCTGATGGTCTTGAAGAAGGCTGGTCCATCTGAAGTTGAGATAGAGGACTGTCCTAGACTCTAAGACAAAAACTTGACCCAGACTATACAAGATGGGTCACATCCTAAGTCAGTGGACCTAGCCCAAATCAACTAGGGATCCAATAGGGTCAATCGTCGAGTGCTGGGCCAAATCGACGATCGCTGCCTGATCGTCGAACGGATATCGTCGAACGCGCTGATCGTTGAGTGCAAATCGTCGAACGCACTGTTTGCCGATCGGTGGTGAGATCGACGATCGCTGGCGAGCTCGACGATCGCTGCCTGAGCGTCAAACGCAGATCGTTGAGCGCAGACCTGTGTCACGGGCGTGACTTGGCTGAAACGGGCGTGTCCCGTGGCGGTGACCTGTTTTGGGGATAAGGCGGGTTGAGCACCGCTTAGAGACACGGCCTGTGACATGGGCGTGTCACAGGGAGTGTCGGACCCGAAAAGTGGTTTTGCTGGTTTTTCATGGCCATTCATTTCCTTCAGTTGAGATCCAAAGACTGAGCTTCTTTCCTACTTCCTTAAGGCCGAAAACAGAGAACGTAATCTCATTTTTTGTTATTGCCTTCATCTTTCTAAAAGTTTAGAGAGAGAAAGGGAGAGGAAGGAGGAGGAAGAAGAAGAAGGGCTGCTTGCTGGTGGAGCTTGATGAAAGTCCACCTAGTGTCAACTATCTTCACTTCGTTTGGAGACTAAGGTGTCCCTCTTTGTTGACGACGAGTTCTTGAAGTCCACAAAGAGTCCACAACCTTAGATCTCTCTTGGAGAGGATCTCCTCGGAACCGGCGGCGGCAAGATGAGCGGCGGCTTGGTTCGGGATCGGCGGCAATGACGGCGCGCGGCTGCTGTACTTTGAGATCCAAACTTCGTAGCGAAGCAAACTAGGTCTACCAACGGTCACTCTAGGATCGGTCGTCTCGATCGATTCGGACGGGGAAGTTTTTCCCGATCAACAAATCGAGAGACATGGGATCTCTGGATAGACACGTGAGACTCTAAGCTTGGCTAAGCTTCTGTCGCCGGAAGATCAGGAAGAAATCTCGATCAAAAGCGGCGACCAACTTGCTGGATCGACGACGGCGGCGGCGGAGCGGAACTCGCAATTTTAGGGTTAGTTCGTGCTCGGCTTCTTTTCTGTCTGTCTACTGTTCAAAATACCTGTATATATATACTGTAGACAACTTGAATAAGACCGTTGTGGGACCCACAAGAAGAATCCCTAAATCCCGGTCCAGAACATTGACAGCGGCAGAATCCGGTTCAGGAAGTTCCAGAAAATCGCCCAAGTCAAAATCGGTGAGAATCGAAAGTGAATCTCGCTGAATCGTCGAGAATCAGAGGTGATTCTCGACGATTCGGCGAGAATCAAAGATGATTCTCGTCGAATTTGCCTTGGTTGCACGCACTGCTTTAGGCCAGGTCGAGATGGAGAGAATCAGCCAGTGATTCTCGACGATTCGACGAGAATCACCAAGTGATTCTCGCCGAATCGGCGAGAATCACTTGGTGATTCTCGTCGATTCTTACTTAGAAGCAGAGGTGCTCGCTAAGAAGTAGCTGGATCGAGTTCGGCGAGAATCAGCCACTGATTCTCGACGAATCGGCGAGAATCACTAGACGAATTTTGGTCTTTCCACCCATGAGGTGCTCCTTGACCCATCCTTGCTCTTTGTCTGCTCCCGCATAGTTACAGCCCTGTGCTTGAAAGTAAGTGCACTCCAATAGAGAGAGTACACGTAGGCCAACACACTGATCTGCTCAACGAGGGATTACGTCGTGCAGACCCGTGTATATTGACCTGCTGCACCCTGACATTGGTGTGCACTTAGCGTGGAAGAACTGCAAGCACAACTTGAAATACTTTGTCAAATACATTGTCTATTTACCTTAGCTTGTCCAGAGGCTTCTTCAAATCAGGTACGTTGTGGATACAATACCCAGCAATCTCCCCTATTTGAAGAAGCTTAAACCCTACAAGCTAAGGTGAATAGAGCATATGGGAATGAAAATCCTAAATTTGAAATTGAGTTGAGTGAGGTATTCATTACCGATACCAATTTCGTGCGAGCAAACTACTTTGGAGCCACCTTAGCCTTAGCCGAGAGGGTAATCTCCCCCTTTTCGGCTTCTGCAAATCTGGGTCTGTAGCATTTGACCCCTTGCTCCCCCTCAGTTCTTGCATCTGTGCTCACACTCGAGTTCCTTGCTCCCCCTCAGTTCTTGCACGAGCATGAAGCTTCTGTAGACTTCATTCCTCATAATTTAGCATCCCCAATTCAGTCTTGAAAAGACTGAACTTGGCCTCGTCTAAGGGCTTTGTGATTATGTCAGCAATTTGCTTGTCCGTGGGGACATAACAGAGAGAGATGTCCTTATTCTCCACGTGCTCCCGAATGAAGTGGTAGCGCACTTCAATATGCTTCATTCTGCTGTGCGATACTGGATTGTTGGCAATCGCAATAGCACTGGAGGAGTCGCAGTACATTGGTATTTCCTTGAACTGAAGGTCGTAGTCGGCTAACTGGTTTCTGATCCATAGGAGTTGTGTGCAACAGCTTCCTGCCGAGATGTACTCATACTCTGCTATGGAGGTTGTAACACAATTCTGTTTCTTGCTGTTCCATGAGATAAGCCTCCTGCCGAGGAATTGACACGTCCCGGAGGTGCTTTTCCTGTCATCCCTACTCCCTGCAAAATCAGCATCTGAAAATCCTATTAGCTCGACATCATTGTTTCCCGGGTACCACAAGCTAAGATTGGGAGTACCTTTAAGGTATCTTAGAATTCGCTTTACAGCGACATAGTGAGATTCCTTAGTGTTCACCTGATATCTGGCACAGACACATGTCGAGAACATGATATCCGGTCTACTGGCAGTAAGGTAGAGCAGGGATCCAATGATGCTTCTGTATTTGGTTTCATCGAAAGGTTTACCTTTCTCATCCTTATCCAGAGACATAGTGGATCCCATTGGAGTCCTCATAGAGGTTGCATTCTCCATACCGAATTTCTTCAGGAGTTCATTTGTGAACTTCGTCTGAGAGATGAAGATTCCATCCTCAGACTGTTTTACTTGAAGTCCCAAGAAATACTTGAGCTCTCCCATACTGCTCATTTCAAACTTTCCTTGCATAAGTTTAGAAAACTTTTTGCAAAGATTGTTGTCCGTTGAGCCGAATATAATGTCATCGACATAGATTTGCACCAGCAAAATCTTGCCTTTGACTTCCCTGAGAAACAATGTTTTATCTATTTTACCTTTAGAGAACTTGTTCTCAAGAAGAAAACTAGATAAAGTCTCATACCAAGCTCGTGGAGCTTGTTTTAAACCATATAATGCTTTATTAAGAAAATAAACATGATTAGGATAAGTAGGATTGACAAAACCTGGGGGTTGAGCAACGTATACTTCCTCTTGCAGGTCTCCGTTCAAGAATGCTGATTTCACATCCATTTGATAGACTGTGAATCCTTTGTGTGAAGCATACGCCAGGAACAATCTGATTGCCTCGAGCCTTGCTACTGGTGCGAAGGTCTGGTCGAAGTCAATCCCCTCCTCCTGTCTGTAACCTTGAGCCACCAGCCTTGCCTTGTTCTTTATGATGACACCATGTTCATCCAGCTTGTTTCTGAAGATCCACTTGGTGCCAATCACATTCTGCTTGTATGGTCTGGGAACTAGCGTCCAAACGTTGCAACGTTCGAATTGATGTAGTTCATCTTGCATGGCCAGAATCCATGCCGCATCCTTGTTCGCCTCGTCGAAATTCTATGGCTCAACCTGTGACAGGAAGCTAAGATGCAATACTTCGTTAATAGTACCTCTTCGAGTTCTGACACCGACACGAGGATCTCCGATGATCTAATCTCTAGGATGATCCCTCACGTGCCGGAGCTCAAGAAGTCTAGCGTCTGGAGCTTCAACTACTTCTTGGGCTTCTCCTTCTTCTAAGATATTTGTTCCATTTTGATCTTCAACATTTTCAGATGACGTGGAGGTGGAAACTTTGACGTACTTAGGAGTGTCATCTTTAGCGGTCTCATCCAGACTCAGCTGTTCAAGTCGTGCACCTGCATCTTCAAGAATACCACTGGAAGAATTGCTGTTAAGCAAACTTCCTTCATCAAATACAACATTTATTGATTCTTCTACCACTAGGGTTTTCTTATTGAAGACCCTATAAGCCCGACTGTGGGAACTATAGCCCATGAATATGCCTTCGAAGCATTTTTCACCAAATTTAGTACGCGGGTACTTCCCATTATTCAGTACATAGCATCTGCAACAAAAAATCCGCAAGTAGGACATGGTTGGTTTCCTGACTTTCAGTAGCTCGTAAGGCATCTTACGATGATGCTTGTTGATCAATGCTCGGTTTTGTACATGACAAGCTGTATTGACAGCCTCTGCCCAGAAGTATTCCGGGAGAGAAGCGTCTTTCAACATAGTCGTGCAGGCTTCAATGAGAGTTCTATTTCTCCTCTCCGCAACTCCATTTTGCTGAGGAGTGCGCGGGGAGGAAAACTCATGAAAGATACCTTGTTCTTCACAAAATTCTGTCATCCAACCAGATTCGAATTCTGTTCCATGGTCACTTCTGATTTTGACCACTGAGCAGTTAAATTCGTTCTGAACCTGCTTGACAAAACTAGTGAAGATGTCAAACGTATCTGACTTTCGTTTCAAAAATAACACCCATGTAAACCGAGAATGATCATCAACTATCACTAGCGTAAAGGACTTGCCTCCCAAGCTATGAACTTGTATTGGACCAAACAAGTCCATATGTAAAAGGTAAAGACATCGAGAAGAGTCTTTGTCTGCGATGCTCTTAAAGGTAGCCCGAGTCTATTTGCCCATCTGGCATGCAGGACAGGGGCTATCTTTGATGCACTTGATACTGGGAGCATCCCTTACTAAGTTCTTAGAAAACAACATACTAATTGTCTTGAAATTAATATGTGCCAATCTCTTGTGCCATTGTTCACAAAGAGATGCACTGCCTGTTGCCACAAGGCATACGGGGGTAGATGAATCTAAACTGAGAAAATCTAAGCAGAAGATATTTCTGCTCCTAATGCCTGATAATACCATCTCAGAAGAGGTACGTGAAATTATCAGACATTTATCCTTGCAGAACTTAACATCATAACCTTTATCACATAACTGAGTTACACTGATCAGGTTATGGTTTAACCCTTCAACATAAGCCACGTCGGTGATAGAGATTATACCGTTGGAAATCATACCGTAACCTCTGGTGACTACTCGATCTGACCCTCTAAAGATGACTTTGGGTCCATTCTCGACTGGAGTGTAATCACGCAGCAGGCTTCTTGTCCCAGTCATATGCCGGGAGCATCCACTGTCCAAATACCAGATCGGCGTTTTAGTGGCCTTTGGACATTCCTGCAAAACAAAATTAATTTGCCTTAGGAACCCAATCGAACTTGGGTCCTAGATTCCTGGTTAGCACACTCCCCCTCGGTTGGTTAACCCTACGAGTGGTCGGCCTCGCATTGCTAACATAGGGAGTCTCGTAATACCTTGGATTAAACCAACAATCCACAGCAAAGTGACCGACTTTGCCACAGCACCAACAGTCGAATCTGTTGTACCTCTTCCTAGGCTCCTGCCTTACCCTGGGAACGGTGGGTACAGCTGGGGCCTTGGATCTGGAGGTGGAGGCCTCATGGTGACAGCAGTCACATGACTTCGTCACCTTCTGTATAACAGGCTTGACCTTTGGTGCCTGCTTTCCATTATGGCCGCTAGAGAATTGACCATAATTTCCCATGTGGATTTCCTCATAAGGTGCCTTGAGGGCACTCTCACCGAAGTTCCGGGGAAAGGTCCAACCATCGTATCGGCTCTTTGGCTTTGCAACCGAGGGCCGGAAATGATGACCAAAGGTTGATTCAAAGTAATGTTGGTTGCAAGGAAAGCTAGGCTTTCTGAACGCAACAGGACTAAGAGGAGCCTTACCCTTTTCATCAGCAGAGGCCTTCTTGGCGGCCTTATTCTTCCTTTGGTTCCTGTTTCTCCTGGATGAGGAACCAGATACCCCTACATGCCCCAAGCCAGCTCCTTTGGCCTGAGCAGAGAAGGTATCAACGACTGGAAGAACTGTTTTTGGCATAGAGAAGCTCTTGACGATCTTCCTTTCTACCGCAAGTTGTTCTTCCAACTTGTCGACTTCCTCCTGCTTAAGGTCAATGAGCTTTAAAGACTCTGAATGCTTTGAAGTCAGGTCAAGGTGCTCCTGTCGGAGAGAAATCAAGTTAGTGACCTCTTCCCTTAGGGATACACACTCACCCTTAAGGAATTTCACTTCCTTCTTCTCAGCCTTCAGTCTCTTACGGCACTCCTCGAAAGTGTTGAGCAGAAGCTCATATTTCTCGAGGAGCTCCGCTTCACGGGCCGAAGGGCTATCCTCAGGTTCATCATCCTGAGACTCAGGATCAGAGTCGGAGTCGGAGAGAGGGGTGTGAGATTTTACCTTCCTAGTAAATGGGGGGCATTCTCCTTCTGAGTCAGAGCGACCCACCAGCCCGAAGTAGGCTTCCTCATCATCGCTGGAGTCTGAGGAATCAGACTCACTCAGTGTCTTTGGCCTTTTGGCGATGTAGCTCCGCTCCTTCTTCTTATCTCTAGAGGATTTGTGCTCCTCTTCTTTCCCTTTTTCTCTCTTGCCTTGATAGCAGTCGGCCACGACGTGTCCTAGCTTATTGCATCCAAAGCAAATAATGTCAGAGGAGCGATGTTTGTTCGGTCTAGATGCATACCTGTCAGAAGAATAATTTTTCTTCTGATGCCTGGAGGAGGAGCCGTCTCTCTTTCTTTGATTCCTCATCTTGAGGAACTTCTTGAACTCTCGAGTGATGAGGGAGAAATCCTCCTCCGACAGCTCTGAGCTGGAGGAGCATGGCTCGGAGTCCTCCTCCTCATCCTTTTTCCTGGCACGGTATGAAACCGCACCCTTGCCTTTTCTGGAGTGAGTGGCTTTTAGAGCCACAGTCTTTTCTTTGGCTACCGCCTTCTCTGCTTCTTCTTCTGCTTTTCTGGTGTTCAGCTGAAGCTCATAGGACATCAGCTTCCCGAACAGAATTTGTGGATCAGTTTCAGCTAGTCTGCCAAACTCTCTGATGGCGCAGATCTTTGTGTCCCATTCCTTAGTAAGGGACCTAAGGAATTTATCATTGAGTTCACCATTAGTGAACACTCTTCAATAGCCTTTGAGGGCGTTGACAATCTTGAGGAAATTCTCGTAGGTGACTCCGATCTCTTCCTTAGGCCCTTGTCTGAAGGCCTCATATTTCTGGTTCAGGAGGGATCTCCGATCATCCCTCACTTCATCCGTGCCCTCCATTAGGATGATCAGGCACTGCCAGATCTCCTGTGCTGTCCTGCAGTTGTTGAAGTTTTGCATCATTGAGTCATCAACTGCGCTGACCAGAATGTTCCGTGCCTTCTTATCAAGTCCCACTAGCACCATCTCGTCCTTATCCATTTCAGAAAGTGTCTTCGGCACTTTCTTGGTGGGATCAATGGTGGAGGCCTTAGTGGGGACATAAGGTCCCTCCTCCACGATCATGAAGAGTCGAGGATCAACTGCTTCCATGTAGAACCTGATCCTTTCCTTCCAGATAGGAAAGTTGAGCCTGGTGCACACTGAGATCTTGCCGGAGAACTTGAGCCCGTCCATAGTAGATGTTTGCCTCCTTCTTGACACTAGCGGCAGGATTCAACTCAAGGTGTTAACCTTTTTGATGAGCAACCTGGGCTTTGATACCACTTGAAAGTCCACCTAGTGTCAACTATCTTCACTTCGTTTGGGGGCTAAGGTGTCCCTCTTTGTTGACGACGAGTTCTTGAAGTCCACAAAGAGTCCACAACCTTAGATCTCTCTTGGAGAGGATCTCCCCGGAACCGACGACGGCAAGATGAGCGGCGGCTTGGTTCGGGATCGGCGGCAACGACGGCGCGCGGCTGCTGTACTTTGAGATCCAAACTTCGTAGCAAAGCAAACTAGGTCTACCAACGGTCACTCTAGGATCGGTCGTCTCGATTGATTCGGACGGGGAAGTTTTTCCCGATCAACAAATCGAGAGACAAGGGATCTCTGGATAGACACGTGAGACTCTAAGCTTGGCTAAGCTTTTGTCGTCGGAAGATCAGGAAGAAATCTCGATCAAAAGCGGCGACCAACTTGCTGGAGCGACGACGGCGGCGGCGGAGCGGAACTCGCGATTTTAGGGTTAGTTCGTGCTCGGCTTCTTTTCTGTCTGTCTACTGTTCAAAATACCTGTATATATATACTGTAGACAACTTGAATAAGACCGTTGTGGGACCCACAAGAAGAATCCCTAAATCCCGGTCCAGAACATTGACAGCAGCAGAATCCGGTTCAGGAAGTTCCAGAAAATCGCCCAAGTCAAAATCGGTGAGAATCGAAAGTGAATCTCGCCAAATCGTCGAGAATCAGAGGTGATTCTCGACGATTCAGCGAGAATCAAAGATGATTCTCGTCGAATTTGCCTTGGTTGCACGCACTGCTTTAGGCCAGGTCGAGACGGCGAGAATCAGCCAGTGATTCTCGACAATTCGACGAGAATCACTAGTGATTCTCGCCGAATCGGCGAGAATCACTTGGTGATTCTCGTCGATTCTTACTTAGACGTAGAGGTGCTCGCTAAGAAGTAGCTAGATCGAGTTCGGCGAGAATCAGCCACTGATTCTCGACGAATCGGCGAGAATCACTTGGTGATTCTCGTCGATTTACACTTAGACGAATTTTCGTCTTTCCACCCATGAGGTGCTCCTTGACCCATCCTTACTCCTTGTCTGCTCCCGCATAGTTACAGCTCTGTGCTTGAAAGTAAGTGCACTCCAATAGAGAGAGTACACGTAGGCCAACACACTGATCTGCTCAACGAGGGATTACGTCGTGCAGACCCGTGTATATTGACCTGCTGCACCCTGATATTGGTGTGCACTTAGCGTGGAAGAACTGCAAGCACAACTTGAAATACTTTTTCAAATACATTGTCTATTTACCTTAGCTTGTCCAGGGGCTTCTTCAAATCAGGTACGTTGTGGATACAATACCCAACACTTGAGAGTGTCATGCTAAGATCCGACGCCATTTTTGCGGAGGAAAAGCTCTTCCGAGCAAGCTAGGAACTTCATGGCACCAAAACGGTCTTCAAGGGTAACGACCTTTCTTCCTAGCCATGTGGAGGCTTCTTTTTGGCATATGTATGTGATTCCCCCACCAAAAGGTGGTTGATTTTGGGATTCTTTGGGTGGATTCATGGAATCCCCTTTGTTGGCATATAGATCCGGAACTGGAGTACGGAATAGACATACTGTGTGAAGCCCATCTGGGCAGGTTGGTCTGGATTAGTGATGTTGCATACGAACCGGAGAAGACTCCGTGATAAATATGTAGTTTAGGAGTCGACGGGTTGGACCTGTGAAAGAAAGTAGCAGGAAGTACTGGAGTGGCAGTCAAGGAAAATACCCGTATAATGATTATGCTGCTTGTGCTATTGGGTCGTACCTGTGAATGAGTAACAGGAAGTACTGGTGTGACCAGGAAAGGCCCTTTGTGATGCTTGATGTCGTAGGTGGTACCTGTGAAGCGAGTAATAGGAAGTACTGGCATGGTAGCCAGGAAAGACCCCTGACATTTGTAATATTTGCGGCGTCCACCTGCGAAGAGAGTAGCAGGAAGTACTGGTGTGCCCAGGAAAGACCCGCTAATATAGTGAGATGAATGAGTGTAATAGAAATACCCATGCTAGAATGCCAGAACAGGATCGGTAAGACCTACCCGCGCCTTTATTTAGCCTCGAGTACACCGTGCTCGGTGATGGCAAGGCGATTTGAGTAACGAGGGGTGGAGGATCCGACCTGCATTATGTCCGTCCGACGTGAGACCAGAATGTGCGGTCTGTTGGAGCGCATAGCAAGAGTCTTAGGCCTACGTGTCGTGATACAATGGGGGGGGGGGGCTACGGGCCAATCCCGGTTCACTAAGACTATAAAACTCCGGCTGCACGCCATGGAGTAAATGCCAAGTGAGTTGCTGTTGGGCTATGACGCTGATACGGTGGTGGGCAACTGATTTGCCAGTACACCAACAATGTGCCCTGAGTGCACGGACCGTTGGGCCGGGTGGCTGACGGTTGTGATGGCATGTGTGCGTGAAAGCACATTATATGAGATTTATTGCAATGCTTGATATGATATGCCTGCAGGGAAGATTACCGATGCCCCGAGAAAAGGGGTAGGGTCGTTATAATTTGGTAAGCTGAATGCTGACCGTTGCCTCTGTTTGCCACCCTTGGGTGGAATGTCCCTGTGCAGGTGCTGGAGAACCGAGCGGGACGCATAAGGGTTAAAGTCCCTACTGCTTTTGTTGCTGCCGCTGCTAGCCCTCGAAGGCTATTGTGAATGTACATGTTATGTTTTCTTTGATGTTGCCGACCTGCGTGCCAATGTTTGGGACACTGTTTGAAAGCCCTGTAAGGCAATAAGGACAACGCTGTTACATGTTGTAAGACATTCCTATAATCTATAAAATGTGGAGTTTTATATGTTGGACATTCAATATAGGAGTTCAAGTGTATATGATTTCGCTAGAATGCAATGTGTTAGTTACGCTGCGCATACTCTGGTATCACTCCGTAGCTTCATCGTCTGTTTTGTGGTATATGCTGTGGGGCCCCGGCCGGACCTTCTAGTATATATTATATGAATGGGTGGGGTTGTTACATTTTTGGTATCCGCTGTCTTGGTATTTCCCTCTCGAAGTCGTGGTCGACTTCTTTTGTGGGGTGGCGAGCACGTGTCTGTGCAAACCATGTTAACACGTTTGAACTCCTGAATGTCCATGATAGGAATGCAAATTCTTGTGTTTGAGGAACCTGCGTGTTCCTATTTTGTGTTGTTTGCTTCTGTAAGGCCGCTAATGTGTGTGTCTTGTCCCCTTTAGGTGACTCGGAGTGGTGCGGGGCACTCGGAGCCCCAGCGTTCGGATGAAAGTACGACACCAATTGAGGTGCCTACACCTCCGCCATCTGCAGAAACCGTGCGACAAATTGCTGAGCCTTTGTTTGCGTTGGTTCAAGGACATCCGGTTGGGTAGGCGCAAGGGCAGGCGCAGCCGGCCGTGCTGCCAGAACAGGTGGAGGCGAGGCCGGAACCTGTTATGGCTGTGAATCCTCGAACCGCGGAGAAGTAGTTGACGGGGTTTATGAGTTTTCACCCGCTGACGTTCTCGAGAGTGGGAGCTGCTGCACAGGCTGAGGATTGGTTATCGTGCGTCAAGTAGATCATGACAGCGATTGGAATGGAGGAGTATTAGAAAGTCACCTTTGCTACCTTCCTTCTTGAAGGAGAGGCTAGACTGTGGTGGGACGAGATGGAGCTGCATCACTTGGCGGGTCGTCCCTTAACACAAGTATCGATGGAAGAATTCTCTCGACTCTTCCTAGCAAAGCACCTTCCTGCGGCGCAACAGATTGCCATGGAGAATGAATTCCAAAGGGTGATGTAAGGTGATGGCAGTGTAGAAGCTTACCTGCATGAGTTTACACGCTTAGGGCGGTATGCGGGTTCGATATTTGCTGATGAGCAGAGAAAGACGAATAGGTTCTACGAAGGACTGCGGGACGAGCTGAGGTTTCTGCTTTCTAGTTCGGTGAACCAAGGCTTCCAAGCCTGGGTCGAAACTGCAAGCGCGCTGGAAAAAGACATGACGAGAGTGCAAGGGAAGAGGGCAGTGGCTGTGTCACAGCCAGAGTTTAAAGTGCCCCGACCGACGAAGTCATTCAAAAAAGAAGAAATGGGGCAAGAGGCCCAAGACAGCAGGACAAGCTCCTTCTTCTGTTGCATCGGGAGCAACGTCAGTGGCCACCTCCAAGTCGGATACTCGTACATGCTTCAATTGTGGCCGGGTGGGGCATGTTGCTCGAGATTGTCGGGTGCCTCCAAAGAGTGAAAAGATGGCGGGAGCGTCATATGCAGAAAAAGAAAAGGCGGCGGTGGACTCCTCTACGTCTCAGGCACAGTCTCGGGTCTACAATCTTGGCCTGCAGGAGGCCATTAAGCAAAGTGACGTCGTAACAGGTACGAGTTTAGTGTTTGAGTATTTTATTGCTTGTATGTTTTGCTTAATGCCTCTGTGGCTGCGGCTTGTGTGTGTGACATGATTGTCACAGGTTTTGTGATGATTCGGGACACGCTGGCGCGAGCACTGTTTGATATAAGTGCATCACGTTCTTTTCTATCTCGCGCGTTTATAGCGCGGCTTGGGATACCTAGTTGTGTGAAGACAGATAACGTCAGAGTGGTGTTGCTGAATGGCTGGTGGATGCTTGTGGATCAAGCTTGCGATGTGGCAGTCCAAATAGGAAGTCGGGATTTCAGTTTGACTGCATCTGTATTGCCGATATCGGAGTTCGATGTAATATTTGGTATGGATTGGCTTGCGGAGTAGCATGCCATGATTGATTGCCAGTCCAAAGAAATCACGTTGGGCCAGAATACCGAACAGGAGACAAAGTTCGCGGGTATGCGAGGAGTGGGCAGGACGTTGTTGTCTGCACTCCAAGTCTTAAAGGCTGTTCGGAAGGGGGCGGAGTGCTACTTCGCCTTGATTCAGACTGTTGAGCCTAAGGCCAGTGTGTGCGAGGTTCCGATTGTGTTGGAATTTATAGATGTGTTTCCCAAGGATCTCCCTAGGCTACCACCCCAGCGGGAGATTGACTTCACAATCGAGTTGGTGCTAGGTGCGAAACTTGTGGCCCGCTCGCCATATCGCGTCGCGCCAAAGGAGATGGCTGAGTTGAAGGTCCAACTACAAGAATTGCTGGAGCAAGGTTATATACGCCCAAGAATGTCACCTTGGAGCGCGCCTGTGCTTTTTGTGAAGAAGAAAGACGGTGGGTTGCGGTTATGTATTGACTACCGTGAACTGAATAAGATGACCGAGAAGAATAAATATCCGATACCCCGGATTGATGAGTTATTCGATCAGCTAGTGGGCTCGACCGTCTATTCGAAGTTGGACTTGAAGTCTGGTTATTACCAATTGAGAATTCAGGAAGGTGACATTCCCAAAACCGCATTTGGAACGCGTTACGAGCACTATGAGTTCACAGTCATGTCGTTTGGACTGTGCAATGCGCCTTTGTTATTTATGGACTTGATGCACCGAATATTCCGCGAGTACCTGGATCTGTTCGTGATAGTGTTTATTGATGATATCCTTGTGTACTCGAGATCGGACGCCGATCATGAGAAACATTTGCGGTTGGTGTTGAATACATTGAGGCAAAATCAGCTCTATGCCAAGTTCTCAAAGTGCGAGTTTTGGCTATCGTCGGTGGCTTTCCTAGGCCATGTGGTGAGTGGAGCAGGCATTGTAGTGGATCCAGTAAAGATAAGGGCCATACAAGAGTGGTCGGTGTTGTCTTCAGTGTCCGAGGTCAGGAGCTTCCTTGGACTTGCGGGCTACTACCGAAGATTTGTTGAAAACTACTCGCGGATTGCTTTGTCGCTAACCACGTTGACGCGAAAAGAGCAGAAGTTCGTTTGGATGCCAGAGTGCGCACGAGCTTTTGAAGAGCTGAAGGTTCGGTTGACCACGGTGCCGGTGTTGTCGTCGCCAAGTGGGACCGATGGATTTGTTATTTATAGTGATGCCTCAGGGAGCGGCTTAGGCTGCGTTCTTCAGCAGAATGGAAAGTTAATTGCTTATGGCTCACGCCAGCTGAAGGTGCACGAGCGAAATTATCCCGTCCATGACTTAGAGTTGGCGGCGGTGATTTTTGCACTAAAGTTGTGGCGACACTATCTTTATGGAGTGAAGGTGGAGATCTATACAGATCACAAGAGCTTAAAGTACCTATTGTAGCAGAAGGACATGAATATGCGACAACGAAGGTGGTTGGAGTTCCTCGGGGACTACAACTTTGAGATTCAGTATACTCCCGGGAAGGGAAACATAGTCGTAGATGCCTTGAGTCGGAGAGCTCCGGCTAGAGCGAGTTGGTTACAAAGGCATGATGAACGTCTTGTTTAGGAGCTAGAAGCGTTAGAGATTTATTGTGTTGACAAGAATTCTACCGCCAATGCATGTCTGAACTGGATGGAGGTGCAATGTGACCTTGCTGACCGGATTTGACGAGCAATGGGGTTAGCTAAAGATCTACTACGTATGTGAAAGCTGGGCCAGAAGGGGAGTTCTCCTGGACTGACGCTCTTTTGCGGAAAGAGGGCCGTTTGTGCGTCCCGAATGTGGGTAAATTGAGGGAAGAACTGATGTATGAAGCGCATTATACAAAGTATTCCATTCACCCCGGGAGCACGAAGATGTTCAATGATATGAAAAAGCTATTCTGGTGGCCAGGACTAAAGAGAGATGTTGCCCTCTATGTGGCCAAATGCCAAACATGTGCGATGGTGAAGGAGGAATGCCAAAAGCCGGGTGGTTATTTGAAGTCGCTGCCGATTCCAAGGTGGAAGTTTGATGACATTTCCATGGATTTTGTGCACGGGTTGCCGAGATCTCAGCGAGGAAATGATTCTATCTGGGTGATTGTTGATCGGCTAACTAAAGTGACACATTTTCTACCAAACAAGCGAGTTGATTCGGTAGAAAGTTTGGAAAAGCTGTACGTGGAATAGATTGTACGGCTTCACGGTGTTCCTCGGAGCATCATAAGTGATCGAGATGGGCGATTCACGTCAAATGACTAGAGGCTAGTTCACTGACTATTGGGCACGAAGTTGACATTCAGTACGGCCTTTCATCCCCAAATGGATGGCCAAACTGAACGGACCAACAGAACTATGGAGGACATGCTCAGGATGTACGCCCTAGACTTCAGAAAGAGGTGGGAAGATCATCTCTACATGGTGGAGTTTGCGTATAATAACATCTACCAGGCGAGCATCGGGATGACACCATATGAAGCTTTATATGGAAGGAAGTGCCGTACACCCTTGGATTGGGTAGAAGCGGGCGAAGCTCGAGTTTATAATCGTAATGAAGTCGATGAAGCAAATTCAACCATTCGTGCTATTCGGGAGAAGCTACTCATAGCCCAAGATCGTCAAGCGAAGTACTACAATGCCAAGCACCGGAACGTGGAGTTTGCGGTTGGTGATTGGGTCTACTTGAATATCAAACCATTCAAAGGTGTCTCCAGGATTTGACGTTTGAAAAAGTTGAGTCCACGATATTTGGGTCCATTTGAAGTGGTTGAGCGAATCAGAGAAGCTGCGTATCGGCTAGCTATTTCGGCAGACTTGCATGGACTACATGATGTGTTTCACATCTCGGTGTTGTGGAAGGCCGTTACAGATCCAGCTCAAGTGATCACGAATGATCGTGTGCCAGTGAAGTATGGGCTAAAAACGATGGTTAGACCCATTCAGATCGAGGATCGAGCCGAGAAATAGTTGCGGAACAAGACAGTCGGAATGGTTAAAGTCCGATGGGACAATTGCGGCCGTGAGGAGCTTACATGGGAGTTTCCCGAGCTGTTTCTGTAATAAGTGGAGAGTGAAAATATGTTGTTGTAACATGAAAATTTGATGTTATAACTTTTTGGTTGCTGGTTGCCTTCCTGTGTACGAATTTCTAGAACAAAATTTCTTGTAGGAGGGGAGGGTTGTAACAACCCAATTTTTAGCAGGCAAAATTTTGGGTGACACGGCCTGGTACACGGGCGTGTCCCAGGGCGTGTCCTGCGTTCGACGATTGTTCGGGAGGACCAGTCGACGAGTTATCGACACAATTTGGTTGACGATCATCGAGTGCTTCAGACACGGCCTGTGACACAAGCGTGTCACAGGGCGTGTCAGCACGATCGACGAACTCAGCCCGACGACCTTGAGCTGGGGCGTGTCTAGTGCCGTGTCTGGGCACACAGCCTGGGACACGGGCGTGTCATAGGCCATGTGAGTCTCGGGTGATTTTGAGATTTTTTCAGCCTGATGAACACGACCACAGACACGGGCGTGTATGAATGCGGAATCGTCGAACGGAAATCGTCGAATGCTGGGCCAATCGTCGAGCGCTGGGCCAACTTGACGATCGCTGCCTGATCGTCGAACGGATATCGTCGAACGCGCAGATCATCGAGCGAAAATCGTCGAACGCAATGTTTGTCGATCGCTGGTGAGATTGACAATCGCTGGCGAGCTCGACGATCGCTGCCTGATCATCGAATGCAGATCGTTGAGTGCAGACCTATGTTACAGGTGTGACTTGGCTGACACGGGCGTGTCCCGTGGCGGTAACCTGTTTTGGGGATAAGGGGGGTTAGCACCGCTTAGAGACACGACCTGTGACACGGGCATGTCATAGGGCGTGTCGGACCCAAAAAGCGGTTTTACGGGTTTTTCGTGGCCGTTCATTTCCTTCAGCTGAGATCCAAAGGCTGAGCTTCTTTCCTACTTCCTTAAGGCCGAAAACAGAGAACGTATTCTCATTTTTTGTTATTGCCTTCATCTTTATAAAAGTTTAAAGAGAGAAGGGGAGTGGAAGGAGGAGGAAGAAGAAGAAGGGCTGCTTGCTGGTGGAGCTTGAGAGTGTCAAGCTAATATCCGAGGCCATTTTTGCGGAGGAAAAGCTCTTCCGAGCCAGCTAGGAACTTCATGTCACCAAAGCGGTCTTCAAGGGTAACGACTTTTCTTCCTAGCCATGTGAAGGCTTCTTTTTGGCATATGTATGTGATTCCCCCACCAAAAGGTGGTTGATTTTGGGAGTCTTTGGGTGGATTCATGGAATCCCTTTGTTGGCATATAGATCCGGAACTGGAGTACGGAATAGGCATGCTGTGTGAAGCCCATCTGGACAGGTTGGTCTGGATTGGTGATGTTGTATACAAATCGGAGAAGACTCCGTGATAAACGTGTAGTTTAGGAGTCGACGGGTTGGACCTGTGAAAGAAAGTAACAGGAAGTACTAGTGTGCTAGTCCAGGAAAATACCCGTATAATGATTATGCTGCTTGTGCTATTGGGTCGTACCTGTGAATGAGTAATAGGAAGTACTGGTGTGACCAAGAAAGGCCCTTTGTGATGCTTGTGTCGTAGGTGGTACCTGTGAAGCGAGTAAGAAGAAGTACTGGCATGGTAGCCAGGAAAGACCCCAGACATTTGTAATATTTGCGGCGTCCACCTGCGAAGAGAGTAGCAGGAAGTACTGATGTGCCCAGGAAAGACCCGCTAATGTTGTGAGATGAATGAGTGTAATAGAAATACCCAGGCTTGAATGCCATAACAGGATTGGTGAGACCTACCCGCACCTTTATTTAGCTGCGAGTATGCCGTGCTCGATGATGGCAAGGCGATTTGAGCAATGGGGGGTGGAGAATCCTACCTGTGTTATGTCTGTCCGACGTGAGACCAGAAGGTACGGTCTGTTGGAGCGCATAGCAAGAGTCTTAGGCCTATGCACCATGATACAATGGGGGGTGGGCTACGGGCCAATCTCGGTTCACTAAGACTATAAAACTCCGGCTGCACGCCATGGAGTAAATGCTCAAGTGAGTTGCCGTTGGGCTATGACCCTGATACGGTGGTGGGTAACTGATTTGCCAGTACACCAATAATGTGCCCTGAGTGCACGGACCGTTGGGCCGAGTGGCTGACGGTTGTGATGACATGTGTGCGTGAAAATACATTATATGAGATTTATTGCCATGCTTATGATATGATATGCCTGCAGGGAAGATTATCGCTGCCCCGAGAAAAGGGGTAGGGTCGTTATAATTTGGTCAGCTGAATGCTGACCGTTACCTCTGTTTGCCACCCTTGGGTGGAATGTCCCTGTGCAGGTGCTGGAGAACCGAGCGTGATGCATAAAGGTTGAAGTCCCTACTGCTTTTGCTGCTATCGCTACTAGCCCTCGAAGGCTATTGTGAATGTACATGTTATGTTTTCTTTGATGTGGCCGGCCTGCGTGTCAATGTTTGGGCCACTGTTTGAAAGCCCTGTAAGGCCATAAGGCCAACACTGTTACATGTTGTAAGACATTCCTATAATCTATAAAATGTGGAGTTTTATATGTTGGACATTCAAGAGAGGAGTTCAAGTGTATAGGCTTCCGCTAGAATGCAATGTGTTAGGTACGCTGCGCATACTCTGGTATCACTCCGTAGCTTCATCGTCTGTTTTGTGGTATATGCTGTGGGGTGTTGGCCGGACCTTCTAGTATATATTATATGAACGGATGGGGTTTTTACAACAGGGAAGAAGCTCAAACCTCTACGCAAGTTATATCGGGTTAGCCCCAGTTTAATTTATTTTTATTATGTCTCGTTGTTGCCCTAGTTATCGTTCATTTAGTTATGTATGCTACGATTTTAGGGGAGTTTAAGGTACAGAATAGGTGGGCGCGCATTCTTTTTGACTCGGGTGCCACCCATTTCTTTGTGGCATGGAGGTTTGTAGATAAACATCGTCTGGATGTGGATCAATTAGGAGACTCCTTCAACGTCAAGCTTCCCTCCAGTGATTCAATTATATCTAATCAAGGAGTTCTGAGATGCCCTATATACTTAGGCGATTTCCTAGCCTTTGCATATCTGATGGTGTTGGATCTGGAGGACTTTGAAGTGATATTGGGCAAGGACTGGCTCTCTAGGTATGATGCGGTCATCCAATGCAAGGCAAAGCGACTGGACTTCAGGATGGACAATGGCCAACCTATGAGCATCTATGGATTTCAGGACAGGGTTTCCCCTATCATTTCTGCGGTACGTGCTTGTCGTGCTATAGGGTCTGGTTGCGAGGCTTTTTTGGTTTCCATTTCTGCTCTGGAAACAGCTTTTGTTACACCACATCTTGAGGATATCTCGGTGGTGCGGGAGTTTCTAGATGTTTTTCCTGACTGTCTTCCAGGACTTCCTTCGGTGAGGGAGATAGAGTTTGTGATAGACCTCGAGCCAGGTACTCATCCTATTGCCAAAGCACCGTACCGTATGGCTCCGGGTGAGTTAGATGAGTTGCATACTCAGCTCGATGAGTTGCTGAGGTGTGGTTTTATTATACCAAGTTCTTCTCCGGGGGCTGCTCCTATTTTGTTCGTAAAGAAGAAAGATGGATCGATGAGGCTATGCATCGATTATAGAGAATTGAACAAGGTGACCATTAAAAATAAATATCCCTTGCCAAGGATCGATGATCTGTTCGATCAGTTGCATGGTAGTTCAGTATTTTCAAAGATCGATCTTCGTTCAGGCTACCACCAGTTGAGAATTCATGAGGCAGATATTGCACGAACCGCTTTCCATTCGTGGCATGGACATTATGAGTTTTTGGTGATGTCTTTCGGTTTGATCAATGCACCCTCTGCTTTCATGGATTTGATGAATAAGGTGTTTAAGTACTTTTTGGACCGATTTGCTATTGTGTTCATAGATGATGTCTTGGTGTATTCCCGCAATATCGAGGAGCATACTTAGCATTTGCGTTTGGTTTTTTCGACCCGGAGGGAGCATAAGTTATATCTGAAGTTGAGCAAGTGTGAGTTCTGGCTACTTCAGGTGTCCTTTCTGGGTCATGTTGTAAGCAAGGAAGGTATTTCCGTGGACCCGACCAAGATTTCTACTGTGATGGAATGGGAGAGACCTTCTACACCTAAAGAGATTAGGAGCTTCTTGGGCCTGACTGACTATTATAGAAGATTCGTGGAAGGATTTTCAGTGTTGTCCGCCCCTCTAACTAGACTTACTCAGAAGAATACTGCATTCATTTGGAGTGATAAGTGTGAAGAAGACTTCCAAGAGTTGAAGAAGAGATTATGTCCTGCTCCAATTTTAACTTTACCTACTGAAGGAATTGAGTATGTTGTGTATGTGGATGCATCACACATTAGACTTGGCCGTGTTTTGATGGAAGATGGTAAGATGATCGCGTATGGATCAAGACAATTAAAGATTCATGAAAGAAAGTATCATACGCACGATTTGGAGTTTGTTGCTGTAATTTATGCACTGAAGCTTTGGCGACACTTATTATATAGCGCGCCGCGCAAGATCTATACGGACCATAAGAGTTTGATGTACGTCTTCACTTAGAAGGAACTAAATCTACGCCAGCGTCGGTAGAATATGTGGCTGATTATGAAGTGGAAATTCTCTATCATCCGGGAAAGGCTAACGTAGTAGCCGATGCTTTGAGTAGAAAGACCGCACAAATTTTCAATTTGACTGTACAGTCCTTGGTGGAAGAATTCCTATTTATGAACATTGAGGTTGGGAGTAGTACTGTGCCTGTTAGTTTAGAAATAGAAGAGCCCTCTTGGATTTCCCTTGCTCGATCACATCAGAAGGATGATCCGTATTTGTTACACCTCCAGAATAGAACTGTGAAGGGAGAGCTACCTGATTTTTCCTTGGATGAGTTGGATACCTTGAAGTATCAGGGTAGATTTTGCGTCCCCCCCTTTGGCGACATTCGGGCTAAGATCTGTACTGAAGCTCATGGTTCTAGTGTAGCCTACCATCCCAGTTCCACTAAGATGTATAAGGATCTAAAACAAATTGTTTGGTGGTCAGGAATGAAGAACGATATAGCCAAGTTTGTGTCGGAATGTTGTACGTATCAGTGTGTCAAGGCTGACCATGAAGGTCGGGTGGTAAATTAACACCACTTGATATTCCAAGAAGGAAATGAGAGAGTATTTCAATGGATTTCATCACCGGTCTACCAAAATCTCCCCATGGGCACGACTCTGTTTGGGTGATGGTCGATAGATTGACAAAGTGTGCTCACTTTGTGCCTTTTAAGATAGATATTCTATGAAGAAGATAGCTGAATTATACCTTGATGAGGTTATCAGATTGCATGGAGTGCCTGTCAGTATCGTATCGGACCGAGACTTTAGATTTACGTCTCATTTTTGGAAGAGATTACAGGAGGGGTTGAGTACCGATTTGAGGTATTCCACCGCCTATCATCTGCAGATGAACGGTCACATGGAAAGAGTAAATCAGATAGTGGAAGATATGATCAGATGTTATATTTTGGATCACGGTGGTGCTTGGGATGAGCGTCTCAGACTCATGGAGTTTGCGTACAATAATAGTTATCAAGAGAGTCTGCAGATGGCCCCGTTTGAGACCTTATATGGGAGGCGTTGTAGAACTCCTTTGTTTTGGGCCGAAGTTGGTGAGAGACCATTGCTTGGTCTGGAAGCCCTTGAAGAGATGAATTGTATCGTGACTCATATTCGTGAAAAGCTCCGTGTAGCACAAGAACGCTATGAGAAATATGCTAATCAATAAAGGGTTAATCTGGAGTTCGTTGTTGGTGACTTTGTTTTTCTAAAAGTTTCTCCGATGTCTGGTGTTAAAAGGTTTGGAAGGAACCATAAGTTAGACCCCCGGTACGTGGGACCTTTTCAGATTCTTGAACGCATCGGAGTTTCAGCGTATACGCTGGAGTTGCCAGCTGCCTTCCCTGATGTCCATGATGTGTTCCATGTGAGTCAGTTGGGAAGTGTTTTCGTAATGATCGTAAAGTCCTCGACTCGGTGCTCCAGATTCAGCCCAACCTTACGTATGCGGAAGAACTTGTTTGTATTCTGGATTCTCAAGATCGATTGTTGCGGAGAAAGACCATCCCTATGGTTAAGGTTCTCTGGCTAAATCAAGACGTCGAGAGCGTGACGTGAGAATTGGAGTCGGCAATGAGGGAATCTTATCCGCACCTCTTCTCTTAGTCCGGTATGTCTCTATGTTTTTGGTGGTGTTTTATTTTCTCGTTTTTAGTTTGGTTTTCGAGTTGTGTTAAGTTTTAGGATGAAACTTTTTTTTAGGGGGAGTGACTGTAACACCCCAGATTTTGTTCGATGATTTTATTTGATTTGATATCGTCATATTTATGACGTCATGACATTACTTTTACTATCAAGTTGACGGTGCGACACCGTTAAGATATTTTTGCGTCCGTTCGGTCGAGTCAGCCAAATTCTCGAATTCTTGTGTAGTTAGAAAATTTTTCATTTGAAAATTAAGTTTAATAATTTTGGACTTGATTGTCAAGTTTCGTCGCGTTCCGAGCAATATTCGAGCCTCAGCGATTTTCCGAAGTTTTGTGGAACTTATGTTCGTCGTAGACTTTGAAAATTTATATCTCAAGAACGGCTCGTCGGATTTTTGTTTTGACATCTCCATTGGGCTCGTAGCGTCAGTGTTTGCCTACGGTGCAAATTTCGTTTGATTCGGCACGCGTTTGGGCCTCCGTTCTGAACTCGTGCTTTCTTGTTCAAAAATATATAAATATGATTATTTTAATATTAAAGCACTATTCAAAAATATTTTTTACTATTCATCTCTATAGTTTGATTTTTTTGGATATATTTGTAAATTTTACTGTTCATGCAATTGAATTCTCGAGTATATAGGCCCTGTTCTCGAGTACCAGCAACATTCTATCGAGTAAATACTTCTTGTTCTCGAGTATCTGCATCATTCTCTCGAGTAAATACTTCTTGTTCTTGAGTACCTGCTTCATCTTCTCGAGTAAATTATTTCTTATTCTCGAGTGTTTGTTTTCCCCTTCTCGAGTACTCCTAAACCTGTTCTCGAGTAGTCGGCCGTCCTTCCCGAGAAATCCATTCCAGTCTATATTTGAGTGCCATTTTGAGTGTCAAAACGGTGTCGTATAAAAATATGGTTAACATGAAATTTGTTCGTCTCGACGAGATCTACAATTTTTATGTTGAACACTTTTTAATTTGAAACCATTGTAAACCTCTATTTTCATTTTCCGTGCGCCCGCACTTTAATTGACGATTTTCTTCCTATTTAGACAATAAATTTTATAATTACATGTATATATATATATATATATATATATATATATATATATATATATATATATATATATATATATATATATATAAATACCTATATTCTTAAAACTTCATCTTTTTTCTTACGTTTGGACCGAACTGAAAGCAGAGCGCCGACTCCCTCCCATTCGTGAATCTTCCGGTGGCCACCGATGGAGCTCCGGTGCTCGAAATCTTCAACCGAATATAGATCTGGAAAGCTCTCGTCGAGAGCTACGCCATCGTGGTAAAACTTTCCCCATTTCTTGAGTTTTCTCGTTAGAGTTTTTGACCCTAACTCCGATTTTTGGCCGTTTTTGTTAATTTTTGAGTTCCCTCGTCTTCTCTAGCCCCGATCTACGTCGAGGAGTGATTTGGGCATCTTTCTCCGGTAAAATCAAGGCAAGTGATGGTCACCTTTTTCACTTCCCTTTTTTACCCTTATTTTTGCAGAAATTTCTAACTGCTGGATATCATAATTATATTATATATTTTTGCTGATTGTAGCACTGTTGAGATCTCATGCCTAATCCTATTCATGATTTTCATGTTCTTGATTATTACTATCTGACCTTATAAATGCTTAATGTATTTGATGAAGTGATGAATACCACTTTTATTATCATTCCGTAATTTTTCTCGTAGAGTGTGTTAGAGTTTGTTTAGGATTGTAAGTTCTTCCTAAAGATTGATCAACCGCTTCTAATCTAGGATTGTTTAGTAGAATCCAATGTGTCGTTGTTGACTTGAGATGTCTATCATGGTTTTTCCTCATGTCGATGCCGTGGGGCGAGACAAGCCACCAGGGCCCGATTGGGTTGTGGTGTGCCTCTGAGCTCTAAACCCGGATCGTTACGTGGTTTTCCTTCTGGGTTTTTCTTTGTTGCGGGTGTTATTAGTGGGTGAATCCACAACCAAAACGTTTGAACTCCCATTTAGCACTCTGTGGGGCTCCACAGGGTTTTTGGGAATTTGCGGTGAAAGGTGTAGTATCCAGTCTCCCCCGCATTTAGACGAATAAATTATCTTTGGGGTTGTGTCCAGATGAGTTGACCACCTCGCCCGTGTTATTTGTTTGGTGGAGTTGACCATAGGTGGCTAATAGGGATTTGTTTCTCTTCCTGATGGTTTAATCTTGACTTTTTCCCCTTATAGCCTTGTGCATTTGGGGTATTCGTGTTGTACGTGACGCTTCATGTAAGTATTTTTTTCTTTTTTTTACTTTTGTACCTTACTACTGTACTTGTTTATGTACCTTTTCTTTGGTCTTGGTTTGGTACCCCTTGAATTTTGTACTTGTGGTTTTATTTTTGCCATTACTTGTACTTTCTTGTTGAGGTGTTATGTCTTTGTAATGCCTCAGGTTCAGAGCTGTTGCTTAGTTCAGTGCTGGTTTTTGAAGTGCTTGAGCGGCAGTGTTAGCCGTGGTTGTTGCCTCATCTTAGCGAGGTTGATGGTTGTTTATTTTGTTTTACTGCACGTGGGTTCATGTCAGTTTGTTGATGCTCACATGATTGTTATTTTTGGATAATTGCTAGCTGCTTAGTTTTCTTTCTGTGGATGTGGATTATTTGCTCTCTGGGATATTTTATGTTAGGATTGCATGGTAGTTATTTTTCAAGTATAAAAATTACTATTATTACCGCATGCATTGCATAACTCAAAATGTTAAATCACTATATTTAACGACCATAAAAAAATCTACTTTTACTTCAACTATAAGTTTAGAACTTGCATGCCTTGTGGTGTCCCTTGGGAACCTCTAAACTCTTGTAGGATGCCTAACTTGATAAAGGAAGAACTTTCCACAACATTTAATTACTTTTCTTATGGACTAGATGAGCCACTAAGCCGAGGGATACGACTAACTACTATACTTAAACTGATTTCACATCTTAATAACTTAAAGAATCTTTCTTCATGATTAAGTAGGAGTTTTGCCTCAGCGTCCGCAGTTATCCCTGCTGATGTGGCATCATGACATGCATTTTTCCCTTACTCTGATATACCTTTATTGGTGGTGAAAAATGCGGGTTGTGACACATATAGCTTAGATCCACACTTGGATCCTACCTCAGTACCCCAACATGACACCTATAACTCAGTGACTAAATAGTCACCTATAACTCAAATTCAGGTAAACTGAATCCTACATGATCAAGGTGGGTTGATGGATATTCTTGACATAAGAGATATTTCTCTGTGTCAAGCTTCTTGACTGAGATTCAATCCAACAATGACTACAAGAAACTATTTCCTGAGTCTACCTTCACTGAACTAAGATATACATAGTCCAAACTATTTCCACAGCAACAAGCAATTACTTGTGCTAGAAGTTACTTGCAGAGCTATGTTCTGCCACGTCCTGAACTAAGACCCAAGCTCAATCCTAACTACTTCTTCATGACATTAGGGATTTTTCTTCTGGTTAGTGAAGATACTGCAGCTAACTACTGCTACCTGAGCTGAGAAAATCTCAGCTCTAACTTTGTAGACTAGGATAAATCTACCTCTTCTCCTTTCTTGGGCTGAGGTGATTCAACCCTAGCTTTGAATTCTGAGAAAAAGTCCCCCGAGTATTCCTTCAACTTATTCAAGCTTTCTTTTCTTCACAGCTTCCAGATTAGTAATCTTCAGGTGCTTGTGTTGCTGGAACTGTGAAGAAGCTGCAACAAGGATCGGTCCTTGGCTGCAACATTTTCCCTCAGAGAAAATACTCTGAACATGCTTGCTGGTGTAGGTGAGAATGGTACCAGCTATCTTGCTGTTGAAGGTCTTGATGCCAACAGCTAACTTGCTCTCTGTCTTGTAGACCCGAGCTTCCTGTTTTTCAGCTTCACAATAATGGCGGAGAGGAAGAACTAACTTGATTTCTTTGTCCTTCAAAGAGAGTAATTTCCTCTATATGCCTCTTTTATTTTATTGATCTTTGACCCAACGGCTCTTTGAGCAGTGGGCCACACATAATTAACAACATGCAGCAACTTGCTTTAACGCCAACTGCCGTACAGTAGGTCTGCGACAATATTTGTCGCGTACTGTAGCCATCCGGCCACTAATTTGAATTATATTCACTTGTTGACTTGCTGACGTCATCAGCTGTGGACTTAGCAAAAAATCAAACACCATTAGCATAAGCGTTGAGTGAGTAAGCATCACTCAACGCTAAAAAACTTAGAATATAAATCTGTTCCTAGGCATTGAGTGATTCAGCTTCACTCAACGCCAACTGGCTTTATCAGCTATCTGCTGCTTGGCGTTGAGTGTGTGAGCGTCACTCAACGCCAAACTCCTTAGACAAGATTCTGTCTACACTAGGCGTCGACAACGTTGAGTGAGCAACCTCCACTCAATGCTTTTTTCCTTAACCATTTTCTACTTATCTTGTCTCAGTCCTTTCTTGTCCTCAGCTGAGATAAACACTTGTATCAGAGGTTATTCTGAGACGAACACTTGTATCAGCGGTTGTACAAAGACAAACTGCTATCACAACGGTTCTTTCCTCATAGCTGAGACTGTTTTCCATCGCAGCAGTTTCTTGTCAGTGGATTTGTTGAGACCAACATTTCTCTCAGCACATTTGCATTGAGCTTCTCAGCTATCTCAACTATCTCAGTGCTTTTACAATGAGCTTCTCAGCTGTCCTGACACTTTTGCCTTCGGCAAAATCTTCCTGATTTTTTGGCGTTAAGAGCGTTGAGTGTGTCTTCATCACTCAACGCTTTTTGCCTTAGAAAAAACTTGCTGTAATATAGTTCAACTAACTAAACTGAGTTCGATGAATGACGAGCTCTACTCGATGAACTCTGAACTCAGCTCGACGAATTCTCTGAACTGAGTTTGACGAACTCAGAGTCTCAAACTCTGAACTTAGCTCGACGAATGGTATGCTCAGTTTGACGAACTCTGAACTCAGTTTGATGAATTTCTGAACTGAGTTCTACTAACAACCTTTTGTTGTATGGCGTTGAGTGCGTCTTCATCACTCAATGCCTGTGGACTTAGATAGATTTTTGTCAGCCCACAACATAGGTAAGATTTTACCTGACCTGGCCACTTAGGCTACTTCCTGCCTTTCCAACATCTTCACTTTGTGACCACTTGTTACATCACTTAGACAACCTGTCTTTCCAGCATCTTCACTTTATGACCACTTGTCACATCACTAAGACAACCTGTGTAGACTTGTTCCATGGAACATCCTGCACATGATGAGCTTAAACAACATCAAATATAATTATGCTCTTAGTGTTGCTGGACATGCCTCTTCAAATCCAATCTTGGGAACATTGTCGGCAATGGACCCAACAATCTCCCCCTATTTGAAGAAGGCAGAACACCCAGGAACACTAAGAGGCATTAACATAATATGCTTCTAAATTCATGCAGTTGTAGTTTATAATCTGCTATAACTGCAAGCTTATGCTATATTAATACAGTGTGCTCAAATTAATTTTATTGACTTACTAAGTTAAGTCAATGCACCCTCATACTACTTGAGCAATTGCTCAAGTAATATGAACTCTCCTTTATACCACTTAATACTTAAGTGGAACACCACTAGAAGCATTGCTCCTTATGTATTGCCACACATATCTCCCCCTTTCTGTCTTCTTCAATAGGTACATCTATTAAATGAGTAGAAAATATCATGAGAGAGATTATCTCATGACCATAGACAAAGTCCTATGTTGATACTACTAAGGAAATCATCCTAGTGATCAGTCTGTAAGATTAGGAGTCATACCTTATGTGTTAATACAATAATACAACACAACATTGTAGAATTTTAACTAGCTGCTAACATAGTTTTACTTGAGCGAGCCATCGATCCACTTGAACATGAGCTGGCTGCTGGCTGTCTCTCTTCTGATATTCTCCCCCTTAGTATGTGTATTGTCCTTAAGACAAACTGATCAGATGTATTGACTACTGATCTACTACAGTAGCTGCTTGCTCCCCCTCAACTGAGGCATCCTTTGTCAGATTTCTGATTTACATTCTAGTCTATGTCAGTCTTGGATACCACTTGATGATCTTTATAGTCTTGATATTACATCAAAACTAATCATCCATGGAGCTGATACTGGATTTACAGCCACTGTGCACAACAATTCCTTTGCACCTTGCACAGTCCCTTTTTGTTGAGTCAGATCTTCTTTCAGATACCACTTGAAAGTCTTTAGTAACAGACATGCCTTAGGCTTCAGCTTTCAGATTAGTAGCACAAGAGTGTTCAGCCCAATGACTACCACACTTGATCAATCTCTTCTTGGTTTCTGAATAGACAGGGAGGAGATGGTTTGTTTTGATTCTTTTCTCCCCCTAGCTGATTACAACTAATACCATTGGTGCAGCTATCAGATTTCTCTTCTCATGAGGCTGAGTGTTCTCCTGTATCTGTTGGACTTTAAGATCACTTGAGCCTTGAGTGATCTTTCCATGAATGATCCTTTCATTCTGATACCAAGTGCTTCTTTCATTCTGATACCACTTGAGGAACTTTTCAGCTGAGCATAATGTGCTCCATCCTTGCTGCTCTCAGAGGAGCTACCTATGCTTTCCTTAGAGATGAGTACATCCTACTTGTCCTTTACAGATTTGCTGGTTTGGCAGCAAAACTTTGTCCAATCAGACATTCCTGCTGGATGGATCCAGCTGGCCTTCAACCATGAGTGTGCTCTTGTCCTTCTTCAGGATTTCACTCAACATTCTCTTCCTCTTGGGAAATAAGAGGAATATCCTAGATGTTGAAGCCAATAATGACTTCTGTGTAGTTCGAGGTCCCTAGAAAGGGGTGACCTTGCACCTACTACACTCAGGAGAACGTCACAGACCAAAGGATCAAGAAGCTAGAAACAGACCCTCGGCTCTAGCGCGGAGATGCCACCTCACACCCGAAAGACCTTTGAGGTCTCTCCATCCCTAGCCAAGGCTTGAGCTAGGGTGCCTTGAAGGATGAAGAAAGAGTGAAAAGTGATGCTCTCCAAGGCACCCCTAAGGGTCTATTTATAGTTTTCCAAATCCCATGGACCAAAATGCTCGAAATACCCCTACGCCAAATATGCCTCAGGCCAATAGAAAATAGCCACACCAGGGGGCAAAGAGGTAATTCCCCCTGAGGGCAAAACAGTAACTATACGGGCAAGGGCGAGACCCCGGCCTGGACCGGTCTCGCCCCGCCAGGCCGCGGGCAGGGGCGAGACCCCCGGCCACTAGCCGGTCTCGCCTTGCTAGGCCGCGGGCAGGGGCGAGACCCCCAGCCACTGGCCGATCTCGCCCCGCTAGGCCGCGGGCAGGGGCGAGACCCCCGTGATGGCGCGGCCCCTCCTCCACCGGTTGAAGACGATGCTGATGATGCTGTTGATGATCCGGTTGCTAAGGCCATACGACTCAAGGACGTGAGGCGGCATGATGACGCTAACGGACGGCTACGCTACAACCTCCGCCCGCGCCGTGCTACCGCCACGGCAACGCCTAAGTTTTATTTATTTCCTTTTCGTGCACTTTATTTTATAATTGGAATATAAAATTATCCTATGCTTATGTGATAATTTTATATTCATTGCATGTGTTGTTGTATTTTCAATTTGAACTATTTTAGTTTTGGTGTGCAATTAGCCATTCGGATGGATGAGATTAAATCTCCATCATGAAGGGCTAAGGCTTATTTGTAACTCATATTAGCCATTCAGATGGATGAGATTAAATCTCCATCATGAAGGGCTAAGGCTTATTTGTAACTCCTATTTAAAGGAGGCTATCATGAAGAGTTAAAACAATTGGAAAAGAAACCTAAAAAAACCCCCTTGTGGAAATTTCGGCCACCATGGAGAAGTCCATAGCCGCCCCCTCCCCTTTGGTGTGAAGCCAAGCCTTGCGTCCTCCATCCCCGTTCGGTGCGACTCCGGCGTGGCTTCCTTCGGTGCGACTCCTTGGAAGAAGGTTGCAAACCATTCGGTGCGACGCCGGTGGATCCGTGGAGAGAGTGATTCTCCCACAGTTATCTCGTGTGAACGTTTTCCGGTTGGGTAATCTCTTTCCCCTCCCTTGTGTGATTTCTTCTCTTTAGTTGTGGTGGATTTCGCTCATTGTTTTCTCCGGATCTTTAATTTAATCACTGCAAGTTTTGAATCGAAATCGCCGTTGCAAGGCTTTTATTTCCGGATCGGGTGGATCCTATTTGCTTGAGCGGATCTTGGCCTATAGCCTTGGTCTTGCTCTCAAAAAGGAGTGGCAACCTTTGTGTTTTCTTGGGGAATAATCCGACACAAATTTCCGATCGTTGTTTTCGAGTCGACCATTCCTCCTTTGTTGTTTGTGCTGCGTTTTGTGACGAGGAAATATTGTGGGCGATAGGTGCTGTGTAGGTGCGGTAGATCTACGACGTGTTGTGCGTAGGGAGAGCGTTAGCTTCGCGGAGATCTCCGTTTCCGGATAACCCTACATCAATTTGGTATCAGAGGCGGTCGTTTCAACTCCCACGCTGCAAATATCCTCTCTGCATTCCTTGTTGGTCGATCGGATCTAAAAAAAAATTTAAAAAAATTATTTTCTGTGGTCTGCCAATAGCGGGCTGAAATCTTTATTTTTAGCAAAATTTCAAAAAAAAAAATTTTTAACGATCTACGTATTATTCACTTTGGGAATATATAAAAATATCTTATTTTCAATATAGCTACAGCACTAGGAAAATTCATCTTGCCCGGGGCCTCCCAAACCTGAATGCGCACAAGGCTAGGAACGGAGTACGCAACCCCGTCTACGTCTAGTATGGCTGCGAACGAGCATGGTGATCCCAACACCGCGGTTATAGAGGGTCTTCGTGCTGAAATGGCTGAGCTTAGGAACGTCTTAGCCCAGATCCTACAAAACCAAGCTAGGCCACCCCTGCCACCCGTTAATGTTGACCGGCCCAACCGGCACCAACATAACTCTGATTCGGATTCTGATGGGGACTCTCCGCGGGTGACCCCTAGAGGACACCGCCCCGAGCGAGACTTCGACATTACTAGGGCCATTAAAATAAATGCCCCCACTTACGATGGCATGGGAGACCCCCAAATCTTCCTGAACTGGACTGTAGACATGGAGTGTTACTTCGAGTGGCACAACCTGACGGATCCCCAAAAGGTCCAAGTTGCCCGGATGAAGTTAACAGGTCGTGCAAAGACGTTTTGGCTGAATGAGGAGCGAAGGTTAGGAACTGGACACGGAGCCCCCCTTATAGGTTGGCCGGTAATGAAGAACCTGTTGACCGATCAGTACGTCCCCGCGTACCATCGGACACAGATGTTTGATGAGCTTGCCACCCTGCGGCAGGGCTCAAGCTCGGTAGCTGAATATATGGGTGAACTTAAGGACCGAATGGTGCGATGTGACCTTAGGGAGATTCCCGAAGTCACTTTATCTAGATTTCGAAAGGGCCTTAACCCCGATATCCAAAGGAAGCTCTTGCGATATGGGCATACGGACTTGAGCACGACTTTCAATGCCTCTTTGGACATTGAAAAACACCTAGCCTCTAAGGCTCACTCCCGTTACGCTCATGCGAAGCACAAGTCCACCACTGGGGCATCTTCTTCCACATATCCTGATAAGGGAAAGTTTAAATCTACCGAGTCGAAGTCAATCGTGATCACCGCTAGGAACTCCAAGAACCCTTCGAGTGAGCGTGTCCCTATCGGGAAGGTTAGCAAGGCTAACACCACTTGTTACTCTTGCGGCATTCAAGGCCACTATGCCTACGAATGCCCAACAAAGACAAAAACACTAGCCTTATTAGAGCCCACTACCGACCCTGACGATTACGTATACGAGGCCGCAGAGGAGAGTGACCCCGAAGGAGTCCCTAGTGACTTAGAAGACGATCACCCCCTTATGGTGATGCGTTGTATTTTGACCACTCCTCGTCCATTAGATGATTGGAAGAGGACGAGCATATTTTCTCTGATTTTTAAGAGTGGCGAGAAGCTTTGCAAGCTGATTATTGATAGTGGTAGTTGCGTGAACGTCATATCTGAGAACGCCGTAGCACGTATGCCCTTGGTCACGGAACCACACCCGACCCCATACCAGGTCGCTTGGATCAACAAGCTCTCTGTACCCGTTACCAAGCGATGCCTGGTCCCACTCTCATTCAAATCCTACATTGATGAGGTGTGGTGTGATGTCCTTCCGATGGACGCTTGTCATGTGTTGTTAGGCCGCCCTTGGCTATACGACCGTGATGTTACCCATTTTGGTAGAGCCAACACTTATGAGTTCAAATTCAATGGCAAAACCATCACTTTGAAGCCGACCGTCCCGAAGGAGCCCGTAGTCTTGGCTAAGGACACCACTATCCCGGTAGAACGGAAAACGTTGAATCTCGTTGGTAGGAAAGAGTTTGAGAGAGATCCGTTCTTTGATGGAATTATGTATGCGCTAGTCCTCTTGAGTGCGAAGCCCGATTCTAGCATTTTGTATGAGCTACCTAGTGAGTTACGGGTACTGTTGGAGGAGTATAGGGACGTGTACCCGGATGAGTTGCCGTCCACATTACCCCCGCTTAGGAATATCCAGCATGCGATAGATCTCATCCCGGGGTCTTCCTTGCCAAATCAGCCCCATTATCGACTCCACCCCGCGGCTCACCTAGAGTTGCAGTCTCAGATCGAGGGCTTGCTAGCGAAGGGTTTTATTCGGACTAGTATGAGTCCATGTGCTGTGCCAGCCCTACTTGCCCCCAAGAAGGATGGTACATGGAGGATGTGCGTTGATAGCCGGGCTATCAACAAAATCACCATCAAGTATAGGTTTTCAAAGATGGCTTATTTCAGCCCATGCAGTAGGACGAATGATGCGTCTCACATCGCTAAACTTTATTTTAAAGAAGTCGTTAGTCACCGTGGAGTGCCAAAGACCATAGTATCGGCTAGGGACGTCAAATTCACTAGTTATTTTTGGAAGACTCTTTGGATATTAATGGGAACGAAATTATTGTTTTCCTCTGCCTATCATCCCCAAACTGATGGGCAGACGGAAGTGGTTAATCGGAGCTTAGGAAATTTGTTACGATGCCTCGTGAGTGATCACAAGAGCACTTGGGATCTTCTCCTTCCCCATGCCCAATTAGCCTACAATAATTCCAAGAATCGGTCTACGGGTCTGTCTCCAAATGAGATTGTCCACGGGTATAAGGCTCCTGTGCCGCTTGACTTGGTGCCGTTGCCCCCAACGTACAAGGCAAGTCAGTTTGCACAATCCTTCGCCCAGCACATCCATGATTTACACGCACGTATACGGGACACCTTGACTACGCAATAGGACTCTTATCAAGCGCACGCTAATTTACATAGGAGAGTATCAGACTTCAAAATTGGCGATCTAGTTTTAGTCCGTTTGGTTCCCGAACGCTTGCCAACTGACACCGTTAAAAAGTTAGCACCAAAGCGCGCCGCCCTTTTCGGATTATTAAAAAGCTAGGTGACAACGCTTTCGTTTTGGACTTGCCTGCTGATTGGGGTATCTCGCCCATTTTTAATGTTTCGGATTTAACGATGTTTGTGTCACCACCACAAGAGTTGATTTCTTTGTCGTCTTCTTCTCCCACTAAAAATTCTCATGGGTTGGGGAGTGGTAGTACGAATGATCTCTCTCTTTCGGTCCCCACAGGTATATCATCGGATGGTAAGTTACCTTCTTTCCTGCCTACTGCTAATATGTTCCCCAGGTTTCAACGGACATTCTCCACTCCAGAGATGATACTTGATGCTGAGCCTGTTACCACTGCTGATGGCGACACCCACCGCTTTCTCATCCGTTGGCGTGATCGGCCCCCTTTGGATGACTCTTGGGTACTCGAGACGGAGCTGCAAAGTTTGGATGCCGCTCTCCTTCACCGCTATCGCTTGGACCACGCAACGGAGATGCGTGCATTTGAGCGGGGGAGGATTGATGGCGCGGCCCCTCCTCCACCGGTTGAAGACGATGCTGATGATGCTGTTGATGATCCGGTTGCTAAGGCCATACGACTCAAGGACGTGAGGCGGCATGATGACGCTAACGGACGGCTACGCTACAACCTCCGCCCGCGCCGTACTACCGCCACGGCAACGCCTTAGTTTTATTTATTTCCTTTTCGTGCACTTTATTTTATAATTGGAATATAAAATTATCCTATGCTTATGTGATAATTTTATATTCATTGCATGTGTTGTTGTATTTTCAATTTGAACTATTTTAGTTTTGGTGTGCAATTAGCCATTCGGATGGATGAGATTAAATCTCCATCATGAAGGGCTAAGGCTTATTTGTAACTCCTATTAGCCATTCGGATGGATGAGATTAAATCTCCATCATGAAGGGCTAAGGCTTATTTGTAACTCCTATTTAAAGGAGGCTATCATGAAGAGTTAAAGCAATTGGAAAAGAAACCTAAAAAAACCCCCTTGTGGAAATTTCGGCCACCATGGAGAAGTCCATAGCCGCCCCCTCCCCTTTGGTGTGAAGCCAAGCCTTGCGTCCTCCATCCCCGTTCGGTGCGACTCCAGCGTGGCTTCCTTCAGTGCGACTCCTTGGAAGAAGGTTGCAAACCATTCGGTGCGACGCCGGTGGATCCGTGGAGAGAGTGATTCTCCCACAGTTATCTCATGTGAACGTTTTCTGGTTGGGTAATCTCTTTCCCCTCCCTTGTGTGATTTCTTCTCTTTAGTTGTGGTGGATTTCGCTCATTGTTTTCTCCGGATCTTTAATTTAATCGCTGCAAGTTTTGAATCGAAATCGCCGTTGCAAGGCTTTTATTTCCGGATCGGGTGGATCCTATTTGCTTGAGCGGATCTTGGCCTATAGCCTTGGTCTTGCTCTCAAAAAGGAGTGGCAACCTTTGTGTTTTCTTGGGGAATAATCCGACACAAATTTCCGATCGTTGTTTTTGAGTCGACCATTCCTCCTTTGTTGTTTGTGCTGCGTTTTGTGACGAGGAAATATTGTGGGCGATAGGTGCTGTGTAGGTGCGGTAGATCTACGACGTGTTGTGCGTAAGGAGAGCGTTAGCTTCGCGGAGATCTCCGTTTCCGGATAACCCTACATCACCCCGGCCACTGGTCGGTCTCGCCCCGCCAGGCCGCAGGCAGGGGCGAGACCCTCGGACACGGGCCGGTCTCGCCCCGCCAGGCCGCGGGCAGGGGCGAGATCCCTAGCCTCGGGCCGGTCTCGCCCCGCCAGGCTGCGGGCAGGGGCGAGACCCCCAGCCACTGGCCGGTCTCGCCCCGCCAGGCCGCGGGCCGCAGCGAGACCCCCATCCACTAGCCTGTCTCGCCCCGCTAGGCCGCAGGCAGGGGAAAGACCCCCGGCCACTGGCCGGTCTCGCCCCGCCAGGCTGCGAGCAGGGGCGAGACCCCCGGCCACTGGCCGGTCTCGCCCCTCCAGGCCGCAGGCCGGGGCGAGACCCCCGGCCACTGGCCAGTCTCGTCCCGCCAGGCCGCGGGCAGGGGCGAGACACCCAGCCACTGGCCGGTCTCGACCCACCAGGCCGCGGGCAGGGGCGAGACCGCCGACCAATGGCCGGTCTCGCCCCGCCAGGCCGCGGGTAGGGGAGAGACCCCCAGCCATTGGCTGGTCTCGCCCCGCCAGGCTGCAGGCAGGGGCGAGACCCCCGACCACTGGCCGGTCTCGCCCCGCCAGGCCACGGGCAGGGGCGGGACCCCTGGCCAGTGGCCGGTCTCGCCCCGCCAAGCCGCGGGCAGGGACTCGAACTGCTCAAAAGCTAATAAAACTCATCTGGTCCTACGCCTGCCGGGAGGACCCCCACTCTGCGAATACGGGGTTGTACACAATCCCCGCTCTTTGCGAGATTGGCACAAGCTTGGAAAGAAACATCCAAACAAACGTATTCGTTGAGTGTGAGTTTCTTGCGCGGTCAATCTGCCATGCCAGCTATGGGAGCTTGGGTGGCGAGACCCCCTCCGGGTAAAAAACACTTCACCCCACGGAGGGGTCAACCTGCCATACCAGCTATGGGAACCTGGGTGGCGAGACCCCCTCTGGGTAAAAAACACTTCACCCCCTGGAGGGGTCAACCTGCCATGCCAGCTATGGGAGCCTGGGTTGTGAGACCCCCTCCGGGTAAAAACCACTTCACCCCCCGGAGGGGTCAACCTGCCATGCCAGATATGGGAGCCTGGGTGGCGAGACCCCCTCCGGGTAAAAAACACTTCACCCCCCGGAGTGGTCAACCTGCCATGCCAGCTATGGGAGCCTGGGTGGCGAGACCCCCTACGGGTAAAAAACACTTCACCCCCCGGATGGGTCAACCTGCCATGCCAGCTATGGGAGCCTGGGTGGCGAGACCCCCTCCGGGTAAAAAACACTTCACCTCCCGGAGGGGTCAACTTACCATGCCAGCTATGGGAGCCTGGGTGGAGAGACCCCCTCCGGGTAAAAAACACTTCACCCCCCCAGAGGGGTCAACCTGCCATGCCAGCTATGGGAGCCTGTGTGGCGAGACCCCCTCCGGGTAATAAACACTTCACCCCCAGGAGGGGTTAACCTGCCATACCAGCTATGGGAGCCTGTATGGCGAGACCCCCTCCGGGTAAAAAACACTTCACCCCCCGGAGGGGTCAACCTGCCATGCCAGCAATGAGAGCCTCGGTGGCGAGACCACCTCCGGGTAAAAAACACTTCACCCCCGGAGGGGTCAACCTGCCATGCCAGCTATGGGAGCCTGGGTGGCGAGACCTCCTCCGGGTAAAAAACACTTCACCCCCCGGAGTGGTCAACCTGCCATGCCAGCTATGGGAGCCTGGGTGGCGAGACCCACTCCGGGTCAAAAACACTTCACCCCCCAGAGGGGTCAACCTGCCATGCCAGCTATGGGAGCCTGGGTGGCGAGACCCCCTCCGGGTAAAAAACACTTCACCCCCCGGAGGGGTCAACCTGCCATGCCAGCTATGGGAGCCTGGGTGGCGAGTCCCCCTCCAGGTGAAAAACACTTCACCCCACGGAGGGGTCAACCTGCCATGCCAGCTATGGGAGCCTGGGTGGCGAGACCCCCTCCGGGTAAAAAACACTTCACCCCCTGGAGGGGTCAACCTGAAATGCCAGCTATGGGAGCCTGGGTGGCGAGACCCCCTCCGGGTAAAAAACACTGGGCATCCATGAGAGGCATGCCTGCCCTGCCAGTTAGTGAGAGCCTGGCAGCGGAAACCATCTCGAGGTGAGACCTACCCACCCTCCGAGAGATCAACCTACCCTGCCAGCTAGTGAGAGCCTGGCAGTGGAATCCATCCCGAGGTGAGACCTAGCCACCATCCGAGAGATCAAACTACCCTGCCAGCTAGTGAGAGCCTGAGAGCAGAATCCATCTCGAGGTGAGACCTCCCCACCCTCCGAGAGATCAACCTGCCCTGCCAGCTAGTGAGAGCCTGATAGCGGAATCCATCTCAAGGTGAGACCTACCCACCCTCTAAGAGATCAACCTGCCCTGCCAGCTAGTGAGAGCCTGGCAACGGAATCCATCTCGAGGTGAATCCTACCCCACCCTCCGAGAGATCAACATGCCCTGCTAGCTAGTGAGAGCCTGGCAGCGGAATCCATCTTGTAGTGTGACCTACCCACCCTCCGAGAGATCAACCTGCCCTGCCAGCTAGTGAGAGCCTGGTAGCAGAATCCATCTCGAGGTGAGACCTACCCACCCTCCGAGAGATCAACCTGCCCTGCCAGCTAGTGAGAGCCTGGAAGCAGAATCCATCTCGAGGTGAGACCTACCCCACCCTCCGAGAGATCAACCTGCCCTGCCAGCTAGTGAGAGCCTGGCAACGGAATCCATCTCGAGGTGAGACCTACCCACCCTCCGAGAGATAAACCTGCCCTGCCAGCTAGTGAGAGCCTGGCAGCAGAATCCATCTCGAGGTGAGACCTCCCCACCCTCCGAGAGATCAACCTGCCCTGCCAGCTAGTGAGAGCCTGGCAGCGGAATCCATCTCGAGGTGAGACCTACCCTCCCTCCGAGAGATCAACCTGCCCTGCCAGTTAGTGAGAGCCTGACAGTGGAATCCATCTCAAGGTGAGACCTACCCACCCTCTGAGAGAGCAACCTGCCCTGCCAGCTAGTGAGATCCTGACATCGGAATCCATCTCGAGGTGAGACCTACCCCAACTTCTGAGAGATCAACCTGCCCTGCCTGCTAGTGAGAGCCTGATAGCGGAATCCATCTCAAGGTGAGCCTACCCCACCCTCTGAGTGATCAACCTGCCCTGCCAGCTAGTGAGAGCCTGACAGTGGAATCCATCTTGAGGTGAGACAACTAGGCATCCACGAGAGGTACCATCAGCCCTGCCCAGCTAGTGAGAGCCTGGGCAGCAGGACCGTCTCGGAGCAAAAGGACTAGACATCTCAATCAAACCTTACCAAATCCTACATCCTCAAACGGGGAAAATATGAGTTACATGGTCCCCTGACTCAGCTGGTCAGGGGTAGCACTTGCTACAAGACAAGGAAAAGGAAAAAACTTTCACAGGGCGAGGCACCCTCAGGGGGCCTAGGCATGATGGCCACCTTTCGCTTCCTTATCCTCGAACACTTCCATCTTTCTCAAGCTCTCCATGACCTTCTCCATCTCGTCTGCCTTGGCCAAACAAGATATGGTGTTGACGGCCGTGACATAACACTGCCTTGCCATCCTGGAGTATCCCTTGACTCTGACTTGGATCCCTCCTGAGCTGAACTTGATGCATTGGTGGAAATAAGACAGCACACAATGGAAGGCGCTGATGAGGGGCCTTCCGAAGATGGCGTTGTAGCTGCTTGGAGCGTCAACAATGACGAACCAGCAGTTCCTTTAAGTCCCTCCCAACTTTACTTGGAGTCCTACTCCACCCTCTACCTCCTTCCTCTCCCCTGAAAATCCGAACAGGAGTCCGTCTGAGGCCAACACCCTCCTTGGCTCCACCTTCATCTCGTCAAACACCTTCTTGAAAATGACGTTGATGGAGCTTCCATTGCCAACCAAGATTCGGGAGACGGTGTAGCCCTCGATGGCCATCTGGATGACCAGCGCATCGCAAAATGGATCCTCATGATCCGGCAGGTCCTTCACCGAGAAGGTGATCTTCTCCTCCTAGGGTGGTGTCTGGGATGTTGAGGCGAAGCTCCGTCGGTACATGACATGGAGGCTTACCTTCCGAGTGGTCTCAATCCCCACTCCACCATGGATCACCTCTATACCGCCTCGGGGTCCGACATCGACCCGGTACTCACACACATCATCCCCCCTTCTCTGGGCAGAACCTCTTCAACCCACACTAGTGGCTGTGACTGGGCAGGGCCTCTCGCCCCCCTCACTTCCAGGAACTCGGGGCAGGTAGCTGTAGCGCGCCCCTCCACCTGGTGGAAGTCACAGTACAGTAACCCTACCCTGACCCTTCTCCTTCCTTAGCGGTTCCTCCTCTCCCTTCGACCAATCTCCAATGCTTGCTGTGGTGGGGGTAGGAGCTACCTAGGGGCTTGCCTCTGGAAGTTGAACCTCCCTTGGCCCCCATGGAAGTTCCCCACATCTTGGAAGTAACCTCTTCTTGGACCCTGAACGGGTCCTCCCTGCTGCCTCCAACCTGGTTCTAGACCCTCCTGAGCTCTACGCTCCTCTCTCCTTCTTCCTTCCTGATGTCTCGAGCCACCTTGCTCCTTTGACTCCATCTTTCTTAGCTTTGCCAACTTCTTGACAAATGCCAGGTTGGCCGCCTCCATGGCTATCTCCTCAGCCGCCCTTTCCATCAGCTCCTCAAAAGAAAGGGGGGCCTTTCGGGTCAGGCTCATCTTGAAGAACCCCTCGCGCAACCCCACCGTGAACTCCATCTAGAGGGCATACCCTGGCATCTCCTGGACCTCCAGGATCTCCTCTTGGAACCTGTCTACGTAACGGGCCAGTGACTCCTCGGCCCCCTGCCTTATCAGGAAGATGGACTCAGGACTCCTCTTCCTCTTCTTGGAGGTGGAGAGGCGGAGCTGAAAGCTCGGACTCAAGTCTTCGAACCCATAGATCGACGTCGAAGGGACTTGATGAAACCAGTCCCTTGCCTTCTCCTTCAACGTGATCGTAAAGAGGCGATACTTGAAGGCATCCGTCATCGGCCTAATGGAGATGACATCCTCAAACCACTGCAGATGCTGAACGGGGTCATCCTTCCCAGTATAGTAAGCCATGTATGGCTCTCGGAACCCCTCGGGAACAGGAGCTGAGATGATCAGCTCACTGAAGGGTGACCCCCTAAGGGGTGGTCTCGCCACCTCTACTCGCGCGACCTGCTCGCCTGGGAGGTTGGCACTCGACGGGCTGGAGAACAACTCCCGGCCGGTGAGGTCTCACTCGACCCCATCTCCCATACTCTCCTTCCCTTCTTCATGGTGCACTTCCTTCTCCCCCAACTGGGGTCATCTCGCCTAGGCCCCTGGGAGTCGACTCGTCAAGCGCGAGGGGGGGAGCTAGCTCCTGGGGGGTTGGGGTGGAGCTGCCACCATGAGGAGCAATACTTTGCAGCATCTCCATGATGCCCTGGATGGAGGCCATGAACTTTTGCCTCCCCTCAAAGGGTCCTGGGCTGGGGAGCTCGCCGAGATCATCACTACCACCCTGACCTCCAGTCATGACACTCTCCCGAGATCTTCTGTGTTGGTCACTCTCCACGCTCACCGCACCAAAAGTGTTGAAGCAAAAAATGACCTCTGTGAAGTTCGGGGTCCCTAGAAAGGGGTGACCTCGCACCTACTACACTCAGGAGAACATCATGGACCAAAGGATCAAGAAGCTAGAAATAGACCCTCGGCTCTAGCGCGGAGGTCCCACCTCACACTCAAAAAACCTTTGAGGTCTCCCCCTCCCTAGCCAAGGCTTGAGCTAGGGTTCCTTGAAGGATGAAGAGAGAGTGAAGAAGTGATGCTCTCCAAGGAACCCCTAAGGGTCTATTTATAGTTTTGCAAATCCCATGGACCAAAATGCCCGAAATACCCATACGCCAAATATGTCTCGGGCCAATAGAAAACAACCACACCGTGGGGTAAAGAGGTAATTCCCCCGAGGGCAAAACATTAATTATACGGCCAAGGGCGAAACCCCGACCTTAACCGATCTCGCCCCGCAAGGCCACGGGCAAGGGCGAGACCCCCGGCCACTAGCCGGTCTCGCCCCGCTAGGCCGCGGGCAGGGGCGAGACCCCCGACCACTGGCCGGTCTCGCCCCGTTAGGCTGTAGGCAGGGGCGAAACCCCCGACCACTGGCCGGTCTCGCCCCGCCAGGACGCGGGTAGGGGCGAGATCCCCGGCCACGGGCCGGTCTCGCCCCGCCAGGCCGCGGGCAGGGGCGAGACCCCCGGCCACGGGCCGGTCTCACCCCGCCAGGCCGCGGGCAGGGGCGAGACCCCCAACCACTGGCCGGGCTCGCCCCGCCAGGCCGCGGGCCGGGGTGGGACCCCCAGCCACTGACCGGTCTCACCCTGCCAGGCCACGGGCAGGGGCGAGACCCCCGGCCACTGGCGCGGGTAGGGGCGAGACCCCCGGCCACTGGCCGGTCTCGCCCCGCCAGGCCGCGGGCAGGGGCGAGACCCCCCGCCACTGGCCGGTCTTGCCCCTCCAGGCCGCGGGCAGGGGAGAGACCCCCGGCCACTGGCCGGTCTCGCCCCGCCAGGTCGCGGGCAGGGGCGGGACCCCTGGCCACTGTCCAATCTCGCCCCGCCAAGCTGTGGGCCGGGACTCGAACTGCTCAAAAGCTTATAAAACTCATCTGGTCCTGCGCCTGCCAGGAGGACCCCCACTCTCCGAATACGGGGTTGTACACTAGATGGTCAATATCCATCACCAACTGTTGATCTTAGGTCCTTCCCTCACTGGGGTATGAACCATAAGATGACTTTCTTGTTCCAGTCCAAGTTCTGGAACATCTTCTGGCCAAGTGCCATATGGGGGATGGGCACTTGGACTAACATGCAAAAAATAATTATCTTACCTTAGGACCCCAATATGTATTGGGTCCTAGGTCCTGTTAGCCTGAAATCTGACTTGCCTATCTGCAGAATTTCTAACAGTTAGGCTAACTCTTGCTCTAGACATAGAAGGATTGTACCAGCAATCTAGGGCAAAATGCCCCACCATGCCACAACACCAACACACATGGATATTGTATCTTCTTTTCTGACCAGGCTTTGTAGTGTGGTTAACTGCTGACTGAACAGAAGGAAGATGAGCAACAACTTTCTTCAGGTTCCTTTCAGCAAGGATCTGACTGAAGGTCATTCTTCCAGCAGGCTTTCTTTGATTGCCTTGAATGGTATTTACAGCTGTCTTCTTCGCAGAAGACAAGCTATTTATATCATCAGAATAAGCCAGTTAGGCTTATTAGTAGACTGACCCTTGGTCTGAGTCCTTGTTGGATGGGCTTGAGTGAAAGCCACTACCTTTACCTTGTGAGTTGGGTCGGAGGCACCAAATATAAATGGCCCAGCATGGGTCATTTGTAATTTTTCATGGGGAGCCTTAATGGCACTCATTCCCCTACCCTTTCTTCTTCCATTGGAAGATACTCTTGTACTCTTATAAGAAAAATTCCCATTTTTCCAGTGACCATGCAAGTAGCCTTGGTCATACCTGTGAGAAGGGAGAATTACCTTGTGAAAGGTTGACTGTGGCACAACATGAGCTTTGCCTTTCCCTTTGGAAAGATCAACTCTTGTGCATCCCTTGACTACCAACTCATTCTTACCCTTTTGAGAGGATAATGACTCTATCAAGGGCAACACAACTTTAGGCTTGCTGAATTCAGCCATAGTCCTTCTCTCCTTTATGAGTTTCTCTTCAAGATCCAAAATGATCTTGTCCATCTGCCTTAAGGTCTCAATTTGGATGATTAAGTTGGCCTTCAGTTGGCTGACTTCCCTCATTTTCTGATCCAGCAAGGATGCTGTCTCAGACTGCTGGGAAGTAACTTGCTGAAGAGAGATAATCTCCTCAGCCTGCATCTTGGCCAACTTCTTGCTTCTTCTCAAAGCATCCAAGATTTTGCCATACTTGCCAATCAATTGATTGACATCTACCTTAGATTCAGAGTCATCTTCATTCCTGGATGAGGATGCATCAGAATCTGGACTGGTCATATGACCTGAGTAATAAGAAGAACTTGACAGATATTGTACCTGATCTAGACCAGGCTGATCGTAGCAGGATTCTTCTTCTTCTGTCATGGCAATTATCCCATAATAACTGCATTTATCTTCTCCTTCATCGTCCACCTCTGAATCACTTTCTGCTTGTGACATAGTGGCCCTGATCTCCATTCTAGCATCTGGAGGATTGACTTCTCCTGCTGCAACAACTTCATCTTTAGCAGAAACATCAACTAGCCCAATGAAGGCTTCTTCTTCTTCTTCAGACTCAGAACCACTGTTAGAAGGACTGACTTCCTCTGTCCTTTTCATGTAGCCAGTTAGAGAATACCACATCTATTTGTCCGTCTTGCAGTGGATAAGCATCTGGAAGGTGGTGTCATCTATGGCACTTACCAAGATGTGTTGTGCCCTCTTATCCATAGATGCCAAGTTAATTTCATCTCCAGATATCTTTGCATAACTCTTTGGGGTCTAGATGCTTGCATCTGATGTAGATTCCCTCATGGTAATGAAGGGTCCTTCTTGAATTGAAGCCAAGACTCTAGGATCACTAGCTTTCATGATCTATCTGATCCTTTCTTTCCATGTCCCAAAGTTCTCCTTGATGTAGACTTGAAGCTCCATTGAGCTCCACTCCTTATGGTTTTCCTTTGAACCCACCACTGCAAACCTTTTTAGCTATCCTTTGAGGTTTACTTAGATATTAGATCCTTTTTGAGTAACCTCCCTATGATACAACTTGAAAGTCTATGTTTCAAGGATAGCTAAATCACCTAGGGGGAGGGTGAATAGGTTATTTGACTCTTTGAGACTATCTTCTGCTTTCTTTATAATGTATTGTTATTTTATTTTATCTTTCAACTTAGGGTGATCTAGATCTTGTCCTTAACACCTGTAAATAAGAAAAGAAAAACAACCATAGAAAAGCACACAATGATTTATTGTGGTTCCCTAATTAGGTACATCCACTTTCCCTCCCACTATCCAACTAACTTGTTGGACTAGGCACAAAATCCTCCAAACTGCTCTTAAGAGCATACACCACAGATCCCGCAGGATCTCCAAGTCTCCTCCAAGACTCACTTCTCAGCCACAAAGGCATATACTTAGTGGTCAGCAGACCACCTACCTCAGGCTGTTAAGCCCTATACTCAGGCTAGGAGGACAGCCCTATCTCAGATCCACAAAAGATCCTACCTCAGAGCTTTGCAGTGCTCCTACACTCAGTGATCCGCAAGCCACCTACCTTAGCCTTATCTCTAAGGACTATAGCTCAGGATTTTCAGCCCTATAACTTCAGGCACAAGGACCTACTCTCAGAGTGCTGCAGCACTCCTACAACTCAGTACCCCTCCAGGTACATTCCTTAATGCCCCTCCAGGCACCTATAGCTCAGTGACAAGCTTGTCACCTACCTCAGGCTAAAGGCCCTACACTTAGAGAGCAGCACTCTCCTACCTCAGGCAATTAAGCCCTATAGCTCAGATCCACACTTGGATCCTACCTCAGTACCCCAGCAGGGCACCTACAGCTCAGTGACTAAATAGTCACCAACAACTCAAATTCAGGTAAATTGAATCCTACAGGATGAAGGTGGGTTGATGGATATTCTTGACACAAGAGATATTTCTCTATATCAAGCTTCTTGACTGAGATTCAACCCAATAATGATAACAGGAAATTATTTCCTGAGTCTACCTTCACTGAACTAAGATATACTTAGTCCAAACTATTTCCACAGCAACAAGTAATTACTTGTGCTGGAAGTTACTTGCAGAGCTATGTTCTGCCACTTCCTGAACTGTGACTGAAGCTCAGCACTAACTACTTCTTCACGACACCAAGGATTTTTCTTCTGGTCAAAGAAGTTATTGCAGCTAACTGTTGCTACCTGAGCTGAGAAAATCTCAGCTCTAACTTTGCAGACTAGGATAGATCTACCACTTCTCCTTTCCTGGGCTGAGGTGATTCTGCCCTAGCTTTGACTTCTGAGGAATAGTCCCCGGAGTCTTCCTTCAGCTTCTTCAAGCTTTCTTCTCTTCATAAATTCAAGATTAAAGATCTTCAGGTGCTTGTGTTGCTAGAACTGTGATGAACCTGCAGTAAGGGTCGGCCCTTAACTGCAACCTTTTCCCTCAGCGAAAATACTCTGAACAAGCTTGCTGGTGCAGGTGAGAATGACACCAACTATCTTGCTGTTGAAGGTCTTGATGCCAATAGCTAACTTGCTCTCTGTCTTGTAGACTCGAGCTTCCTATTCTTTAGCTTCACAACAATGGCGGAGAGGAAGAAATAACTTGTTTTCTTTTTTCCTTCAAAGAGAGTAATTTCCTATGTACGCCTCTTTTCTTTTATTGTTCTTTGGCCTAACGGCTCTTTGAGCAGTGGGCTCCATATAATTAATGGCCTGCAAAAACTTGCTTTAATCCCAACTGCCGTACAGTAGGTCTGCGGCAACATTTGTCACGTATAGTAGCCATCACACCACTAATTTGAATTATGTTGACTTATTGACTTGGAGACGTCATAAGTTGTGGACTTAGACAAAAATCAAAAACCATTAGTGTAACATACCATTTCCAACTAGACCCCTAAGAGTGGTTTTGGCCATGACTAGGTCATGACAAAATCCTAGGAAGCCAGAAATGGGCCAAGAGATAGAAAGTCAAGGTGAGGATCACCATGGTCTGCATATGGCACAACCTCATCACCAAACCTAGGGTTTGACCTTAGGGCTTCACCATGACTCCATGACCCCACCACAACATCACTAAACTATCAGAGGGTCCACTAGAGCCTTAAGGGTCCATTGGAGTCAACCCAAAGTGGCCAATTTGACCTAGGACCACCATAGGCCTAAATTGGGCAAGGTGCCCCAACAAAGGGCAGTTGGCCTCTAATGTGCCCAACCAACCTTGCCCAGGTCTTCCTAGACCTAAAGTGAGGTCAATGGGTCACTAAGGACACATTTGGGTCAGCCCTAGAGGCCAAGTTGACCCAAGTTAACTCAAACACATAATCTGGTCAAAGTACCCTTACTAAGGGTAGGTGACCTACAAAGTGCAAGGTAACCCTACATAACCCTTCCTAGAACTCAGGGGAAGCCAAGGGGTCACCAAGGACCCCTTGGGGTCAACCCAAATGGTCGTGTTGACCCAAGTCAACTCTAACCCCTAATTTGGTCAAAGTGCCCTAACTAAGGGTCAAGTGACCACCAAGGTGCCCAACCAACCTTACTCAGGGCTTCCTAAACCTAAAGTGAGGTCAATGGATCACTAGGGACCCATTGGAGTCAAACCTAGTGGCTAAGTTGACCCAAGTCAACTCAAGCCCCAAAGTGGTCAAAGTGCCCTTACCAAGGGTCAAGTGACCTCCAAGGTGCCAAGTTAACCCTACCCAACCCTACATAGACCTTAGGGGAGGCCAATGGGTCACCAAGGACCCAATAGGGTCAATCCAAATGATCAAATTGACCTAAGTCAACCCTAGCCTAAGCCAAGTCAAACCTAGCCCAAATGGGCTAACCCAAGCTCAAGCCATTTTTCCCTTAGACTAACATCACTTTTCATATCTTTTTTTATGATTAAGTGGGCTGGACATATCCTATGGAGTTTACCAGTCAACATGGGTGACTAGGAGAGAGAAAGGAGCTTCCCTTCATGATAATGGTGGAGAGAGAGAGTTGGGGAAGAAGAAAGGATGGGTTAGAACCGACCAAAGGAGGTCAACAACCATCCTTTATGGCTTCAATCAACTCCTCTAGGGAAGAGGAGTTGATTCCAGCCATTTCACGGCCACCAAGGGGTAGATTCAGCCCCCCACTCAACCTGAGCCACACTTTAATGGTGCTTGATGGGCATTGAAGAACCAGCAGCCCCCTCCCCAATTGTCCATTTAAACATCATCAGTGGGCAGAGGGGAACATTTTCGAGCTCTTACCTGGAGAGAACAGGCCATCCCACTGTGTTGTTGCTGAAGCCGAGCGCCGCCGCCATCGACAATGGAATCCCGCCGTTGCTCCCGCATTCAGGCCTCCAGGAAGGTCCTCCTCCACTCCTCCTCTCATGTATAGATCATAGCAATCACTAGGTCCAAGGCTCGGGCTCAATTGAGCCCAATCCAATTCGGGATTTCCATGGATTTTGGCCGAAAAGTCTCTTGCTAGAACCGCCGGAATTGAGCTTTCTGGCGGCCAAGCCACCGCCTGGCGACGGCCACCATCTCAACGGAGGTGGTGGTGGTGGTGGCCGGCCGGAGAAGTTGCCGGATCGCCGGCGGCAGCGCTTGGAAGTGGCTCCAGGCGGGATGAATCCCGGCTGTCGGCTCAAGGTGGAAGATGAATGGATCCCGTCCAGTGGTGCTTCAAGATTCGTGCTAATATGATATTAAAACTATAGTATAAATATTTTGATTATGTCATTTTGTCATAGATTTTTGTATTTAATGTTTTTAATTTTTAAAAATACCTAGGCCCACCTGGTGGGAAAACTTTCAATATGAACGGTGTAGCCCTATGGGTCTACTGCAATCCAAAATTGATTTGGACCAATTTGGACCTCTGGTTGGACCAAGGCACCCATTTTGGTGGGACCTACACCTAGGGCTAGGCAGATATTAAACTGAGTGCCCACACTTCATCCTTGGTCTAAATTAATTGAAAGTTTGGCAGGGAGTCCACCCTAGCTATACCAAGGGCCTGCCAAAAATTCAGAATTTTTAGAGACACTTTGCCTAAAGTTTTTACTTTTATTTAATAATGTATGGTATTTTAATTAAGTGGTCTAATGACCTCCAAACCCTCCCAAATTTTGGTGAGCGGTCCCTGGCATCAATATATAGCTCTGTACAAATTTGCAACTCATTTAAATTGGTTTTGGTTAGGGAATCACCAAACCCTAGTTTGGCCTTAAGGAGGTGTTTTTGATTAAAAGTGCACCATGGACCTAGGGTGGCCACCTCCCCTCAACAGAGGCAGAGGTTTTGGACACTGACTTAGTATGCCCAAAGTCACCCTCTTAAGGAAAATGGGATGACTTAAGCTTGATTTACCCTAGGGTTCAACCTCAAACACTAAGGAAGGACTTTTGGGGGTTGCGAAGGACATGGGGGCTAATGCCTTTGTATGACCTTGAAAACTCAGTAGAATTGAAGGTAGTGTAACCTAAGTTATCTAGAAGAAATCTTAGAGGACTGGGAGGAAGATAGGCACCTCAAAACCCTAACCCTAGTTCTAGGGTAGAAGCATATTTTGTAAATTCAGTCGCTAAACCTTATCTAAAGATTATGAAATTTGGGTAGAGTAAGTTTTAGACCATCTAGAGCCCCTGAAATTTTATTAGAATTTTATGAATTATATTTCTGGTACTTTATTTGTTAAATACCAAAAGGCACAATATGGTGTTTAATTAATATGATTATTCTGTTCATTTGAATCTGATGAAACTTGGTTAGAAGATAATCTAGGTCTAAGTGATTATCCCTGAATTTTGTTAAAATTTTTAATTGATTATATTTAGTACTCCCTTCACTAGTTTCAAAAAGGGGCTTCAGTGGAATAAAATTATTTATAGATGATATAAATGTTGAGAAATCATGGGACTTAGGTACCGAGGATTTCAGGCCAAAATATACTTGTAGGAATTTATTCATAATTTTTAGAGGGATGTTTACAGTACTTCCTTTACAAGTTCATAATATGGAGATTTTTGATAATTAATTTATTCAGAGAATACTTCTTGCAAAAAAATTATGAAACTTGTCCAATGCTACTGTTAAGGTTGTATCTGCATAGTATAATTAATTTATAATTTTTGGATGGATATTTTCTGTACTTGGTTCATAAACAGCGGAAGATAGTAAATATTGCTAAAATAGTTTTAGTGCCCTTTTTGTGATAGACAAATTGTGTTACTTTGGATTTACCATATTTAGATAACCTAATATTTATCATAATTTTGTTAGGCATCTTTCATGAGTACTTAGTGTAGTTCATGTTCAAACTGGTAGCCTTTGGAAGCTTTAAGGAAATTAATTAAATGCCAGATAAATTAGGAAAATTATAATTTCCTGGATTTAGTCTATTTGTGTCATGATAAGCCTCCAGTAAATAAGGTAGGCCATTTGAATGAGTACTTGGATTATCTCCTGTCCGGTCCGACATATAGCCTAGGATGGTCTGCATTTGGCAAGATGGGTAAATTGCAATAAGATACGATGGGACATGGTGGAGGAGTTAGTCATTTTGGATACATGTGGATGAGTTCACCATAGAAGAATAGGAAGAGTGGTGAGAAATTAGTTTGGCTAGAGTTTAGAGGCGCTCGGGTTCGACGAAAGATCGTCTTCCCCGAGGTGAGGTAGAGTCAAATCACCTAGGATTAGCCTATTATAATATGAGAAGGTAATGGGTAAGGGAATCAACCAATAATAAAAATAAGTATCTTGTGAAAGGGAACGCTGGGCGTAATCCCAACATAGTTCCTAATGCCCCTTGAGAGCCCTTCACAGGGAATACCGGGGGTAGTCCTGGGTTAACGTAAACTGCATTAACAAGCTGAAAAGAGTAACTTAGTAATTAGGGTTGCACATTTCACGAAACACAGATATCCTAGGAAGATAGTTGGGAGCTTCGACTTGGATAGTTAAGAGACGGACGGTTTGGTCTGGGGAGCATCAGCTCGATTATTTGAGACGGACATTTTGGTCCGGGGAACTTCGGCTCGGTTTTGAATACGATAAACTTGCATATGCATGAAAGGGAAGAAAATTAAGGTGGTGGGTCTTCGGTATTGGAGGGTCGATGCACCGACGCCAATACACTGACTCGGTAAGTGTGGTTAGAACTTCGCCAACAGAAGTCCGGTGCGCCAGCCGACAAGAGTACGCAGGAGTCCGCTTCGTGCACCAAGCATTGAGGCGTACGATAGGTCTGACCGGTAGTGCTTTACTGGTTTAGAGGTGGGCGAGGCCCAACCCACTGCTTCCGTCTGCCACTACGGAGGTATCCTGGGAGGTTATGGCTCCAGAAAGGGGGAACTAAAGGTCTGTGTGCACAGAGTCGGGTGTGTGTGTTGCACTTGCATGTTCCATCATACCCACTTACATGTCATAGTATAATCGATTCATTTAACCTCTGACACTTAATGTATAAGTGGAATGAGACGCTTATACATTAGGACCTGCAAAACGACCCCTTGGTCTATAAGCTTGTGTGGGCAAGTTTATAAATTAAGGTCAATTTTGATATATATTTACTGCTGTTTGTTAACCGACACCCCATCGTATAAATTGGTATGAAACTTTTTATACGATTGGAGCCTTGCAGAAAACCCCTTGGCTTATGTGTTCTCACATAAGTGAATGTTATTTTTCATATTTCATCTTATTGTCAATATCTATTATAGAATTGCTAGTATAGGTCTGCTGCCATCTGTTTTTGATTATTCTCCATCTTCAAGTCCTCCCATTTCTTCCTCTCTGCTCGGTGCCTAGGAGCCATGGGAGATGGGGTGGAGGATGATAGGGCTTAGTCTTTTAGACTAACGCTTTTCGAACCGCATCATTTAGGGGATCATGGAGCCCAACATGGAGGAGCAGCCCCAGAGACCGGTGCGCTTGGAGATGGGGCAGTCTAGCTACGGAGTTCATACAGCTGGGACCGTGAGTCTCGACCTTGAGTAGATTTTCTGCTTTTGCTTCTGCGTGAGTGATTTGTAGTGAGGACATGATCTACCGGGCATAAGCCCGTATTTTAGTACTCTGATATATTATTCTGTGGACACTCACTTCGTGGAGATTATCTTTATGATATGTGGTTTTTTGTGGACTGCTAGTTTGCGTTTACTTTGTTTTGCTACTTTTCTGTGATCGAATTGGCCGGCTGAATCGGCGATTTGTGGTGATGACCCTTCAGGGCGTGAAGGAGTCACCGTAAAATGGCAGTTCTGGGCCTAAGACCTCGGTGTTGAAAAAGAAAAAAAAGGTGGGGGGGGGGGGGGGTCTTACAAGTGGTATCAGAGCAAACCCCGATTGAAAAGTAACAGTCCAGAACCCCTGGGTCACCCCCACGCGAGTTTAGTTTGGGGACAAACTAAGCAGCAGAAGCAGTGGTGTGCCCATAAGGGGAATCACATGTAAAGTCCACCTTTTAATTAATTCCACTTGTTCATCAGCTAGCAATTGGAATTCTTTTTTTGTAGCCTGCAGCAAACCCTGCTCCCAGCAGGGAGCACCTCCAGCTACAAAAATCCCATCTTATAATTCTCTAGTCAACGAGTTAGACTCAACCCACTAGGTGACATGACTAACCACAATAACTTATTGTATGCCCTAGTCTGAAATAGACTTTGGGTTTGAACTTGGTTAAGCTAAGGAGATACCTAAAGAGAAGAAAGGAGGAGTATAACACGAGAATGGCTACCTAAGCCATAAACTAAGGTAGCCCTACGGTCCCTATCAAGGATTACTCGAATAGGAAGGACTGCTTTAAGGAGAATTGAGACCAATAATCCATTAGCAGAATGGTAGAAGACACATAGTCTCAACCCTCATACCAGTAACAAGATTACCTGGAGACAACCAACATGACAAGCACCGAGAGTCAGATAGGAATTCAAGTTCGAAAGAGACCCAATTGGGATTGGGAACATTTTGACCCGGATAAGGTTGTCGTAAATATGACTCGGAGGAGGGTTTAAAGTATGGAGTATATCAACAGATTCAGGTTGGAACCCCAAGTCAAAGATTGATGCCCTAGGGATTGTGCACCCAACTAGGATGGAAATAACATGGTAATATCAAAGATACTCAGCCCAAGACAGGTAGAGGCTTATCTTTTGTTTATTGGGGGATTATCTTTTGTTTATTAGGGGCATGTCTTTTGTTTATTGGGCAAATTAGTTACTGACTTGGGTTTCCCTTAGATCTCATTTAGAAAAGTTTGCGTCGTAAATATAGTGAAATGGATGTAAACCGTATTCAGTGCTACTCGGGCGTATTCGTAGGGATAAGAATCTGATTGCGAAGTGGAGATTTTATAGAGTTGTTGTCTACCTGTACAAACGAGAAATTTAATTATCAGAAGTTTGGTGTATCTCGGAACGTGTATCTCCCTGAAGTGAAGAAGGGCGTCATGAATTTTGTGATGCACGGTGAGGTCCGTCGCCCGATGAAGGTTAAGTGCAAGAACTTTTGGGAAACTATTACAGTCACTGCCCGGTTAGAGGGGAAGTTCGAGGATATAATTAGGGATTTTCATACACATGATTCCTCATCCGCACTCCGGGCATAATTATAATTGGAACATCAACGATAGACTTGCCGAGATATCTAGGGTCACCCTGACCCAAAAGAAAACTCTCGTAGGTGTTTCATAAGTTTTGTGAGTAGTTGTTCATTATCATGGTGTGCTCAAGATGATCGTGTTGAATCAGGATGGATAGTGTACGTCCAAGGAGAGAAGATCAGTCTAGGCTTATCTGGGCTCTCGGTCGACATTTAACACAACTCTCCACCCTTGTACGGAAGGAAATGCAGGACCCCGCTTTCTTGGATTCGGGACGAGGATCCGAAGGTGTTGGGATCAGATTTTGTTGAAGACACCGAGGCTCAGGTGAGGCTGATCAGAGATAGGATGTTAGAAGCGCAGAGCAGACAGGCTAAGTACTATGACGCCCGGCATTATCAGGCGGAGTTTCAAGTGGGGTACCGAGTGTTTCTGAAGATCTGGCCCATGCATGGAGTTTCACGGGTGCGTGGTCGGAAGAAGAAGCTCAGCCCAAGGTATATGGGCCCTTATAGGATCCTGGAGCGGATCGGACCCCTAGCTTACAGGCTGGAGTTGCCACCAGAGCTGGCAGACTTGCATGATGTGTTCCATATTTCCTCGCTCAAGAGGGCTCTACTACACCTGGAGCAGCATATTTTGACCACAGATGGACCGGTAGCTTCAGACCGGTCAGTTCTCTTAGAGTCGGTTCGGATCGATGACAAAGGAGTACGGATCTTGCGTCGCAAGAAAGTTCCGTTAGTCAAAGTTCTGTGGAGGAACCATGGACAGGAGGAGCATACCTGGGAACCGCAGGACCTGATGTGACAAAAGTACCCGGAGCTGTTCAGTCAGGTATACCTCACAACCCCTCAAGATGTTTTATTTATTTTCCTGCTTTAAACTAGCAATGCTGCTCCAGGAAGAGTAGAGGCTAATCTTTTGTTTAATGGGATCTTGTTTGCCAATTAGGCAAATTGGTCATAGATTTAGGTTTCCCTTTAAACCTAATTTAGCAAACATGGCGTCGTGATGGGATATTACAAGTTTCTTTTTTCGGTAGAAATTCCCGTAGGCTTAACCTTGATTTCGAGGATGAAATCTTTGTTTTGTTTATTGGGATTTGTAACATCCCATTTCCAACTAAACCCCTAAGAGTGGTTTTGGCCATGACTAGATCATGACAAAACCCTAGGAAGACAGAAATGAGCCAAAAGATAGAAAGCCAAGGTGAGGATCACCATGGTCTGCCTATGACACAACCTCATCACCAAACCTAGGGTTTGACCTTAGGGATTCACCATGACTCCATGACCCCACTACAACATCACTAACCTATCAGAGGGTCCACTAGAGCCTTAATGGTCCATTGGAGTCAACCCAAAGTGGCTAATTTGACCTAGGACCACCATAGGCCTAAATTGGGCAAGGTACCCTCACAAAGGGCAGTTGGCCTCTAATGTGCCCAACCAACCTTGCCCAGGTCTTCCTAGACCTAAAGTGAGGTCAATGGGTCACGAAGGACACATTGGGGTCAGCCCTAGAGGCCAAGTTGACCCAAGTCAACTCAAACCCCTAATCTGGTCAAAGTACCCTTACTAAGGGTAGGTGACCTCCAAAGTGAAAGGTAACCCTACATAACCCTTCCTAGACCTCAGGGGAAGCCAAGGGGTCACCAAGGACCCCTTGGGGTCAACCCAAATGGTCGTGTTGACCCAAGTCAACTCTAACCCCTAATTTGGTCATAGTGCCCTAACTAAGGGTCAAGTGACCACCAAGGTGCCCAACCAACCTTACTCAGGGCTTCCTAAACCTAAAGTGAGGTCAATGGGTCACTAGGGACCCATTGGAGTCAAATCTAGTGGCTAAGTTGACCCAAGTCAACTCAAGCCCCAAAGTGGTCAAAGTGCCCTTACCAAGGGTCAAGTGACCTCCAAGGTGCCAAGTTAACCCTACCCAAGCCTACATAGACCTTAGGGGAGGCCAATGGGTCACCAAGTACCCAATGGGGTCAACCCAAATGATCACATTGACCTAAGTCAACCCTAGCCAAAGCCATGTCAAACCTAGCCCAAATGGGCTAACCCAAGCTCAAGCCAATTTTTCCTTAGGCTAACATCACTTTTCATATCTTTTTTTATGATTAAGTGGGCTGCACATATCCTATGGAGTTGACCAGTCAACATGGGTGACTAGGAGAGAGAAAGGAGCTTCCCTTCATGATAATGGTGGAGAGAGAGAGAGTTGGGGAAGAAGAAAGGATGGGTTGGAACCGACCAAAGGAGGTCAACAACCATCCTTTATGGCTTCAATCAACTCCTCTAGGGAAGAGGAGTTGATTCCAGCTGTTTCCCGGCCACCAAGGGGTAGATTCAGCCCCCCCCCCCCCACTCAACCCGAGCCACACTTTAATGGTGCTTGATGGGCATTGAAGAACCAGCCGCCCCCTCCCCAATTGTCCATCTAAACATCATCAGTGGGTAGAGGGGAACATTTTTGAGCTCTTACCTGGAGGGAACAGGCCATCCCACTATGTTGTTGCAGAAGCCGAGCGCCGCCGCCATCGACAATGGCATGCCGCCGTTCCTCCCACATTCAGGCCGCCAGGAAGGTCCTCCTCCACTCCTCCTCTCATGTATAGATCATAGCAATCACTAGGTCCAAGGTTCGGGCTCAATTGAGCTCGATCCAATTCGGTATTTCCATGGATTTTGGCCGAAAAGTCTCTTGCTAGAACCGCCGGAATAGTGCTTTCTAGCGGCCAAACCGCCGCCTGGCGACGACCACCACCTCAACGGAGGTGGTGGTGGTGGCCGGCCGGGGAAGTGGCCGGATCGCCGGCGGCAGCGCTTGGAAGTGGCTCCAGGCGGGATGAATCCCGGCCGTCGGCTCAAGGTGGAAGATGAATGGATCCCGTCCAGTGGTGCTTCAAGATTCGTGCTAATATGATATTAAAATTATAGTATAAATATTTTGATTATGTCATTTTGTCACAGATTTCTATATTTAATGGTTTAATTTTTTAAAATACATAGGGCCACCTGGTGGGAAAACTGTCAATATGAAAGTTGTAGCCCTATGGGTCTACTACAATCCAAAATTGATTTGGACAAATTTGGCCCTCTGGTTAGACCATGGCACCCATTTTGGTGGGACCTACACCTAGGGCTAGGCAGACATTAAACTGAGTGCCCACACTTCATCCTTGGTCCAAATTAATTGAAATTTTGGCAGGGAGTCCACCCTAGCTATACCTAGGTCTGCCAAAAATTCAGAATTTTTAGAGATAGGTTGCCTAAAGTTTTTTACTTTTAGTTAATAATGCTAGGGTATTTTAATTAAGTGGTTTAATGACCTCCAAACCCTCCCAAATTTTGGTGAGTAATTACTTGAATCAATATATAGCTCTGTACAAAATTTCAACTCATTTAGATGGGTTTTGGTTAGGGAATCACCAAACCCTAGTTTGGACTTAAGGAGCTGTTTTTGATTAAAAGTGCACCATGGACCTAGGGTGGCCACCTCCCCTCAACAGAGGTAGAGATTTTGGACACTGACTTAGTATGCCAAAAGTCACCCTCTTAAGGAAAATGGGTTGACTTAAGCTTGATTTACCCTAGGGTTCAACCTCAAACCCTAAGGAAGGACTTTTGGGGGTTGTGAAGGACATGGGGGCTAATGCCTTTGTATGACCTTAAAAACTCAGTAGAATTGAAGGTAGTGTAACCTAAGTTATCTGGAAGAAATCTTAGAGGACTGGGAGGAAGGTAGGCACCTCAAAACCCTAACCCTAGTTCTAGGGTAGAAGCATATTTTGTAAATTCAGTCACTAAACCTTATCTAAAGATTATGAAATTTGGGTAGAGTAAGTTTTAGACCATCTAGAGCCCCTGGAATTTTATTAGAATTTTATGAATTATATTTCTGGTACTATATTTGTTAAATAGCAAAAGGCCCAAAATGGTATTTTAATTAACATGATTATTCTGTTCATTTGAATCTGATGAAACTTGGTCAGAAGATAATCTAGGTCTAAGTGATTATCTCTGAATTTTGTTACAATTTTTAATTGATTATATTTAGTACTCCCTTCACTAGTTTCAAAAAGGCACTTTGGTGGAATAAAATTATTTATAGATGATATTACTGTTGAAAAATCATGGAACTTAGGTACTGATGATTTCAGGCCAAAATATACTTGTAGGAAGTTATTCATAATTTTTAGAGGGATGTTTACAGTACTTCCTTTACAAGTCCATAATATGGAGATTTTTGATAATTAATTTATTCAGAGAATACTTCTTGCTAAAAAATTATGAAACCTAGCCAATGCTACTTTTAAGGCTGTATCTGTATAGTATAATTAATTTATAATTTTTGGATGGATATTTTCTGTACTTGGTTCATAAACAACGGAAGATAGTAAATATTGCTAAAATAGTTTTAGTGCCCTTTTTTTGATAGAAAAATTATGTTAATTTGGATTTACCATATTGAGATAACCTAATATTTATCATAATATTTTTAGGCATCTTGCATGAGTACTTAGGGTAGTTCATGTTCAAACTGGTAGCCTTTGGAATCTTTAAGGAAATTAATTAAATGCCAGATAAATTAGAAAAATTATAATTTCCTGGATTTAGTTTATTTGTGTCATGATACACCTCTAGTAATTAAGGTAGGCCATTTGGATGAGTACTTGGATTATCTCCTGTCTGGTCCGATATATAGCCTAGGATGGTCTGCATTTGGCAAGATGGGTAAATTGTAATAAGATACGATGGGACATGGTGGAGGAGCTAGTCATTTTGGATAGATGTGGATGAGTTCACCATAAAAGAATAGGAAGAGTGGTGAGAAATTGGTTTGGCTAGAGTTTAGAGGCGCTCGGGTTCGACGAAAGATCGTCTTCCCCAAGGTGAGGTAGAGTCAAATCACCTAGGATTAGCCTATTGTAATATGAGAAGGTAATGGGTAAGGGAATCAACCAATAATAAAAATAAGTACCTTGCGAAAGGGAACGCATGGCGTAATCCCCACATAATTCCTAGTGCCCTTGAGAGCCCTTCACAGGGAATGCCGGGGCAGTCCTTGGTTAACGTAAACTGTATTAACAAGCAGAAAAGAGTAACTTAGTAATTAGGGTTGCACATTTCACGAAACACAGATAGCACAGGAAGATAGTTGGGAGCTTCAGCTTGGATAGTTAAGAGACGGACGGTTTGGTTCGGGGAGCTTCGGCTCGATTGTTTGAGACGGACATTTTGGTTCAGGGAGCTTCGGCTCGGTTTTGAATACGATAAACTTGCATGTGCATGAAAGGAAAGAAAATTAAGGTGGTGGGTCTTCGGTATTGTAGAGTCGATACACCGACGCCAATACGCTGACTCGGCAAGTGTGGTTAGCACTTCGCCAACAGAAGTCCGGTGCGCCAGCCAGCAAGAGTACGCAGGAGTCCGCTTCGTGCACCAAGCGTTGATGCATAAGATAGGTCTGACCGGTAGTGCTTTACTGGTTTAGAGGTGGGCGAGGCCCAACCCACCGCTTCCGTCTGCCACTACGGAGGTATACTGGGAGGTTATGGCTCCAAAAAGGGGGAACTAAAGGTCTGTGTGCACAGAGTCGGGTGTGTGTGTTGCACTGGCATGTTCTATCATACCCACTTGCATGTCATAGCATAATCGATTCATTTAACCCCTGATACCTAATATATAAGTGGAATGAGACGCTTATACATTAGGACCTGCAAAACGACCCCTTGGTCTATAAGCTTGTGTGGGCAAGTTCATAAATTAAGGTCAATTTTGATATATATTTACTGCTGTTTGATAACCGACACCCCGACGTATAAATTGGTATGAGACTTTTTATATGATGGGAGCCTTGCTGAAGACCCCTTGGCTTATGTGTTCTCACATAAGTGAAGGTTACTTTTCATATTTCATCTTATTGTCAATATCTATTATAGAATTGCTAGTATAGGTCCGCTGCCATCTGTTTTTGATTATTCTCCACCTTCAAGTCCTCCCCATTCTTCCTCTCCGCTCGGTGCCTAGGAGCCATAAGGCAAGTGGTGGGGGATGATAGGGCTTAGTCTTTTAGACTAATAGTTTTCGAACCGCATCATTTAGGGGATCATGGAGCCCAGCATGGAGGAGTAGCCCCAGAGGCCGGTGCGCTTGGATATGGGGCAGTCTAGCTCCGGAGTTCATACAGTCGGGACCGTGAGTCTCGACCTTGAGTAGATTTTCTGATTTTGCTTTCGCATGTGTGATTTGTAGTGAGGACATGATGTACCGGACATAAGCCCGTATTTTAGTACTCTGATATATTATTCTGTGGACACTCCCTTCGTGGAGAGTATCTTTATGATATGTGATTTTCTGTGGACTGATAGTTTGCATTTACTTTGTTTTGCTACTTTTTTGTGATCGAATTGGCCGGCAGAATCAACACTTTGTGGTGATGACCCTTCAGGGCATGAAGGAGTCACCGCAAAATGGCGGTTCTGGGCCTAAGACCCCGGTGTTGAAAAAGAAAAAAAAAGGGGGTCTTACAATTAGCATAGACGTTGAGTGAGTAAGCATCACTCAATGTCAAAACACTTAGACAGATTTTCTGATTTTCACTCTCATGGCGTTGAGTGAGTAACCTTCACTCAATGCCAAAACACTTAGAATATAAATCTATTCCTAGGCATTGAGTGATTCAGCTTCACTCAACGCCAACTTGATTTATCAACTATCCGCTGCTTGGCGTTGAGTGTGTGAGCATCATGCAACGCTAAACTTCTTAGACAAGATTCTGTGCATACTAACCGTCGACAGCGTTGAGTGAGCAACCTCCACTCAATGCTTTTTGCATTAACCATTTTACTTCTTATATTATCTCAGCGCTTTCTTGTCCTCAGCTGAGACAAACACTTGTCTCAGCGGTTATGCTGAGACCAACACTTGTCTCAGCAGTTGTGCTGAGACAAACTCTTGTCTCAGTGGTTCTTTCCTCACAGCTGAGACTGTTTGCTGTCTCAGCAGTTTCTTCTCAGCGGATTTGCTGAGACCAACGTTTCCCTCAGCATATTTGCATTGAGCTTCTCAGTTGTCTCAGCTGTCTCAGCGCTTTTACATTGAGCTTCTCAGCTGATACTATGCTTTTGCCTTAGGCAAAATCTTCCTGCTTTTCTAGCATTGAGAGCATTGAGTGTGTCTTCATCACTCAATGCTTTTTGCCTTAGAAAAAAATATTTCTGCAATTTAGTTCAACTAACTGAACTGAGCTCGACGAATAGCGAGCTCAGCTCGACGAACTCTGAACTCAGTTTGACGAATTCTCTGAATTGAGTTCGACAAACTCAGAGTCTCAAACTCTGAACTTAGGTCAACGAATGGTATTCTCAGTTCGACGAACTCTAAACTCAGTTCGACGAATTTCTGAACTGAGTTCTACTAACAGCCTTTTGATGTATGGCGTTGAGTGTATCTTCACTCAACGTCTGTGGACTTAGATAGATTTCTATCAGCCCACAATATAGGTAAGAGTTCACCTGACCTGGCCACTTAGGCTACTTCCTGCCTTTCCAGCATCTTCACTTTGTGACCACTTGTCACATCACTTAGACAACCTGTCTTTCCAGCATCTTCACTTTGTGACCACTTGTCACATCACTTAGACAACCTGTCTAAACTTGTTCCATGGAACATCCTGTACATGACGAGCTTAATCCTGTACATGATGAGCTTAAACAACATCAAATACAACTATGCCCTTAGTGTTGCTGGAGATGCCTCTTCAAATCCAATCTTGGGAACATTGTGGGCAATGTACCCAACAAATATATCCTCAGATCTTCTATAATTTTTCTGATTTTTATTATCACTATCAGTTTGCGAACAGAGTTTTGAGAATCCGTCTTCAAAAGATTTAGTTAGAGGTTCTGAGAGTCTCCTTGAAAAAAGAATCAGATTGTATTGGTTAACGATCTCCTTATCAAAAGATCTAGTATTTGGTTCTAAGAGTCTTCTGATCAAAAGACTCCGACACTGTGATAGTAAATTCCTACCAAGAGGGTAGAAGAGTGGATGTACACAGATTTTGGGGAACCACTATAATTTTTTTGTCTTCTGTGACTTTGCATTTATCTATATTTATCTAGTTGTTGTGTTGTGAATCTATTTATCCACACTTATTTCTGGTTGATAGCTGATGCACATGCAAATATTATGAAATAATCTTAGTATTTGAAACAAATTTTTAATATTTTCCGACCCGTCTAGAGAAAATTCTGAGGTGTATTGCAACTGTTCTCCCATGTCAATTGGTATTAGAGGGACGTTGATCATTAAAAGGTTAATCTTGAGAAAATTAATCAATAAAAGGTTAACACCTTGTTTTTGTAAGGCTAAATGCGACAATGCAGGGACATCGAGGCCGCGAGAGGAGCCTATAGTGAGCAGTGCTACTGCTTCGGATCCCATGGGCATGGGAGTGTTCCTGACCATTTTTATCGCATGCTAGCAGAAGCAATGGTAGCGGCCCAAGCTGCGGCAGTGCCACTGGTTGTGACACCTGCAGTTCAGGTAACGACTCCTGTTACCCTGAATATGATGCCTCCTATACTGGGCGGAGGCTCCAAGCAGGCAGAGCTATTGGCTGAGAGAGGTTTCATTGGGCAAGGAGACCATCAGATGAAGTATTTCCCGAGTTTGAATCCACCAACATTCATGGGAGTTGGCACCCTGACTGATGCCGAAGATTGGTTGGTAAGGATTCAGGAACTCTTGAGAGTGGCAGAGACACCCGAGGACAAGCAGTTCCAATTTTGATGGCGACATTGTCCCGCCATTTGCTCGTGATGATGGTGATCGTTTGATTGTTGGCGATGATGTCCCGCCATTTGTTCGTGATGACATTGCAGATGGTGCTGACGAATTCTTTGGCGAGCTCCATGGCGACGCCAGGTCCATGCATTATGTTGATCGTCGTCATAACCGTACGTTTGAAGACTCAGATGAATGATGCCGCAACAATAATTTCGATGCATGCCATTGCCGCTAGAACGCCATCGCTGTGACAATTATTTTGCTACAACACCATCACCGCTACAACGCCATTGTCGCGATAATAATTTCGCTACAACGCCATAGCCTCTACAACGCCATCGCCGCGACAATAATGTAATAATTTAATATTATATTATATTTATTAATTTCCTTGTTGCATTGTTTTAATTTGAGAGTTTTTATTTCATGCATTTAGTTATTGTATTTATTATGTCATGTTTATGATGTGTGCATATAATCACCATATGTTTATTTTATTTGAATGGAGGAGATTGAGTGGTGTAGGCTATAAAAGGCCATGTTTATGAAGGATTTAGAAGAAGGAAGAATGAAAAGAAAACCTAGAATTCAAGCTTTGAATTTTCCCCCTCTTTCCTCTTTCCCTCTAAGGCAAATTTCGGCCCCTCCTTGTTCCTCCTCCACTCTTGGCCGCCGGCCTCATCTTCTTCCCCTCTCCTCCCTCCTGTCTTCTTCCCACAAAATCCTTTCTCCTCGCAACTATGAGCAACAAATCAAAGAACTCCTCCCCTTGAAGAATTCGGCCAACATCCTTTCCCCCTCCTTGGGTGATTTCGGTCAAGGACAACTCCGACGACGACGAACCTTCTCCGGCGTGAAGTAAGGAAGGTGGACGAGTTTCTCTCCGTTCGACGTGACTCCGGCGGACCCGTGGAAGAGCGAACCACTTTTTCATCGGAATCATCTATTCTGATTAGGGTAACAAAAATTACTACTCTTGTGTGATTCCCTCTTAGATAGATCTTGTGGTGGTTTTCTTTGGCATTGCTTGCGAACTTTTGACTTCGTCGTGGTTTTGATCTGAATGATATTGTTATCTTCTTTTGATCTATTTAAGTTCGCGAGGATTGACGGACCTCGTTTTCTTTTTGATGGGAGAGATCAACCATTTACGAATCATTTACTTTTGGTGGATCTCTTTTGGGACAACACACGCTCGAATGGATCGGGTTGATCCATTTTGCTTGAGAGAATATTGGTTCATCGCCTCTATTTGATCTCTCAGGGTGTAGAGAACCCGTGCATTAGTATTAGATTGATATTATTGTGAATCGGGTGCACTGCGTTTAAATTGTGCGAGCGTAGAATTGGAACGAGTGAGAATAATTCGGTGTCTTTGTCCGTTGTGGCTCATCAGGAGACGTAGCCAGCATCAATTTGGTATCAGAGTTAGGTTTATGTCAATTTCCTAATTGGCACCCTCAACGTTTTCTTAGGACGTCGACACACACCTGTCTTGCATGTTTATTTGTCAGAAAAGTACAAAATTTTTTTCTTCTGGTCTGCCAATAGCGGCCTAGTTTTTATTTTTCTGCAAAAATAATTCAAAAAAATTATTTAACGATCTCCTATTTATTTTCAGCAAGAAAATTTAAAAAATATATTTATTGTCTTAGTGGTTTAGCGAGAGCAATTCCATCTGTTTCAATTTTATAGGATTAGAGTCATTATTCCATTGCATGTGCACCAGATTTGAGTAGAAAATTTTCTGTCTCGTCACCACAAAAATGGCCCATGACGTTAACGATTCCCGATTCAAATCTTTTGGATCCATGTCAAATGTTAGAAAACCAGTTCATTCACCTATAATGAGTGAAATTAGGGACTTGCTTAGACAACTAACAGCTAACCAAGCGAGACCACCATCCCCTAGGCAACCCTACCATCATCAGGATCGTCGCCCTGAGCGAGAGGTTTACGTATCTAGGTCGTCTAGGAGCGTTGCTCCCACCTACGATGGGTTGGGAGGTCCTCAGATCTTCCTTAATTGGGTTGTTGGGATGGAACATTATTTCGAGCGTCTTTTTTTATGGGACCTCCACAAGGTCCCAGTGGTGAGCAAGAAGTTAGTGGGTCGAGCCCAGACTTTTTGGTTCAGCGAGGAAAGACGTATTGGGTCTCCTATAGGTTGGCCGATCATGAAGAGCGTCCTCACCGATCAGTATGCTCCCGCATGGATGTTTGATGAAGTGGCTACATTACGTCAGGGCACTGGACGCATATATGATGATAGGAGTGACATATTCCCTCAGGATAGACCCTTTCCCTAGGTTGGTAGATCTACCCATAACATACCTGCACCCACCTATTAAGGAAAGGAAAAGGTGAGGTCCCCTATCCCTAATTCTATACAAGTGACTGCTAGTACTGCCATGAGCCTGCAGGGTGAGAGTAGTCCTATCTGTAGAAGCAGACAGATGATTACGACATGTGAGTTTAGTGACCTATCTAAACTTGGCTCTATTGTGCGTCCTATTCTGAATACACCCGTAGTCCTTTTTGAGTCTCCCCCTGAGCTGCCTGATCTAGTTGTTGACTCTCCTGATGAGTCTGCGGTAGTGTCTAAGACTGAGTCCGCCACTGAGGGTGAGGCCGATTTAACTGATGAGCTTAGTGACGATGAGGAGTTTGGTTACCCTAATAACATGGAAGATGAACTCCCCTCTGAAGTGTCACCCCACGGGATTACTCAATCTACCCTCGACTTTATTCCTAATCCATCATCTATGGTATCTGAGGAATATTCTGATGATTCTAAGTTAATTGATGTATATATGGTGTTGGAAGATTTACCTTATGAGGTAATGTTATTTTTGGATGACCTAGCGCTGAGAACCCAAAAGATATTTCTTGGATGTTATCATCATTGCTTGAAACTCAATATGAATTAGAAATTTTGTTGGATTCGATTTTGCCCATTCCTGAGACATTTACTGATTCTGATTTGAATGATGTATCTAGTGTGTTGGAAGAATTTCCTAGTGAGGGAGTTGTGCTTTTGGATGACGTTATTGATGTAGACCTGGATGAGCGTCCTTTGATGTTGTCTCCATTGCATGAAGTTCAAGATCATTTTGATTCTCTCACGGGTGTGATTTTACCGACCCTCCCTCCCGCTCCATTGACCCAACTAGCACATATTTTAGGACACGAATTTGTTATATCTAGTCCAAGCCATTTGGTATTGTCTACGTTAGTAACCCCTCCATTGGACATGTCTCGTAAGATAGGTATTAGTGAGTTGATAGAATTCGTGTTCAGTCTCGTCACAAATTTTTGTAGTTTTTTATCTTTCAGACTTCCTATGAACAATCAATTCTCTGATTTTATGTTTACGATGAGGTCGTCTATTGTGACCATTTCAGATTTCTTAACAGGTTTGCCCATTGGTTTGCGTCCGCTAAACTTTCAATATAAATTAAATCGATTAAACCATTTAACACTGGTGCCACCTGATTTAATTTCGTTACCTCCAACGTATAAATCAAGTGATTTTGCACAAGAATTCGCTCTCCAAATTCACAATTTACATAAACACATTCATAAAACGTTAGTCGCCCAATATGCGTTTTATATATCTCATGCTAACGTACATAGAAGAGTGTCTCACTTTAATGTTAATGATTTGGTCTTGGCGCGTCTCATCCCTGAATGGTTGCCTTCAGGCTCCATAAAAAAGTTAGCGAATCGGCGAGCTAGTCCTTTCCGAATTTTAAAGAGGTTAGAAGAAAATGCATATCTTTTGGAGATATCCAATAATTGGGGTATATACCTCATTTTCAATGTTTCAGATTTAACTCCTTGTGTTTCTCCACCACTTGAATTATCTGGCTCTCCGTTTATTTCATCCACTATGTTTTCTAATGAGTTGAGGGGTGAGCTGGGTCCTGGATCGCTCTCTCTTCCGATTTCCACTGGAGGTATGTTGAATGTGGATGTTGAAACTTTTTCACCTTCATTGACTAATGCTTTTCCAAGGTTCCCGAAGACCTTCTTTTTGCCTGACAGGTGCTATTTGATGTGGCATGATCACACTACTGCAACTTGGATTGTGGGGACAGATTTGCCCCATGTTGCTGCTGCTTTCGACTGTTCTCCCCTCACGGGCCACTCATCGGTGATGAGTAATTTTGAGTGGGGGATGATTGATGGCGACGTTGTCCCGCCATTTGCTCGTGATGATTGTGACCGTTTGATTGGTGGCGATGATGTCCTTCCATTTGTTCGTGATGACATTGCAGATGGTGCTGACGAGTTCTTTGGCGAGCTCCATGGCAATGCTGGGTCCATGCATTATGTTGATCGTCGCTGCAACCGTACGTTTGAAGACTCGGATGGATGATGCCGCAATAATAATTTCGATGCACGCCATCGCCGCTACAACGCCATCGCCGTGACAATTATTTTGCTACAACACCATCGCCGCTACAACGCCATCGTCATGATAATAATTTCGGTACAACGCCATCACCGCTACAACGCCATCGCCGCGACAATAATCTAATAATTATAATATTATATTATATTTATTAATTTTCTTATTGCATTGTATTAATTTGAGAGTTTTTATTTCATGCATTTAGTTATTGTATTTGTTATGTCATGTTTATGATGTGTGCATATAATCATCATATGTTTATTTTATTTGAATGAAGGAGATTGAGTGATGTAGGCTATAAAAGACCATGTTTATGAAGGATTTAGAAGAGGGAAGAATGAAAAGAAAAACCTAGAATTCAAACTTTGAATTTTCCCCCTCTTTCCTCTTTCCCTCTAAGGCAAATTTCGGCCCCTCCTTATTCCTCCTCCTCTCTTGGCCGCCGGCCTCATATTCTTCCCCTCTCCTCCCTCCTCTCTTCTTCTCCACAAAATCCTTTCTCCTCTCCACTACGAGCAACAAATCAAAGAACTCTTCCCCTTGAAGAATTCAGCCAACATCCTTTCCCCCTCTTTGGGTGATTTCGGTCAAGGACAACAACTCTGGCCACGACGAACCTTCTCCGCGTGAAGCAAGGATGGTGGACGAGTTTCTCTTCGTTCGGCGTGACTCCGGTGGAGCCGTGGAAGAGCGAACCAATTTTTCATCGGAATCATCTATTTCGATTGGGGTAACGAAAATTACTACTCTTGTGTGATTCCCTCTTAGATAAATCTTGTGGTGGTTTTCTTTGGCGTTGCTTGCAAACTTTTGACTTCGTCGTGGTTTTGATCCGAATGATATTGTTATCTTCTTTTGATCTATTTAAGTTCGTGAGGATTGACGGACCTCGTTTTCTTTTTGTTGGGAGAGATCTACCATTTTCGAATCGTTTACTTTTGGTGGATCTCTTTCGGTACAACACACGCTCGAACGGATCGGGTCGATCTATTTTGTTTGAGAGAATATTGGTTCATCGCCTCTATTTGATCTCTAAGGGTGTAGCAAACCCATGCGTTAGCATTAGATTGATAGTATTGTGAATCGGGTGCGCTGCGTTTAAATTGTGCGAGCGTAGAATTGGAACGAGTGAGAACAATTCGGTGTCTTTGCCCGTTGCGGCTTCTCAGGAGACGTAGCCTGCATCAAGTTTGCCACCTTTATGTTGGAAGGTTACGCAAAGCTGTGGTGGGTGAGCCATAGAGGCCGTCAGTTTTTCGGTCGCACCCCATCCATAAATGAGTTCGCTAGCGTATTCCTGAAGAGATATATCCCCTCTTCGACGATGTTATCCCTTCATAGGCAATTTCTGCATTTAGTGCAATGTAATAGGACAATGGACGAGTACCTGTAGGAGTTTACTCGATTAGGTCATTATACGGGGATGACCATGGTGGATGATAAAGATTGGGATAACCTCTTCTACCATTGGTTGAGAGAGAACCTGAGGTAACCGCTCATAGACCTGAATAATATACGATTCAATGAGTTGGTTGATGCTGCTAGGATGTTGGAAATCGACATGGAGCGAACTCAATGCCATAAGGGACTTATAGTGAAGCATGAAGAAGGAAAGTCTTCTTAGTCACAGTAGAAGTAAAAAGGGAGTAAGTGGAAGAATAAGCCTCGTCCCTTCAAGACAGGTGAGAAGAGCGGTGCTATGTTGGGAGAGTCCCGTTTCAAGGGAACACTGACGTGCTTTTAGTGTGGAAAGTTTGGCCGCATAGCTCAAAATTGTATCGAGGGTGGTGTTGAGCTATATCTGAGGCAAGAGCAGTCAGTGCGTTCCGGTCCTAGTTATGCGGAAAAGGGGAAAGCAGCGGAGTCAAGTGCTTCATATTTCGCTCTAGTGCAACCAAAAGCTTACAACCTTAGACAGCAAGTAGAGATTCGTTAGCCCAATGTGGTGACAGGTATGAATGGTTTGAGTTTGTTTACTAGTTTAAAACTATTCACAACCTTTTGTGTTTGTTGCATGTATGCTAGGTTTCATGCTATCTTCTAGCTACCCCACTAGAGTGTTGTTCGATAAAGGAGTGTCGCACTCCTTTCTCGCATAAATCTATATCCGGAGAATTTTTGTTGAGTCCTTTGTGGCGGATGCAACACTTAGTGTGCGCATGCCCGATGGGTCAGTCATGACCACCAGGAAGTAGGGGAGCATTATTTTGAGAATAGGTGAAGTTGATTTCGTGTTGGTGGTGGTAATTTTGTCATTAGCCGAGTTTGACGTGATCTTAGGGATGGACTAGCTTGCGGAACAATGGGCTAGTATTGACTTCCAAATTAAGGTGGTGACGCTACAAAGCATGGGAAAAGAGGAGGCCAAGTTTGAGGGCCTTGGAGGAGTGAACTGCTCGCTAATTTCAGCAATGCTATTGGTACATGTAGTGAACCAGGGAGGTAAAGCGTTCATAGCTCTGTTGGAAGTTCACTCCACAAAGTTAGCAATCAGTGATGTGCCCGTTGTGTTAGAGTTGCTCAATGTGTTCCCCGAGGAGCTTCCAGGATCACCTCCTCAGCGCGAGATCGACTTCAAGATTGAATTGGTACCCGGAGCAAGGACGGTGCCGCGTGCTGCATTTTGGATGGCACCAAAAGAGTTGTCCGAGATCATAATTTAGCTACATGACTTGTTGAAGCAAGGGTACATTAGGCCCAGCTCATCATCATGGAGTGTGTAACATGTAACACCCTTATCCATCACATAACATATAACAGTAGGTCTGGCCGGGGCCCGATGCCAAATACTATGGGCAGACCAAGGTATTACTAATTGAAACCATTATCCGATACAACGTATCCTAACACAGAGTACATTCTAGCGGAAGAAATTTTAAAGGTTATAAAACAGAACCCATACTAACATGAATGTCCACTAAATAGAGAAATAGGAATGAGTGCTAAAAATACACAAAAGCATAGTCATGGCCTTATGGCCTTACAGGGTTTACTCAAAAGTTAATGTTTTACAAACATCGATATGCAGGTCAGCCACACATGAACTGTAAGGTAAACACTAGCTATTCGCTTTGGCCTTTGAGGCCGGCATAGCTATTTGGGGCTCCAACCCGCTATTTACCACTCGGCTCCGATGCACCTGCAAGCAACATCCCACCACAACGGTCGGAAATAAAATCAACGGTCAGCATTAGCTGACCAAATTATAACGAACCTACCCCTTGCTTAGGGTGGAGGTGTACCATCCATGCAGTCATTAGTATCAACAATAATAAGGCAACAGAAAGTGCAAGCTAAGAAACATTTACCACAGGTGTTGGCACAGCCGACCACACGCCTCGTGCACTCAGGGCATATTATCGGTGTGCCGAGATTTCAGGCCACACCACCGTTCTCACAACGGCACCTATGAGCATTAAAAGACTTCCCAGGGCCGTAGCCAATGTCTCTCTCTCTCTATGCTATGACAAAGTCATGGCGCTCCCTACCGGATACAAGCTAATGACTCACTCCAAGTCGAACGCTATAGAGTGGGTGCATTTCAGCCGATGCCCATTGCTCACACCGTCATGCACCGAAAGCCGAAACCTTCATGGCGTATATATGACGCGGGTTTAGCGTCCCCTTTCCCATTCCAACAAGCATAACCAAGTTATGCCCAAGGCTGGCACACACGGCCACCAAAGCTGAGCAGATTAAGCTCTCGCTCCAACATACGACCCCCAGGTCTCCCCGAGACAGGCCTCACATCAATAGCCCTCAAGTCTCAATGAGACAGGCTTCTTAACAATGCATAACTCACTGGGAGATACCACCGGGTGTAGTACTACCGCTGCACGGTAGGGGTAAGACTGTCGCTTCTCCCCCTTTACTCGGGTGTTATCTTGGAGACTACCTCCAGTACTCTTACTGTAGTCATCTACACACCCCATGACTCCAAAATCTACAAGATTAACACGGAGTCTTCTCCGACATCCAAAGGATATAAACATAACCAATCCAGACCAACCCGTCCTGATGGTATTCACACAACATGCCTATTTCGTACTTCAATTACAGATCTAAATGCAAAACTACGGGGATATATTGTATCCACTCGAAGGAAAACCTCACGCTCACCACACACTCACGTGAGAGGGTTTCCTATGCAAAAAGGAAGATGACTTCACATGCCCAAATTGAGAATCGTTACCCTTTGCGCTCTCTTTGGTACCATGCCAAAGATCTAGAGGAATAAATGAGACCGTAACGACCTTGCCTCCACAAATCTAGACTTGGCTTGCGAATCAGTACTTCAGAACTTCAACGACGGCAAGATTTACCCTCCGACGTCCCTGCTCCACCTCCAGGAACTCATGCCAACTCCAAAACTAGAAGAAAAATGAAGTGAAATGACTAAACATGCATATATACCGAGCTGCCGCCGCGCGGTAACAAGCTACAGCCGCACGGTACCACCCAAACTCTCAAATCACATGCCGACACGTGGCGACGTCTTTTCGGTCTCGCTACCTCCGCGTGATAGGGCGCTAATGCCGCGCGATAGTGGACGTCGGTTACGACTACTATCGCTGCATGCTAGCTTCTACCACCACGCGGTAGGATCTCGAGATCCATGTCAATTAAATTGACTTGTCTATCGCTAGGGGTAACACTATCGCCGGGCGATAGCTTCCCGAGAGGTCTGCTAGATTAAATCCCTGTCTACCACTGCACGGTAACAACTTTCCGCCGCACGGTAACATCGAGAACTCGACGTCCTCTCGAGAGCTCGACGAAAACCCTGGAGCTACCGCTGCGTGGTAACTGGCTACCGCCGGACGATAACCCCCCGAGAAGCATCTCTGCCTTAGGAAATTCAGGGCGTTTCATAATACCCCAAAAATAGAAACAGAACTTTTGATAGCTATTGTCAGACGATAGTGGGTGTCACTGGCGATAGCGATAGCACTCGACCCGCTCGACGCTTTCAAGCGTTGAGTAATCTCGAAGAATCATTGTGTACGAGACTATCGCGTGACGATAGTGGGTATCGCGCAGCGATACCACTCAACGCACTCAAGGCTTTCAACGAAGTGTTGAGTAGACTCAAAATGCTTGATGCTTTCGACGGATCATCGAGTGAGCTATCGTGTGGCGACAGTGGGTATCGCTGGGCGATACTACCACGTATGGCTTGACACGTGTCAGATGGCCGATCGACGGCCGAAGAGCAGTGGTTGACTAGGGTCAAGGAGGTTACGATCGCAATCGCTAGGCGATAGACGATATTGCACCGTGATATCATTTTGTTTGACTATTTAGCTGAAATCATGTCCTTTTATTCCTTTTTAAGAACTGATCATGTGGTTGGGGTTAATCCCGAGGCCACTTAAGTAGAGGAAGGGGTAAAAGAGAAGTCATTTCTCTTCTTCTTTCTCTCTCTCCTCCTTTCATTATTATCTTAAGTGAAAAGAGCTAAGGAAGAAGGCTGAGGCTGAGCATGAAAAGCTTGGTGAAGGAGATCTAGTGGACAGAATCAAAATCTGAGGCTAGATCCGTGAATATAAAAGAGAGGTGTTCCTTTCCAATTGGATAGAAAGCTTCGCCATGGCTCCGAAATGGATTATGAGGGTAACAATCTTCCTTCTTGGACAAGTGAAGTTCTCCTTTTTGCATATACATGGAATTACCCACCAAAAGGTGGAGAATCAAGGGAATTCTGATGGGTCAATACGTAGTATCCCCGGATTTGGTTTTGCATATAGATACAGAAATTACAGTACGGAATATGCATGATGTTTGAAGCCCATCCGGACAGGTTTGTCTGGATTTATGATATTTGTTTTGCATGTCGGAGAAGACTCCGAGTATAAACGGGTATTTTATGGAGTCTGTAGGTTGTACCTGTGAAGTGAGACTAGTAGGAAGTAATGGAGGTGTTCTCTAGGAAAATACCCAGAAAATACCACAGTTTGCATAACTGTTGGATATTGTCAGGCGATAGTGAGTATCGCTGGAAATAGCTCTTGGTGAGTTATGATTGCTGTGAATGACCAATGTTTTGGCACTGCAGGATGCTGTAGGGTTTTGGCTGGAAAGAAGTTCCAGTTATGGCTATTTCTGGAGATAAAAGAGAGTTCTGTCGCTAACGCTAGGCGATAGTGACCATCACTGGTGATAGCTTCTAGATAGCATTTTATTGATGAAGCTAGCCTCTCGGAGACCGTATGGCTAATGTGAGCTGCGAGCTCTTAAAAGGCTAGTGAACTGAACGGGAAAAGGGAGGCTGACTCGCGTTCGTCAATGACATGGCGATTTGAGCAATAGGAAGAGTGCTGAACCGTACCCGCGTTATGTTAGTCTGGGCTAGATTGCCTAAAGTAATTTGCTTTTGTCGTTGACATAATGAGAGTCTTGGGCCCCGTGCCGGAAAGGTTGAAATACTCAAGTAAACCATCAAGTCCGGCACTGTGGATGGTGGTGGGACCCAGAGAAGTTCGGTACACCGAGAATGTGCCCTGATTGCATGGAATATTTGGCCATTGAGGCACTTGTTTATGATATATTGAATGGCGCTTGAGTGCACCTCCTTGTGATATATCTGTTGTATTAATGCTATGCTTGCAGGGAAGGAATACTACTTCCCCGGGAATGGGGTAGGGTCATTATAAATTGGTCAGTTGAAAGTTGACCGTTGACTTGTTTGTCGCCCTTGTGTTGGATTGTCCCCGTGCAGGTGCTGGAGTACAGTGCGGTAAATAGTGGGTAGCTGCCCTTGTAGCTATGTCGGCCCTCGAATGCCAAGTGAAGGCTTTTTAGTGTTTTCATGTGTGGCCGGCCTGCGTGCTGATGTCTGTAAAGCACATTGCTAAAGTACAATTGTAAGGCCTTAAGGCCGTAACATTTTGTGTATTTTGTAAACATTCCTGTTATTTATATATATATTGGACATTAGTATGTACTTGAGTTCAAAAATTAACCCTTAAGCTTCCGCTAGAAAGCTCTGAGTTATGATTCATGTAGTTTTTGATATTAATATGTAACTCCATCGTCTGTCTGTGGAATATGACGTGGGTCCCCGACCGTACCGTCTGTTATATTTCATGTGACGGATGGAGGTGTTACAAGTTTGGTATCAGCTTGTCTTGGTTTTCCATCTCCGAATTCATTGTCGAATTCTTTTGAGGGTTGGCGAGCGCGTGTTTGTGCTTACCGTTATAACACAAAATGAACTCAAAAATATCCACTTAGGAATGAAAATACACATGTTTATGGAACCTGCGCATTACTATTAGTCATTGTTTGCTGCTGAGTGATCGCTAAATTGTGTATTTTATACTTATAGGTGACTATAAGTGGTACGAGGCAGTTTGAACCCAACATTCTGTCGAGAGTGCGACACCAGCTGATGTGCCCACACCTCCTCCTTTTATGGCAACATTGCGCTTGGTTGCTGAGGCAGTATTTGCAATGATGAATGCACAGTCGATTGGGCAGGTGCAACCTACGATAGTACAATTTCAGGTTGGTGTAGCCGAGCCAGTAACAGCTAAGCAAGTGCCTGCTAAGGCTTTGGTGGATAAGCGAGCGACTGAATGACAACTGAAGCATTTTATGAGCTTTAGTCCTCCTATATTTACGGGTGCAGGATCCCCAACGCAGTCAGAGGACTGGATTTCTCATGTCAAGAGGATATTAACGACAATAAAGATATAGGAGGGGCAGAAGGTCACCTTGGTCACTTTCCTATTGGAAGGAGAGGCTAGGCTTTGGTAGGATGAGTTGGAGTTACACCACTTCGCGGGCATACAACTATCAGAGGTCTCGATGAAGTAGTTTTCGAGACTGTTCTTAGCAAAGCATCTGCCGTCGTCGCAGCGAATTGCCATGGAAAATGAGTTCCAGTGGTTGACTCAGGGCGAGGGTAGTGTTGATGACTACCTGCATGATTTTACCAAGTTGAGGCGATATGTGGGATCTACTTTTTCTGACGAAGAGCATAAGACCAATAGGTTCTACGAGGGACTGTAGGATGAGCTGAGGTTATTGCCCTCAGGTCCGATGAACCATGGGTTTCTAGTGTTGGTTAATACGGCTTGATAGTTAGAAAAGGACATGAAGAAGGTGCAGGGTAAGAGGGACTTGGGTGTGATAAAGCACGAGTTCAAAGTGTCGCATCCTACAAAATTTGAATACCAAAATAGGTGGACAACAAAGTACAAGCCTTCTGGACAAGCTTCATTTATGGCTATTTCTGGAGCAACGTCAGGGAGAGGTCCGCTCAAGTGTTACACTTGTGGTAAACCTAGAAATTCTTCCCGTGAATGCCCCAGTGGCCTTCCAAAGAAGGACAAAATGGCAGGAGCATCTTATGCTGAAAAGGGATAGGTGGTGGAGTTCACTGCGTCCCAATATGCTCTAGCTCAGCCGAGGGTGTATAATCTTGGACAACATGAGGCCATCAAATAAGCTGATGTTGTCACAGGTATGAATAGTATATAATTTTCATGTTTTATATACTTTATACCTTGTGAATTGCCTGTGTATAACATGATATATATAGGCTTTGTCCTTATTTTGGACTGTCCGACGAGTGCACTATTCGATACAGGTGCTTCACATTCGTTTCTATCTAAGGACTTCATATCGCGGATCAGAGTCCCCACTCTAATGTCGACAGATAGACTAAAGGTGTTGTTACCTAACAGATGCTTGATGCGTGCGGATGGGTCTTATTGTCTTGAGGTGCGGATAAGAAGTCGGGATTTTTGATTGGAAGCGTCTATGCTGCCGATATGTGAGTTCGATGTAATATTTGGTATGGACTGGCTCTCGAAGCAGTGTACTTGTATAGATTGCAACTCAAAGGAAGTCACCCTGGGACATACCACCAAACAAGAGACTAAATTTGTTGGTATGCAAGGATCGAGCAAGATATTGATGTCTACTCTCCAGGTAGTCAAGGCTATTCTGAAGGGCGAGAAGTTGTTCTTCATGATGTTGGAGGCTGTTGAGCCGATGTCCAGATTGAGTGACGTTCCTATTGTATCAGAGTACGCAGATGTGTTTACTAAGGATCTCCCTGGGCTTCCACCCCAGCGGGAGATTGACTTTGCTATAGAGTTAGTGCCAGGTGCGAAACACATGGCCTGCTCGCCGTACCATGTTGTGCCAAAGGAGATGTTAGAACTAAAGGTTATTGCTTATGGATCATGCCAGTTGAAAGTGCACGATCAAAATTATCTAGTCAACGATTTGGAGTTAGCGGCTGTGATTTTTGCACTTAAACTGTGGTGTCATTATTTATATGGCGTGAAAGTTGACATCTTTTTGGACCATAAGAGCCTTAAGTACTTAATAGATCAGAAGGATTTGAATATGCGATAGCGGAGGTGGATGGAGTCCATCGGGGACTACACCTTCTAGATACACTATACTCCTAGAAAGGGAAATGTGGTTGTAGATGCCTTGAGTCCGCGGACTCCGGTAATGGCAAGTTGGTTGCAGATGCATAATAAGCATCTAATCCAGGAGTTGGAGGCCTTAGATATTTCTTGTGTTGACAAGAATACAAATGCAAATGCGTGCCTGAACTGGACGGAGTTACATTATGACCTTACATACAGGGTTCGACGAGCAACAAAACTCGATGAGAGTATGAAACATTATGCAGTGGATGGGTCCAATTCCCAATTCTCCTTGGATGAAGGTCTTTTGAGAAAGGATGGTCATTTGTGCATCCCGAATGTGAGAAAATTACAAGAGAAATTGATGTATGAGGCACATTATACAAAGTACTCAATGCACCCATGAAGCATAAAGATGTACCAGGACATAAAAAGTTGTTCTGGTGGCCGGGTCTGAAGAAAGACATAGCTCTTTATGTGGCAAAGTGCCAAACTTGTGCCCTAATGAAAGCAAAAGGTCAGAAGCCTGGCAGATTCCTGAAGTCATTACTGATTATGGTATGGAAGTTCGATGATATCTCAATAGATTTCATGATGGATTGTCGAGATCACAGAGCGGGAATGATGCTGTGTGGGTGATCGTTGACCCACTGACAAAGGCATCACACTTCATAACGAACAAGAAGGACAATTCAATTTAAAAGTTGGCTAAGTTGCACGTGGACAATATAGTACGATTGCACGGTGTGCCCCATAACATCATTAGTGACCGAGATGAGTGCTTTACTTCGAGTGATTGGAGACTAATCCACCAGTTGTAGGGTACTCAACTGAAGATCAGTACGACCTTTCATCCGCAAACGGATGGTCAGACCGAGAGGACCAATAGGGCAATGGAGGTTATACTCCAGATGTGCGCCATGGATTTTAGGAAGAGGTGGGAGGACCATCTCTATATGATCGAGTTTGCCTATAATAATAGCTATCAAGCTAGCATTCAGAAGACGCCCTTCGAAGCTTTATACGGTAGGTAGTGTCGTACTCCTTTAGCTTGGGCAAAAACATGCGAATCAAAATTGTATAAGCGTAAGGAGGTTGAAGATGCAAATTCGACTATACGCTTGATACGTGAGCGGTAATTGGTAACCTAGGATAGGCAAGCAACGTACTACAACGCAAAACACCGATACGCGGAGTTTGTAGTGGGCGATTGGGTATATTTGAAGATCAAGCCATTCAAAGGCGTGTCCAGGATTCGGCGCCTGAAAAACTTGGGTCCGAGGTATCTTGGTCCATTTGAAGTGGTTGAACAAGTTGGAGAAGCTGCCTATCGGTTAACTCTTTCGACGGAGCTATGTGGCTTGCATGATGTGTTTCACATATCGGTGCTGCGAAAAGCTGTGAAAGAGCCAACTAAAATAATTGCAGATGATCAAATACCGGTCGATAGTGGGCTAACAATGAAGGTTAGGCCCATTCAGATCGAGAATAAAGAAATCAAGCAGCTACAGAACAAGACAATCGAGATGGTCAAATTCCGTTGGGACAATTGTGGCCAAGAAGAACTGACATGAGAGCATGAGAAAACCATGCGTGATGAATTTCCCAAGTTGTTTGTAAATTAATGTTGTAACATTGTTTTGTGAAAGTTAAATATATTGTAACATATTAGTTGATGTTTTTATTAACAACAATGAGTAAATTTTGGGACTAAATTAATGTAAGTAGAGGAGATTTGTAACACCCCAAAAATGAAAACAGAACTGTTGATAGTTATTGCCGTGCGACAGTGGGTATCGCTTGCAATAACAATAACACTCGACCCACTCGATGCTTTCAAGCATTGAGTAAACTCAAAGAATCATTGAGCAAGATACAATCGCATGGCAATAGTGGGTATCATACGTTAATACCACTCAACACACTCAACTCTTTGAATGAAGCGTTTAGTAGACTCAATGCACTCGACTCTTTTGACAAATCATCGAGTGAGCTATCATGTGGCAATAGTGGGTATTGTTGGGCGATACTGCCACGCATGGCTTGACATGTGTCAGATGGCTGGTCGGCGGTTGTAGAGCGGTGGTTGACTAGGGTACACCATGAAGTCCGAGAAGGTCGAGGGTGGTGGGACCCGGAAACGTCCTGTACACCAAGAATGTGCCCTGAGTGCACAAAACATTTGGCCGTTGAGGCACTCGTTTGTGATATATTGAATGGTGCTTGAGTGTACCTCCTTGTGATATATCTGTTATATTAATGATATGCCTATAGGGAAGGAATACCGTTGCCCTGGGAATGGGGTAGGGTCATTATAAATTAGTCGGCTGAAAGCTGACCGTTGCCTTATTTGCTGCACTTATGTCCTCGTGCAGGTGCTGGAGAGCCGAGCGGGAAATAACGGGTGGCTGCCCTTGTTGCTATTCCTGTAATATTCTGTTTCATGCTAGGCCCCTCGCACATGTTTGGAGTCAAGGGAGTTGACTCGGGCTCGGGTTGCGCCAGAATCGACAAGTAAAATTCCTCGGATACCGTCACGGATATCCGACGAATTCATCGAGTATGGCTTGTGAGTTGAGACCAATACTATTTGTCCATTATTGTCACCAATTAGGCTGAGGCATTGAGTGGACTCAACACCACTCAATGAATGTTGACTTAGAATATTTCTGGAAACTGCAGGCATCGAGTGCGTTGAGTGCACTCGACGTCATTCGAATAATTATGCTGAGGCGTTGAGTGGACTCAACACCACTCAATTCAATTTTACTTAGAAAATATCTGGGATGATTGGCATTGAGTGCATTGAGTGCACTCGATGACATTAGCTAAAAGGCATAGAGTGCGCTGAGTGCACTCGACGACACTTAACGCTTTTACTTAGAATTATACTTAGAACTATGGCGTAGAATGCGTTGAGTGCACTCAACGATTCGTCGAGTAAAGAAGGCACACTCGATGATTTTAACTTAGGAAGTACTGTACTTATATATTGTGTTGAGCGGTCACGACAAATCTCGACGATTCGTCGAGTAAGTTTATGATACTCGACGATTTGTCGAGTAAGGGTTGCTTACTTGACGACTTTGTCTTATTGGATTTTCTAGCGCAGTCTGCTTGCTGTCACATGCCTGGTCTGAACTAGAATTTGGGGATTGGCTCATATTAACTTATTTGGATCGGTCTATTCGATAAGATTTAATTTTAATAATAATGAGCGGTCCAATATCAGGCCGACAGGTGGCAAGGCAGTTAACCCTAATTTCACATTATAAAAGGTGACTTACGGGAAACCCTAGTCGCCACTTCACCATTTTTGCCAAGCATTACTATGCAACCCCGACGAAAGTGGAAGTAACAGCAAGAGATGCCAGAGTCGGATTTTTCTGGAGGAAAAGTCTTCCCTTCTCTTCCCCGTAAAGAACAACACCAACAACAGGAAAAGATGCCGCCAAGGAGAGTGACAAGATCCATGGCCGGAACTGCCAGAAACGAGGTGTGCTTCCTACCCTCTCCCTTGGTTCGAGATCTTTAATTATTTCTAGGAGAGACGTCGACTCAAAAGAGTATGACTTGTGAGATGAAGATCTCCTAGGTAGAGACCATGCTAGGGCTTGTGCCCTAGAGATGTGAAGTCTTCAACCTCTCCTCTCTTCTTGTGAAGATTGTGGACTTGGTTTCGTGAAGAGAAATGGTCAAATGAGGGTGAATAGGGGGGAGTAAGTTCTGTATATAACCTTGAATAAATGTCTAAGGGAAGAAGATGAACCGATGTCGTCCATCTTGCTTTAAGATGCGTGCATAAATATGTTTTCTGTGCGCAACGAACTTCAAGGCTGTTTTCGGGAATGATACGCTCAGATCTGGGCTTTCGACTAAAGACGAAAGTCATAGCCCTTGGAAAGTCCTTTCCAACGGATTGTTACATGTCTTCATAAGAGTCCTGTAGACTTGGGAATGTCCCGTCGAAGTTGATGTACGGTCAAGTCTTATGTACATATTATTCTCGGGATAGTGTAGAACTGGGTTTGATTTTGAGTAGAGAAATTATAGCAATATAATGTTGAGGTTTGCTAAAGTTAGTATTGCGTGAACGTGATAAACAAATGGTTTGGTTAATCATTATTGTGCATGATTATAATCAAGAGTATGGAATAGGTTTTGGAATAGGATGTGATGCTCGATAATTGAATGATTAACCCATAACTATGTATTCATGTTTAATGAAATTGTGAAATATCATAATGCTAATGTGAATAATTATAAGGGACTCAGTGTGGAGCCCTTAGATATGAAATGACATGCGGTGTCATAATACTAGGTTAAGGATTGTGTGGCAGGTCTACGGGCTCACCAGTCATCACACCAACGGGATTTGACAGATAGACTTACACAGTGGGGCTTTGGTACTCGATGCTCACTCCTAAGGCTCCTTCTATGCTAGTGGACTGTTGGGCTTTGGTCCTTAGGTGATACGTTCCCTTCGACTCCTTTCGTGCCACGATGATAGGCCAGTGTAGGGATACATTCTTAGTGCACATCTACCTGAGACCCCTCCGAGCCATAGTATGCATGTAAGCTTTGATATATCATCTTAGCATTGAGGAGTATGGAGGCCTAGCCATGGTAGTGTGGATGCCTGCCTAGTAGTGTAAAAGCCCATTTAACTATCAGCGTCTGGCCACGATGGATGACGCCTAAGAAGTTAGCTACCTGCACGAAAAGTGGGAACTACAAGTCTGTGTTGACATAGAAATTGCATGTGTGTGAGCTTGAGTGAGTCATTGCATTACATTCATAACATGGCATTACATTACATACACAAGATCCTTATCATATAAATTTGTATGGGTACTCTTATATGATGAGTTACTTTACTGTTGAGCCGATCCTTAACATATATGTCTGTATGGGCATTCATATAAGTTAAGTTACTTTCTCGTTGTAGATTACCTGCTTGTTGGATTGTTATAATTGAGTATAACTGCTAGATAAGAATGTTGATGAACTTGCTAAACTTCATTGTTGTTTCTACTCATACGATATATATAGATTCTCCACCTATTTGTACTACTGCTTACATACTTATATTGTACCCCTGTCCTTTTCTCTGCCCGGTTCCCAAGAGTCGTCGGGGGAGAGGATGTGATAACCAATTAGTCTTTATAACTAACGACCGCTACAACTTCCCTTTTAGGAGGAAACCCCGCAGATGGAGCAACAGCAGGTTATGTAGGAGGGTAGCCAGGCTAGGATGACTGGGCCTGAAGTGATGGTACCAGCGCTGCCGTCAGTGACTGATGTGAGTTTTTGAGAGAGTCATTTTGTAGCCATTTGGCATTATGTACTATGATATTATGGAAGCATTTGTTGCTTCCTTTATTTGTTATACTTGTGGACTTTATACTAGTGTGTAATTTTGACTTTTGTTTACTTTCTTTATGTTGGGTTGACATGGATAATATATTTAGCCGACAGGATAGGCATCTTGTAGTACAGGTTAGTCTGTGTGCTAATGCTACCGTAAGGCGGCTGTTCTGGGTATAAGACTCCCCTCAGTCATGTTTTGTGTTCCGGGAGGGTGGTCTTATAAATGGTATCAACTTGCTACGATCCTGAACTAAAAACGTCATTGAACAATGGTGCCACCCCCGTTTGATTAGTCAGTTTGGGGTCAAACTGACTTAGCGGAAGCAGTGGTGTGCCCAAATATAATTCACAGTAAGTATGTCCAGTCACTACCCCATGATTAGCCAACCAGCCCTTAGGTTTGTATCTTTATATGTAGATCCCAGCATGTGTAGAGCCAATAGGGGGAACTCCTGTTCCTTCCGTACCTACCCAGTTCTAGCAATCAGAGTTGTGACAGACACTTACGATGATCTTAGACACTGTTAGGCCTCAATATACTCCGGTACAACAACAGAACCTGGGCTCTCAAGATCCCCTAAGGCAAGCACTTTTGTTTATAGCAGGCACAAACTTGGCAGAGATAGTGGGTACAGTGAAAGTGTTAGAGGCGGACCACTCGAGAGCCCATGTCGATGGTAAGAGACCCGCTGAGGGAGCAACAAGAGAACTGCCCAACTTTAAAAGGACGCGGGGCAATGGAGATAGAGGAAATCAAAGAGACAATGACCGCTTTCATCAAAATTTTAGGATGGAGCGCCCGGCCCCGCAGCCAACACCATCACCACCTCAACAAATATATCAATAACCTAGAGAATAGTTTGAACATGTTTGCTTCCAGTGTAATCAGCCGGGCCATATCCGGCATTACTGCCCACAACTACGATGGAGTACTCTGTTGGGTTTCTCTATGAGGATGACATAACGCTTGTGCACGCAGTGGAAAAATAAACATCAAGAAAAACCCAAAGAGATGTGGATCGGGCTATGAACGTTGAATCAAGAAGTTAGCAAAAACTAGGCAAAATTACCTCAGTGGCGTTGAGTCACAACTCAACGGAGATGCTCCAAATTTCTTCTTCCTGCTAGCGGCGAGTTCTACGTGGAATAATGTCCACGTTTCTGCAGAAGTCCACACGAGCGGGAGAACGTCGATCTATCCGTCGCACGGATTATCGGGAAGGAGAAGACCGCACCTCTGCTATTCCACAGACTGCTAGGTCTGCGTCAGGAAGAGCAGCACCAGCGACGGTCGCCGGAGAAGAGGAGGTCAGCGGAGCGATCACGGCGGCGGCGGAACGCTTCCGTCGGCGGCGGGATTCGGGATCAGCGGAACGATCGCGGAACGGAGCACTTCCGTCGCGGGTTTCGATCTGCTACAGGAGAAAATCGCGAGAGATTTCCCGAAAACCCTAAGTGTCCTATTTATACCAAAGGTATAAATAAACCCAGGAAAATCGCTATCCGCAGACCACCCCGAAATAGGGTTCAGAATCGGCGAGTATCAATCGGTGAGAATCGGCGACATTCGGCGAGAATCACTGAGCAGGTTCGGAGAGAATCAATCATCGAGCATCATAATGGATCGGCGAGAATCAGAGTGCAATACTCGACGATTCTCGCCGATCGTCGAGCATGACTTGATGATACACGACGAACTCGTCGATCGTCGAGCCGCGGTCGACGATACATGTCGAAGTCGTCGATCGTCGAGAATCAGCATGTTGATTCTCGACGATTCTCGTTGATCGGCGAGAATCAAAGAGATGATTCTCGTCGATCGGCGGGAATCAGAAAGACAATTCTCGACGAATGCTATCTACCCTCGGACGACAATCTAACCAGCCTTCCAAGGCAACATTTGCCCAACCCGACGATCCTTTAAGGCAACACTTTGCCCACAACCCTATTCAGGTCGGTGATTGGTAACCTTTACCAACACAGTCAATCAACCAACTTCTCCACATCTCTTATGTGCGACCCTGCAGGCTCATATCGCGTTGGCAGTGAGATTACATGTTTGATCACTTCCAGATCATCATGGTAACTCCAACAGACTCCCACTTGATCTCGAAAGTCTCAAAGCAAAAACCTCACAAACAATGAGCGGCATCTAGCAATGCATCATTGCTCCCCAAGCAATAAGAGTTTATAACTCATAAGCCTTCATGACCAATGTATCAGCGTTGTCTTTGTCCCTTACATCCGGAAAGAACTAGAGGCATGGACCGTGTCACCCTCGTAATAGCTCAATCCAAGTTTCTTGATCCAGGACGGACTTCCAGAGAATGGTGAGTCCAATATCACATATTGACTCAACCAAGCATGGCCATGCATTTCTCAGTCCAGTTCCATCAAGGGGCCCATGGATGCAACTCCTGTCATACAGGAGGACAAATCCCATATCTGCTCACACACAAACACCCAAATGATTTGTAACATGCCCAACAACCACCCTTATCATCAACCTTTCTCAAGGAAGACTTTAGATGGCATCAAAGCACGCTCTTCCTCACTTGATGAATGCTGTGACTTCAGGTCAAAGGATCACAACACCATTGTCAATTGAGACCTACTCGTGACACGATTGGATGACAATCCACAGAGCAGTCTCAGGTTGGGTCTGTCCAGTACAACTTATTCACTAACAAGTACCCACGTGATGACTTGATATCACAATATCATGACCTGTGAGAACCGGTCATCAGTCAACACACGTGCTAGTCTCCATGTACCATCATCACCCTTAGCTTCTATGATGATACTCGACCAGGGACCTTTAAGAATGAAGCTTCAAATAAATCATGGGCTCTCACATTCAAGTCACGTACTTGATGTCCCATGGAAGCGAACATTCTCAGGGTATCTATTATGTTAACATTTAACTATCATATAGAAAAACATAATAAAAGAATTTGCCATTAATTGTAAAAGGAAAATTAGGTACACAGTTCATCATATGAACAAACAGCCAATAAAATACAAGATTACATGCAACCCACAAGATTCTCGCTAGAGTTGATCATTTAGGTATCATATACCCATCGATCTAGTATGACCATCATGCTTTCTCTGCGCGAGAGGCTTTGTCAGCGGATCCGCAATATTTTCCTCAGTCGGCACTCTGCAAATGTTTACATCTCCTCGTTCGACAATCTCACGAATAAGATGAAACCGCCGGAGTATGTGCTTGGAGCGCTGATGAGATCTAGGTTCCTTAGATTGTGCAATTGCACCATTGTTATCACAGTAGAGAACTACGGGACCAACAATGCTAGGAACTACATCAAGCTCGCCGATGAATTTCCTAATCCATACAGCCTCCTTCGCCGCATTAGCTGCTGCGATATACTCGGCCTCTGTTGTAGAATCAGCAACTGTCTCTTGCTTGGAACTCTTCCAGCTCACAGCTCCTCCATTCAGGCAAAACACAAAACCTGACTGAGACTTGGAGTCGTCTCTATCAGTTTGGAAGCTAGCATCCGTGTAACCACTTACAACGAGCTCTTCCTCTCCACCATACACCAAGAACACGTCCTTAGTCCTTCTCAAGTACTTCAGGATATTCTTGACTGCAATCCAGTGACACTCACCGGGGTCTGACTGATACCTGCTAGTCATGCTCAAAGTAAAGGAGACATCGGGTCGAGTACATAACATCGCGTACATAATTGATCCAATTGCCGAAGCATATGGAATCAACTTCATGCGGTCCTTATCTTCACAAGACTTTGGACACTGGTCCTTAGAGAGATTCACACCATGAGACATGGGCAAAAATCCTTTCTTGGACTCAAGCATGATGAACCGCTTCAACACCTTTTTGATGTACATACTCTGGGTCAAACCCAGCAACTTCTTCGATCTATCTCTATAGATCTTAATACCGAGTATATAAGTCACTTCACCCAAATCCTTCATTGAAAAGCAGTTCCCTAGGTTGTTCTTAACAACTTTCAGGGTAGGAATGTCATTTCCAATCAACAATATGTCATCTACATACAATATCAGGAAGACAACAATGCTCCCACTGATTCGCTTGTAAACACAAGGCTCATCTTCATTCTTGATGAAACCAAACTCTTTGATTTTCTCATCAAAACGAAGATTCCAACTTCGAGAGGCCTGTTTCAGTCCATAAATGGACTTATTCAGCTTGCATATTTTAGTGGCTTCATCTGGGGATACAAAACCCTCGGGTTGTGTCATATACACTTCCTCAAGGAGGTTTCTATTAAGGAAAGCCGTTTTGACATCCATCTGCCAAATCTCGTAGTCATAATACGCAGCAATAGCAAGCAATATCCTTATGGACTTTACCATAGCAATAGGGGAAAATGTCTCATCATAGTCAATACCATGAATTTGCTTGAAACCCTTAGCCACCAGTCGCCCTTTGAATGTCTGTACATTCCCATCCATGTCGGTCTTCTTCTTGAAGACCCACTTGCACCCTATGGGTCGTACCCCTTCAGGTGGTTCCACCAAGTTCCAAACTTGGTTTGCATACATGGAGTCCATTTCGGATTTCATAGCCTCAAGCCATTTGTCGGAGTCCGGTCCATCCATAGCCTCTTGGTAGGTTGATGGTTCATCATCATGATCCATAAGCAACACATTACCTATTTGAGACACGAGAAATCCATATCTCTCAGGCTCAAACCTCGGTCTACCAGATCTACGTAGGACTTGTGTTCCCTGAGCAGGTTCTCTAGCTACAACATCTTGTAGTCCTGTCTCAGAATCCAATTCTGGTTCATTCACTACATGTGGTTCTTGAACTTCTTCAAGCTCTACCTTTTCAGTCTTTCTTGATAAGAACTCTTTCTCCAAGAAGACACCAGTCCTTGCGACAAATACTTTGCCCTCAGACGGTAGGTAAGAGTAATACCCTTTCGTTTCCTTAGGATATCCCACCAGATAACATTTATCCGATTTGGGTTCCAGCTTATCAGGCATTTGACGTCTCACGTATGCCTCACAGCCCCAAATTTTAATGAACGACATACTAGGACGCTTCCCAGTCCATATCTCATATGGTATCTTCAGAACCGTTTTAGTTGGAGCGCGATTCAATGTCATTGCAGCAGTCTCTAAAGCAAAACCCCAAAAGGAAACAGGCAAGTCTGCATGACTCATCATCGAACGTACCATGTCTAATAGAGTACAATTTCTCCTCTCAGACACACCATTATGTTGTGGTGTTCTAGGTGGAGTGAGCTGTGATACAATACCACACTCTTTCAGATGATCACGGAACTCATGACTCAGGTATTCGCCACCTCGATCCGATCGGAGTGCTTTAACCCTTTTACCCAACTGGTTTTCTACTTCATTCTGGAACTCTTTGAACTTTTCAAAGGTCTCGGATTTGCACTTCATAAGATACACATATCCGTATCTACTGAAATCATCAGTTAATGTAACAAGGTAGAAATACCCACCTCTAGCCATGGAACTCATGAGTCCGCATACATCACTATGTACAACACCCAAGAGATCCTCAGCCCTCTCAGTATAACCAGTGAAAGGAGCTTGGAGCTTTAGTCATCTTGCCTAATAAACAAGACTCGCATCGCTCAAATGATTCATAATCAAATGAGTCCAAAAGTCCATCTCTATGGAGCTTGGATATGCGCTTCTCGTTGATATGGCCCAAACGACAATGCCAGAGATACGTAGGGTTTGAGTCATTTGTTCTTAGTCTTTTATTATTATCTACATTACAGATCAGATGGTCCAAGTTCAAAACATAAAGACCATTAAACAATTGGGCTACAACATAACAAACATCATTCTTAAATATAGAACAACAATTGTTCTTAATTATAAAAGAAAATCCAATCATGTCCAAACATGAAATAGATATAATGTTTCTAGTTATGGCCGGGACGAAATAACAATTATCAAGTTCTATTACAAGCCCACTGGGCAAAGAAAGACGATAAACCCCTACCGCTACAGCAACAACTCTTGCTCCATTGCCGACGCGGAGGTCCACCTCCCCTTTACTCAGCAATCTTCTCCTTCACAGTTCCTGCACATTTGTACAAATGTCAGAACCACATCCGGTATCCAATACCCAAGATGAAGGAGCAGAAAGGTTTATCTCTATAACGTAAACATTTGAAGCGGAAGTCATACCTCCCCTCAATTTCTGCAGACCCTCAATGTATGAAGGACAGTTCCTCCTCCAATGACCAGCCTTGCCACAGTGGTGGCATTTCCCTTCCTTCACCGTGCTTTTCTTTTTCATCAGTGCTGAAGACTTGGGCTCAAGATATGACTTAGGTCCCACCTTCGTCTTCTTGGAACCCTTGGCTTTGCCCTTGCCCTTACGCACCATCAGTATGGGGCTGGCAGGCTTGGCCTTCTTCATGTTGATTTCGGCAGTTCTCAACATGCCTAGGAGTTCGGGCAGTGTCTTGTCTATCTCATTCATGTTGTAGTTCAAGACGAACTGCTCATAACTGTCCGGCAACGATTGCAGGATCAGATCCGTGGCCAACTCTTGACCAAGAGGAAAACCCAGCCTTTCAAGGTTCTCGATATACCCAATCATCTTGAGTACGTGAGTCCCTACTGAGTCTCGAACTCCCATCTTGCACTGAAACAACGCTTTCGTGATGTCGAACCTCTCTTGACGAGCCTGCCCTTGAAACATTTTCTTGAGATGCTCGTCAATCTCCTTGCACCCCATGTTCTCATATTGCTTCTGAAGCTCAGAGTTCATGGTGGCAAGCATAAGGCATTCGACATCCAAAGCATCGTCAGTATACTTCTTATAAGTATCCTTCTCAGCACGGGAAGAGTTCCCGGTCGGCACCTCGGGGGCTTCTTCTTCCAAGACATAGAGCTTTCGCTCCTGCCTGAGAACAATTCTCAGGTTCCTGTACCAGTCCATGTAATTTGTCCCACTGAGCTTATCCTTCTCAAGGATGGCTCTCAGAGACAACGTGGAGTGTGAAACACTTGCCATGGAATTCTACAAGAATTTATGCAGAATAAAATCAGTACCAAATTTCAAATACAATTTATTTTAATTTGGACTTCAATTAAAAATACTCCCACTATTTTATTCGAAATGATAGCCCTCACTAACAATTCAGAAAGTTCATGCGAGCTACTCTCTTAGTGGACAAGATCCGTATTTCACCAACACTATGAGTCCGCTTTGGCGTTCCTCTCACGATGCGGTTATTTAGGTAGGCAACGCTTGCCAATTGCATCCTCATGCAATTCTTGTATGGTTGGTGAATAACTCCTTATTCGCATCCATCATATGGTTCATGCCAACCCTATGCCTCTAGGCACTCAACCTTTGAGGTCACCTAGTTAAGTATGACCCGATGTCGACAGTGGGATATCACAATTATCCGCTCGCACCCTTACCAAGATAGATTAATGCACCTTGCTTTGGCAAGCCCACACTTCATCGATCGAGGCAGGAAGAGTGTCATCCATCGGAAGGCATCCGAACACTTAATATTAGATGAAGGGATTTTTCAATTATAGGATAACAATTAACCATGATCAACATTTGATCAATGTGCACATCCAAAGAAAAACAAAATTCTTCTAAAACCACATGCATCCCTTATGTGCACATCCTAACACCATCAACAATTGATAGAAGGAAGAGCTAAATCTGAACATCCGGAAAATTCCAAATCCTCAGATTTACATGCATTGGACAAAGGCAAAGACAACTCAACTTAAAGCAGTAGACAAGCTCATCTCTCTATGTTGGATTCACAATCCAAAACATACTCGAGGGATGGTTACTGCTAAGGAGACAACAATTTCTAACACTTAGAAATTCCCACGAAATCTCAGACGTTCTTGGAGGAGACCAAGACTAAATCTAGACATTTAGAACACTTCTAAATCCCTAGGTTTACACGCACTGGAATAACAAACTTCCAAAACAACGATCATGGCCGAAACCTCCCTCTGATACCACTGTTGGGTTTCTCTATGAGGATGGCACAACGCTTGTGCACGCAGCGGAAAAATAAACATCAAGAAAAACCCAAAGAGATGTGGATCGGGCTATGAACATTGAATCAAGAAGTTAGCAAAAACTAGGCAAAATTACCTCAGTGGCGTTGAATCACAACTCAACGGAGATGCTCCAAATTTCTTCTTCCTGCTAGCGGCGAGTTCTACGTGGAATAATGTCCACGTTTCTGCAGAAGTCTACACGAGCGGGAGAACGCCGATCTATCCGTCGCACGGATTATCGGGAAGGAGAAGACCGCACCTCTGCTATTCCACGGACTGCTAGGTTTGCGTCAGGAAGAGCAGCACCAGTGACGGTCGCCGGAGAAGAGGAGGTCAGCGGAGCGATCACGGCGGCGGCGGAACGCTTCCGTCGGCGGCGGGATTCGGGATCGGCGGAAGGATCGCGGAACGGAGCTCTTCCGTCGCGGGTTTCGATCTGCTACAGGAGAAAATCGCGAGAGATTTCCCGAAAACCCTAAGTGTCCTATTTATACCAAAGGTATAAATAAACCCAGGAAAATCGCTATCCGCAGACCACCCCGAAATAGGGTTCAGAATCGGCGAGTATCAATCGGTGAGAATCGGCGACAATCGGCGAGAATCACTGAGCAGGTTCGGCGAGAATCAATCATCGAGCATCATAATGGATCGGCGAGAATCAGAGTGCAATACTCGACGATTCTCGCCGATCGTCGAGCATGACTTGATGATACACGACGAACTCGTCGATCGTCGAGCCGCGGTCGACGATACATGTCGAAGTAGTCGATTGTCGAGAATCAGCATGTTGATTCTCGACGATTCTCGTCGATCGGCGAGAATCAAAGAGATGATTCTCGTCGATCGGCGGGAATCAGAAAGACGATTCTCGACGAATGCTATCGACCCTCGGACGACAATCTAACCAGCCTTCCAAGGCAACATTTTCCCAACCCGACGATCCTTTAAGGCAACACTTTGCCCACAACCCTATTCAGGTCGGTGATTGGTAACCTTTACCAACACAGTCAATCAACCAACTTCTCCACATCTCTTATGTGCGACCCTGCAGGCTCATATCGCGTTGGCAGTGAGATTACATGTTTGATCACTTCCAGATCATCATGGTAACTCCAACATACTCCCCCTGCTCTTCCTCCGGCAACTCCATGAGGACAAGTACAAAGGTGTGGTCGAGGACGAGGACCACGAGGAAGGAATCTCGGACCTGCTAGGGAGCAGAGATTTGATCCAGATATGGTGCAGGAGCGGAACCCTCAGAATGTAATTGAAGGTATGTTGTGATTTGACCAATACATTATAAGCATTTGTCCTTAATTTGCCTGAGCTATGCTAGTAGTCTAGTTTTGAGTTTTATAATAGATACTTAGACTCCGTGATGGTTAGTTGGAAACCAGATCATACACTATTTGACGCTGGTATCACTTGGAGAGTACGCCTCCCAAACGGCTTTGAGATGACGTCGTTCGCCAAGTGAGACTTGGAAGTATACATTGAAGGAAAACACTTTGACACCCCTGTGATGATGTTAGGAATACCGGAGTTCGACCTTATTCTTTGTATGTCATGGTTAGATTGGCACCTTGCTAGGATTAATTGCACGACGAAGCAAATAATGTTGAGGCATGGGGACTCCGAGGTCATTTTCCAAGGTATTGAGTGCATACCCCGTATGTTATTGTCTTCAATTCAGGCCTTAAAAGCCCATATGAAAGGGGATGAGGTATATATGTTATACTTCGAGCTAAAAGAAATAACAAATGGTATGAAAGATGTGCGAGTGGTGCAGATTCTCCTGAAGTATTCCCTGATAAGCTGTCGGGATTACCCCGCACCGAGATGTTGACTTTCAAATTAAGTTAGTTCCGGGTGCCAAGCCCGTCTCCAGGACACCTTATCGAATGGCCCCGAAGGAACTCGCCAAGTTTAGAGTTCAGTTGCAAGAATTTGTAGAGTCAGGGTTCATTCGCCCTAGTTCATCACCTTAGGGAGCCCCTATTCTATTTGTTAAGAAGAAGGATGGCACATTGCGATTGTGTATAGACTACTGAGAGCTTAACCGACTAACGGTGCAGAACACCTATCTCTCACTCCGGATCGATGAGTTAGTCGATCAACTGGTAGGAGCGTAATGGTTTTCCAAGTTGGATCTGCGCTCGGGATATTATCAATTGAGGATACAAGAGGAGTATATCCAGAAAATGACATTTAGCTAAAGATATGGTTTATATGAGTTCAATGTGATGCCATTTGGACTCACAAACGCCCTTTCAGCGTTCATGAGCCTGATGAACATAGTGTTTGAGCCATACCTAGATGTATTCATCATCATCTTCATTGATGAAATTTTAGTCCATTCGAAGACATAAGAGGAGCATGTGGAACACTTGACCTTGGTGCTGAAGAAGTTAAAGGAGAATACCTTGTTTTCCAAGTTCTGCAAGTGTGAATTTTGGCTCTGATAAGTTGCCTTCTTAGTACATGTGATCAATGGTGCTGGACTAGCTATGGATCCGCCCAAGGTGCGTGCTGTGATGGAATGGTCTCCTCCGAAGTCAGCGGCTGATATGCGGAGTTTCCTTAGACTTGATAGGTATTATTGCATGTTTGTGAAGGGATTCTCAAATATAGCCTTTCCTCTCACTGCCCTGACAAAGAAAGGTGTGCCATACGAGTGGACACCCCAATACGAAGCTACATTCCAAGAGCTGAAAGATAGACTTACCTCAGCACCCATCCTAGCCCTTCCATCTAGGAAGAAAGGATTTCAAGTTTACACAGATGTGTCATATCAAGGGATGGTAACAGTACTGATGCAATATTGGCATGTGATTGCTTATGCTTCGAGAAAATTGAAGAAGCATGAAGCCAATTACCCAGTTTATGATTTGGAGTTGGGGGCAGTGGTGTTCGCCTTGAAGGTTTGGAGACACTATCTGTATGACGTCCACTACGAGATCTTCTCAGACCATAAAAATCTAAAGTATGTTCATACTTAAAAGGAGTTGAATCTGAGGCAGCGGTGGTGGTTGAAATTTTTGTTTGATTATGAGTTTACATTGAATTACCACCCCGAAAAGGAAAACTCTGTAGCCGATGCTTTGAGCAAAAAGGTATCGGAATCAAGCCCCGAGTCTCGGTTGATGAGTATGAAATTGCCCTGTATGCTAGAGGAAATGGAGATCACATTGGTATGCAAAGGCCATTCTGAGGGATATACGGAGTACTTAACAACAATGAATATAGTTTGTGATATTTGAGAACAAATCCGAGCAGAACAAGGGAAGGATGCTTCTCTAGCACAAGTGATTAAGTCAATTGAAGATGGATCTGTTGAAGAGTATATGCTAAAGGATGACCTCATTCATTTCCATGACCGACTCTACATTCCCAAGGGTGGGGAAATCCGGGAAGATATATTGACAGAAGCACATTGCTCTAAGTATTCGGTGCATCCCGTATTTTCTAAGATGTATAATGACTTGCGGAAGACCATGTTTTGGCCGGGGATGAAGAAAGATATCAAGTATTATGTTACACACTGTGAGGCTTGTCAAAAGGTGAAGTTGGAGTGCAAGAGCCCTGGAGGATTATTACGGCCATTGCCCATCCTTGAGTGGAAGTTCGAGGATATCTCCATGGACTTTGTTCACGGGTTACCTCGCTCGCGCTCTAGGAACAATTCAGTATGGGTGATTGTAGATCGTCTGACGAAGGAAGCCAGATTTATCCCTATGAAGAAGGAGGCACATGTGGATGTCTTAGTGTGCCTCTTTGTGGAGAAATTTGTATGGTACCATGACGTGTCTAAGACGATAGTGTCTGATCATGATGGCCACTTTACCGCCAAAGAGTGGAAGGTGGTACGAGCATATCTGGGCTCTCGCCTCACCTTCAGCACAACTTTTCATCGTCAGACGGATGGTCAGTCTGAAAGGACCATCAGCACAATGGAGAATTTTTTGGAGACTGTGTGTATTGGATAGAGGGGAACCGTGGGAAAGGCCCTTACAACTGGTAGAATTTTCATACAATAGTAACCACCAAGATAGCATCGGGATGGATCCCCACGAAGCACGTTATGGAAGAAGGTGTAGAACTCCATTGTTTTAGGTGTATGATGAGGATCCAAAAGTTTTGGGGGATAAAGTACATTGATGACACTGATGGACTTGTTAGATTGATACGAGGCCGCATTCTTGAGGCATAGAGTCGACAGGCAAAGTACTATAATGCAAAACACTGGATGATGGAGTTTCAAGTCGGTGACAAAGTATTCTTGAAGATCAGGCCAATGCATGGAGTGTCGTGAGTGCGTCGTATGAAGAAGCTTAGCCTGATATATGTAGGGCCCTGTGCTATATTAGAAAGGATTGGCCCATTGGCCTGTCTGCTGGAGCTACCACCGGAGCTACTTTACTGTTGAGCCGATCCTTAACTTATATGTCTGTATGAGCATTCATATAAGTTAAGTTACTTTCCTATTGTAGATTACCTTCTTGTTGGATTGTTATAATTGAGTATAACTGCTAGACAAGAATGTTGATGAACTTGCTAAACTTCATTATTTTTTCTACTCATATAATATATATAGATTCTCCACCTATTTGTGCTACTTTACGAGGACCACGAGGAAGGGATCCCGGACCTGCTAGGGAGCAGAGATTTGATCCAGATATGGTGCAGGAGCGGAACCCTCAGAATGTAATTGAAGGTATGTTGTGATTTGACCAATACATTATAAGCATTTGTCCTTAATTTGCCTGAGCTATGCTAGCAGTCTAATCTTGAGTTTTATAATAGATACTTAGACTCCGTGATGGTTAGTTGGAAACCAGATCATACACTGTTTGACGCTGGTATCACTTGGAGAGTACGCCTCCCAAATGACTTTGAGATGATGTCGTTCGCCAAGTGAGACTTGGAAGTATACATTGAATTAAAACACTTTGACACCCCTGCGATGATGTTAGGAATACTGGAGTTCGACCTTATTCTGTGTATGTCATGGTTAGATTGACACCACACTAGGATTAATTGCACGGCGAAGCAAATCATGTTGAGGCATGGGGACTCCGAGGTCATTTTCCAAGGTATTGAGTGCATACCCCGTATGTTATTGTCTTCAATTCAGGCCTTAAAAGCCCATATGAAAGGGGATGAGGTATATATGATATACTTCGAGCTAAAAGAAATAACAAATGGTATGAAAGATGTGCGAGTGGTGCAGATTCTCCTGAAGTATTCCCTGAGAAGCTGTTGGGATTACCCCGCACCGAGATGTTGACTTTCAAATTAAGTTAGTTCCGGGTGCGAAGCCTGTCTCCAGGACACCTTATCGAATGGCCCCGAAGGAACTCGCCAAGTTTAGAGTTCAGTTGCAAGAATTTGTAGAGTCAGGGTTCATTCGCCCTAGTTCATCACCTTAGGGAGCCCCTATTCTATTTGTTAAGAAGAAGGATGACACATTGCGATTGTGTATAGACTACTGAGAGCTTAACCGACTAACGGTGCAGAACACCTATCCCTCACTCTGGATCGATGAGTTAGTCGATCAACTGGTAGGAGCGTAATGGTTTTCCAAGTTGGATCTACGCTCGGGATATTATCAATTGAGGATACAAGAGGAGTATATCCAGAAAATGACATTTAGCTAAAGATATGGTTTATATGAGTTCATTGTGATGCCATTTGGACTCACAAACGCCCTTTCAGCATTCATGAGCCTGATGAACATAGTGTTTGAGCTATACCTAGATGTATTCGTCATCATCTTCATTGATGACATTTTAGTCTATTCGAAGACATAAGAGGAGCATGTGGAACACTTGACCTTGGTGCTGAAGAAGTTAAAGGAGCATACCTTATTTTCCAAGTTCTGCAAGTGTGAACTTTGGCTCTGATAAGTTGCCTTCTTAGTACATGTGATCAATGGTGCTGGACTAGCTATGGATCCGCCCAAGGTGCGTGCTGTGATGGAATGGTCTCCTCTGAATTCAGCGGCTGATATGCGAAGTTTCCTTGGACTTGATAGGTATTATCGCATGTTTGTGAAGGGATTCTCAAATATAGCCTTTCCACTCACTGCCCTGACAAAGAAAGGTGTACCATACGAGTGGACACCCCAATACGAAGCTGCATTCCAAGAGCTGAAAGATAGACTTACCTCAGCACCCATCCTAGCCCTTCCATCTGGGAAGAAAGGATTTCAAGTTTACACAGATGCGTCATATCAAGGGATGGTAACAGTACTGATGCAATATGGGCACGTGATTGCTTATGCTTCGAGAAAATTGAAGAAGCATGAAGCCAATTACCCAGTTTATGATTTGGAGTTGGGTGCAGGGGTGTTCGCCTTGAAGGTTTGGAGAAACTATCTGTATGACGTCCACTGTAACGCCCCCGATTTTCCAGTGATTTATTTAATTTCTTATTTGACGTATTATGACGTCAGAGCGTTATGTTAGCGCGTGTTGGTCATGTGACGTTGTTAGAGCGTGCTCTTAGCTCTTTAGGTTCCCTGCGTGGCTAGGTGATGCCTGGTAGAAAGATTCCCTAGCGAGCAGGAGTCTGTTTGGTGACTCGGTGGAGCCTCTTGGGGAATGCTTGTGTTTTGGCTTCGGGAGATATTTGCCCGAGTTTTGTTCGTCGGATTTTATTACCGACTTTGTCGTTAGCGCGTTTTGCGTTCGTTAGGTTTGATCGGCCAAATTTTGGAATTTGCGTCGGGAGTGGAAAATTTTACATTAGAAAATTAGATCGGCTAATTTTAGACTTGCTCGTCAAGTTTCGTCGCGTTCCGAGCATTTTTGGAGCCTCGACGCGCGATTGAAGTTTGTATGTTTTCGCGTACGCTGTTAACTTTAGAAATTATTATCTCGAAAACGGTGCGTCGGAATTCGATTTCGACTTCGCCGTTGGATTCGTAGCGTCGTCATTCGCCTACGGTGCGAATTTCGTTCGATTCGGCGCGCGTTTGGCCCTCCGTAACGATATATGTTATATCATTTGTTTTAAATAATAATAAATATTATTATTTTATTTATAAAGAATTAATAATAATAATAAAAAAAGGGAGATTCGGTGAGAATGATTCTCACCGAATCATGAATTCGGTGAGAATGATTCTCACCGAATCATGAGTTCGGTGAGAATCATCTCACCGAACAGCCCCCCCTTTGTTATAATTAAGTGTTTATAATTATTATTTTAATTAAGTATATATATTTATTATTATATTAAGTGTATATAATTATAAAAAAACAAAAGAGAACCCTCTTCTTCTTCCTCCGAACCAGCAGCCCCCCCCTGTGCGAAATTTTTAGGCGTGTGCGGAACCTTCCGTTCGCGAATCTTCCGGCGGCCGCCACCACCGATCCGGTGGTCGGAATTTCGTTCCGATCGCGGCGTTGGAAAGCTCTCGGCGAGAGCTTCGAGATCGCGGTAAGTTTTTCCCGTTTCGGTGAGCGTTTCGCCATAGATTTTTTTCGGCCCTAACCCCGGTTGACCGTTTTTTCGTAGATCTCGCCTCCGCGTGCCCCCTTTTGGACGGATCTACGTGGTGGAGTATTTTGGGAGGACGTTTTCAAGAACGATTTGAGGCAAGTGGATTTCTCCCCTCTTGCGTGCCTCCATGGGTTGTATTTTTGCTTTATTAATTCTCCTTGTCGTAGAATACCGGAATAGTATATGTGAGACTAGAAATATTCCTAGGTTAGGGCGTGTAGTCGGCCTAAACTAGGAAGTTTCGGAAGTTATTTTAAGTTGAATTCGGTGGGTAGGGGTAAATAATTCGGCGGGTAGGGGGAAATAATTCGGCGGGTTTTGGTTGTAGAACTTGGTAGTTTCTAAGTGGTGTTGTCGGCTAGTTTTGGCGCCGAATCGTGGATCCTTAGCATGTGGTAGCTGGGTTTCTGAGGGAGTATGGTACCGGGGGAGTTCGAGCCGTGGCCACCACCATTCCCTCCTTTGGACATTTTGGGTTCCTGTAAGAGGTTGGAACTCTATGTGTGTGGACCCTGTGGCGGCCCCTTTAGTACTCTTGAGACACCTGGACCTGGTTGTTCGGTTGTGACTGTTCTTAGTCTCCGACACAGGTTTGAGATTTGTGCCAGTGCTAACGATTTACAAGTTTAGGACTGTTAGTTCTTTCATACTGTTCATTTGATGCATATTGGTTTCCTTTTTGTCTCTGCAGGCTTGAGCGGAGTTTTGTACGTTTTAGTACTTGTTGCTTTTCTCTCACTTTACTGACTGTTATACTTACATTTGTCCCTTTTTGGATTCTTTAGCTGAGATTTTCAGCATTTCTCTTGCAGGGTTGGTAACCCTTTTTCTTTCTGCTCTTTTCATTCGATTATTATCTGATGTTTCTTTGCCTCCTGTTTTTTTATTTCTTGCTGAGGTGTTCTTCTTTTGAATGCCTCAGGTTCAGGTCTGTAGCCGGCTGTACGGCTAACTTCAGGAGTTCCCTTGTGGACTGCGTTGTGGCAGTGTTTTCCTCACCTGTTGAGGTAGTTCCTTAGCTTTGTAGTAGTACAGACATACATGCTCGCCAGCGAGTTCGTGTCAGGTTGTTGAAGCTCGTTGGTGATTTTCCTTGGTGATACTAAGTCTTTGCTTAGCTGCTAGTTTACCTGTTTTGTGGTAGTTTCACTTGCTCTCTGGGAATGTTTTATGCTAGGTTGCTAGTTACCTTGAATCCTATAAAAAAATTACTATACGTATTGCATGATCAGCATGTTTTATAAAAGCTCAATCATTATTTTCCAAATACGAAAAAAAGATTGTTTTCTTTATAAATATTATAAATTGAAATCTAGGGTCTTGCATAGTGTAAGTTGTCCTCTTAGGACACTTATGCGCTCTTTTAGGATGTTAGGCATAAATGAAGTATTTTTCCGCTACGTATAAAAATAGTTTTCAAACCGTGGACTATCTGATCCACTGAGCCGAGGGATACGATCAATTAATTTAAAAAAATCAGTTTTCTATTCATTTTAACTTATGATTTGAAGGATTAGAGTGTTGCCTGAGCGTCAGCAGTTATCCCCTGCTTGACGTGGCATCACAGCTCGTAGTTATCTCGTGCTCTGATTTATTTTATAATTGAGAAAAATGCGGGTTGTGACAGTTGGTATCATAGGGAGGTTGCTTGACAAATTGTCGGGCAACCTGTCCCTGTAAGTATTAGGTGTTTAGAGTCATATCATACACACACCGATATGTCATCAGCACGTCTTGGCTGAAGCACGAACACTACACTCATAACATGACATGAAGTATACGAGGCATATTATGTAGTATGAGATGCAGACTATGTGTTTGTTTGTGGATCCACCATAGGAGGCAACATGTGAGGGTTATGTAGTATGGGATGCATAACCTCACCACATGAATGCGGCTAGCACGTTTTCTTTTTCGTTGCATGGAAATGTTATGTAGTATGGGATGCATAACATTTTCATGTGTACGCCGCTCATAACATGCATTAGGGCCTTTTTAGAATGCATAGCACAATCATGCATAACATAACATTGCATAAGCACAACGTGCCAAGCTAAAGATTTGCAGGATGACATGTGTACACACATAATTTTTGAGTCAAAAAGAATATAAATTCATGCATTCCCGATCTAGGCACAAGAGTTAGTGTGATGATAGTGAATCATCGTAGGTTAAGCATAACATCATTATTGAAAATCCCAGAGCAAGTTAGCAGCATGAGCAAGTACTTAAGTATGTATTGTTTGTACTATGTTGTTTGGTTCTAGTGGGTGGGCTAGGTGTCTAATTAGTGTTTTGTTGTTCCATTAGAATGTCGAGGCGTCCTTCGACAAGGTTGACTCCCCAATCAGAGGGAGAATCTTCAGGTGCGCAGAGCAGCGCAATGATAGAAGGTCTGCGACAAAGCAATGAAGCCTTGTCAAAGCAAGTAGTGGATTTGCAGTCTCAGGTCCAGTCCTTGTTAGCAGTTGTGGCAGGGCAAATTCTGTGAGTTCAGGACCCTGTTGTGGGTCAAGCTGTCCCTATTCCCCCCGCTCCTCTGGTGCCTCCGGTCGTGGTGCCACCAGAGATGACCTTTATTTCTCAGTTTCAGCGACTTAGGCCTCCGACGTATGATGACAAGGCAGATTACATGGTCTTAGACGATTGGATGATATCAATCGAGGAGATGTTCTCATACTCCGGGATCACTGATGATCAGAAAGTGATGTTAGCCGTATATCAGCTCAAAGGGATGGCAAAGGGCTGGTGGCTGAGGGAGAAAGAAGGTCTGAAGGACGGGTGTTCCTGGGAGTCCTTTAAGGAGCTACTTCTGAGCAAGTTTCTGCCATCGGTCGAGAGGGACCGTCTGATGAATGATTTCCTGCACTTAAAGCAGAGGCAGCTCACGGTTAGTGAGTACGAAATCGAGTTTAGTAAGCTAAGCCGATTTGCCCCAGACTTGGTGAGTTCCGATGAAAATAGAAGCAAGCGATTTCTGGCTGGGCTAAGGAGTGACGTCCAGCAATTAGCAAGTGCCTATGCGACCTCAAGTTATCCTGGTATGGTGGAAGCTGCCATAAAGGTAGAGGCAATTGATAACACCAAGAATCGAGGTCAACAACTGAGAAAAGATAAAAGAAAGTCTGATGAGGGTAAGAGTACTCAGGTCCCTGACGCTGCTCCGAGGAAGAGAAACAAAGAGGTATGTAGTTTCTGTGGCCGACCGGGCCATCCATTTGAAAGGTGCTATCAAAGATTAGGAGCTCAGAAGAAAGAGCAGATTCACGCGATCCAAGGTATCCCAAAGAAAGACTTGCTTTGTTCTGTATGCAAGAAGCCGGGGCACGATGCTGCCCATTGCTGGAAGAAGGCGAGAAGTTGTTTCTTGTGCGGTCAAGAGGGTCATCTCAAGTATCAGTGCCCGCAAGCTCAGCTTACTCTGCAGCCAGTTCCTCTTCAGGCCTTGCCGCCGCCACAGCGAATGGACAAGGGAAAAGGAAAGTTGAACGTGGTCTCTATGGAGGAAGCTCAGGCGTCCACGCAAGTGATATCAGGTTAGATTCTCCCCTAGTTTTAATGTTTACCTCATAGTTATAGTTTTGAGCATTCGCTTCCTTAGTCGCGTGTGCAATTTTATAGGACGATTTAAGGTAAAGAACCGCTGGGCGCGTGTTCTGTTCGATTCCGGCGCTAGCCACTCGTTTGTGGCTAGGGCCTTCGTAGAGCGTTACCGTTTGAATCTCGATCGTGTTGGTGATGCGTTCTGTGTCATGTTTCCTTCAGGCGAATCTGTAGTTTCGGATCAGGGTATTCAGAGTTGTCCGATTTTACTAGGCGATTTTCTCGCGATTGCTGATTTAAAGCTGTTGGATCTGGAAGACTTCGATGTGATCCTAGGCATGGACTGGTTGTCCAAATATGATGCTGTGATCCAATGCAAGGGTAAACGCTTGGACTTCAGGATGGACAACGGTCAGCCCGGGAGTGTTTACGGTTATCCGCGCCAGGATTCTCCGACTATATCGGCGGTATGTGCTCGGAAGCTTGTAGATTCCGGATGTTTTGCTTGTTTGGTTTCGGTTTTAGAAACCAAGGTTAGTTTGCCGTGTTTGGAGGAGATCCCGGTGGTTCGTGATTTTTCTGATGTCTTTCCAGCTAACCTTCCTGGTCTCCCGCCTGATCGAGACGTGGAGTTTGTTATAGATTTGGAGCCGGGTACGCGTCCTATTGCCAAGGCGCCTTACCAGATGGCCCCACGCGAACTGGAGGAGTTGCGTATCCAGTTAGACGAGTTGCTTGAGAACGGATTTATAAGGCAGAGTTCTTCGCCTTAGGGTGCTCCCGTTTTGTTCGTCAAGAAAAAAAGATGGATCGATGAGGTTGTGCGTCGATTATAGAGAGCTAAATAAGGTAACGATCAAGAATAGGTATCCGTTGCCGAGGATAGATGATTTGTTTGATCAACTGCGAGGCAGCGCCGTGTTCTCTAAGATTGACCTTCGTTCGGGCTACCACCAGTTAAGGATCCGTGAATCAGATATCCCGCGGACTGCCTTCCATTCCAGACATGGACATTTTGAATTTTTGGTGATGTCGTTTGGTTTGACCAACGCACCTTCTGCTTTCATGGACATGATGAACAGGGTTTTCAAGGACTTTTTGGACAAGTTTATAGTCGTATTTATAGACGATGTGTTGGTGTATTCACGCAATGTTGAGGAGCATGACCAACATTTGCGTCTAGTTTTATCTGCCTTGAGGGACCATAAGTTATTCGCCAAGCTAAGTAAATGCGAGTTCTGGTTGCTTCAGGTTTCTTTCCTGGGTCATGTGGTTAACAAGGACGGAATCTCTGTCGACCCAGAAAAGATAGCCGCAGTTATGGAATGGACGAGGCCTGCCACACCCAAAGAAATAAAAAGCTTCCTAGGGTTGGCTGGCTACTATAGAAGATTTGTAGAGGGTTTCTCTACGTTATCTGCGCCATTGACCAAATTGACGCAGAAGAATGCAGCATTTGTGTGGAGCGATAAGTGCAAAGAAGCGTTCCAAGAGCTAAAGAATAGACTGTGCACTGCTCCGATATTGACATTGCCTACGGAAGGATTAGACTATGCCGTTTACGTGGACGCATCCCACGTGGGTCTTGGTTGTGTGCTGATGCAAGAAGGAAAATTGATTGCGTATGGGTCAAGACAGCTTAAGATTCATGAAAGGAACTACCCTACGCATGAATTGGAATTCACAACAGTTATTTATGCATTGAAATTATGGAGACACTTGTTGTATGGCGCGCAGTGCAAGATTTATACAGATTATAAGAGTTTGAAGTACGTCTTCACTCAAAAGGAGTTGAACTTGTGCCAGCGCAGATGGTTATAGTATGTAGCTGATTATGAAGTGGAGATCCTATACCATCCGGGTAAGGCTAACGTGGTAGCCGACGCCTTAAGCAGGAAGACAGGGAAAATTTTCAATCTCTCCACTGAGTTGTTGGTAGAAGAGTTCCTTTAATGGATATTTCAGTTGGTAGATGTGACTCGCCAAGCAGTTTGGAAGTGTCTGAGCCTTCATGGATTTCTCTTACGAGGCTTCATCAAAAGGACGATCCTGATCTACTGCACCTTCATAATAGAACTGAGAAGGGTGAGCTGCCTGACTTTTCGATCGATGACGCGGGTACTCTAAAGTACCGCGGTAGATTTTGCGTCCCCAATTTTCGAGATATTCGAGTTAAGTTGTGCAGTGAGGCACACGGTTCAAGTATGGCCTACCATCCAGGGTCTACAAAAATGTATAAGGACTTGAAACAGATTGCCTGGTGGATTAGGATGAAGGGTGACATTGCAAGGTTTGTGTCAGAATGTTTTACGTGCAAAAGAGTTAAGGCTGATCATGGAAGGCCTGGTGGAAAATTAGCGCCTTTAGAGATTCCAACTTGGAAGTGGGAGAGTATCTCAATGGATTTCATTACTGGTTTGTCGAGATCTCCCCGAGGGCATGACTCTGTTTGGGTGATTGTTGATAGATTAACAAAGTGTGCGCACTTCATACCCTTTCAGATTGGTTACTCGATGAAAAAGATAGCGGAACTATATTTGAATGAAGTTATCAGGTTACATGGAGTACCCGTAAGTATAGTATCAGATCGAGACTCCAGGTTTACGTCTCGTTTCTGGAAGAGCCTTCAAGAAGGATTGGGAACTCACTTGAGATATTCTACCGCATATCATCCACAGACCAATGGTCAAACGGAGCGTGTTAATCAGATTGTGGAAGATATGATCCGTTGTTATATATTAGACCACGGAGGAGCGTGGGATGAACGCTTGAGGTTGATGGAGTTCGCATACAATAACAGTTATCAAGAGAGTCTGCAAATGGCCCCTTTCGAAGCGCTATATGGAAGACGATGTAGAACTCCTCTATTTTGGGCTGAGGTTGGTGAGAGGCCGATGTTAGGTCCAGATGCCTTAGAAGAAATGGAAGTCTCTGTAAAGCTTATTCGAGAGAAGCTTCGGATACCCCAAGAGCGATACGAGAAGAACGCCAATCGGCGTAGGTCCGTTTTGGAATTTTCTGTGGGGGACATGGTATTCCTTAAGGTTTCCCCGATGGTTGGAGTGAAGAGGTTCGGTAAGAACCATAAGTTGGACCCGAGGTATGTGGGACCATTTGAAATTGTGGAGCGGATTGGTGTGTCAGCCTACAAGTTGAAATTGCCCGAAAATTTTCCTGGCGTGCACAATGTTTTTCACGTGAGCCAACTGCGGAGGTGCGTGCTACGTGACAGACAAGTTCTGGATGCAGTGCCCCAGTTTGAGCCTAACCTTTCCTACGTGGAAGTTCCTATTCGTGTTTTGGATGTGCAAGATCGAGTGTTGCGGAGAAAGACAATACCGATGGTAAAGATTCTGTGGAAAAACCAAGACGTGGAGAGCGCGACTTGGGAGTTGGAGTCAGCTATGAGGGAGACGCATCCTCATTTGTTCTCCTAGCTGTGCTCGGTAAGCATTCGATAACCCTTGGTTATTTTCTTTTCCTTCTATGGAAGAAGAGTTTTGTGCGTAAAGTTTCGGGACGAAACTTTCTTTTAGGGGGAGTGACTGTAACGCCCCCGATTTTCCAGTGATTTATTTAATTTCTTATTTGACGTATTATGACGTCAGAGCGTTATGTTAGCGCGTGTTGGTCATGCGACGTTGTTAGAGCGTGCTCTTAGCTCTTTAGGTTCCCTGCGTGGCTTGGTGATGCCTGGTAGCAAGATTCCCTAGCGAGCCGGAGTCTGTTTGGTGACTCGGTGGAGCCTCTTGGGGAATGCTTGTGTTTTGGCTTCGGGAGATATTTGCCCGAGTTTTGTTCGTCGGATTTTGTTACCGACTTTGTCGTTAGCGCGTTTTACGTTCGTTAGGTATGACCGGCCAAATTTTGGGATTTGCGTCGGGAGTGGAAAATTTTACATTAGGAAATTAGATCGACTAATTTTAGACTTGCTCGTCAAGTTTCGTCGCGTTCCGAGCATTTTTGGAGCCTCGGTGCGCGATTGAAGTTTGTATGTTTTCGTGTACGCCGTTAACTTTAGAAATTATTATCTCGAAAACGGTGCGTCGGAATTCGATTTTGACTTCGCCGTTGGATTCGTAGCGTCATCATTCGCCTATGATGCGAATTTCGTTCGATTCGGCGCGCGTTTGACCCTCCGTAACGATATATGTTATATCATTTGTTTTAAATAATAATAAATATTATTATTTTATTTATAAAGAATTAATAATAAAAAAAAGGGAGATTCGGTGAGAATGATTCTCACCGAATCATGAATTCGGTGAGAATGATTCTCACCGAATCATGAGTTCGGTGAGAATCATCTCACCGAACAGCCCCCCCCTTTGTTATAATTAAGTGTTTATAATTATTATTTTAATTAAGTATATATATTTATTATTATATTAAGTGTATATAATTATAAAAAAACAAAAGAGAACCCTCTTCTTCTTCCTCCGAACCAGCAGCCCCCCCTGTGCGAAATTTTTAGGCGTGTGCGGAACCTTCCGTTCGCGAATCTTCCGGCGGCCGCCACCGCCGATCCGGTGGTCGGAATTTCGATCCGATCGCGGCGTTGGAAAGCTCTCGGCGAGAACTTCGAGATCGCGGTAAGTTTTTCCCGTTTCGGTGAGCGTTTCGCCATAGATTTTTTTCGGCCCTAACCCCGGTTGACCGTTTTTTCGTAGATCTAGTCTCCGCGTGCCCCTTTTGGACGGATCTACATGGTGTAGAATTTTGGGAGGACGTTTTCAAGAACGATTTGAGGCAAGTGGATTTCTCCCCTCTTGCGTGCCTCCATGGGTTGTATTTTTGCTTTATTAATTCTCCTTGTCGTAGAATACCGGAATAGTATATGTGAGACTAGAAATATTCCTAGGTTAGGGCGTGTAGTCGGGCTAAACTAGGAAGTTTCGGAAGTTATTTTAAGTTGAATTCGGCGGGTAGGGGGAAATAATTCGGCGGGTAGGGGGAAATAATTCGGCGGGTTTTGGTTGTAGAACTTGGTAGTTTCTAAGTGGTGTTGTCGGCTAGTTTTGGCGCCGAATCGTGGATCCTTAGCATGTGGTAGCTGGGTTTCTGAGGGAGTATGATACCGGGGGAGTTCGAGCCGTGGCCACCACCATTCCCTCCTTTGGACATTTTGGGTTCCTGTAAGAGGTTGGAACTCTATATGTGTGGACCATGTGGCGGCCCCTTTAGTACTCTTGAGACACCTGGACCTGGTTGTTCGGTTGTGACTGTTCTTAGTCTCCGACATAGGTTTGGGATTTGTGCCAGTGATAACGATTTACAAGTTTAGGACTGTTAGTTCCTTTCATACTGTTCATTTGATGCATATTGGTTTCCTTTTTGTCTCTGCAGGCTTGAGCGGAGTTTGGTACTGTTGGGTATTGTATCCACAATGTACCTGATTTGAAGAAGCCCCTGGACAAGCTAAGGTCAATAAACTATGTATTTGATAAACTCTTTCTAGTTGTGCTTGCAGTTTTTCCACGCTAAGTGCACACCAATGTCAGGGTGCAGTAGGTCAATATACACGGGTCTGCACGACGTAATCCCTCGTTGAGCAGATCAGTGTGTTGGCCTACGTGTACTCTCTCTATTGGAGTGCACTTACTTTCAAGCACAGGGCTATAAATATGCAGGAGCAGACAAGGAGCAAGGATGGGTCAAGGAGCACCTCATAGGTGGAAAGACAAAAATTCATCTAAGTTTAAATCGACGAGAATCACTTGGGATTCTCGCTGATTCGTCGAGAATCAGTAGTTGATTCTCGCCGCACTCGACCCAGCCACTTCTAAGCGAGCACCTCTGCTTCTAAGTAAGAATCGACGAGAATCACCAAGTGATTCTCGCCGATTCGGCGAGAATCATCGTCGAGAATCACTGGTTAATTCTCGCCGTCTCGACCTGGCCTAAAGCAGTGCGTGCAACCAAGGCAAATTCGACCAGAATCAATCTTGATTCTCGCCGAATCGTCGAGAATCACCTTTGATTCTCGACGAATCGGCGAGCATCACTTTCGATTCTCACCGATTTTGACTTGGGCGTTTTTTTGGATCTTCCTGAACCGGATTCTGCCGCTGTTAATGTTCTGGACCTGTTTTCGGGATTTTTCTTGTGGGTCCCACAACTGTCAAATTAGTAGTATCTACAGTATATATACGGGTATTTTGAACTGTAGACACAACAGAAAAAGAAGCCGAGCAGAGCAAACCCTAAAATCGCGAAATCGCTCCGCCGCATCCGTCGCCGCTCGCGCTAGTCAGCCGCCGCTGTTGATCGTGTTTCTTCCCGATCTCCGGCAACAGAAGCTTAGCAAAGCTTGAGTCTCACACGTCTATCCAGAGATCCCTTGTCTCTCGATTTGTTGATCGGGAAAAACTTCCCATCCGAATCGATCGAGACGACCGATCCTCGTGTGACCGTTGGTAGACCTAGCTTGCTTCGCTACGAAGATTGGATCTCTATTTTCAGCAGCCGATCATCATCATAGTCGCCGATCCCGAAGCTAGCCGCCGCTCGTGTTGCCACCGCCGGTTCCGTGGAGATCCTCTTCAAGAGAGACCAAGGTTGTAGACTCTTCGTTGACTTCACGAACACGTCGTCGAACAAAGAGGAACACCGTAGTCTCCAAACGAAGTTTGTATCTCGTGTACATTCTATATTTACTTTTGTTGTAAAGGAACTTTTGTTCCGTGTTGTAAGGGTTGGGTGCAAACCGTTTTGTGGGAGTGTTGACTCTCACGTGTGGAAGGGTTCCTTCCGATAGTGCAGGGATTGGATTTCAATCCCGTTGGAGAAGAGACCGAGTCGTCCCTTGTTGGGAGATAGGTCGAAGGGGGAAAGTGGATGTACCCAAGTCGGGGAACCACTATAAATTGCCTGTGTATTCTGTGTGCTGTGCTTTTTATTTTTATTGTGCAGGTACATTCGTAAATTCCGCAAAAGCGCTACACGTCACCTATCCCCCCCCCCATAGGTGAACTTTGTTGACACTAGGTGGACTTTCAAGTGGTATCAAAGCGAGGTTGCTCATCAAAAAGGTTAACACCTTGAGTTGAATCCTGCCCCTAGTGTCAAGAAGATGACAAACATCTACTATGGACGGGCTCAAGTTCTCCGGCAAGATCCCAGTGTGCACCAGGCTCAACTTTCCGATCTGGAAGGAAAGGATCAGGTTCTACATGGAAGCAGTCGATCCTCGACTCTTCATGATCGTGGAGGAGGGACCTTATGTCCCCACTAAGGCCTCCACCATTGATCCCACCAAGAAGGTGCCGAAGACACTTTCTGAAATGGACAAAGACGAGATGGTGCTAGTGGGACTGGACAAGAAGGCACGAAACATTCTGGTGAGCGCAGTTGATGATTCTATGATGCAAAACTTCAGCAACTGCAGGACAACACATGAGATCTGGTAGTGCCTGATCATCCTAATGGAGGGCACGGATGAAGTGAGGGATGATCGAAGATCCCTCCTGAACCAAAAATATGAGGCCTTCAGGCAAGGGCCTAAGGAAGAGATCGGAGTCACCTACGAGAACTTCCTAAAGATTGTCAATGCCCTCAAGGGCTACGGAAGAGTGTTCACTAATGGTGAACTCAATGACAAATTCCTTAGGTCCCTTACTAAGGAATGGGACACAAAGATCTGCGCCATCAGAGAATTTGGCAGACTAGCAGAAACTGATCCACAAATCCTGTTTGGGAAGCTGATGTCCTATGAGCTTCAGCTGAACACCAGGAAAGCAGAGGAAGAAGCAGAGAAGGCTGCTGCAAAAGAAAAGACTGTGGCCCTAAAAGCCAGTTACTCCAGAATAGGCAAGGGTGCGATGTCATACCGTGCGAGGAATAAGGAAGAGGAGGAGGACTCTGAACCATGCTCCTCCGGCTCAGAGCTGTCGGAGGAGGATTTCTCCCTCATCACCCGAGAGTTCAAGAAGTTCCTCAAGATGAGGAATCAAAGAAAGAAAGACAGCTCCTCCTCCAGGCATCAGAAGAAAAATTATTCTTCTGACAGGTATGCATCTAAACCTAACAAACGACGCTCTTCTGACATTATCTGCTTTGGATGCAATAAGCCAGGACACGTCGTGGCCGACTGCTATCAAAGCAAAAGAGAAAAAGGGAAAGGAGAGGAGCTCAAATCCTCCAGAGATAAGAAGAAGGAGCGGAGCTACATCGCCAAACGGCCAAAGACACTGAGTGAGTCTGACTCCTCAGACTCTAGTGATGATGAGGAAGCCTACTTCGGGCTGGTGGGTCGCTCGGACTCAGAAGGAGAATGCCCCCCATTTACTGGGAAGGTAAAAGCTCACACCCCTCTCTCCGACTCCGACTCTGATCCTGAGTCTCAGGATGATGAACCTGAGGATGGCCCTTCGGCCCGTGAAGCTGAGCTCCTCGAGAAGTATGAGCTTCTGCTCAACACTTTCGATGAGTGCCGTAAGAGACTGAAGGCTGAGAAGAAGGAAGTAAAATTCCTTAAGGGTGAGTGTGTATCCCTAAGGGAAGAGGTCACTAGCTTGATTTCTCTCCGACAGGAGCACCTTGACCTGACTTCAAAGCATTCAGAGTCTTTGAAGCTCCTTGATCTTAAGCAGGAGGAAGTCGACAAGTTGGAAGAACTACTTACGGCAGAAAGGAAGATCGTCAAGAGCTTCTCTATGCCAAAAATAGTTCTTCCAGTCGTTGATACCTTCTCTGATCAGGCCAAAGGAGCTGGCTTGGGGCATATAGGGGTATCTGGTTCTTCATCTAGGAGAAACAAGAACCAGAGGAAGAATAAGGCCGCCAAGAAGGCCTCTGCTGATGAAAAGGGTAAGGCTCCTCTTAGTCCTGTTGCGTTCAGAAAGCCTGGCTTTCCTTGCAGCCAACATGACTTTGAGTCAACATTTGGGCATCATTTCCGGCCCTCGGTTGCAAAGCCAAAGAGCCGGTATGACGGTTGGAACTTTCCCCGGAACTTCGGTGAGAGTGCCTTCAAGGCACCTTATGAGGAAATCCACATGAGAAATTATGGTCCGTTCTCTAGCGGCCATAATGGAAAGCAGGCACCAAAAGCCAAGCCTGTTATACAGAAGGTGACAAAGTCATGCGACTGTTGTCACCATGAGGCCTCCACCTCCAGATCTAAGGCCCCAGCAGTACCCACCGTTCCCAGGGTAAGGCAGGAGCCTAGGAAGAGGTACAACAGATTCGACTGTTGGTGCTGTGGCAAAGTCGGTCACTTTGCCGTGAATTGTTGGTTTAATCCAAGGAATTACGAGACTCCCTATGTTAGCAATGCGAGACCGACCACTCGTAGGGTTAACCAACCGAGGGGGAGTGTGCTAACCAGGAATCTAGGACCCAAGTTCGATTGGGTTCCTAAGGCAAATTAATTTTGTTTTGCAGGAATGTCCAAAGGCCACCAAAACGCCGATCTGGTATTTGGACAGTGGATGCTCCCGGCATATGACCGGGACAAGAAGCCTGCTGCGTGATTACACTCCAGTCGAGAATGGACCCAAAGTCATCTTTGGAGGGTCAGATCGAGGAGTCACCAGAGGTTACGGTATGATTTCCAACGGTATAATCTCTATCACCGACGTGGCTTATGTTGAAGGGTTAAACCATAACCTGATCAGTGTAAGTCAGTTATGTGATAAAGGTTATGACGTTAAGTTCTGCAAGGATAAATGTCTGATAATTTCACGTACCTCTTCTGAAACGGTAGTATCAGGCATTAGGAGCAGAAATATCTTCTGTTTAGATTTTCTCAGTTTAGATTCATCTACCCCCGTATGCCTTGTGGCAACAGGCAGTGCATCTCTTTGTGAACAATGACACAAGAGATTGGCACATATTAATTTCAAGACAATTAGTATGCTGTTTTCTAAGAACTTGGTAAGGGATGCTCCCAGTATCAAGTGCATCAAAGATAGCCCCTGTCCTGCATGCCAGATGGGCAAACAGACTCGGGCTACCTTTAAGAGCATCGCAGACAAAGACTCTTCCCGATGTCTTTACCTTCTACATATGGACTTGTTTGGTCCAATGCAAGTTCATAGCTTGGGAGGCAAGTCCTATACGCTAGTGATAGTTGATGATCATTCTCGGTTTACATGGGTGTTCTTTTTGAAACGAAAGTCAGATACGTTTGACATCTTCACTAATTTTGTCAAGCAGGTTAGAACGAATTTAACTGCTCCGTGGTCAAAATCAGAAGTGACCATGGAACAGAATTCGAATCTGGTGCTATGACAGAATTTTGTGAAGAACAAGGTATCTTTCATGAGTTTTCCTCCCCGCACACTCCTCAGCAAAATGGAGTTGTGGAGAGGAGAAATAGAACTCTCATTGAAGCCTGCACGACAATGTTGAAAGACGCTTCTCTCCCGGAATACTTCTGGGCAGAGGCTGTCAATACAGCTTGTCATGTACAAAACCGAGCATTGATCAACAAGCATCATTGTAAGACGCCCTACGAGCTACTGAAAGATAGGAAACCAACCATGTCCTACTTGAGGATTTTTGGTTGCAGATGCTATGTACTGAATAATGGGAAGTACCCGCGTACTAAATTCGGTGAAAAATGCTTCGAAGGCATATTCATGGGCTATAGTTCCCATAGTCGGGCATATAGGGTCTTCAATAAGAAAACCCTAGTGGTAGAAGAATCAATAAATGTTGTATTTGATGAAGGAAGTTTGCTTAACAGCAATTCTTCCAGTAGTATTCTTGAAGATGCAGGTGCTCGACTTGAACAGCTGAGTCTGGATGAGACCGCTAAAGATGACGCTCCTAAGTACGTCAAAGTTTCCACCTCCACGTCATCTGAAAATGATAAAGATCAAAATGGAACAAATATCTTAGAAGAAGGAGAAGCCCAAGAAGTAGTCGAAGCTCCAGACGCCAGACTTCTTGAGCTCCGACACGTGAGGGATCATCCTAGAGATCAGATCATCGGAGATCCTCGTGTCGGTGTCAGAACTCGAAGAGGTACTATTAACGAAGTATTGCATCTTAGCTTCCTGTCACAGGTTGAGCCAAAGAAGTTCGACGAGGCAAACAAGGATGCGGCATGGATTCTGGCCATGCAGGAGGAACTACATCAATTCGAACGTTGCAATGTTTGGACGCTGGTTCCCAGACCATACAAGCAGAATGTGATTGGCACGAAGTGGATCTTTAGAAACAAGCTGGATGAACATGGTGTCATCGTAAAGAACAAGGCCAGGCTGGTGGCTCAAGGTTACAGACAGGAGGAAGGGATTGACTTCGACCAGACCTTCGCACCAGTAGCAAGGCTCGAGGCAATCAGGTTGTTCCTGGCGTATGCTTCACACAAAGGATTCACAGTCTATCAAATGGATGTGAAATCGGCATTCCTGAACGGAGACCTGAAAGAGGAAGTATACGTCGCTCAACCCCCAGGTTTTGTTGATCCTACTTATCCCAATCATGTTTATTTTCTTAATAAGATCTTATATGGGTTGAAACAAGCTCCACGAGCTTGGTATGAGACTTTATCTAGTTTTCTTCTTGAGAACAAGTTCTCCAGAGGTAAAATAGATAAAAAATTGTTTCTCAGGGAAGTCAAAGGCAAGATTTTGCTGGTGCAAATCTATGTCGATGACATAATATTCGGCTCAACGGACAACAATCTTTGCAAAACGTTTTCTAAACTTATGCAAGGAAAGTTTGAAATGAGCAGTATGGGAGAGCTCAAGTATTTCTTAGGACTTCAAGTGAAACAGTCTGAGGATGGAATCTTCATCTCTCAGACGAAGTTCACAAATGAACTCCTTATAAAATTCGGTATGGAGAGTGCAACCTCTATGAGGACTCCAATGGGATCCATCATGTCTCTGGATAAGGATGAGAAAGGTAAACCTTTCGATGAAACCAAATACAGAAGCATCATTGGATCCCTACTCTACCTTACTGCCAGTAGACCGGATATCATGTTCTCCACATGTGTCTGTGCCAGATATCAGGTGAACACTAAGGAATCTCACTATGTCGCTGCAAAGCGAATTCTAAGATACCTTAAAGGTACTCCTAATCTTGGCTTGTGGTACCCGAGAAACAATGATGTCGAGCTAATAGGCTTTTAAGATGCTGATTTTGCAGGGAGTAGAGATGACAGGAAAAGCACTTCCGGGACGTGTCAATTCCTCGGAAGAAGGCTTATCTCATGGAACAACAAGAAGCAGAATTGTGTAGCTACCTCCACAGCAGAGTCTGAGTACATCTCGGCAGGCAGCTGTTGCGCACAACTCCTATGGATCAGAAACCAGTTAGCCGACTACAACCTTCAGTTCAAGGAAGTTCCAATGTACTGCGACTCCTCCAGTGCAATTGCCATTGCCAACAATCCTGTCTCGCACAGCAGAACGAAGCATATTGAAGTGCGCTACCACTTCATTCGGGAGCACGTGGAGAACAAGGACATCTCTCTCTGTTATGTCCCCACGGACAAGCAGATTGCTGATATATTCACAAAGACCTTAGACGAGGCCAAGTTCAATCTTTTCAAGACTGAATTGGGGATGCTCAATTATGAGGAATGAAGACTACAGAAGCTCCAGGCTCGTGCACGATCTAAGGGGGAGCAAGGAAATCAAGTGTGGGCACAGACGCAAGAACTGAGGGGGAGCAAGGGGTCAAATGCTACCGCCCCGATTTGCAGAAGCCGAAAAGGGGGAGATTACCCTCTCGGCCAAGGCTAAGGTGGCTCCAAGCTTTCTCCCAAGAAATTGGTATTGGTAAGGGATAACTCACTCAACTCAATTTTAAGTTTATGGTTTTCATTCCCATTTGCTCTATTCACCTTAGCTTGTAGGGTTTAGGCTTCTTCAAATAGGGGGAGATTGTTGGTTATTGTATCCACAATGTACCTGATTTGAAGAAGCCCCTGGACAAGCTAAGGTCAATAGACTATGTATTTGATAAACTCTTTCTAGTTGTGCTTGCAATTTTTACACGCTAAGTGCACACCAATGTCAGGGTACAGTAGGTCAATATACACGGGTCTGCACGACGTAATCCCTCGTTGAGCAGATCAGTGTGTTGGCCTAGTGTACTCTCTCTATTGGAGTGCACTTACTTTCAAGCACAGGGCTGTAAATATGCAGGAGCAGACAAGGAGCAAGGATGGGTCAAGGAGCACCTCATAGGTGGAAAGACGAAAATTCGTCTAAGTTTAAATCGACGAGAATCACTTGGGATTCTCGCCGATTCATCGAGAATCAGTAGTTGATTCTCGCCGCACTCGACCCAGCCACTTCTAAGCGAGCACCTCTGCTTCTAAGTAAGAATCGACGAGAATCACCAAGTGATTCTCGCCGATTCGGCGAGAATCACTAGTGATTCTCGTCGAATCGTCGAGAATCACTGGTTGATTCTCGCCGTCTCGACCTGGCCTAAAGCAGTGCGTGCAACCAAGGCAAATTCGACGAGAATCAATCTTGATTCTCGCCGAATCGTCGAGAATCACCTTTGATTCTCGACGAATCGGCGAGCATCACTTTTGATTCTCACCGATTTTGACTTGGGCGTTTTTCTGGATCTTCCTGAACCGGATTCTGCCGTTGTCAATGTTCTGGACCGGTTTTCGGGATTTTTCTTGTGGGTCCCACAACGGTCAAATTAGTAGTATCTACAGTATATATACAGGTATTTTGAACTGTAGACACAACAGAAAAAGAAGCCGAGCAGAGCAAACCCTAAAATCGCGAAATCGCTCTGCCGCATCCGTCGCCGCTCGCGCTAGTCAGCCGCCGCTGTTGATCGTGTTTCTTCCCGATCTCCGGCAACAGAAGCTTAGCAAAGCTTGAGTCTCACGCGTCTATCCAGAGATCCCTTGTCTCTCGATTTGTTTATCGGGAAAAACGTCCCATCCGAATCGATTGATACGACCGATCCTCGTGTGACCGTTGGTAGACCTAGCTTGCTTCGCTACGAAGATTGGATCTCTATTTTCAGCAGCCGCTCATCATCATAGCCGCCGATCCCGAAGCTAGCCGCCGCTCGTGTTGCCGCCGCCGGTTCCGGGGAGATCCTCTTCAAGAGAGACCAAGGTTGTAGACTCTTCATTGACTTCACGAACACGTCGTCGAACGAAGAGGAACACCGTAGTCTCCAAACGAAGTTTGTATCTCGTGTACATTCTATATTTACTTTTGTTGTAAAGGAACTTTTGTTCCGTGTTGTAAGGGTTGGGTACAACCCGTTTTGTGGGAGTGTTGACTCTCACGTGTGGAAGGGTTCCTTCCGATAGTGCAGGGATTGGATTTCAATCCTGTTGGAGAAGAGACCGAGTCGTCCCTTGTTGGGAGATAGGTCGAAGGGGGAAAGTGGATGTACCCAAGTCGGGGAACCACTATAAATTGCCTGTGTATTCTGTGTGCTGTGCTTTTTATTTTTATTGTGCAGGTACATTCGTAAATTCCGCAAAAGCGCTACACGTCACCTATTCCCCCCCCCCATAGGTGAACTTTGTTGACACTAGGTGGACTTTCAGGTACGTTTTAGTACTTGTTGCTTTTCTCTCACTTTACTGACTGTTATACTTACATTTGTCCCTTTTTGGATTCTTTAGCTGAGATTTTCAGCATTTCTCTTGCAGGGTTGGTAACCCTTTTTCTTTCTGCTCTTTTCATTCGATTATTATCTGATGCTTCTTTGCCTCTTGTTTTATTATTTCTTGCTGAGGTGTTCTTCTTTTGAATGCCTCAGGTTCAGGTCTGTAGCCGGCTGTACGGCAAACTTCAGGAGTTCCCTTGTGGACTGCGTTGTGGCAGTGTTTTCCTCACCTGTTGAGGTAGTTCCTTAGCTTTGTAGTAGTACATACATACATGCTCGCCAGCGAGTTCGTGTCAGGTTGTTGACGCTCGTTGGTGATTTTCCTTGGTGATACTAAGTCTTTGCTTAGCTGCTAGTTTACTTGTTTTGTGGTAGTTTCACTTGCTCTCTGGGAATGTTTTATGCTAGGTTGCTAGTTACCTTGAAACCTATAAAAAAATTACTATACGTATTGCATGATCAGCATGTTTTATAAAAGCTCAATCATTATTTTCCAAATGCGAAAAAAGATTGTTTTCTTTATAAATATTATAAATTGAAATCTAGGGTCTTGCATAGTGTAAGTTTTCCTCTTAGGACACTTATGCGCTCTTTTAGGATGTTAGGCATAAATGAAGTATTTTTCCGCTACGTATAAAAATAGTTTTCAAACCGTGGACTATCTGATCCACTGAGCCGAGGGATACGGCCAATTAATTTAAAAAAATCAGTTTTCTATTCATTTTAACTTATGATTTGAAGGATTAGAGTGTTGCCTGAGCGTCAGCAGTTATCCCCTGCTTGACGTGGCATCACAGCTTGTAGTTATCTCATGCTCTGATTTATTTTATAATTGAGAAAAATGCGGGTTGTGACATCCACTACGAGATCTTCTCAGACCATAAAAATCTAAAGTATGTTCATACTTAAAAGGAGTTGAATCTGAGGCAGCGGTGGTGGTTGGAATTTTTGTTTGATTATGAGTTTACATTGAATTACCACCCCGAAAAGGCAAACTTTGTAGCCGATGGTTTGAGCAAAAAGGTATCGGAATCAAGCCCAGGGTCTCGGTTGATGAGTATGAAATTGCCCTATATGCTCGAGGAAATGGAGATCACATTGGTATATAAAGGCCATTCTGAGGGATATACGGAGTACTTAACAACAATGAGTATAGTTTGTGATATTTGAGAAAAAATCCGAGCAGAACAAGGGAAGGATGCTTCTCTAGCACAAGTGATTAAGTCAATTGAAGATGGTCTGCTGAAGAGTATATGCTAAAGGACAACCTCATTCATTTCCATGACCGACTCTACATTCCCAAGGGTGGGGAAATCCGAGAAGATATATTGAGAGAAGCACATTGCTCTAAGTATTCGATGCATCCCGTGTTTTCTAAGATGTATAATGACTTGCGGAAGACCATGTTTTGGCCGGGGATGAAGAAAGATATCAAGTATTATGTTACACACTATGAGGCTTGTCAAAAGGTGAAGTTGGAGTGCAAGAGCCCTGGAGGATTATTACGGCCATTGCCCATCCTTGAGTGGAAGTTCGAGGATATCTCCATGGTCTTTGTTCACGGGTTGCCTCGCTTGCGCTCTAGGAACGATTCAGTCTTGGTGATTGTAGATCGTCTGACGAAGGTCGCCAGATTTATCCCTATGAAGAAGGAGGCACATGTGGATGTCTTAGTGTGCCTCTTTGTGGAGAAATTTGTATTGTACCATGGCGTGTCTATGACGATAGTGTCTGATCATGATGACCAATTACCACCAAAGAGTGGAAGGTGGTACGAGCATATCTGGGCTCTCGCCTCACCTTCAGCATAACTTTTCATCATCAGACGGATGGGCAGTCTGAAAGGACCATCAGCACAATGGAGAATCTTTTGAGACTGTGTGTATTGGATAGAGGGGAACCGTGGGAAAGGCCCTTACAACTGGTAGAATTTTCATACAATAGTAACCACCAAGATAGCATCGGGATGGATCCCACGAAGCACGTTATGGAAGAAGGTGTAGAACTCCATTGTCTTAGGTGTATGATGAGGATCCAAAAGTTTTTGGGATAAAGTACATTGATGACACTGATGGACTTGTTAGATTGATACGAGGCCGCATTCTTGAGGCATAGAGTCGACATGCAAAGTACTATAATGCAAAACACTGGATGATGAAGTTTCAAGTCGGTGACAAAGTATTCTTGAAGATCAGTCCAATGCATGGAGTGTCGTGAGTGCGGCGTATGAAGAAGCTTAGTCCGAGATATGTAGGGCCCTGTGCTATATTAGAAAGGATTGGCCCTTTGGCCTGTCTGCTGGAGCTACCACCGGAGCTACTTTACTGTTGAGCCGATCCTTAACTTATATGTCTGTATGAGCATTCATATAAGTTAAGTTACTTTCCTATTGTAGATTACCTTCTTGTTGGATTGTTATAATTGAGTATAACTGCTAGACAAGAATGTTGATGAACTTGCTAAACTTTAATGTTTTTTCTACTCATATAATATATATAGATTCTCCACCTATTTGTGCTACTGCTTACATACTTATATTGTACCCTTGTCCTTTTCTCCGCCCGGTGCCTAAGAGTCGCTGGGGGAGCGGATGTGATAGCCACTTAGTTTTTATGACTAACGGTTGCTACGTCTTCCTTTTTAGGAGGAAACCCCGCAAATAGAGCAATAACATGTTATGCACGAGGGCAGCCAGGCCAGGACAATAAGGGTTGAAGTGACGGTACCCTTGCTGCCATCAGTGACTGATGTGAGTTTTTGAGAGACTCATTTTGTATCCGTTTGGAATTATGAACTCTGATATTATGGAAGCCTTGGTTGCTTCCTTTATTTGTTGTACTTGTGGAATTTATACTAGTGTGTAATTTTGACATCTCTTTACTTTCTTTATGTTGGGTTGGCATGGATGATATGTTAAGCTGGTAGGATAGGTGTCTTGTAGAACAGGTTAGCATGTGTGTTAACGCTACTGCAAGGCAGCTGTTCTGGGCATAACACTCCCCTCGACCGTGTTTTTTGTTCCGGGAGGGGGGGGGGGTCTTACAATGCCGGCCCTCGAAGGCCAAGCAAAGGTTTTTTAGTGTTTTCATGTGTGGCCGGCCTGCGTGCCGATGTTTGTAAACCACACCGCTAAAGTACAACTGTAAGGCCTTAAGGTCGTAATATTTTGTGTATTTTGTAAACATTCCTATTATTTATATATAGTGGACATTCGTGTGTACTTTAGTTCAAAAGTTAACCCTTAAAGCTTCTGCTAGAATACTCTGAGTTAGGATTCGTGTCGTTTTTGATATTAATATGTAACTCCACTGACTGTCTGTGGAATATGGCGTGGGGCCCCGGTCGGACCCTCGATTCTATTTCATGTGACAGATGGATGTGTTACAGAGTGTGCCAGTTCTATTTGTGAAAAATAAAGATTGTAGCATGCGGTTGTGTATAGCTACCATGACTTAAATAAGCTCACTGTCAAGAATAAGTACACAATTCCGCGGATTGATGACTTGTTTGACCAGTTGGTAGGGTCGGCGGTGTGCTCCAAGTTGGACCTAAAGTCGGGGTATTACCAGTTGCGTATTCGAGAGGAGGACATTCCTAAGACAATATTTGGGATGAGGTTGTGCACTTCGAGTTCTTGATAATACCATTCAGATTGACGAACACACCATCAGTGTTCATGGACTTGATGAACCAGGTGTTTCAGCAGTACTTAGATTCGTTTGTGGTGGTGTTCATGGACGATATTATAGTGTATTATAAGTCAAAGCCGAGCATGAGACCCACTTGAGAATTGTCTTACAGATTCTGAGGGAGAACCTACTTTATGCTAAGTTCTCAAAGTGCTAGTTCTTGTTAGAGAGGGTGGCATTCTTGGGCCATATGATTAGTGGTGATGGGGTGGCAGTGAATCTGACGAAAGTTGAATCCAATAGAGATTGGCATGTTGTGAATATCATGGCGGAGGTCAAGAGTTTCCTTGGAATAGTTAGTTACTACATGAGGTTTGTAGAGAACTTCTCACGTATAGCATTGCCCCTCACTTCTCTTACACGTAAGGATCAGAAGTTTATGTGGATTTAAGAGTGTGCCCGAACATTCGAGAACTTGAAGTAAAGGTTAATGTTTGCCCCAATTCTAAGTCTTCCTAGTGGGACTGAAGGATTCCAGATTTTTTAGTGATACATGAGGATGTGTATTGGGTTGAATGCTGGTGCAGCATTGAAACATGATAGCTTATGGGTTCAGGCAGCTGAAGCCTCATGAGATAAATTACCCCATCCATGACTCGGAGCTGGTACCGGTAATTTTTGATTCGAAGATGTGTCGATGTTAAAGGAGGAGATCTTCACGAACCATAAGAGCCTAAAGTATCTCTTGGATTAGAAAGATTTGAACATGCGACAACACATGTGGGTTGAGTTCCTTGGGGACTACGACACGACAATTCAGTACACGTCAGGAAAGGCCAACGTTGTGGATGATGCTTTATGCAAGAAATATTATGGGCAAGGGAACTGGATTGAAGCGCATGACGAGCAGTTGGTGCGAGGCCTCGAGTCTCTTATCTTTGTTTGTGTAGCCAGGGGTTAATCTTGTAACATCCCACAAACAACCAGACCCCTAGGGAGTTTTTGACATGACTAGATCATGACAAAGCTCTAAGAAGACCAAAAGGACCATGGGTGCCTAGGTAAATTGGTGAAAGCACCTTTGTCTGCAAATAATAATTTCTAGACACATAAGCTAGGGTTTGGCCTTGGGCTCCCAACATGACTACTTGACCCCACCATAACACTCTCAATCTCATAGGGACCCCTTTAGATCCCATACAACCCATTTGGGGTCAACCTAAGGGGTCAAGTTAACCTAGGTCAACCATAACCCTAGTTAGGTCAAATTGCCCTAATTTGACCCAAGATGATTGCCTCAAGGCACAAATGGGCTTGGGAGGTGGCAAGGGACTCAAGACACTCAGTTTACCAGTCAACCCACTCCTTTGACCAAGTCTGTAATGCCCATAGCCGATACAACATGACAACGTCACAGCTGTGCTCTAGGCGATGCTACCGGGCTGCATCCCAAGCACCCCAACCCCTCTCCCTCCACGGGCGGGTTGTTGGTGGCCACAGCCTCCCTTTGATGAGCAAACTCGACAGTTAAGTTGGGCCGTACGGGGACTTCCCTGGAGGTCACCCATCCCAGTACTACTCTCGCCCAAGCATGCTTAACTATGGAGTTCTTTCAACTCTCATCACCAATTGAGCTGCAGCTCAATTGGTGATGAGAGTTGAAAGAACTCCATAGTTAAGCGTGCTTGGGCGAGAGTAGTACTGGGATGGGTGACCTCCAGGGAAGTCCCCGTACGACCTAACTTAACTGTCGAGTTCGCTCATCAAAGGGAGGCTGTGGCCACCAACAACCCGCCCGTGGAGGGAGAGGGGTTGGGGTGCTTGGGCTGCAACCCGGTAGCATCGCCTAGAGCGAAGCCGTGACGTTGTCACGTTGTATTGGCTAGGGCCGTTACAATAAAAAATTGCAACTTTATTGTAACGCCCCTAGCCGATACAACACGACGATGTCACGGATCCCTCTAGGCGACGCTACCGGTTTGTAGCCCAAGCACCTCAACCCCTCTCCAGCCCACTAGCGAGTTGTTGGTGGCCACAACCTCCCTTTGATGAGCGAACTCGATAGTTCAGTTGGGCCATACAGGTACTTCCCAGGAGGTCACCCATCCCAGTACTACTGTCGAGTTCACTCATCAAAGGGAGGTTGTGGCCACTAACAACCCTCCCGTGGAGGGAGAGGGGTTGGGGTGCTTGGGCTGCAGCCCGGTAGCATCGCCTAGAGCGGAGCTGTGACTCTATCACGTTGTATCAGTTAGGGGTGTTACAAATTCAACACCCCCAAGTCAACCCTGGTCAAACCATGCTCAAAAGTGGGGGGAAGCTAAGCCCAATGAAAGTATCTAGAGTCTACTTAAATCACCTAGAGAGGGGGGGGGGGGGTGAATAGGTGATGTCTGAGTCTTTTTGCGGAATTAAAAATTACTTAGAAATTATGCTAGCACACAGAACACAGAGATCTATAGTGGTTCCCCGTGTTGGGTATGTCCACTGTCCCGCCTCATCTATCTACCATGAAGGGCTAGATTCGACTACTTCACCTTTCTCATATTTCAACAATCTTACACCTCGGAGCCGAAACTCCTACAACTCGGAGACAATGCTCCTACCACTCAGAGAACAACCTCTCCTATAACTCGAGCCACAACGGATCTATGACTCGATCCATAAACGTATCTAGCACTCGATCCACAAATAGATCTACAACTCAGAGAAAATTTCCTACAAATGTAAAAGAAAATTATACAAGAGTTATACAAATTAACTTTGACAAGATTTGAAGTTTTCTATCCATCTCACTTCGTTTAGGATCACTTGGAGAATACGGTAGAATCAAAAATCTTGAAGACTTGAACCTTGTATCTTGAATCGACTAGATCTATGAGTGTAGAAGCCTTAAGAATGCCAAGATAAAGTCGTATCAAAAGAAGATCGAATTGAGTACAACAAGCATCAACAGAAAGAGGTTCACGAAATGTACGAGGGACGACGGGTTTATTTTCGGAAACTTGGGCAATTTTGAATTTTGAATGATTTGCTCTATTATGGTTGATGAAAAATCCACCCTAAATATTTATAGGCAACTTTGAAGCAACAGCTATGAAGGAAATTCCAAATCGGGACCTTGCGAAATTTACCATGCATGGCTGTCGTCCAACCCGAGCCTGAAATTTGAAAATCGGTTGGAAAATTTTCCTAAGTCATATTCGTCGAGTATGGTCGAGTATAATTACTATCTCGCCAAATTGTCATAGATATACGATGAATTTGACTTAGAGAAATCCAACTCGAACCAGCTATCCACTCAACGCTAAGGCTGAAGATATACTCGACGAATTCGTCCAGTATCAGCTAGTATACTCGACGAATTTGACGAGTATTGGCTAGCAAACTTGATGCACTCGACGCTGTCGATGCACTCGACGCACTTGACTCACTCAACGCCATTGATGCACTCGACGACTAATCCTAGCCATATTCAAAAAAATTGACTTGGAAAAACCAGAGAAGTAAGGCTGTCTTGACTCGACGAATTTGGTATGTATCATCATGTTATTCGACGAATTCGGCGAGTATCGTTAAATACATTCGATGAATTCGATGAGTATACTTGATGATACTCGACAAATTTTGCTTAACTATTTTTCCAATTTTTTTAGATATTCTACCACAAGTACATATGATGAATTCGAGGAGTTCTAGTAAGTATATACGACGAATTCAACGAGTATCAATGAGTATACTCGACGAATTCGACGAATATCCCTTACAATACTCGACGAATTTTACTTGGGTAAAATTTCTATTTTCCTAAATTCAACTTATTCTTCCTTGATCCTTCTCATGCACTTGGTATAAAAGTACACCCCAATAGAGTGATTACATGTGAGTCAACACATTAGCCTACACAATGAAAGATTACATTGTATAGTCCTGCGTTTACTGACCCACTATAACCTGACATTGGTGTGTACTTAGCAATGTAGACCTGCAAGTACATAACTAAAAATATAATATCAAATACAATCACAATTCATCTTAACTTAACTTGATCCTTTTTCAAATTAGGGTTATTGTGGAAACAATACCCAACAATCTTCCTCTATTTGAAGAAGTCGGAATCCTATAAGCTAAGGTGAATTGCACAACAAGAATAATCATAGAGCATAAAATTAGAAATAGAGTGCATTCCCAGTCAAAATATTTAACACACACACACACACACACACACACACACACACATATATATATATATATATATATATATATATATATATATATATATATATATATATATATATATATATATATATATATAAGAAGAGTTTTTAGTTTGGAGGGGGGCAACTACAACCACACACATAATAACCCAAAACAAAATAAACAACCGTCAGCCCTGCCTTTCCTGGCTCTTCTGACGCTGCCTGACAAAATAATCCTTGGGCTTTGGATAATATCTTAGAGGGGCTGGAGGTGTAGCTGAATCATCATGTATGTATTATCTGAAGTGGATCCTTCTCTTCATGCATGCCAATTCATACTTTTTCCATTCATCTTTGTCGCAGTGGTTCCATCTATTTTTCCACAATATCAATTAAGATGAATGAGTCCAAGATAATTCCGCTTGATATTAGACTCCACACCTCAGCCATCTCTCTGTCTCTGAATTGTAGTTATCTAGCAGGCTCTGATCTTATAGCAGAAGAAACTTCAACATACTTTCTTCTCTAATAGACTGAAGCAGGGATATCTGCAACCACTTGAACATCTTGAAACCCAGTAGCAGCAGCATTATGTATGTACTAAGAGAGATCCTGTGTGTCGGTCCAATATTGAGAGAAATCCTCAGCAAGATGAACATCATCATGAGCAGGCACAACATGTACTTGAAATACTTGGCCTTGCCTAGCAAAGATCTCATTATGTATCCAAGAAAAGTTTTCATAGCTGTAATCATTGACCCCTTTAAAGTTTGCTAACATGGCAGCCTCAATCGCATCAACCTTAGCCTCAGCCATATGACTCCATTTTCATATCAAAGTGAGCCATCAATCGATTGTGAGCATCGATCATGGTTATAACATTCTAGTTAATATTTTGAAGAACTTCTACTCTACTCTTTGTCTAGCCATATTATGAATGAGAGTTGCACGTCCTTTCTCAAACCATAAGTCCAAACATGCATCAATCTTGTCAAAACGTACCTTAAAGGCTGCAAGGCCATTGGTCATATCTTTTTCTGTCTCCTTGACCTTTTTCAATTCTTTTAGCCAACATGGCTTCTATGGTCTTCAATATAGAACTATCAGTATTGGAGCTAGGAACCTCTTCCGTAGGAGCACTTGGATGAGAGGGCAGATCTTGACGAGTTTCTGACTCACTGGAGGACGCATCTATTGGAGATAAATGAGCTTTAGAATTTATACTGAGATCTTTAGCAGCATGTAGGACAGGAGTATGCTCCTCTACATCTCCCTCCTCATCAGAAATATCCACAACCTCCTCTTCAACAGCAGGAGGTGCATCTGGCATCTTGCTAATCTGTTTCTCAAGGTTGCTGATAAACCTAGCAACCTGAGTAGAGATAGATATCAGGGACTGAGTAGCCTCCCCCTTGGAAGCTGAAGTAGGAGTAATCTCTGGGAGAGGGACAAGCATGTTGTCCACTAACACCTGCTTAGCACCATAATTTGCATTATCAGTAGATTTGGCCTCATCAACGACCACCATCACCTCATTAGTATCTATGTCTTAGTCATCCTCATGCAAATCATCCTTAGTAGTAACATCAACCTCGGCCTCATCAAGCACTATCTCCTCAACAACAGTCTGAGCAATCTTAGCAACTTCTGTCAGAAGATTCTCTGTCTCTAGAAATGTATCAATGAGCTCCCCCTCCGCTCCTGCACCTAATCTCTTAGGAGTTTCCCCGGGGTTTGGAGTCGGAATCCTATCCACAGGAACTTGTTCTTCCTCTTCCTCGGGCACATATGGGGCTCCCCCTAGCCTCAAATTCCTCCTATCCCACCTTGAGAATATTGATGAGTCTATTTTATTGAGGTTATGGATAGACACATCTTTGGTCATATCGAACTTGTCTATGTCCATTTGGTTCAAGTACAAGCTGATAATCCTTAATCTTCTCAATTAGCATTGTACCCCAATCCATTCTTTTTCTGTAAATGATTGTCACAAGTCTTTTGAACATCTCTGATGATAGGTAGTCATGAGAACTAGTCTTGCATAACAGTACTTTTCCAATAATGTCTGATAGCAGCTTCCATTCATCATTCATCCCTTTCCTTTTCACAGCTTAGTGCCCCTTGACAATCCACAGAACAACAATGCCCTTGAAAAGTCCTCCTCTTCGAGGTGATCTACTTCTTCATAGGCTGGAAGCCTCATGAGCCGGGTGAGATTAGAGGCCTTCACTTTAACTGAAGTCTTATGAACTTTACTTTTGATGACAGTGTCTTCATGCCAGAGCTTGACATTCTAGAAGAACTCAAGTACGCCCTAATCCAAGATCTTGCAAGGGTGCTCTAGGATAAATGAGAGACCGGCTGTCTCCAACATCAGGATTACATTCCAGAACTCATCGGAGTCTGAATCAAAACCTATTCGAACCAACTCTTCACCCCTAGCAACCCACTGGTGGTTTGAGGAGCCATGGAGAATCAGAGAATGGAATAAAAAGTTTCTGGACTGAACTGCTGGTTGGAACGGTTTGTTGTCCTAGATAGAATGGTGTGAACGAGCAGTCAGAATCAAGCATGTGGAGGAAATTGCTGCTGGAAATCTGCTTAGACTACTGTCACTTACCTACGCGATGAATAACTAGAGCGGGGCTACGGGATGGTAATGATGAACAGTCTGCTGGAGCCGAAGGGTCGGGAGGAACGGTTCGACCAGTTTAGCTGTCTGGTTTCGACAAAGTATAGTTTTGTTGCCCTTAACCCTCCTTTATATATATATATATAAAACCTAGGAAGGCAAGTACCTGATATCCGGCGGCTCTTCGGATCCAATATATAAGATAAATTTTGACTCAAGAGAAATTCAGCGAGATACACCGGAAGCAGAGTCAGATTCGGCGAGTTTCAGACAGTATATCCGATGAATCTTGTAAGTTTCTTGTGAATATCCGACAAATCGTCGAAATTTACTGACGATATCCGACGAATTTTCCTTGGAGAATTTTTCTTCCTTGATGAATTTCCAGAGAAATTTCTTATTTTCTTGTCCATCTTCACGAATCCTTGTTCAGCATGCCCAGTTTCATTTTGAAGATCGAGAACTTAGCCTCGTCCAACAGCTTCATAAAAATATCCGAGACCTGCTTATCCGATGGGACATAGCTGAGGGCTATATCCTCATTCTCCACATGCTCCTGGATGAAGTGATATCGCACTTCAATGTGTTTTGTCCGACTGTGATAGACTGGATTATATGCAATCGCTATTACGCTGGATGAGTCGCAATACATTGGAATCTCTTTGAACTTTAAGTTGTAATCTACAAGTTGATTCCTGATCCATAGAAGCTGTGCACAACAACTACCGACAGAGGTATACTCTGACTTGACAGTTGAGGTTGCCACATAATTTTGCTTCTTACTGCTCTATGAGATTAGTCTTCTTCCGAGGAATTGGCACGTCCCTGAAGTGCCTTTTCTGTCATCCCTGCTTCCTGCAAAATCTGCATCTGAAAAACCAATTAGCTCGGCATCAAAAATTCTTAGGTACCATAAGACAAGATTGGGTGTACCCTTAAGGTATGTTAAGATTCACATTGCAGCGACGTAATGAGATTCCTTTGAGTTAACCTGAAATCTAGCGCAGATGCATGTTGAAAACATTATGTCGGGTCTACTGGAAGTGTGGTAGAGAGAGGATCCAATTATGCTTTTGTACTTGGTTTCATCAAAAGGTTTCCATTTCTCATCCTTGTCCAGAGACATAGTGGAACCCATTGGAGTCCACATTGAGGTTGTGTTCTCCATTTCGAATTTCTTTAGTAACTCTTTTGTGAACTTTGTCTGAGAGATGAATATTCCATCTTCAGATTATTTTACCTGAAGTCCTAAGAAATACTTCAGCTCTCCCATACTGCTCATTTAAAAATTCTCTTGCATAAGTTTGGAAAACTTATTGCAAAGGTTATCTTCCGTAGAGCCAAATATAATGTCGTCGACATAGATTTGCACTAGCAGAATCTTACCTTTTACTTCCCTACGAATAATGTCTTGTCTATCTTTCCTCTTGTGAACTTATTCTCAAGAAGAAAGCTAGATAATATCACATACCAAGCTCGGGGAGCTTGTCTTAAGCTGTAAAGAGCTTTATTAAGAAAGTAAACATGTTCAGTGAAAGTAGAGTTGACAAAACCGGGCGATTATGCTAAGTATACATCCTCTTTCAGACTCCCATTGAGGAATGCTAACTTCACGTCCATTTGTTGGGTCCATTGCTCATAATGTTCCAGATTTGAAGAAGTCAAGCATGTCAATAATATACACATTGTTGTATTTAATGTATGTTCAAGTTCATGCATGCAAGTTAGTCCTTGTGACAATAATAAGTCAGGTATTCCTAGTGATGTGGCAGGTGGTCACAAAGTAAAGAGGTGGAGAGACAGAAATCTGCCTAAGTCCACAACATTGAGTGAAGCTAGTTCACTCAATGCCAGATGCCATAAAGCGCTAAGTTAGTGTGGACAGTCAAAGCCTTACAGTCTGCAAAACAATTCTGCGGCCAAGTCCACAAGCGTTGAGTGATGACAGTTCACTCAACGCTATCGTCGATTACAGCTAAATATGTCAACGCCTAAGTATTGGCGGTCTTAATATTCGAGAAAGTCCAAAAGCGTCGAGTGAACATAGCTCACTCGATGCCAAAGCAGAAGTCGTCGTGTTATGATAAAGCCTAAGATGGCAGAAGGCGGCAAAGTACAAAAGCATTGAGTGATGAATCTTCACTCAACGCTCTCAACGCCAGCCAACAAAAGCATTGAGTCTTGCTGTTGCAGTCAAAGCCTATGAAGAAGACAGAAATCGACTAAATACAGAAGCGTTGAGTCAAACCAGTTCACTCAATGCCTAATAAAGAAGACAAGCAAAGACAGAAAGCATTGAGTGAGGCCAGCTCACTCAACGCCTTCAGACAAGTGAAGAAATGGCCAAGTCAAAAAGCGTTGAGTGAGGAAGGCTCATTCAATGCTCTCAACGCCTAAAGACAGAATGATGAACTAAGTCAGAAAGCATTGAGTGCTAAAGGCTCACTCAATGCTCTCAATGGCTAGGATGTAGAATGGTTTAGGAAGTTGACTAAAGGTTCTGGCATTGAGTAAAGCTTGTTCACTCAATGCACTCAACTATTGGAGTGGATTTGAGAAATTGACCAAGTCCATAACTGATGACGTCAGCCAAACTCAACAAAATTCAATAGAGTTCAAATAGGTTACGAGAAAACTACAAAATAAGTCAAATAGCGCCGGAAGGCTACTGTAAGTCCTCTTTCATTAAAGCAAGTTGTAGCTATCATCTGCAGGTGGTCCCCACAACTTCTTGGAGCCGTTAATCGACAGAAGATAAAAGGGACAACATATCAAGGAAGAACTTAACTTTTATGGTTTCACTTTTTGCGGCTGGACTTCATCTTTCTCGACGTTGTTGCTGAGCCAAAGCTTGAAGTTGATCCAATATAACTAGAAGTCCATTCCAGTTAGCTATAGAAGTTTCTTCTGCTACAGCAAGTTCAGACTTGTTTCTGATAAAGAGAAGAAGCAGAGCTTTCAGTTTACTGCAGGTTCAGGTTAGCTGGTTGAAGAACTTAATATCTTTTAAGACTTCAGTCTTCATCAATAAGTATAAAAACACATTTCTGAGATACTTCCCGCAGAAGCAGCCATTTACTGAACATCATTTTTCAGATGCTGTGGAGATATTTAGGGATGAGATAACTTAGCTCAGGAGAATAGTCAGAGAAATTTCGCTATGTCAAATTAACGCAAACTATTTCATTTCTATAGGATCCAGTTTTGGATCTAAGTGTAGGACCTTTGGGTCTGAGGTAGGATCCTTTGTGGATCTGAGCTGTAGGGCTTTTGAGCCAGAGGTAGGGCAGATTTGCCTAAGCAGTAGGAGAGTCATACTCTCTGAGTGTAGGACCTTTGGGTCTGAGTGTAGGATCCAGATTTTGATCTGAGGTAGGGCCTTGTGCCTGAGCTGTAGGAGATTCATTCTCTCTGAGGTAGTGCTATCCTCCATAGCATGAGTTATAGGACTTGAGTTCAAGTCTTAGGTAGGTAATCAGTTTGATCACTGAGCTGTAGGAGCAGTTTGCTCTGAGGTAGGGCTTTGTGCCTGAGTTGTAAGTCTTGGAGACTGAGAAATCTTGCGGGATCTGAGGTTTAAGCTCTTTGGAGCTGAGTTTTTGGAGAAGTACCTTGTCTAACTAGAAGTTAGAGAGGTGGGAGGAGAGAGGATGCACCCATAATCTGGGGAACCACTATAAATTTTGTGTGTTCTTTATGTTTGTTCTTGAAAGATTAAAAACTACTAACTCATAACACATTAAGTAAAAGATAATAATAATAAACCAAAAATCTATTCACCCCCCTCTAGGTTGTTAGCTACCTTTAAATTAAATACTTTCAAGTGGTATTAGTGGGAGGTTGCTCAAAAAGGATTTAACAGTCTGAGTGTTCTCCAAGGGTAGTTACAGTTCTGTACTTGTGGGTTCTAGAGAGAACCATATGGAGCTATGTTTCATGAAACTCCCCATCTGCTGGAGGAGAGTTTTGGAATTTGTAAGGAGAGGGTCAGGCTATTTATGAAAGCCTATGACCCTACGATTTTTGTGATAGTCAAGGAGGGACCCTTCATCCCTATGAAGGTCTCAGTTCTGGATGCCAATGTCCAGACACCTATGACATACTCAGAGATGATAAAGGATGAAGTCATCTTAGCTATATTGGAAAGAGGGCACAAAACATTATTGTTAGTGTCATAGATGATTCAATCTTTTAGAACTTGGTCCACTGCTAGGCCTCCAAAGAGATGTGGGACACTCTTATGTCTACATGGAGGGTACTGAAGAGGTAAGAGATGATAGAAAGTCGTTGCTCAAACAGGAGTACGAGGCTTTCAGGAAATCCCTGAAAGAGAATATAACTACTTGCTAGTAAATGAACTGAGGACTTATGGGAGTGTATTCAGTCATTATGAGATAAATGAAAAGTTCCTATGATCTCTCACTAGAGACTTAGACACTAATATTTATGTCATAAGAGAGGTGGCCAAGCTTGCTGAGACTCCTCCCCAAATATTGTTTGGAAAGCTGCTCTCCTATGAGATGCAACTAGCTGCCAAGAAAGAGGAGGAGGCCTATAGAAGATCCCATGCCTAGGAAAGGTCCTTGTCCTTCAGAGCAGAGAGCACAAGGAAGAGTAAGGAGAGGATTACCTATCCTCCAAGAGGTCCAGCCGATTCTGACATCTCAGAGTCAGATGCATCAGACTGTAGTTTGTCTGATGAGAAGTTTACTGCCATCTCCAGACACTTTCAGAAGCTGATGTAGAAGAAACAGTGGAAGAGCAGACCTTCCACCTCTTCTAATCACAGGAAGAATCACTCCAAGGCTGATAAGTATAATTCTAAATCTAGTAAATATAATTCCTCTAAAGTTGTCTACTATTGTTGCAGAAAACCAGGACATGTGAGAGCTGACTGCCCAGTGAAGAGGCAGGAGGCTGGTGAGAAGAAACAACACCAACACAAGGGAAAGAAGGAGAAGTCCTTTATTGCTAAGAAAGAGAAGAGCTGGAAAAATGCATCTTCATCCGAGTCTGAAGAAGAAGAAGCCTATATTGGGCTGGTTACTGTTGCTGCTGAATAAGAAGTTGTAGTAGCAGATGAAGACTATCCTGCTACCAGGATAGGTATCAGGGCCCCTTTATCTCACTCAGACAATGATTCAAAGGTGGAAGATGAAGATGAAGAAGATGCATATAACTGCTATGGGATGATGTCAATGATTGGTGAGGAATCCAGCTAGGATCAGCCTGGTCAAAGTAAGGTAAATTCTCTATCAGGCTCTTCTATCAGGATATTCTTCTGATTTTGGATATGAGACTAGTCCATGTATGTTGAAGTATTAGACCGGGCGGCCTTGCGGTCTTATCCAGCGGTTTGTTGACCGAGCGGTCTGGCGGTCTCACTCTGAAGCCTGGAGACCGGGCGGTCTATCAGTCTCCCATTGCGGCCTGTTCTATCCTGCTGGAGTTGCCGAGCGGTTAACCCATCTGTCTAACCGCGCGGCTTGTGCGGTCTCCTTTATTTCTAGCCGCTCAGTACTGTAAATGTTTAGTCCCACATTGTTTGTTTACTCTCTCTCATATCTCCTCCATTCTATATAAAGGAGGTCATACCTTTGTAAATGATATCTTTTTTGGATAATAAAATTTCAATTATTCAAAAGTCTATCCGTTTGTTCTTTCTTATTCGCTACTTTCTACATGGAATCAGAGCACACGGTCGTTTCCTCTTGATTGTGTGAGCTCTCTGATTCTCGCATCTTGTTTTCCGCTTTCCGCAACCTAACTCGCGGCTTGCCTTCTCTTCTGTTCGCTGCCCTGTTCGCGCGGCTTGTTTCTGTCCGCTGCCCTGTTCGCGCGGCTTGCTTCTCCTTGGTTCTCTTCTCCTGCTGCTATTTGTCGCCGCGACCTGTTTCGTTGTCGCCGCGCTCCTGGTTCCTTCTTGCCTCTCCGACTTCCTAGTCGTTGTGGCCTGTTTCTGTTCGCCCAGCCTGCGACTTGTTGTAGTCGCTGCTTCTTGCCTCCTCTTCTCTTCTGTTCGCTCGGCCTTTTCAGTCCGCGCGACCTATTCCCCGCTGTGTCTTTGACTGCTTTCTAGCCGCTTGTGTTCGCGCGGCTTCTCCCTTTTTTATCCGCTGCGGTTTCTTGCTGTGTTCTATGGCGACTACTTCCGGTCTCACCACTACTCCTGCAGCTCCTTCTCCACCTCCTCCTTCGGGCAACCTTGGCACCCTTTCTAAGCTAATTGGCTCCAACTATCCCGATTGGAGCGTTTCTTTCACTTTTCTCCTTCGCTCTCAATGCAAACGTCATCACCTCACCGATGACCCTCCTCCTCGTACCTCTCCTGAGTTTGATGACTGGGATGCGAGTGATGCTCTTGTCCGCACCTGGCTGGCCAACAACCTTTCTGATGAGTGCCTTCCCGTCATTCGCCATGATGAGACGGTCAAGGCTGCCTGGCTTCACCTTGCTGCTCTCTATTCAAAGGGGGGCCAGACGTCCCGCATTTATACTCTCTATGCGGACCTCTTCGCCCGCCCTTCCATGTCTCCTGCTGCGGCTTATCAGCAGGTTCAAGCTCTTGGTGCTGAAATCCTCCAGAATCGCCCCTTCTCCGCGGACTTGGCCGAACAGCACAAACACTTCCAGGAACTCCTGGTTGTTTGTTATCTTCTTCGACTTCCCGATTCTTATGATATGATCCGCCAGCAGATCTTGGGTGAGGCGGAATCTCCTACTTTGGATGCCATTGCGGCTTGCATTGTCGTTGTTACTTCGCTGCTCCAGCAGCCTCTGTTGGCCTCCCCTCCTTCACAGGACTCCTTTGCTCACCAAGCTCAGAGGGGGGGGGACCTAGTGGTCGCGGCCCCTCCGGCGGACGGGGTTCATCCCGGTTCCTCTGCTATCACTGTGGTCGTACCGGCCACTCTGTTGACCGCTGCTGGCAGAAACATCCTCATCTTCGCCCTTCCGGTGATGCTCCTTCTTTGGCCTCCTCCTCTTCTCGGCCGTCTGCCTCTGTGGCCACGACGTCAGGTAGTGCCCACGTCGTTACCCAAGGTAAATGGCTGATTAACTCTGGTGCTACAAATCATATGACTGGCAACCGTCATTGCTTCTCCCGTCTTGAGACACATGACCGCTTACCCCCGGTTCGTGTGGCGGATGGTTCCCCGTCCCCGGTTCATGGGACGGGCATGGTTTAACTCACCCCCTCGCTTTGCTTGGAGGACACCCTCTATGTCCCGAAGTTCCCGTGCAATTTGTTATCAGTTACTACTTTATGCCGACAACTTCAGTGCTCCGTCTTATTCACTCCCACTACTTGTTCTTTTCAGTACCCGAGGACCCAGCGGACGATTGCTACTGGGAATGAGAGCGGCGGCCTCTACTTCCTCGACGATGTTTCCGCTCTGTCCGCCTACTCCTCCTCCACAGATCTCCTTCAATGGCATCTTCGCCTTGGACATCCTCCTCATCGGATTCTTCGCCAGCTTCTGCCCCACTTACCTCCTACCACTTCTCCGCTCAACTGTGATGCGTGTCAGCTTGGCAAACATCATCGCTCCTCCTTCCCACCGAATCAAGGCCGTGGCTCCTCTTGCCCGTTTGATCTTATTCATTCTGATGTATGGGGTCCTGCTCCCACCCTCACTGTTGATCGGGGTAATTCCTATTTTGTCACTTTTATAGATGATTTTTCACGCTGTACCTGGGTGTATCTGTTAAAAGATCGCTCTGAACTCTTTTCTGTTTGGCAATCATTTTATTTTATGATTCAGACTCAATTTGCTGTTTCTGTTAAAGTTTTACGTTCTGATAATGCCAAGGAATATTTGAATCATGAGTTCTCCGCATTCTTTCACCAACATGGCCTGCTTCATCAAACGACTTGTCTTTACACCTCCCAGCAGAATGGGGTGGCGGAGCGTAAAAACCGTCACCTGCTTGATGTTGCTCGTACTCTCATGACGCAGATGCACGTCCCTTGCTCCTATTGGGGCTACGCTGTGCTCCTCGCCTGCTATCTCATCAATCGCCTTCCCTCCACAGTTCTCCACGGCCAGACTCCCTTATCCATTCTCTACCCCCACAAGGAACCTTTTCCTCTCCCTCTCCGTGTCTTTGGCTGTACGGCCTTTGTTCACGCTCCCTCCGCTACCCGCGACAAGCTTTCCCCCCGTTCCATAAAGTGTGTCTTTTTGGGGTACTCTACCACTAAAAAAGGCTATTGCTGCTTTGACCCCCTTCTCCGCAAGCAGTTTGTCTCCGCGGATGTGACCTTTTTCGAGAATGCTTCCTATTTCTCTCCTACATCTTCTCTTCCTTCTGATATCTCCGTTCCTTCCACGCCTCTTGACGTTTTCCCACCTCCGTCTCCTCCTCTACCGACTGCATCCCAGTCCGTCTCCCCACCCACCCCTCCACCCTCCTCTCCGCCGCCGTCTCTCTCTAGTCCCGGGCCAGCCTTCTCCGCCACGGACGCTCCGGTCACTGACTCTCCCGTCGACCTGGATCTTCCCATTGCTCTTCGCAAAGGGGTGCGGGTGTGTACTCAACACCCGCTTGCGGCAGTTGTTTCCTATGATCGGCTTTCTCCTTCTCGCAGGTGTTTTGCCTTGGCTATCTCTGCTACTCCTACTCCCCGCACCTACCAGGAGGCTCTTGCTCTCCCTCATTGGAAGTCTGCCTTGGATGAGGAGATGGCTACTCTTACTGAACGGGGTACCTGGATCCTGGTTCCTCCTCCTGTGGGCACTGATGTGGTTGGCTGTCGCTGGGTCTTCGTTGTGAAATTTCGCCCCGACGGCACTGTGGATCGCTACAAAGCCCGGCTGGTGGCCAAGGGCTTCACTCAGACTTACGACATTGATTACTTTGATACCTTTTCTCTGCTTGCTCACCTCAGCACCATCCGGGTTCTCCTTTCTGTGGTTGTTAACCGGGATTGGGCTATTTCTCAGCTTGATGTGAAGAATGCCTTTCTCTATGGCGATCTTCAGGAGGACGTCTATATGGAGCAACCTCCTGGGTATGTTGCTCAGGTGGAGACACGTGTATGTCATTTGAAGAAGGTTATTTATGACCTAAAGCAGAGCCCTCGGGCATGGTTCGACAAATTCAGTGGTATTGTGGCTACCATCGGCTTTCGAAGGAGTTCGGCCGATCACTCCTTATTCATTCGCAAAACGGCCTCGGGACTGGTGGTTTTGGTCGTATATGTGGATGATATTCTTCTTACTAGCGATGACCGAGATGGGGTGGACTTGACGAAGAAGCACCTCCGTCAGCACTTGGTCACGAAGGATATGGGCTCCCCGAAATACTTTTTGGGGATAGAAATCTCTCGGAAACTTGACTCGTTGGTTCTCTCCCAACGGAAGTATGCCCTTGATCTTCTACAAGAAGCAGGATTGACAGGTGCCAAACCGGCTCAGTTTCCCATGGCTATTGGAGAAGACAAAACGTGGACGGATGACTCGCCTCTTCTATCTGATGTCACAAGGTACAGATGTTTGGTAGGCAAACTCATCTATCTCACGGTGACTAGACCCGACATCGCCTATGCTGTAGGCAAGATCAGTCAGTTTATGCAAGCTCCCAGGGAGTGCCATCTTCAGTCCACCCTGAAGATTTTAGAGTATATCAAAGCAGAACCAGGCAAAGGGTTACTCTTTCAGAAGAATGGTCATCTGAGGGTTGAGGCCTACTCAGATTCAAGTTACGCGGATGACAAAGGCGATCGTAAATCCACATCAGGTTTTTGTACCTTTGTTGGAGGTAATCTCGTGAGTTGGAAGAGCAAGAAACAGTCTGTTGTCTCCAAATCCAGTGCAGAAGCCGAATACCGGAGTATGGCGTCAACCACGTGTGAGTTAAAGTGGTTGCGGGCTCTCATGCTTGACCTGGGCGAGGTATATGACTGTCCTCTCCCTATGTTCTGTGACAACAAGGCCGTTATATACATATCCAGAAATCCGGTCTTCCATGAGAGAACAAAGCATATAGAGGTTGACTGTCACTTCATTCGGGAAGAGATTTTGAAGAAACAGATTTGTACTCCATTTATCACCTCTGACAAGGAATTGGCAGATATCTTCACCAAGCCGGTTTCTACGTCCTTCCTCCACATTTGTGACAAGTTGGGCATGATTGATATCTATGCTCCAGCTTGAGGGGGAGTGTTGAAGTATTAGACCGGGCGGCCTTGCGGTCTTATCCACCGGTTTGTTGACCGAGCGGTCTGGCGGTCTCACTCTGAAGCCTGGAGACCGGGCGGTCTATCGGTCTCCCATTGCGGCATGTTCTATCCTGCTGGAGTTGCCGAGCGGTTAACCCATCTGTCTAACCGCGCGGCTTGTGCGGTCTCCTTTATTTCTAGCCGCTCAGTACTGTAAATGTTTAGTCCCACATTGTTTGTTTACTCTCTCTCATATCTCCTCCATTCTATATAAAGGAGGTCATACCTTTGTAAATGATATCTTTTTTGGATAATAAAATTTCAATTATTCAAAAGTCTATCCGTTTGTTCTTCCTTATTCGCTACTTTCTACACTGTACAAAAGCTTCTTCATCCATTGGTGAAGATGATTTTGAATCAGAAGGAGATGTCAATCAATTGATTGACAGGTATGGAGAACTTCTAAATACATTCAGTAGGTGCAAGAAGTTATCTTAAAAGCAAGCTATGGACATTGTCTCTATGCAACTAGCTGCTTCCCAGCTGACCGAGACAACATCTTTGCTGGATTAGAAGGACATGGAACTTAACTAACTTAGGGTCATGAATCTAATACAGATAGGCTCCATCAAGTTCAAGAATAGTATCATCAGGGATCTTGAAGAGAGGCTAGGGAGGGAGAAAAGAATAGTGGCTAGCTATTCTAAGCCTAGTACTGTGTGGCCCTTGATAGACTCTTGCTCCTCTCAAACGAGTAAGAAGGGGTTGGGACACAAGGGAAGCACAAGAGTTGCCCCTTCCAAAGGGAAGGGCAACGCTCCAGCTCTAGCTCAGCCACTTGCTTCCAAGCCTCCCATTCCTTTTAGGAAAGTTCAGTTGCCTTCAAACAGGTATGACCAAGAAATCATCTACGGTTACTGGATGAATGACAGATCTACTGGTGTGAACAAAAATGTTCACAGCCATGGTGGAAGGTATAACAGGGTAAGTGCCTTTAAGGTTGCCCATGAAGAAATTCAAATGGCCCATCCTGGACCATTTGTCTTTTGTGCTCGAGCCCCCACTCTGAAGAATGTGGCTGCAGCCAAGTTTCAAACCAAACAGCTAAGACTCAGACCAAGGGTCTGTCTATCAACAAACCTGATTTGGGCATTTCTAATGTTATCAAGAGCATGTCTTCTACAAAGAAGATTGCTGCTAATGACACTCAGAATAGGCCAAATAAGCCAGCTAGAAGACTTACCTTCAGTCAGATCCTTGCTGAAAGGAATCTGAAGAAGGCTGCAGCTCCTCTTCCCACTGTTTAGTCAGCAGTTAACCACACTACAGGGCTTGCATAGAAAAGATGCTACAACATTCATGAATTTTGGTGCTGTAGCAATGTGGGCCACTTTGCTATAGACTGCTGACACAATCCAAGTGTGCCAAGAGTAGCTGTTAGTCCACCAGTCAGAAAAGCTGTCTGTAGACAAGTTCATTTTCAACCTAACATGCTCCTAGGACCCAATAGATATTGAGGTCCTAAGGTAAAATGAATTGTGTGATGCAGGTTAGTCCAACTTCTCATACCCCTATATGGTACTTGGACAGTGATTATTCCAGGCACATGACTGGACGAGGAGCAACTTGAAGGAGTACACTCTAGTGAAAGATGGACCTAAGTTTATCTTTGGTGGTTCAGATAGAGGGGTGACAAGAGTCTATTGAAAGATTACCAATGATATAATCACCATCACAAAAGTAGCTTATATTGAAGGTTGCAACACAACCTCATAAGCATAAGACAACTCTCTAATCTTGGCTATGTTATTGTCTTCCATAAGGATAAGTGCCAGATTAAGAGATCAATTTACTAAGAGGTCAACTTGATAGGTACTAGGAGTGGAAATGTTTATTGTTTAAACTTTCTTTGTCAAGATACATACTCTCCTATTTGTCTAGTAGCAAATGAGAAAGTCTCATATTATGTCCAATGGCACAAGAGGCTAACTCATTTGAATTACAAGACTATTGGCAAGCTCTTTAGTCAAAAGCTATTTAGGAATGGTCCTAATGTGAAGTGCACCAAGGAGGGCATGTGCTCTGCATGCCAAAAGGGAAAGCAGACCAAAGCCTCCTTCAAGGGCATTAGAACCAAAGACTCTGTGAGGCATTTATACCTTTTCCATATGGACTTGTTTGGTCCTATGCCAGCTCATAGTCTTGGTAGGAAAGTCCTCACCCTTGTGGTGGTTGATGACTATTCCATGTAACTTGGGTGTTCTTTCTTAAGAAAAAGAATGAAACCCTTGATGTCTTCATGAATTTGTCAAGCAAACTCAGAATGAGTTTGACAGTACCATGGTCAAAATCAGAAGTGACCATGAGATTGAATTCCAGTCTGATAGCATGACAAGGTTCTGTGATGAGCTAGGGATTCATCAAGAATTTTCTTCTCCAAGAATACCACAACAAAATGGGATTGTTGAGAGGAAAAATAGGACTCTTATAGATGCTGGAAGGATATTGTTGAGTGACACATCTCTCCCAGAATATTTCTAGACTGAGGCAGTAAATACTGCATGTCATATCCTCAACAGAGCCGCTATCACCAAGAGCCACAAAAAGTCTCCCTATGAGACCTTGAAGGGTAGAAACCAAACCTGGGCTATCTCAGAATCTTTGGTAGTATGTTCTATGTGCTTCACAATGGGAAGTCCTATGTGACTAAGTTTGCTGCCAAGTCCTTTGATGGGATTTTTGTTAGGTAAAAAAATCATAGTAAAGCCTATAGGATCTACGACATGAAAATCCAAGTTGTAGAAGAATCTGTACATGTAGTCTTTGACGAGTCTACTATGATTAACAGTGAGCTATCAAGCTCCTCTTCTAGTACTGCAGGTACAGAACACAAGATGGACCAGCTAACTCTCAAAGAAGCTGCTCCATTAGTCCAGGATAAAGCAGATGGAATGGACATTCCAGTAGAAGGACTGCAAGACACAAGTGAGGTGGATGAAGATCAGCAAGAACTTATCCCGGTAGCTAATGCTGAAGCAAGATTGCCTCCAGTAGTCAGGCATCTAAGGGATTATCCAAGACACCAGATCATTTGTGATGCCAGCCAAGGAGTGGTGACCTGGAGCAGAAGTATCAACACATCACTATACTCAAGCTTCTTGTCACAGGTTGAGCCAAAGAAATTTGAAGATGCTAACATAGATCAGTTCTGGATTATAGCTATGTAAGAAGAACTGAATCACTTTAAGAGATGTATGGTCTGGAAGCTGGTTACCAGACCACAATGACATAATGTCATTGGAGTCAAGTGGATTTACAGAAATAAACTTGATGAAAATGACATTATAATCAAGAACAAAGCAAGGCTAGTAGCTAAGGGGTACAAACAAGAAGAAGGTATTGATTTTGATCAAACCTTTGCCCCTATACCAAGATTAGAAGCCATCAGACTGTTCCTTGTATATGCTGCTCCCAAGGGATTCAAGTTCTACCAGATGGATGTGAAGTCATCCTTCCTGAATGGTGACTTAAAGGAAGAAGTCTATGTTGAGCAGCCTCAAGATTTTGTTGTTCCTAACTCACTTGATTCTATTTATAGACTTAGGAAAGCACTATATGGGCTGAATCAAGCCCCTAGAGCATGGTATGAGACATTGTCTAGCTTCCTCATTGAGAACAAATTCTCAAGGGGGAAGATAGACAAGGCCCTATTCCTAAGGGAATCTAAGGGTAAGATCATCCTAGTCCAGATATATGTAGATGACATTATCTTTTGATCTACCGATGACAACCTTTACAGGAATTTTACTAAACTTATGTAAGGGAAGTATGAGATGAGCAGTATGTGTGAACTTAAGTTTTTCTTAGGTCTCCAAGTAAGACATACTGGTGATGGCTTGTCCATATCCCAGTCTAAGTTTACTAGGTAGTTAATCAAAAAGTTTGGTATGGAGACTACCTCTACCATGAAAACTCACATGGGGTCAAGTATGCATATAAGAAAAGATGAGGCAAGAAAATATGTTGATGAAGCTTTATATAGAGGGATATTTGTCTCCCTTCTATATCTAACTGCAAGTAGGCCAGACATCATGTATGTTATATGTGTTTATGCTAGGTATCAGGCTTGCCCGAAAGAATCTCACTACTCATCTACAAAGAGGATTTTGATATATCTTAAGATCACACCAGATCTTGGCCTATAGTACCCTAGGAGTGTAGAGTTTGAACTAAAAGGCTATTCAGATGCAGATTTTGCAGGAAATAAAGAGGACAGGAAGAGCACTTCTGGCACCTGTCAGTTCTTGGGAGGAAGACTAGTGTCTTGGATTAGCAAGAAGCAAACAAGCATTACAATCTAAATTACAAAGTCATAGCACATCTCAGCAGGTAGCTACTGTGATCAATTGTTATGGATCCAACATCAGCTCTAAGATTATAACCTCTAGATAAGTAGAAGTCCCTTATATTGTGATTCCACTAGTGCCATCTTAATAGCTAGGAATCCTATCTCACACAGTAGGACTAAGCATATTGAGTTAAGATGTCATTTCATTAGGGAGCATGTGGAAGGTGAAGATATCAAGCTTGAGTTTGTCCCTACAGACAAGCAAGTGTCTGACATCTTGACTAAGCCACTAGATGAAGCAAAGTTCAACACCTTCATGTTTGAGTTTGGTATGTTGAACCTGGTATCGCTTCAGTTGCTCCTCATGTTGTTTCTTTTTTGCAGGTTATACTATTTCTTGCAGGTGGAATTGTCCTTCAGTAGGATGAAGAAATTTCAAGTGGTATACCTTCAGTGGTATCATGTTCAAGTGCTATCCAGACTGGTATAGACTAGAGTCTCTACCAGGAAGAATGATAGAGGATTCTTTAGTTGAGGTGGAGAAATTCCAACACTTATAGAGGTATATTCAAGTGGTCTCCTATAGAGGAGCAGCATACCTCTAGCACTCTCAAGTGGTTCAACTGTTGCAAGAGTTGCTTATCTGTACTCAAAAAGGGGGAGCAGATAATCAGAGCCCCCCTAACTATTTACAGAAGTCAAAATGTGGAGAGAAGGACACAAATGAGAAGGATATAAGTGTGGTATCTAGTAGAGAGGCAACAACAATTCAGGGGGAGTAGGTGTGATGATGATCACCCTACAGGAAAGGAAAGTGTTGTAACTATAACTTGTTCTCTTATTATAAGTTCTCCAAGTTGTGTTTTACTATTGCATATGGTAGTGTATGTAATTGACTCTGGATTTTGATTGATGGTTTAAACTTCTTCAAATAGGGAGAGATTGTTAGGTCTATTGCCCACAATGTTCCATATTTAAAGAAGTCAAACATGTCAATGATATACACATTATTGTATTTAATGTATGTTCAAGTTCATGCATACAGGTTAGTCCTTGTGACATTGATAGGACAGGTATTCCAAGTGATGTGACAGGTGGTCACAAATTAAAGAGGTGGAGAGATAGAAATCTGTCTAGGTCCACAGATGTTGAGTGAAGCCAGATCACTCAACGCCAGATGCCATAAAGCGCTGCGTTAGTTGTGAACAGTAAAAGCCATGCAGTCTGCAAAGCAATTCTACGGCCAAGTCCACAAGCATTGAGTGATGACAGTTCACTCAACGCCATCATCGAGTATAGCTGAATCTGTCAATGCCTAAGTATCGGTGGGCTTAATATTCAATAAAGTCCTGAAGCGTCGAGTGAACAGAGCTCACTCGATACCAAAGTAGAAGACGTCGTGTTATGATTAAGCTTAAGATTACAGAAGGCGGCCAAGTACAAAATCATTGAGTGATGAATCTTAACTCAATGCTCTCAACGTCAGACAGCAAAAGCATTGAGTCTTGCTATTGTAGTCAAAGCCAAAGAAGAAGATAGAAATCGAATAAGTCCAGAAGCGTTGAGTGAAGCCAGTTCACTCAATGCCTTATAAAGAAGACATGCAAAGGCAGAAAGTGTTGAGTGAGGCCAGCTCACTCAACGCCTTCAGACAAGTGAAGAAATAGCCAAGTCAGAAAACGTTGAGTGAGGAAGGCTCACTCAATGCTCTCAATGCCTAAAGGCAGAATGATGAGCCAAGTCAGAAAGCGTTGAGTGATGAAGTTTCACTTAACACTCTCAACACCTAAGATGCAGAATGGTTCAGAAAGTTGACTAAAGGTTCTGGCATTGAGTAACACTTGTTCACTCAAATCACTCAACGCCTGGAGTGGATTTAAGAAATTGGCTAAGTTCATAATTAATGACGTTAGCCAAAGTCAACAAATGTGAATAGAGTTCAAATAAGTTGCCGGAAAGCTACAAAACATGCCAAATAGCGTCGAAAGGCTACTGTACGTCTTCTTCCGTTAAAGCAAGTTGCAACTGTCATCTGTATGTGGTCCCCACAGCTTCTTGCAGCTGTTAATTGGTGGAAGATAAAAGGGACAGCTTCTCAAGGAAGAACTTAACTTTTAGGGTTTCACTTTTTACGGCTGGACTTCATCTTTCTCATCATTGTTGCTGAGCCAAAGCTTGAAGTTGATCCAACACAACTAAAAGTCCATTCCAGTTAGCAGTAGCATTTTATTCTGCTACAACAAGTTCAAACTTGTTTCTGATAAAGAGAAGACGCAGAGCTTTCAGTTTACTGCAGGTTCATGTCAGCTGGTTGAAGAACTCAAGATCTATCAAGATTTCAGTATTCTTCAACAAGTTTAGAAACACATTTCTGAGATACTTCCAACAGAAGCAGCCATTTAATGAAGATCATTTTTCAGTTGTTGTGAAGATAGTTAGGGCTGAGATAAATGTTGGGTACATTTGCCACAATGTACTTGATTTGAAGAAGTCATTTCAGCTCAATGATATATATATATATAGTTGTATTTGATGAATGTTAAGTTTTTGTGTGCAGGCAAATTAAGCTAAGTACAAAAGTGTCGAGATACTAGGCAAGTGTCAACACCTTTGTCAAAGTTGTGCTGAGAAAAAGAGAAAGTTGTGTTGAAACTCAGGACTAGTGTCGACACACCTAAACAAGAAGTTCTGAGATAAGGAGAAAGTTTTGTCGACACCTAGGACTTGGGTCGACACTATGATACAAGAAAGTAACTGTGTCGACACTTAGGACTAGTCTCGACACAAACTGCATAAGTTGTTTCGACACTCAGGACAAGTGTTGACACACACTGCATAAGTTATGTCGCGACATAGAACAGGTGTGTTGTTGGATCCCTAGTTTGGATTTGGGCTAAGGTTCACTATTAGGATGTTTGACCCACCTTGCATAGCCAGGGTCAAGTTTGTTAGTCCTAGAGTTTAGGCTAGTCACTCGAATCAATTTTCATGGACCAGCCTACAGTGGACTTCAGGAAACTCAAGACTTAGAAGAATTCAAAGTTCAGATTATTAGTTCGAAGTTCTTCGAACTCAGCTCGACGATCATCGATCACAAATCAATGAACTCAGTGTTCTTTCTCTGAGTTGAGCTCGACGATATTTGAGCTCAGGTCGACGATTTATTTCTCAAGACAGATTCTCTGATCGACGAACTTGGAGCTCAGAATTAACAAGATTTTTCCAGATTGAGGTTCGCTGAGCTCAGGTTGATGAATAGGATCTCTCAGCTCGACAAACTTGGAACTCCGGTCGATGAAATTTTCCTAGAGGTCGACGAACTCTATTTAGAGTCAGAATGATAAGTTTTCCATATTTTTATCCCTAATTCATTCTACTCTTTGACAGTAATTCTCTGAGTAATTAATGTTCATATTCTCAAGAATATAGCCGTTCATGGCAGCATGAATTATGGATTTCACCAGAGTTAATTACTTGCTTATTTTACTGGGATGGTTGGGGAAAATCTTTAAAGACTATATTCCAGCCGTTTCAATTTCTATAATCTAATCAGCAATTAATGCTTATAATTTAAAATTCAAAAGTAGAATTAGAGCAGGATATAAAAGTGAGATTTTTTAGACGGCTCCACAGTAATAAGGAGAATAAGTAGAACAAGCAAGACAAGCAAAAGAGATACACCTACACAGAATAATATACAGAAGAACAGAAGAACTATGCTCCTTCTCTGTGCAGAACAACAAGCTGTTTTCCCCTTGATCTTACAAAAGATTGAAGAAGAACATCAAACATATATCAAGTGTCATCTTCAACTTCTACTCCAGGAATCCTCAAAGACAACACTTCTAGATCAGTCTACATGCTCCTGGATATTAACAAGTCAAGGCTGAGGACCTACATGATGAGCAAAGATCCAGTCTTCCTGAACATTTCAACATCTCATGGGGAGCTTTGACACCAGCAATCCACTGAAGTCTTCTCTGTTGTTTAGAGAAAGAGAAGACAACATCACCTTCTTAACCTCCTATATAAAGGGTTTATTAACTCCCTTCAAAAGTTTTTGTTGGTTTTTGGGCACCTGATCAGAAGGCTAAAGGGTTGTCAGATCTCCCTGCAAATAGATCTTGTGGTGACAGGGCACCTGAGCAAAATTATGTGGTGGCAGTCACCTGATCAAAAAATTGTTAGTGGATTCCTACCAGGGTGGTAGAAGAGTGGATGTACCCAGATTTGGGGAACCACTATAAATTCTTGTGTTGTCTGTGTGTTCATTCTTCTTTGTTTTGTTGTGCTGTGATTGTGTAGTTTAGCTTAGTTTCTACTTCATTTTATACTACTAATACTATCACTAATTTCTCTGATAAATTATAAAAACAGCCAAAAGATTTTAAAATACTCTATTCACCCCCTCTAGAGTATATTAGATCTATCCCCTATCTTTCATGTGTCGGCAATAGGATAAGTGTCGACACACTCTATACAAGCAATGTCTAGACTGAAGACATCTATGTCGACACTCATGACTTGTGTCGATACACTTCACAAGCTGAGTCAAGACTGGAAGCAAACACTATCAACACTCAGGACTAGTGTCGACACATTTTATATCAGCTGTGTCGAGACAAGGTGAAAGTTGTATCGACACATTCAGAAATATGTCGACAGCATTACACGAGTAGTTTCAACACCCAGGACTGGTATCGGCACATCCAATAGACAAGTTTCAACACTTCAAGCATATTTGATTCTTAAGTACAGAAATCAAGCCAGAGGTACTGACAACTGTCAGAACTGTTAGATGTCAGTTATTAACTGGATCTGCCGGTTATCTTTGATAGAGCCTATATAAAGGGATCAACTCTTTAGAAAAAAGAGAGGAAAAATTTGGCAAGACCAGATCTAAGAAGCAATCAGCTAGAATTCAGAAGGTGCAGAGAAGCCGAATCAAGAATCGTCTTCAACATTCTCCATCCTTGATCAACCCTAATTTCAACTTCATGAAGCTTTGAAAAGCTAAGAAGGGTTGGATCAAATCTATCACAACAAGATCAAAGGAAGCAAACACATGAGGATCATATCAAGAAGCAGTCACCCATTTCTCTCTTGCTGGGTTACTAATTCTGAATCAATTTCTTTTACATTTATTAATTTTTTAAGATCTACCTGTAGATCTGAGTGTAGGGGAATCATTTTCTCTGAGTTATAAGTCTGTGTTATAAAGCCTGAGGTAGGATAGGGATTGCCTGATGTAGGAGAATTGGGTATTTCTCTAAGTTGTACAACACGATTTTCCTGAGGAGTAGGAGTTTGGATACATTCTGAGGTAGAGTTCTTGGGAAGAACTTGAGGTGTAGGATCTTGGTGATCTGAGTGGTAAGAATTATAAAGTCTGAGTTGTAAGGGTTAGCTGGGCTCTGAGCTGTAAGATCTAAGGATCTAAGTAAAGGCAGAAGAAGGAGTTTGACCGAATCTAATTCATTGTTAGATAGGCAAAGGGGGAAAGTGGATGTACCCATATATTAGGGAACTACTATAAAACTATATGTACTGTGTTGTGATTGCTGTGATTGTTGTGCTGTAATAATTTTAAATTGCTGTTAAGATTATCTTATAATATCTGACTGAGAAAATTATCATAAAGAAAGTATATCCCAGATTTAAAAAGTAGCAAAGGTTTAAATTGGACCTATTCACCCCTCTCTAGGTCATTCTCAGTCCTAAGATAAACATTTACAATTGGTATCAGAGGGAGGTTCACAGAAAAAGGCATAACAGCTAGTGAGAATCCAAAGGATTGTAGAAAAAGATATATCATGGCTCATAGGGAAAAAATCCATCAAGCTCCCTGTCTGCTCCAAAGAAAACTTTGGAATATGGAAGGAGAGTGTCAGATTATTCATGGAGGCAACAAATCCAAGAATATACATCACAGTGATTGAAGGACCTTTCGTTCCCATGAAAGTATCAGTTCTTGATGCAAACATCAAGACACCCAAGAGTTACATGGAGATGGATAAGGATGAAATCATTCTTGCCTCTATGGACAAGAGGACTCAAAATATTATAGTCAGTGCAATAGATGATTCCACTTTTCAAAATCTGATTCATTATAAAACATCAAAAGAAATGTGGGAGTCACTGTTTGTCTATATGGAAGGAACTGAAGAGGTCAGAGATGATATAAAATCTCTGCTAAACCAATAGTATGAAGCATTCAGACAGGATCAGAAAGACACAGTGACTGAATGTTTTGAAAAGTTCTTCAGAATTGTAAATAACCTGAGGACTTATGGAAGAAGCTTTACTAATTATGAACTTAATGACCAGTTCTTAAGATCCCTGAACAAGGAATGGGATATAAAGATCTATGCTATAAGAGAAATGAGCAATTTAGCAAATATAGACCCCCAGGCTCTATTTGGCAAGCTGCTGTCCCATGAGTTACAACTCAACCTTAGGAAGTCTGAAGAAGATTCAGCTAGAGCACACAGTTGAGAAAAGTCCTTGGCACTAAAGGCTGAGACTTCTAGGAAGGTTAGAGAAAAGTCAACACTCTCAGAGAAACAATACACAACCTCTGAGTGTACAGAATCATCCTCATCAGGAGGAGACCTAACTGAGGAGGAAATCTCTCTCTTCTCTAGATAGTTCAAGAAGATGTTGAGGAGAAGAAGGCAGGGAAGCTGGAAGGGTCTAGCTGGAGATTCATCTCTCAAGAAGACTGATCATCAAGAGAAACCCATGAAGAAGAAATCTGGGGACAAGTATGGTACCTCACACAACAAATATATTAAGACTAATATTGCGTGTTATTGTTGCAACAGGCAAGGGCATGTCATAGTTGATTGCCTAATAAAAAGAAAGGAGAAAAATTCGAAGAATTTGAAGACTGGACAGCACAAGAAGGCTGACAAAAGCCTTTTAGCAAAGAAACAGTCTATACTATCTGATAGTGAGTCTGATTCATCAGAATCAGAAGAGGAGGCTCTCATGGGCCTGATGGCTGTTGAAGAAACTCAATCAGGAGAAGAAGGACATGATTGTTCAAGTCCTACTAAGGTAAAACCAACCTCTCCTAGTTTTGCATCAGTTTCTTTTCTGCATCAGAAAATAAATCATGTTCTTACTCCTCTAATAATAGATAACATGATTTAGACACTGAAGTTGATTTCAATACTCTTATCAATAGATATGGGAAGTTATTAAAGGCCTTGATTGCATGCAAAGAGCTTGCTAAAAATCAGGCCAGTGAATTAGAATCTTTGAGAGGAGTATCTTTTTAGTTGGAAAGGGACAACATAAAGTTGGACCTACAAAAAATGAAACTTATAGAACTAACTAACAAGATAGATAGTCAGGTAGAAGTAATAATAGAACAAGTCAAGACTGTCAAGGACCTGGAAGCAAAGCTCACCCAGGAAAGACAGCTCCTCACTCAGTTCTTAAAACCCAAGTCAGTGCTAGCTATCATAAATACATTTTCTGCACCATTTAGAAGGTGTGGGTTTTGGAAAAAACAAAAAGTTTTTAAAGAAATCTGAACCTAAGGGTAAAGCCCCAATGGGTCCAGTTAAGCTAACCCCCAAGTATATGAATTCTAACAGATGTAATGATATATGTGTTCCTGGAGACATAAGTTTTGAGTGCACTACCAGCAAAGTCAATAAAGAGCCATGCTGGGTGGGACAGACATCTAAAGGCAATAAAGGCCAAAAACCACCACAAAGGGTGACCAATCCAAGTAGCTAAGGAATTCTTAGAGCTGGTCCCAGTGCACCACTTCAAAACCTGAAAGATAAGGGTGTAGACTTTGCACCACAACCTTGAAAGTTGGATGTCAAATCCAAGTTGCACAAAAGAACAACTTCAAATGTGCAACCAAAGAAAAGATACAATCGATTTGAGTGTTAGTGTTGTGGGAAGGTTCGGCATTTTACCCTAGATTGTTGGTATAACCCAACAACACCTTTATATAAGACTCAGCCAGGTTTATTTAGAAAGCCTGTTGTGTTTCACACAGCAAAGCCTAACAGGAACCAAGGTCTCAAAACTATTTGGGTGCCTAAGGTGTATTAATTCTATGTTTGCATGTTGAACCAAGTATATCAGGAAGGCCAATATGGTACTTGGATAGTAGATATTTCAGGCACATGCCTCGAATAAGGAGTTTGCTAAGGGATTATACTCCAGTTAGGAATGGACCAATAGTCATCTTTGGAGGGTCAGAGAAAGGACTCACCAAGGGATATAGTAACATTTCTAATGGCCTAATTACCATCACAAAAGTGGCTTATGTGGAAGGATTGAACCACAATCTGATAAGCATAAGTCAGCTTTGTGATATAGGTTATGAAATTGTCTTCCACAATGACAAGTGTCTAATAAGGAATCCAAGTGATCAAGAGATCATCTTGTCAGGCAGTAGGAGTGGGAACATTTATTTTCTAAATTTCTTAAGTATAAATGGTAAATCACCTATATGCCTAGTAGCTAGTGAGAAAGACTCTTTGTGCATGCAATGGAACAAGAGGCTGGATCATTTAAACTGTAAAGTAATGAGCAAACTATTCTCTATGGACTTAGTTAGAAACAGTCCATAGCTCAAATGCTCCAAAGAAAGCTTATGTCATGCATGCTAAAAATGCAAAGAGACTAAAGTGCCTTTTAAGAGCATTCAGTCCAAAGACACTGAGAGGTGTCTATACTTACATCATATGGATCTATTTGGTCCTATGCAAGTTCTTAGTTTGGGTAGGAAGTCCTATACCTATGTGATTGTGGATGATCACTCTAGGTTTGATTGGGTATTCTTCTTAAGGAGAAAGTCTGAAACAATAGACATCCTTGCTGATTTTGTCATACAAGTTCAGAATGAGATGTGATGTTCTATGGTCAAATTAAGCAGTGACCATGGTATAGAATTTCAATCTGAAAAGATGACAAATTTCCGTAAGGAACTAGGGATCTTTCAGGAGTTATCCTCACCAAGAACACCACAGCAAAATGGAGCTGCAGAGAGGAAGAATAGAACTCTCATTGAGGCAACTAAAACAATGCTGAGTGATACATCTCTCCCAGAATATTTCTGGGCTGAGGCTATAAACACAACATGCTATGTTCAAAATAGAGAGTTGATCAACAAGAATCACAACAAGACTCCCTATGAACTAATGAAAGGTAGAAAACCAAATTTGTCATACTTCAAAATTTTTTGGTAGTAAGTGTTATGTATTGGACAATGGGAAAACTTATCTAACTAAGTTCTCAGAGAAATCCTATGAAGGAATCTTTGTAGGGTATAGTGTACATAGCAAAGCATACAAGATCTACAACTTGAAACATCAAGTTGTAGAAGAATCAATTAATATAGTTTTTGATGAAACTTTTATTTTATATAATGAGATGTCTAACAACTCTAGTCTAGGTGATGTAGAATCTAGGATGCAAAAGTTAAATATAGGTGATTCACAGGATCTAGAGTTACACATAAGATATAATGTAGAAATTCCTATATAAGATACAGTAACTGCCTAGGTGGAGGAGGAGAATCATCCTAATCCTCCTGCAGAACTAGTTGATGGTAGACACCTGCCAGTAGCAGTTAGACATCTTAAAGATCATCCTATTAATCAAATAATAGGTGATTCCAAGCTAGGAGTCACTACTAGGAGTAGATATCACAATGAGGTTCGATACTCAAGATTTCTCTCTCAGGTAGAACCTAAAAAGTTTGAGGAAGCCAATTTAGACCTCAACTAGATTATGGTTATGCAAGAAGAACTCAAGAAATTTGAGAGATGAAAAGTTTGGAGTCTAGTTCCTAGACCCATTGATTATAATATCGTAACCACTAAGTGGATTTACCGGAATAAACTAGATGAGTATGGGGTTATAGTTAAGAACAAAGCTAGATTAGTGACTAAAGGATATAGACAAGAGGAAGGGATTGACTTTGACCAAACCTTTACACCTGTAGCTAGGCTAGAAGCCATAAGGTTTTTTTAGCTCAAGCAGTATACAAAGGATACAAGGTCTACCAGATGGATGTAAAGTTAGCATTCCTCAATGATAAGCTAACGAGAGAAGTTTATGTAGAACAGCCACCAGGTTTGTTAACCCCAAACACAACTCCCATGTTTTCAGATTGCACAAGGCTTTGTATGGGTTAAAATAGGCACCTAGAGCTTGGATGAGACCATGTTACCTTTCTTATAGAGAACAAGTTCTCTAGAGGAAAGATAAACAAGACACTATTCCTTAGGGACATAAAAGGATCAAGCATCCTAGTCCAAATTTATGTAGATGACATAATTTTTGGGTCTACTAATGAAAAGATTCGTAGAAAATTTGTTAGGCTTATGCAAGGTAAGTTTGAAATAAGCAACATGGGTGAGTTAAAGTTCTTCTTGGGATTCCAAGTTAGTCAATCAGAGGATGGAATATCCATCTCTCAATCTAAGTTCACTAAGGAGTTGATTAAGAAATATGGTATGAAGAATTCTTCTAACATGAGAACTCCAATGGGTTTTTCTGTATCACTACACAAGGATGAATCTGGCAAGCTAGTTGATGAAACCTTGTATAGAGGCATCATTAGATCACTCATGTATTTATCTACTATTAGGCGAGATATTATGTTCTCAACATGTGTCTGTGCTAGGTACCAAGTGATGAATTGTAAATATGCGTATTTTTGTGCACATTAATTTAGTCATTTTCATTTATTTTCATCATTTTTACTTATTTTTGTTCAATAAAATACTCCTCTTCTTGTAAATTTACTACTAACTTGTTTTCTTTAATTTTGCAGAAAAATTTCAAAATCTGCCAAAATTGGGCAGTATACGCCCGTGACAATTTGGTCACGCCCGTGACAGGGCCGTGACATTGCATTTCCCGTGAAATCGGACTATTTCTGAAGTACAAGCTTGATACGCCTGGCGACACGCCCGTATCACCCGACACGGGGCGTGACCCAAGCCCGTGTCCACTCAACTCGACACTTTCTGCTCGACGATTGTCGAGTGTCGACACCAACCGTCATGCCCAGCGTCACGCCCGTGACCTGGGGCGTGACTCAATCTCAGCTCGACGATTTCAACTCGACACTTTCCGCTCGACGATTGTCAAGTGTCGACACCAACTGACACGCCCAGCATCATGCCCGTGACCCGGGGCGTGACATTTCCAGCTGGCCCGACAAGATGCTGCCGAAGACTTTTGACGCAACCCGCGCCCGGTTCTACCTCCCCGACATGCCCAGATTCACGCCCGTGACCTGGGGCGTGACTGCCGCGAACTCAGCCCGAAGTCAACTTTCCTGTCCAATCGACGACCGCCTTCATGAATAGTACTGACACGCCCACCCTACACGCCCGTGACGGAGGGCGTGTACTTAGAATGTTTTGCCTATAAATTGCCCATTTCTGTAAGGTCCAAGGGTTCAGATTTTTGGGCCATTTTAGTGTCTTTTTGTGGGCTGAATCCGTGATTCTAGAGCTATGTAAGGAGATTTCTCCCTCCTTTCTTTCATGTTTGTTTTTGCTTTAGCTTTAGCTCTTGTAATAGTTTGTAATAGTTTCCTTTAATCAATAAAAATGTTAGATTTTTTCTTCTTATTCGGCTTTGGAATGAACTTGATGAATTGTAAATATACCTATTTTTCTGTACATTAATTTAGTCTTTTTCATTTCTTTTCGTTTTTTTTATATATTTTTGCTCAATAAATTGCTTCTTTTTTGTAAATAATTTTGCTGACTTGTTTTATTTTATTTTTCAGAAAAAAATCAAAAATCTGCCAAAAAAGTCAAGTCACGCCCGTGACATATTGGTCACGCCCGTGACCATGGCGTGACACGTCAAATTCCAGTCAATCAGCAAATTTTGAAGAGCAAAGCTTGACACGCCCCCTGTCACGCCCGTGTCACCCGACACGGGGCGTGACCCAAGCCCGTGTCACTCCACTCGACGAATTCATCTCGACGATCGTCGAGTGTCGACACTAGCCGACACGCCTAGAGTCACGCCCGTGACCTAGGGCGTGACACCTCTTTCCGCTCGACGATTTTCAACCTGACACTTTCAGATCGACATCCGTCGAGTGTCGACACCAGCTGACACGCCCAGAGTCACACCCGTGACCTGGGGCATGACCTTTCCAGCTAGCCCGACAAGACCTGCCCGAAGACTTTCGGCGCGCACCGCGCCCAGATCCACCTACCTGACACGCCCAGCGTCACGCCCGTGACCTGGGGCGTGACCACTGCGAGACCGACACGTGTCCAGCCCGAAGTCCACTTTCCCGTCAAATCGCCAGCCGCCTTCGCAAATAGTACTTACACGCCCCCTGTCACGCCCGTGACCAAGGGCGTGACCCATGTAAATTTTTTCTATAAATTCAGAGGTTCTGCTTAGGATTTCTGTTCCTTTTTTTGAACCATTTTGTATAGGAGTTATGCTGCTCGGATGAGTTCAAATGTTATGTAAGGGAAATTTCTCCCCTCTCCTTTATTTTCATAGCTTTGTAATCTTCGTTTTTAGCTTAATAAAATTGTAGATTTTCTCTCTTTTTATGGATTTGGACTTCAACTATGTGGCTACTTTTATGCAATCTTATTTGTTCTTGTTTTAATTTAGTTTTTAGTTTTTTTTAGAATGAGTGTGTGAGTGTATGAGTATAGTTTTCATGTTTTTATGTTTAGTTATTTTTACTTTGTTTTGGTTAACTTAGATTTTTATAGCTTTTATTTCATTCCTATAACCCGTAAAAACGCTTTAAAGTGTCTTTCTTTTTTCTTTAACTTAGTTTTTTCGTTTTAGGTTGTAAAACTTTTTCTTTCTTTTTACTTTATTTACACTTTTTTAGCGTTTTTATCAAGTTATAGGAATGATAATTTAGTAGTTTTAATTTTTCGTGCACTTCGATTTTTCGTTTAAACTTTTGCTCCTTTTATTTTTCTGTCTTCATTTTAATCATTTCTACCGCATTTTAGCGGTAGAAATGTATTTTTTTTATTTTTCGAGCATTTGCATTTATTTGCAAAACTTTCTTTCCGGTTTATTTTTATTTTCCCTTTTTATGCATTTCTACCGCATTCTAGCGGTAGAAATGCAGTTGTTTTAATTTTTCGGCAACTTAGTTTTTTTTTGCAATTTTTATGTATGCGCATTTATTTCCGCCTACTCGTTAAGAGTTAAATGGCGCCTGCTTATTTTACTTTCTGTAGAGTGCGTGAGTTTGTAATTTTCTTTATTTCCGCCTACTCATTCGAGTTAAATGGCAGGTCTTTATTTTCCCTACTCATTTGAGTAGGATTTGAGTGTGTGTGTTTTCATTTATGTCGAGAGAGCGTGTGCGTGAGTTTTAATTTCTGTCGAGTGTGTGCGTGTGTTGCATTTATTTAGTCCTACTCGTTTGAGTAGGACCCGCTTTCTTTCTCCCGCCCACGCATTTGCGCCGGGACTCGCAATTTACAGCTTTCTTCAGTCCTACTCGTTTGGGTAGGACTTGCAATTTTCAGCTTTCCTTTTCTGCTTTATTTTCCTGCTTTCATTTACTGCTTTCCATTTTCTGCTTTATTTACTGTTTTCCTCGCAAGCCGTCCCCATTCCGATGAGTGGCTAACTGTTCTTAGCCCTCGGTATCGAAGAGCATTGGGACAGATAAAATAGCTTAAAATAATTAAAGGTCTAATTTTTCTAATTAATTAAAAGTACTTAAGGTTTGCCCGGGGTTAACGACGCGCAGGACCACATATCGATGTGTGGGCCCTATTTCCGTTTTCCATACGCTCGCCGAGAGGCCGTGCGTATGGACAGATCACCCCTTAGCAAAGAGAGTTCCGCACTAACCCTCGAGAGAGGAGGCGCGCCAACTCTACCGGATTGGGTTCCCCACCCAATAGCAGGGTTCTTAGCGTAATGCGGGCGTTAAGAGGAATCCTTCGTCGGACTAACGTTCGGTCGAATAGTCTTAGCGTTCAGGTGAGCGATAGTCCTAGAGATAGGTGAGCTCATTTTAGTGGAACCTCCACGGACAAGCTCCGCCTTAATTAATTAGAAATTTAGGAGCTCTTTTTATTTAAAGTCTATTTTAGTTCAATTGTTTTCTCGGTGCCATCGAGCTAAGCTCTTCATCGGCACCACCTTCAAGCTTTCTTTTTATGCTTTCTTTTTTATGTTTTTCTGCATTTTTATTATATATAAAATATCCCGACAAGATAATTATCGGTAAAATAATAGTCCCCTCCAGGGAAGAGTATAAATAATCGAACCGGACCCGAGAACAATACGACCTCGATATTCCACCCGGAATATCCTGTACTACTCACGATAGGTGCACTTGCCTCCTTTCGTTAAAACTCGATCTAAACCGTTTTATATCCAAATAAATAAATACGCGGGCCTCGTTTTCTAAATAAAATCACTTCGCTTTTTTCTCAAATAAAACTGCCGGGTCGCCGCGTGACCGTAAATAATTTTGGAGTTTTAACCATCAAGTTTTTTGCGCCGTTGCCGGGGACTTTTCGGTTCGTTATTTTAAACCCTGGAAATCTATTAATTTTACCTATATATATATATATATATATATATATATATATATATATATATATATATGACGAATATAATATAATGATAATAATAATAATAAAAAAAAATATTACAAAATTATAAAAAAAAACAAAAAAATTGAAAAACTTATAAAACTAAAAAAATTTTTTTGCAAAACCTTAAAAACTTAAAAAAAAACTATAAACTAAAAACAAAACAAAAAAACAAAAAAAAACAAAAAAATGAAAAATGACAAACTTAAAAATATATTTTCCTTATGAAAAAAAAAACAAACAAAAAATTAATAATTTGATTTAAAAAAAAAACCCAATAAAAACAAGTAAGTATATATTTTGTTTAATTTAATTTAACTTATTTTATTTTGATTCGGCGCGGTTCTCACTCTTATGCGCGATAGGGGAGCACATTTTTCTTGCACTCATAAGCTAAGACGTCAGCTTCGAGTCCCACGCACTTGTCACCCCCTACCGCCCACACCCACTCTTTGGCCGAGTGTATCTTTTTTTTTTGTTTTTTTGATTATCTTTTTGCTTTTTTTTCTTTTCTAAATAATGCAGGGTTTCAACCTGGGCCTCCCGCGCTCGTCTTAGGGAAGCTCCTACCCTCCCTTTTTCTTTTTTGTACATCTTTTAATTTGTATATTATCTGTTCCGCATACTTAGATTGCAACATTGGGGACAATGTTGGGTTTAAGTATGGGGGTGTTTTCCTATTCTGCACTTTTTATATTCGGTACTTAACAAAAAAAAATACAAAAAAAATGCAAAAATCAAAAACTTAAAATTTTTTCATTATTTTAATAATAATTAAAAAAAAAAATCTCTCTTCCCCCCTCTTCTTCTCTTTTTTGTAAAAGCTTGCATTCTGCCTGCCCGCGATGTTCGACTCATCGAACCAACCATCTAAATAAGAGTCTGTTCGCGGGGCTGCAATCGAGTTTTTTACTTTTTACCTTTTTTATAAAAATCTCTCTTTCCCCCCTATCTCCTTTGTAAATAACTCTTCTTTCTCTCCTCATTCTTGTAAATTACTTATCGAAATACACTAAAAATCAAAAAAAAAATTAGAAAAACCAAAAATCCTAAAAAAATAGAAAATAACTCTAAAAATCTTAAAAAGATAATAATTAAAACACAAAAAATGATAAAAACTCTAAAAAATTCCAAAAAATGTTTTGTTAATTATGTAACAAAATAATTCGAATATACCATATCTTAACCTTTTTTGCTTTCCAAAAATCTTGTTTCGAGTTAATTTATATGCGAATTTTAGTTATTCTTTGCTTACTATTCGTTTATTAATTAAAGTTCGATAGATTTAAGTGTCTGGGGTTAAGATTTAAAGAATTTTTTATGTCTTTTCCTTATAATAGAGAACTTGTTTTTCACCACCACTTCTAATTTTATAAATAGAAGCTCGTTTTTTATGTTAGAAAATAACATCCATGGATTTCAATTATTTCTACTTCATGCTTTTAGAAAGATAGGAACGTTCATTTTAAAAAGGTTGCTCTCAAAACTTTTTTATTAAAATCTAGTTTTCTTTTTGAAAAAAATAAATCCACTTCCTTTTTTCATGTCTTACTTGACATGTTTACCCCTATCCCTTTAAAAGATCTTATGTCAATGGGAATAAGATTTCATTCCGTAAACATAGGCACCCAATATTTAAAAAGATTATATGTACGGAGTAAGAGGATAAAATTCATTACTCCTACGCATATACATTGGGTTATTTTTTTATTTATGAAGAAAGAAAAAAAAAATTTGTGTTAGGAAAATAAGATTTCATTTTCCTAACAATCTAAAAAGAAAAAAATTGGAGGTTCGAGAAAAAAATTACCTCGCCTTAATATTCAAGCCTTCTTCATAAACCACCAAACCACTTATCTCATTTCAATGATTCTAGAATTAATTTAAATTTTTTTGAGAGCAAAACTTTTAAATTGCATTATTTCCTTTAACTTCTTTTAAGCTAAAATTTTTTATATAAATCCAATCCATCTTTGTTAAACTAACAAAAATAAATTTTTGCTTTCTATTTTATTTTATGTAGAAGTCTTTTTGAAACTCTTCCTCTATTCATAACATTTCATAAATTAGGATTTAATTCTTTAACCCCGGATGTTTATTTTGATCTTACTTTTAATTAATTCAAGCGGTAGCTAAACTTAGGATTTCTTTTATTCCTTATAAGTTCATCTCCAACTTTTGCTCTGGAATATCAAAAGCTTAAGTATGGGGTATTTGATGAATTGTAAATATACCTATTTTTCTGTACATTGATTTAGTCTTTTTCATTTCTTTTCGTCTTTTTTATATATTTTTGCTCAATAAATTGCTCCTTTTTGTAAATAATTTTGCTGACTTGTTTTATTTTATTTTTCAGAAAAAAATCAAAAATCTGCCAAAAAAGTCAAGTCACGCCCGTGACATATTGGTCACGCCCGTGACCATGGCGTGACACGTCAAATTCCAGTCAATCAGCAAATTTTGAAGAGCAAGGCTTGACACGCCCCCTGTCACGCCCGTGTCACCCGACACGGGGCGTGACCCAAGCCCGTGTCACTCCACTCGACGAAATCATCTCGACGATCATCGAGTGTCGACACTAGCCGACACGCCTAGAGTCACGCCCGTGACCTAGGGCGTGACACCTCTTTCCGCTCGACGATTTTCAACTCGACACTTTCAGCTCGACATTCGTCGAGTGTCGACACCAGCTGACACGCCCAGAGTCACGCCCGTGACCTAGGGCGTGACCTTTCCAGCTAGCCCGACAAGACCTGCCCGAAGACTTTCGGCGCGCACCGCGCCCAGATCCACCTACCTGACACGCCCAGCGTCACGCCCGTGACCTGGGGCGTGACCACTGCGAGACCGACACGTGTCCAGCCCGAAGTCCACTTTCCCGTCAAATCGCCGGCCGCCTTCGCAAATAGTAGTTACACGCCCCCTGTCACGCCCGTGACCAAGGGCGTGACCCATGTAAATTTTTTCTATAAATTCAGAGGTTCTGCTTAGGATTTCTGTTCCTTTTTTTGAACCATTTTGTATATGAGTTATGCTGCTCGGATGAGTCCAAATGTTATGTAAGGGAAATTTCTCCCCCTCTCCTTTATTTTCATAGCTTTGTAATCTTCGTTTTTAGCTTAATAAAATTGTAGATTTTCTCTCTTTTTATGGATTTGGACTTCAACTATGTGGCTACTTTTATGCAATCTTATTTGTTCTTGTTTTAATTTAGTTTTTAGTTTTTTTTAGAATGAGTGTGTGAGTGTATGAGTATAGTTTTCATGTTTTTATGTTTAGTTATTTTTACTTTGTTTTGGTTAACTTAGATTTTTATAGCTTTTATTTCATTCCTATAACCCGTAAAAACGCTTTAAAGTGTCTTTCTTTTTTCTTTAACTTAGCTTTTTCGTTTTAGGTTGTAAAACTTTTTCTTTCTTTTTACTTTATTTACACTTTTTTAGCGTTTTTATCAAGTTATAGGAATGATAATTTAGTAGTTTTAATTTTTCGTGCACTTCGATTTTTCGTTTAAACTTTTGCTCCTTTTATTTTTCTGTCTTCATTTTAATCATTTCTACCGCATTTTAGCGGTAGAAATGTATTTTTTTTATTTTTCGAGCATTTGCATTTATTTGCAAAACTTTCTTTCCGGTTTATTTTTATTTTCCCTTTTTATGCATTTCTACCGCATTCTAGCGGTAGAAATGCAGTTGTTTTAATTTTTCGGCAACTTAGTTTTTTTTTGCAATTTTTATGTATGCGCATTTATTTCCGCCTACTCGTTAAGAGTTAAATGGCGCCTGCTTATTTTACTTTCTGTAGAGTGCGTGAGTTTGTAATTTTCTTTATTTTCGCCTACTCATTCGAGTTAAATGGCAGGTCTTTATTTTCCCTACTCATTTGAGTAGGATTTGAGTGTGTGTGTTTTCATTTATGTTGAGAGAGCGTGTGCGTGAGTTTTAATTTCTGTCGAGTGTGTGCGTGTGTTGCATTTATTTAGTCCCACTCGTTTGAGTAGGACCCGCTTTCTTTCTCCCGCCCACGCATTTGCGCCGGGACTCGCAATTTACAGCTTTCTTCAGTCCTACTCGTTTGGGTAGGACTTGCAATTTTCAGCTTTCCTTTTCTGCTTTATTTTCCTGCTTTCATTTACTGCTTTCCATTTTCTGCTTTATTTACTGTTTTCCTCGCAAGCCGTCCCCATTCCGATGAGTGGCTAACTGTTCTTAGCCCTCGGTATCGAAGAGCATTGGGACAGATAAAATAGCTTAAAATAATTAAAGGTATAATTTTTCTAATTAATTAAAAGTACTTAAGGTTTGCCCGGGGTTAACGACGCGTAGGACCACATATCGATGTGTGGGCCCTATTTCCATTTTCCATACGCTCACCGAGAGGCCGTGCGTATGGACAGATCACCCCTTGGCAAAGAGAGTTCCGAACTAACCCTCGAGAGAGGAGGCGCGCCAACTCTACCGGATTGGGTTCCCTACCCAATAGCGGGGTTCTTAGCGTAATGCGGGCGTTAAGAGGAATCCTTCGTCGGACTAACGTTCGGTCGAATAGTCTTAGCGTTCAGGTGAGCGATAGTCCTAGAGATAGGTGAGCTCATTTTAGTGGAACCTCCACGGCCAAGTCTCCGCCTTAATTAATTAGAAATTTAGGAGCTCTTTTTATTTAAAGTCTATTTTAGTTCAATTGTTTTCTCTGTGCCATCGAGCTAAGCTCTTCATCGGCACCACCTTCAAGCTTTCTTTTTATGCTTTCTTTTTTATGTTTTTCTGCATTTTTATTATATATAAAATATCCCGACAAGATAATTATCGGTAAAATAATAGTCCCCTCCAGGGAAGAGTAGAAATAATCGAACCGGACCCGAGAACAATACGATCTCGATATTCCACCCGGAATATCCTGTACTACTCACGATAGGTGCACTTGCCTCCTTTCGTTAAAACTCGATCTAAACCGTTTTATATCCAAATAAATAAATACGCGCGCCCCATTTTCTAAATAAAATCACTTTGCTTTTTTCTCAAATAAAACCGCCGGGTCGCCGTGTGACCGTAAATAATTTTGGAGTTTTAACCATCAGAACTCTTGTGCCCACTTTCCTTCTCCTTTTTATCCTTGGTTTCATCTTTGTTCTTCATTTATGAAAAGTGTGTGTGTGTGTATGAGTGTAACATGTTTAATATTCATGTTTTTAACTTGTCTTCATGATTAGGTATGATAAGTTTTCCTTTTTTTCACCATGTCTTTTTCTTGAGAGAATTATAATTTCATTCTTATGAATTTATAAAAGAGATTTAAAAAGTGATTTTGTTCTTTTTTTACTTAGTTTTTCTTTTAGGATTGTAAAACCTCTTTTGTTCTTTTTATTTTCTCTTCACCTTTTTTTATCACTTTTATGAATTCTTAAGAATGAAAAAGTTATAGATTTAATTTTTGAGCACCTTTGATTTTGACTTTATTTTGTAAAACTTTTTGCTCATTCTCTTTTTATTTGTTCTTTTTATGTGTTTGGGTAAGTTTTAGGAGTAGAAATCTTGTTATTTTAATTTATAAGCAACTTTGATTTTTCTTCGTTATTAGTGTGTGTGAGTGTATGAGCATAAATTTTCTTTTGTTCTTCTTAATTTTCATGTTGTGTGTGTGAGTGTATGAGTATAACTTTTTTTTGCTTTCCTCATTTATGAAGAGTGTATGAGTGTAGGTGTAAAATTTTAATGCTTTCTTTTAATGCTTTGTTCAAAATTTTGTAGAGTGTGTGAGTGTAGGTGTTAGCTTTATTGCTTTCTTGAAATTCATATGGAGTGTGTGTGTTTGTGTGCATTTATTTCCGCCTACTCATTAAGAGTTAAATGGCGAATCGTTTTCATTTTCAGTCCTACTCTTTTGGGTAGGACTTGTAATTTTCTTTCTTTATTTTTCCGCCTACTCACTTGAGTTAAATGGACGGACTTTATTTCCCGCCTACTCGTTCGAGTAGGACTTGTAATTTTCTTTCTTTATTTTTCCGCCTACTCACTTGAGTTAAATGGACGGATCTTTATCTCCCTGTAAATATTTGAGAAAGCACTGTAATCGCATTTATTTTATCCTACTCATTTGAGTAGGACTCGCTTTCATTTCAGTCCTGCTCGTTTGAGTAGGACTTGCAATTTTCAGCTGTTATTTACCGCCCCCACTCGTTTGAGTGGGACTCGCAAATTTCAATTATGCAAATTTCTTTCATGTGTAACTTAGTTCCTGTTTAATTTATAATTTGGAGTGTGCGTGAGTTCTTGTTTTAGCTAACTTTTCAGTTTTCTAAATGTTTGTAATTTTTCTTATGTCCCCTTCTTATAATCGTTTAGCGTTTAATTTCGAACTCGCGCCTCACTAAATTATAAAGCCGTCCCCATACCGATGTGTGGCTAATCGCTATTACCCTCGGCATCGAAGAGAATTGAGACATTTAAAATGATTTCTAATAATTGAAGCTCTTTATTTTCATTTTAATTTAAGGACTTAAGGTTTACCCCGGGTTTACGACGCGTAGGACCACATATCGATGTGTGGGCCCTATTTTCATAGTCCATATGCTAGCTAGCCGAGAGGCCGTGCATATGGACCGATCACCCCTGGGTAAATAGAGTTGCGTGCATACCCTCGAAAGAGGACAAGCGTAATTCTACCGGATTGGGTTCCCCACCCAATAGCTGGGTTATTAGCGTAAAGCGGGCGTTAAGAGGAATCCTTCGTCGGACTAACGTTCGGTCGAATAGTCTTTACGTTTAGGTGAGAGATATCCCTATAGCTAGGTGAGCTCACATTTGTGGAACCTCCACGACCAAGTTGCCTTTTATTAATTTGAAAACTAAGTCCTATAATTATTAAAAATTGTTTTAGTCTTAATCCGATTCGATGCCGAGCGTTAACCCTTCATCGAATATTTTCTAAAACATTTTTTCGCTCCTTTACTTTTTCCGTCTTTACCTTACTAAAAAAAATCCACCTTACTTTCAGTAAAATAATAGTCCTCCCGGAGGAGTAAGAATAGTCAACACGACCCCGAGAACAATACGACCTCGGTATTCCCCCGAATATCGATTACTACTTGCGATAGGTGCACTTGCCTACCTAAGCAAGCCCGCGGCGATCGACTCACCGAACCAACCACAGTAAGAGTCTGTTCGCGGGCCAATCAAGTTTTTGGCGCCGTTGCCGGGGAACCTCTTTTCAAGTTGCTATTTCGAATTCCGGAGTCTATTACTTTTACTTATTTTCTATATAAAAAAAATTAACTAAAAACTTTATTTTAAAAACAAAAAAAGAGTTTACTTTGTTTTATTTTTGTTTGGGTGTATGACCCGTGGACAACCCTCCGAGTCTGAAGATTTTGACTTCGACCCTGAGATCGAACGCTCTCTTGCGCGTATCCGATCTCAACGCCGAAATCCTTCTTTAGATCCCGAGGAATCTATCGGAGAACCCACTGTTGTAGTTATGGCCCCGCCTAACCTTCCCCCGGCGGCCGAGTGTACTATGTCTTATTACACCCGCCCTAACCTGGATGATTCTGGGTCGAGTATTGTTCGCCCTGCGGTGGAGAATAATAATTTTGAAATAAAGTCGAGTGTCATTCAAATGGTCCAAAACGCCGTGCAGTTCGATGGAATGCCGGATGAGGACCCGAATGTCCACTTGTCCAATTTCTTGGAGATATGCGACACCTTCAAGATTAATGGCGTCACTGATGACGCCATTCGTTTGCGCTTATTTCCTTTTTCCCTTAAGTCCAAAGCCAAGGCGTGGTTGAATGCCCTCCCGCGAGGATGTATCACCACGTGGGCTGAGTTGACGGAACGACTCCTAACAAAGTACTTTCCGTCCGCAAAAACTGCAAAGTTGCGGGCGGACATTTCTTCGTTTGTGCAAAACGATCCTGAGTCTCTATACGAGACTTGGGAACGGTTTAAGGAATTCCTCCGCCGTTGCCCGCACCACGCGCTGCCAACGTGTTTGCAAGTTCAATTTTTTTATAATGGGCTGAATTTTCAGACGCGTCAAATGATTGACGCGGCTGTCGGGGGTACGCTTAACAACAAAACCCCCGAGGCCGCCCAGGCTTTATTCGAAGAGATGGCTATGAACGCCTATCAATGGAACGTCCCGCGGGGACGCCCAAAGCCGGCGGCTGGTCTTTTTAAAGTGGATGCCACTGCTCTCTTGACCCTTTAAGTTGAAAGGTTAACAAAGCAGGTCGCGGAGATGTCTGCTGCCTCCTCCACTCCGCCTTGTTTTATTCCCCCTAACGTCTGCGTAGCTGAAGAGTTCGTGGACTTCATGGGAAATTCGGGTCGTCCTCCCTTCAACCCCAACAACAACCCTTATAGTAATAACTATAATCCGGGTTGGAGGAATCACCCCAACTTCCCGTGGAGCAACTCGAATAATGCTCAGCGTCCCCTTATTTCTTATGCGCCCGGATTTCTTCCTCCTCCTCCTCTTCCGAAACCCTCCCCGATGTAGGAAAATTTTTCGAATTATATTGCGTCCAACGAGTCAAATATCCGGAACATTACTGGATCGCTAAAAACACTCGAACAACAGGTTGGACAGTTGGCGAGGATGATGTCCGAGCGCGCGCTCGGGGCACTGCCGGGAAACACGGAGCCCAATCCGCGGGAGAACGCCAACGCTATAACCCTCCGTAGCGGAAAGGGGGTGGTCGATCCAAAACGGACCGACCATCAGGTACATATTTCACCTCCGACCCCTCTTCCCCTTTCTTCGCTTACGGCGCCTTTACCAATTATAAAAGAAAAAATTATTTTAAACAAGGCCCTTCCATATCCGCATAAGTTAGATAACGAGCGTAAGGACGCGCAATATGAAAAATTTATTTTATTATTAAAACAAATTCACATTAATGTTCCTTTTTGCGAAGCTATCTCGCAAATGCCCAAATATGCGAAATTTTTAAAAGAACTACTTTCTAATAAACGCAAATTAGAGGATATTTCACATGTATCTCTCAACGCCGTCTGCTCGGTGGCCCTTACTAATAAATTGCCCACAAAACAAAACGACCCAGGACGGTTTTCCATCCCGTGCCTTTTTGGCGATATATTAGTAAAGTACGCCTTAGCTGATTTAGGGGCTAGCATTAATCTGATGCCGTTATCGCTCTTTTCACGTTTAGGTTTTGGTACTCCTAGTTCTACGAATATGCACATCCAATTAGCGGATCTCTCGGTTAAGTTCCCTATCGGGGTAGTGGAGGACGTCCTTGTCCGAGTCGACAAGTTTACCTTCCCGGTAGACTTCGTCATCTTAGATATCGAGGAGGACGCCGAGGTACCAATAATACTCGGTCGCCCTTTTCTCGCCACCTCCCGCGCACTAATAGGTGTTAGTAATGGTAGTCTTCTCCTCCGAGTAGGCGATGATCAAGTTACTTTATCTATTAATCCCTCGATGGACAATTTGTCATCGAGCGACGATTTCTGCTACTCTTTAGATACCTTTTTTGGAGATCGTTCTTCTCCCGTTTTCGAGTCCGTATTTTTAAATGACGATATTTATGCGCTCGAAAATTTTAAGTGCGATGAGGATACTTCTTTAGACTTGCCTTTCGAACCAATTGGTAAGAAAGACATAGGCATTAAAACCTCCCTAGAAGAACCGCCCATCCTAGACCTCAAACCCTTACCCGCATCGCTCAAATACACATTTTTGGGAAAAGGCGATACGCTTCCCGTTATCATTTCTTCGGACTTGAGTGATTCGGAGACTTCCGATTTATTGGAAGTTTTATTTAAACATCGCCACGCAATTGCGTGGCAAATCTCTGACTTAAAGGGGATTAGCCCCTCCTTTGGCACCCATAAGATTTTTCTTAACGATAATTGCCGCAAAACGATTCAGCCGCAACGTCGTCTTAACCCAAACATGAAAGACGTCGTTAAAGCCAAAATTATTAAGTTATTAGGTGCGGGGATTATCTATCCTATTTCGAATAGTGCATGGGTTAGTCCCGTGCATGTCGTGCCCAAGAAGGGCGGCCTTACCGTAGTGGCGAATGAGCATAACGAGCTCGTCCCAACTCGTACTGTTACGGGTTGGCGAGTGTGCATCGATTATAGAAAACTTAATGATGCCACCCGCAAGGACCATTTCCCTCTGCCATTTCTGGACCAGATTTTAGAGCGTTTATCCAGTCATCCGTATTATTGTCTTCTTGATGGTTTATCGGGGTTTTTCCAAATCCCCATTTCCCACGATGATTAAGAGAAAACAACTTTTACTTGCCCGTTTGGCACCTTCGCATATCGAAGAATGCCATTTGGACTCTGCAATGCGCCGGCTACATTCCAAAGATGTATGCTAGCGATCTTTGGCGAGCTAGTAGAAGACATTATGGAAGTCTTTATGGATGACTTTTCTGTTTTCGGACGCTCTTTTCCCGATTGCCTTCACAATTTAGATCGTGTCCTTCAACGGTGCAAGGACACAAGTCTTGTTTTAAATTGGGAAAAATGCAACTTTATGGTTCGAGGAGGTTTGGTCCTCGGCCATATGATTTTGTCTAAGGGGATAGAGGTGGATAAGGCCAAGATAGAAATTATAGAAAAACTTCCGCATCCAACAAACGTAAAATCTATTAGGAGTTTCTTAGGCCATGCGGGCTTTTATCGACGCTTCATTCAAGACTTTTCAAAAATAACAAAGCCGCTAACTCACCTCCTGGAAAAGGAATCACGCTTCATCTTTAGTAGTGAATGCGAGTCCGCCTTTAATTTAATAAAACAAAAACTTATCATTTCACCAATTTTAGTGGCCCCTAATTGGTCCCTTCCGTTCGAAATTATGTGCGACGCTAGTGATATTGCCTTAGGTGCCGTTCATGGCCAACGCGTAGAAAAACATTTTCATCCTATTTATTACGCTAGCAAGACGCTCACTTTCGCACAAGTAAATTACACGACAACGGAAAAGGAACTCTTAGCCGTCGTTTTCGCTTTCGATAAGTTTCACTCGTATATAACGCTATCTAAAGTTATCGTTTTTACCGATCACTCCGCGCTTAAATATGTATTAGCTAAAAATGATGCGAAGCCCCGCCTTCTTCGATGGATTCTCCTCCTACAAGAGTTTGATTTGGAGATCCGAGATAAGCGGGGAGCGGAAAATCTAGCGGCGGACCACCTCTCCCGTTTAGAAAATCTGGGTGCGGAAGCGCTCGTCGAATCTGAAATAAATGACAGATTCCCCGAGGAACGCCTCCTTGCCATTAGTTCTTCGTCCTCTTCGCCTTGGTTCGCAGAGTTTGCAAATTACTTAGTAGCGCGGGTGCTTCCAAAAGAGTTTTCAAGTCATCAAAAGAAGAAATTCTTTTCTGACTTGAAAATTTTCTTTTGGGAGGACCCATTTCTTTTTCATATCTGCGCGGACCAAGCGGTCCGAAGATGCGTTGCGAGTGTGGAGTGCTTGCAAATTCTTAAGCACTGCCACGAGGGTCCAGCCGGTGGGCATTATCAAGCCAACCGGACCGCTCGGAAGGCGCTAGAGGCGGGCTACTTTTGGCCCACTCTCTTCAAAGACGCGCATAATTTTGTGCGCGCATGCGATAGCTGTCAGCGGTCGGGTAACATCTCTCGTCGCGATGAGATGCCCCAAAATATGTTTTTAGAGTGCGAAGTCTTCGATTTATGGGGCATAGATTTTGTTGGCCCCCTACCTCCATCTTTCAAAAATATGTATATTTTAGTAGCGGTGGACTACGTATCGAGGTGGGCGGAAGCGCAAGCTCTCCCCACCAATGATGCACGAGTCGTCGTTACATTTCTTAAAAAATTATTTTCTCGCTTCGGCACGCCTCGCGCAATTGTTAGTGATAGGGGAACGCATTTCTGTAACGCTCTTATGGCTAAGAAGTTAGCTAAATACGGAGTCACGCACAAGCTTGCCACCCCCTACCACCCGCAAACAAGTGGCCAAGTTGAGGTAGTGAATCGAGAGATTAAGCGAATTTTAGAAAAAACCGTTTCGCTAAATAGGAATGATTGGTCCGTTAAACTCGACGATGCGTTGTGGGCGTATCGTACGGCATACAAAACCGCAATTGGTTGTACACCGTTCCGGTTAGTCTACGGCAAAGCGTGCCATTTACCCGTAGAATTAGAGCATCGCGCTCTTTGAGCTTTAAAACTATTAAACCTCGACTCCAACTTAGCCGCTCAGAATAGAAAACTGCAACTAAACGAGCTTGATGAATGGCGTGCGAACGCTTACGAGAGCAATAAATTCTATAAGGAGTGCTCTAAGTTATATCATGATCGAAAAATCAAGTCCCAAAAATTATTTTCTCCGGGCGATCTTGTCCTTCTTTACAATTCACGTCTTAGGCTTTTTCCAGGTAAATTAAAATCTAAATGGTCCGGTCCCTTCCTAGTTGAAGAAGTTTTTCCATATGGAACCGTACTCGTCTCCCACCCGGAAAAAGGTTCATTTAAGGTAAACGGTCATCGGTTAAACTCTTATATAGCAGGCGACCCAGTGATCGGTTTTAGCGAAACCATAACTTTCCTCCACATTATAAACCCGCCAAAATAGTCAAGCTACACGACTATAAACAAAGCGCTCCTGTGAGGCACCCCTCGCTTATCTTTTTCTCTCTTTCCTTATTACCTTTGCTGTTTTTTTCTAATAAACGCAGGGTTTCTGATTGGGCTTCCCCGAACGCGTTTCAGGGACGTTTCTACCCCCCTCTCTTTACTTTTGTACATATCGCATTTTATTTAATTTTTGTTCCGCATACTTACGTTACAACATTGAGGACAATGTTGGACTTAAGTATGTGGGTATTTTCGTGCTTTACTTTCTGCACTTCAATTTTTTTTCTGCATTTCAAAAATACAAAAAAAATACATATAACAACAAAACAAAAACAAAAAAAAAATTATTAAAAAACATCTTAAAATGAAAAAAAAATTAAAATAAATAATCCAAAATTTTTTTTTTCTCTTTCTTTCTTTTTTCCAAAAAACTCAAAAACAAATTAAAAAAATATATATATAACAAAACAAAAAAAACAATAATATTTAGTTTCACTTTGTAAATATTTTTTTACATACTCTTTTCTCTCTCCCCCTTCCTCATTCTTGTAAAAACCTCTCTTTTTCTCCCATATTTTTGTACATATAATGAAAATTCTCTCAAAAAAAAAAACAATAATACAAAAAAAAGATAATAGTTCAAAAAAATAATTTCAAAAAAGTTGAGAAAACCAAAAATACAAAAAAAGATAATAAATGAAAAACAGAAAAAAAATGATGATAAAAACTATAAAAATAAAAAAAAATGTTTTGCAACAAATAAATCAAATATTCCATCCTTAAACTTTCCTGCTATCCAAAAATTCTGTTCTGAGTTTATTTATATGTGAATACTATTAATTCTCTGTTTGCTATTCGTTTGTTAATTATTGAGTGAAAAATTTAAATAGCCGGGGTTAAGTTTTAAAGAATTCTTTATGCTTTGTTAAAAATAGCGAACTCGTTTTAGGCACTACTTCTAATTTTTCATTGATAGGGGCACGTATATTGTGTTAGGAAATAACGACTATAGAATTCAATTATACTTACTATTAGCTTTCTGAAAAAAATTGGAACGTACAAATTATTAAGGTTGCTCTCAAAAATTTTTAGGATTAAAATCTAGTTTTCCTTTCTCCCCTTACTTTTCATGACCTACTTGGCATGAAAAATTTTATCCTTAAAAGATCCTATATCAATGGGAATAAGATTTCGTTCCGTAAACATAGGCACCCAATAATTTTAAAAGATTATATATGGAGTAAGAGGATAAAATTCATTACTCCTACAAATATACATTGGGTTAATTTTATTCTTATGAAGTTGAAAAACAAAAATTATATTAGGAAAATAAGATTTCGTTTTCCTAATAATCCAAAAGAAAAAAAAAATGGAGGTTCGAGAAAAAATTACCTCACCTCAAATATCAAAACCCTCTTCATAAACCCACTACCCCCTTAGCCAATTACACGATTCTAAAATTAATTCAAAAATCTCTTTGAGAGCATAATTAGTAAATTGTATTATTTCCAGTAGCACTCGTATAAGCTAGAGTTCTTATAATTCCAAACTATTTTCGTTAATCTAACCATTACAAATATTGCCTTCTATTTGATTACATCAAGAAGTCTTTTGGCCAAAAATTTTGCGCTATTTAAATCATCTACATAATTTTAGGACTTAACTCTTACACCCCGTATATTTATTTCGATCTCTCTTATAATTGATTAAGCGGTAGCTAAACTTAGAGTTTTTTTTATTCCTTATAGATTTACCTCAAACTTTTGCTCTGGAATAGCAAAAGTCTAAGTATGGGGGTATTTGATGAATTGTAAATATGCGTATTTTTGTGCACATTAATTTAGTCATTTTCATTTATTTTCGTCATTTTTACTTATTTTTGTTCAATAAAATACTCCTCTTCTTGTAAATTTACTACTAACTTGTTTTCTTTAATTTTACAGAAAAATTTCAAAATCTGCCAAAATTGGGCAGTACATGCCCGTGACAATTTGGTCACGCCCGTGACAGGGCCGTGACATTGCATTTCCCGTGAAATCGGACGATTTCTGAAGTACAAGCTTGACATGCCTGGCGACACGCCCGTGTCACCCGACACGGGGCGTGACCCAAGCCCGTGTCCACTCAACTCGACACTTTCTGTTCGACGATTGTCGAGTGTCGACACCAACCGTCACGCCCAGCGACACGCCCGTGACCTGGGGCGTGACTCAATCTCAGCTCGACGATTTCAACTCGACACTTTTCGCTCGACGATTGTCAAGTGTCGACACCAACTGACACGCCCAGCATCACGCCCGTGACCCGGGACGTGACCTTTCCAACTGGCCCGACAAGATGCTGCCGAAGACTTTTGACGCAACCCGCGCCCGGTTCTACCTCCCCGACACGCCCAGAGTCACGCCCGTGACCTGGGGCGTGACTGCCGCGAACTCAGCCCGAAGTCAACTTTCCTATCCAATCGACGGCCGCCTTCATGAATAGTACTGACACGCCCACCCTACACGCCCGTGACGGAGGGCGTGTACTTAGAATTTTTTGCCTATAAATTGCCCATTTCTGTAAGGTCCAAGGGTTCAGATTTTTGGGCAATTTTAGTGTCTTTTTGTGGGCTGCATCCGTGATTCTAGAGCTATGTAAGGAGATTTCTCCCTCCTATCTTTCATGTTTGTTTTTGCTTTAGCTTTAGCTCTTGTAATAGTTTGTAATAGTTTCCTTTAATCAATAAAAATATTAGATTTTCCTTTCTTATTCGGCTTTGGAATGAACTCTTGTGCCCACTTTCCTTCTCCTTTTTATCCTTGGTTTCATCTTTGTTCTTCATTTATGAAAAGTGTGTGTGTGTGTATGAGTGTAACATGTTTAATATTCATGTTTTTAACTTGTCTTCATGATTAGGTATGATAAGTTTTCCTTTTTTTCACCATGTCTTTTTCTTGAGAGAATTATGATTTCATTCTTATGAATTTATAAAAGAGATTTAAAAAGTGATTTTGTTCTTTTTTTTACTTAGTTTTTCTTTTTGGATTGTAAAACCTCTTTTGTTCTTTTTATTTTCTCTTCACTTTTTTTATCACTTTTATGAATTCTTAAGAATGAAAAAGTTATAGATTTAATTTTTGAGCACCTTTGATTTTGACTTTATTTTGTAAAACTTTTTGCTCATTCTCTTTTTATTTGTTCTTTTTATGTGTTTTGGGTAAGTTTTAGGAGTAGAAATCTTGTTATTTTAATTTATAAGCAACTTTGATTTTTCTTCGTTATTAGTGTGTGTGAGTGTATGAGCATAAATTTTCTTTTGTTCTTCTTAATTTTCATGTTGTGTGTGTGAGTGTATGAGTATAACTTTTTATTGCTTTCCTCATTTATGAAGAGTGTGTGAGTGTAGGTGTAAAATTTTAATGCTTTCTTTTAATGCTTTGTTCAAAATTTTGTAGAGTGTGTGAGTGTAGGTGTTAGCTTTATTACTTTCTTGAAATTCATATGGAGTGTGTGTGTTTGTGTGCTTTTATTTCCGCCTACTCGTTAAGAGTTAAATGGCGAATCGTTTTCATTTTCAGTCCTACTCTTTTGGGTAGGACTTGTAATTTTCTTTCTTTATTTTTCCGCCTACTCACTTGAGTTAAAGGACGGACTTTATTTCCCGCCTACTCGTTCGAGTAGGACTTGTAATTTTCTTTCTTTATTTTTCTGCCTACTCACTTGAGTTAAATTGACGGATCTTTATCTCCCTGTAAATATTTGAGAAAGCACTGTAATCTCATTTATTTTCTCCTACTCATTTAAGTAGGACTCGCTTTCATTTCAGTCCTACTCGTTTGAGTAGGACTTGCAATTTTCAGCTGTTATTTACCGCCCCCACTCGTTTTAGTGGGACTCGCAAATTTCAATTATGCAAATTTCTTTCATGTGTAACTTAGTTCCTGTTTAATTTATAATTTGGAGTGTGTGTGAGTTCTTGTTTTAGCTAACTTTTCAGTTTTCTAAATGTTTGTTATTTTTCTTATGTCCCCTTCTTATAATCGTTTAGCGTTTAATTTCGAACTCGCGCCTCACTAAATTATAAAGCCGTCCCCATACCGATGTGTGGCTAATCGCTATTAGCCTCGGCATCGAAGAAAATTTGGGACATTTAAAATGATTTCTAATAATTGAAGCTCTTTATTTTCATTTTAATTTAAGGACTTAAGGTTTACCCCGGGTTTACGACGCGTAGGACCACATATCGATGTGTGGGCCCTATTTCCGTAGTCTATATGCTACCTAGCCGAGAGGTCGTGCATATGGACCGATCACCCCTGGGTAAATAGAGTTGCGTGCATACCCTCGAAAGAGGACAAGCGTAATTCTACCAGAATGGGTTCCCCACCCAATAGCAGGGTTCTTAGCGTAAAGCGGGCGTTAAGAGGAATCCTTCGTCGGACTAACGTTCCGTCGAATAGTCTTAACGTTTAGGTGAGCGATATCCCTATAGCTAGGTGAGCTCACATTTGTGGAACCTCCACGGCCAAGTTGCCTTTTATTAATTTGAAAACTAAGTCCTATAATTATTAAAAAATGTTTTAGTCTTAATCCGATTCGATGCCGAGCGTTAACCCTTCATCGAATATTTTCTAAAACGTTTTTTCGCTCCTTTACTTTTTCTGTCTTTACCTTACTAAAAAAAATCCACCTTACTTTCAGTAAAATAATAGTCCTCCCAGAGGAGTAAGAATAGTCAACATGACCCCGAGAACAATACGACCTCGGTATTCCCCCGAATATCGAGTACTACTTGCGATAGGTGCACTTGCCTACCTAAGCAAGCCCGTGGCGATCGACTCACCGAACCAACCACAGTAAGAGTCTGTTCGCGGGCCAATCACCAAGCATGCCCCAAAGAGTCTCATTATACTGCTGTAAAGAGAATAATAAGATATCTTAAGGGCACACCCAATCTTGGGCTTTGGTATCCTAGGGATAGTGATTTTGAACTCATATGGTACATAGATATAAATTTTGTAGTGTGTAAAGAAGATAGAAAAAGTACTTCTGGAACATGACAATTTCTAGGGAAAAGACTCATAAGTTGGAGTAGCAAGAAGCAAACAAGTGTTTATATTTTTATAGTAGAATCTGAGTATATATCTGCTGGAAGCTGCTGTGCACAGTTGTTGTAGATTCAGCATCAACTACTGGACTACAGTGTACAACTAAGTAAATCTGTTATGTTTTGTGATTCTACTAGTGTAATTTCTATTGCAAATAATCCTATTTCACATAGTAGAACTAAACATATAGAAATTAAATATCACTTTTTTAGAGAGAATGTTGAAAAAGAAAATATATGCTTATAGTATAATCCAATAGAAAGATAAGTTGCTGACATTTTTACAAAACCTCTAAATGAAAGCAAGTTCAATTACTTTAAATTTAACCAGGCATGTTGAACATTGAATAAATATTTTCAATTAGCAGCAACAAAAGTTTGTACAACATATAAAAGCTGACTAATCAGGTCAACAAAGAATCAAAACCAAGAAAGACATGATATAAGTCAAAAAATTATATTCAGAATACAAATTTTGTCTAAGTCAAAGAATTGTGTCGAGACACCACATTGTGTGTCGACACTATAGGCAGTATTGTGTCGAGATATCAGAATGTGTGCCGACACAATAAGTAGTCGTGTATCAAGACACTATAATTTAGTGTCGAGACATTATGTTGTCGAGACCTTAAGGTCTGTATCGAGAGACATGAACCTTGTGTCGACTTAAGTCGACGCAACTCAACAGAATAGGTTTTCTATGTCGACATTAGATATTTCCCAACATTGAGAAGATTAATAAATGCAGCGCACTTTTTCACCTTAATAGATAGTTACTATAAATAGGAGGTGTAAGGAATTGTTGATTATGTTTACCAGAAATCTTGAGAGACTGATCGTTGTGTGTCGAGACCTAGAAATCCTTAGTCGACACCTCTTAAACTCAAACTCTTTCAACTAGAATGGCACCCAATATGGACGACAACATCAACAAGGGTTACAAATTGGTGTGAAATTCCTTCGTCTCCACACCAGAAGAGATAAAGAATGTGATTGACCTTGTCAATTAGGTAGGTCTTGAATATCTGCTTTCAAAACCAACTAAGATTTGGAAGAGAGAAGTATCAGAATTCTATTCCAATTCCTCACTAAACCCTAAGTCAAGCAAGATCAAATCCAGTGTTAGTGGAGCAAGAGTTAAGGTCACAACAAAAAGACTGGCTAAAGTCTTTCAGATTATAAGAACTGCACAGGAAGATGAACTTGGTTCAAGTAAGACTTCAGAGGCCTTAGAGTGGTTTGGACTAGCTCCAACCACTAGGTTTGGTAGTTCCTTAAACAGGAAGGGAATGAATTCCCAGGGAAAATTTCTATCTGAAGTAGTTGGAAAGATGCTTCTCTACAAGACTGGAGCACATGATAGGATTTCAACATTTATGTTTAGCATGATGACAAGGATTATCTTCAAAATCAAGACTGATTGGAATAAGGTAGTCTTTGACAAAATAGCAGAAGGGATTCAGAAGCCCAATATGGGCATAATTGTTAGTCTATATCTGGTAAAGGCAATTCTAGATAGTAACAATCAGAAGATTGGGTCTAAGATCAATCATATGAGGAGAATGAACATGAGAATTCTGTTAAGATGTGAAATTTTTTATCTAAGGAAACTACAGAACCCAAGAAGAGAAAGGAGGTAAAAGGGAAGAAAATAGTGGTAGAGGAAGTTGAGTCCTCAAGTGATTCAGAGGAGCAAGTAGAGTTTAGCTCAGATAAGAATGCTAAGGAAGAACTAAGAATATCTGCAAGACTCTCACCTGGAATAAGTGATCAGGTGCAGGGGAGAACATTCCAGAAAAAGAACAAATTGAGGGGGAGAACCTCAATGAATTACCAATGGATACAGCTACCACTATAATAATGGATGTTGTACAGGAACTGGAACACTCAAAGATACCTGAACAAGAAATATCTGAGAAAGAGATGGATGAAGAAATTCCAAAAGAGACTGAAGAAGAAATTCTTCTTTCAAAAGAAACTAACTTGTAGGGGGAGATAGATGAAATTCCCCAGATTGAAGTTCCTGATGCTGAAATTCAGCGTGAAGATATTACCTTGGAAAATATCAATATTAATGAGGAAAGTATAAGAGTTGAGGTGGAGTTGGCCCCAGATACTGAAAAAACCAAAGAGACATTGCAAGTTAAAGAGGTAAGTTCTTTTGAATCTGAAGAAGCAGAATAATCTTAGCTAAAGAAAAGAAAGTTATCTGAAATTAAGAAGAGGAGCAAGATCTACAAACGGTATTTACAATTTGGGACACTAGCTACTCCTACAGAAGATACTAGCTCTCTGCTAGTACAAATCCAGATAATGCTGGATAAGCAAAGGCAGGATCTAGAGAAGTATGTAGATGAAAGCAATAAAGAGCTGCAGTTTCAACTGACTTAGGATATTAAGTAAATAAAATTTGAAGTCAATCACCTGAAAACTGAAATGACTACTTTCTTTGAAAAAAAAACTAATGTTGTCGTGTAGATTGCTAAACAACAACAAGAAGCCAAGACAACTGTAGATGACATGGTTATCAAACAAGGGTATGTCCTTCAAAATTAGAGATTTTGAATGAAAACATGACTGCCCTGCATACAGAAACAATGGTTAAACTAACTGAGCAGTCTACTGAGCTAAACAACAAAATAGCTGCTGCTACAAAGGCCATGGAAACTTAGCTGGCAAACCATTCAGCCTCCTTGCTTAAAGATATAAAGGCTTCTGACAAGAGTTTGGACAATAATTTACTGAAAGTAAAGAATACTATCACTTCAAGTATCAATTACTTAGATGGACATGTCAGATTTCACAAGAATGATCTAAGAGATCATGTTGAAAGAAAAGTCATAAAGGGGGAGAGGATAATTATAAGAGCCAGCTTTGAACATGCTACCTGGATATCAAATAATATCAAAGAGACTTTAGGCTATCCTCTCCTATGGTATGATGGAGATCAGACTACTGAGTCTGATTGTCAACCAGCTCAATTTGAAGCACTTCATGCCACTGGAACTCATGCTGCTAAGCAAACCATGTATAATCCTACAACACAAGTTACATTTGAGACCATCCAAGCAGCTGTCCAACAAATGTACAGTGCTCCACCATCAGTCCAAAATATTATATGTGAAAAGGTGTAGATGTCTGAATCTGTTATGATCAAAGAAAAAGAGACATAATTTTCAAAGAAAAGGTTTAGAGAATAAGCTGAGGCTAGACCAGATTTTGAGCAGTGGTGCCCAACCTCCATATCAATAATTCTCACTAGATGGAAGGCAGTGAATGCAAATGTGACAGATTGAGGGAAATGGTATTTAGAACAACAATGGGCAAAACATTTAAAGCAGCAAAAAGTTATCCAAAAGTTCAGACATGATCTGAAGAAAGGAAAGCTACCTTCTAATTCAGTTAAGCGCAGTAAATATTTCCCAAAGCCATATCATTATTTTGAAAGACAAAGACTGAAAGAAGAAGCAATTGTAAAAGTTAAAGCTAAGGCTGATAAAGTAAAGAAGGTTGTTGATGACAAGGTGCCTGAGGTGAAAGCAAAGATACAATCTAGAAAAGGCATAGTCATCAAAGAGCGAGAGCTGCTATAAAATGTTCTTGTTTTTAAAATTTTACAAAGAACGTGTTCTATAACTATTGAATACCCAAAGCTTGTAGCAGTAAACCTTGTGATAAATAATTAATGAAAATTTTGGTTTACTAAAAATTTCATGTGCTATTAATTAGGATTGCAATTATTTGTCTTACTTTCTGTTCAGCACTATTGTTGTTAAATATGTGTTTTTATCTGTGTTATTTCACATACTGTACTGCACTGTACTCTTAATATCTTTATGATAATATATTTTTGGTATCATGTTGTATATCATTGAATTAGAGTTATGACTTCTCCAAAAAGGGGGAGATTGTTGGGTACATTGATCACAATGTACTTGATTTGAAGAAGTCCTTTCAGCTCAATGATATACACATAGTTGTATTTGATGAATGTTAAGTTCTTGTGTGTAGGCAAATTAAGTTAAGTATAAAAGTGTCGAGACACTAGGCAAGTGTCGACACCTTTGTCAAAGTTGTGCTGACACAAAGAGAAAGCTATGTCGATACTCAGGACTAGTGTCGACACACTTAAACAAGAAGTGCTGAGACAAGGAGAAAGTTGTAATTGTAACATCCCATTTCCAACTAGACCCCTAAGAGTGGTTTTGGCCATGACTAGGTCATGACAAAACCCCAGGAAGCCATAAATGGGCCAAGAGATAGGGGACAAAATGTCGAAAATCATCATGGTCTGCAAATAGTAGAACCCTGAACAATGGTTTAGGATGACCATGGGCTACACCTTAACCCCAAGACCCTACCACAATATTCCTAATACCTTGGGAGGCCCATTAGAGCCATAAGGACCCATTGGGGTCAACCAAAGAGGCTCAGTTGACCAAGGTCAACCCTATCCCTAAATGGGTCAAACTAGCCTACTTAGGGTCAATTGACCTGCTCCTATCGTAGAGGACCCCACCTATGCCATCCTAACCCTAAAGTGAGGTCAGTGGGTCACTAAGGACACATTGGGGCCAGCCCTAGAGGCCAGGTTGACCCAGGTCAACTCAAGCTCCTAATCTGGTCAAAGTACCCTTACTAAGGGTATGTGACCTCCAAAGTGCAGGGTAACCCTACATAACCCTACCTAGACCTTAGGGGAAGCCAATGGGTCACCAAGGACCCATAGGGGTCAACCCAATTGAGCATGTTGACCCAAGTCAACTCTAGCCCTAAAATGGTCAAAGTGCCCTTACCAACGGACATGTGACCACCAAGATGTCCAACCCACCCTATTCAAGTAATCCTAGACCTTAAGGGAGTCCAATGGGTCACTAAAAACCCAATGGGGTCAACCCAGATGGTCAAATTGGCCCAGGTCAACCCTCATTTAAGCCAAGTCAAACCTAGCCCAAAAGGGCTAACCCAAGCTCAAGCCATTTTTCCCTTAGGCTAATCTCACTTTCATAATCATCATGGCTAAGTGGGCTGCACATAGCCACTGGTGTTGACCAGTCAACATGGGTGACTAGGAGAGAGAAAGGAGCTCCCTCCATGTTAATGGTGGAGAGAGAAAATGGGGGAGAGGAAGGGGAGAGTGGAAAGCCGGCCAAGGAGATCAACAACCACCATTTATGGCTGCAATCAACTCCTTTAGTGAAGAGTAGTTGATTCCAGTCATTTCCCGGCCACCAAGAGGAAGATTCAGCCCCCCCCCCACTCAACCCGAGCCAAGCCTTCAAGGGCATTAATGGTCATTGATGTTTGGCTTCTCCCCTCCCCCAACTGATGATTTATACACCATCAGTGACATGAGAGGATCCCTTCCCATCGTTTACCGTAGGAATTCAGGCAACTTGACTGCACTGTTGCAGAAATCCGGCCGGCGGCACCACCACCATGGCAACCCGAAGATCGACTCGCATTCAGGCCGCCAGGAAGGTCCTCCGCCTCTCCTTAACTCACGGGTAGATCATAGGACTACTTAGGTTGAAGTTTCGGGCTCAATTGAGCCCGATCCAAACCTGGACTTTTCATGGTTTTCGGCTAAAATGAACTTGCTAGAACCGCCGGAAAACGCCTCTCCGGCGGCAGAGCCACCGCCTGGCGATAGCCCCCACCTCAACGGAGGTGGTGGTGGCGGTGGCCGGCCGGGGAAGGGGCTGGATGGCCGGCGGCAGCCGCTTGAAGTCGGCCCAGGAAAAATGCATCCTGGCCGTCGGCTCAACGAAGGAGATGAACGGATCCCGTTCATCTGCGCCAAGATTCGTGCTTCATCAGATATTAAACTATAGGAATCAATTTCTTGATTATTTCATTTCTGTCACACTATATACACTAAATGGTTTTAATTTTTAAAAATACTTAGGGCCATCTGGTGGAAAAACTTTCAATATGAAAGTTATAGCCCTATGGGTCTAATATAATCCAAAATTGATTTAGACCAATTTGGGTGCTTGGTTTGACTAGGGCATCCATTTTGGTGGGACATACCCTTAGGGCTAGGCAGTCATTAAACTGAGTGCCCACACCTCATCCCTGGTCCAAATCTATTGAAACTTTGGCAGGGAGCCTAACCTAGCTATACCTAGGGCCTGCCCAAAACTCAGAATTTTTGGACACACTTTTCCAAAAGTTTTTGATTTTATTTAATAAAGCTAGGGTAATTTAATTAAGTGGTCAAATGACCTCCAAACCCTCCCAAATTTTGGGGAGTGGTCCCTGGCATCAAGACCTAGTATTGTACAAAATTTGAGCACATTTGGATACTCTTTGATTAGGGAATCACCAAACCCTAGATTGACCTTAAGAGGGCATTTTTGATTAAAAGTGCACTATGGACTTAGGGTGGTCCCCTCCCCTCAACAGAGGCAGAGGTTTTGGGCACTGACTTGGAATGGACAATGACACCCCCTGGAGGAAAATGGGATGTTAGAGACTTGATTTGCCCTAGGGTTCAACCTCAAACCCTAAGGAAGGACTTTTGAGGGTTGTGAAGGACATGGGGGCAAATGCCCTTGCATGTCCTTGGAAACCTAGTAGAATTGAGGCTAGTATAACCTAAGATCTCTGGTAGGAAATTTAGAATAATTAGAGCAAGGTAGACACCTCAAAACCCTAACCGTAGTTTTAGGGTAGGAGCACAAATTTGGAGATTCAGCCACTAAACCTTTCCCAAATGATTTGAATCTTGGGCAGAATAGGTTTTAGGCCACCTAGGACCTCTAGTAATTTTTGTAGAATTGTATGGATTTTATTCTTGGTACTTCATTTGTTAATTACCAAAAGGACCAAAGTGATGTTTGATTTTATTAGGGATGTTATGTGCTTTAAAATATGATGAAACTTGGTTAGAGGTTATTATAGGGCTAGTTGATCATCTCTGGATTTTATCAAAATTTGCAATTAACTCTATTTGGTACTTCCTTCATTAATTTCAGAAAGGGGCCTTGGGTAAAGAAAATTCATTATTGAGGATATATCTATTGAAAAATCATGAGGCTTAGGTTTTGATGTTTTTAGGCCAAAATTTACTTGTAGAAATTTATTTATAATTTTTAGAGGTCTGTTTTCAGAACTTTCTTTACAAGGCCATATTTTTGAGAATAGGATATTTAATTAATTTAGGAAATAATTCTTTCAAACAAATTATGAAAGTTTACTTAGAGGTTTTCTGTGCCCTTACAACCATCCTGGAATTTTCTCTGAATTTTTGGAATTATTTTTATTGTACATCCCCTTTTAATGATTTATTTTGGAATAAATTTGGAAATATATTTTGAGGGCTGAAATCTTACTGGAAAATTTGGAGGTTCTGGATTTGTAGATGATTACCCATCTTGCATTTATCATAATTTTAGTGGAGCTTCATCTTGCATAAGTCTTGTACTTCCTGTTCAACCTTGGAAATTTGGTTTTTAAAATAAATAAATAAATTAGCATTTAAATTATGAAAATTAGAAAATTGTGGATTCAGTCTACATATGCCCATATAGACCTCTAATAATTATTATATAAGCATTGGATGATCATATAACATACTTCCCTTTTTACGGGTCATATAGCCTAAGTTGTCTGCATTTAGCAAAACTGCAGGAAATCATTTGGGATATGTATTAGAGCATATGTGATGGGTCTTGTTGGCTTGCTGGAAGGATAAATAGTAATAAGTGCATCTTGGAAGATAAAGTGAGTAGGGAGTTTGTTTTGGCTAGGGTTTAGAGGCGCTCGGGACCGACGAAAGATCGTCCTCCCCGAGGTGAGTGGAGTCAAATCACCTTAGGATTAGCCTATCGTAACATGAGGAAGTAATGGGTAAGGGGATCAACCAATAACAATAATAAGTAACTTGCGAAAGGGAACGCTGGGCGTAATCCCAACATAGTTCCTAGTGCCCCTTGAGAGCCCTTCACAGGGAATACCGGGGGCAGTCCTGGGTTAACGTAAACTGTATTAACAAGCTGAAAAGAGTAACTTAGTAATTAGGGTTGCACCTTACACAAACACTGTTAGCACCGGAAGTTAGCTGGGAGCTTCGGCTCGGATTGTTAAAAGGCGGACTTTGGGTCTGGGGAGCTTCGGCTCGATTGTTTGAGACAGACGTGTTGGTCCGGGGAGCTTCGACTCGGTTCTTGATTACGCTAATTTGCATGTGCATAAAAAGGAAAGGAAATTAAGGTGGTGGGTCTTCGGTATTGGAGGGTCGATGCACCGACGCCAATACGTCGACTCGGCAAGTGTGGTTAGCACTTCGCCAACAGAAGTCCGGTGCGCCAGCCGGCAAGAGTATGCAGGAGTCCGCTTCGTGCACCAAGCATTGAGGAGTATGATAGGTCTGATCGGTAGTGCTTTACTGGTTTAGAGGTGGGCGAGGCCCAACCCACCGCTTCTGTCTACCACTCCGGAGGTATCCTGGGAGGTTACGACTCCAGAAAGGGGGAACTAAAGGTCTGTGTGCACAGAGTCGGGTGTGTGCGTTGCACTTGCATGTCCATCATACCCACTTGCATGTCATAGCATAATCGAATCATTTAACCCCTGACACCTAATGTATAAGTGGAATGGGACGCTTATACATTAGGACCTGCAAAACGACCCCTTGGTCTATAAGCTTGTGTGGGCAAGTTTATAAATTAAGGTTAATTTTGATATATATATTTACTGCTGTTTGATAACCGACACCCCAACGTATAAATTGGTATGAGACTTTTTATACGATGGGAGCCTTGCAGAAGACCCCTTGGCTTATGTGTTCTCACATAAGTGAAGGTTACCTTTCATATTTCAGCTTATTGTCTATACATGTTATAGAATTGCTAGTATAGGTCCGCTGCCATCTATTTTTGATATTCTCCACCTTCACGTCCTCCCTTTTCTTCCTCTCCGCTCGGTTCCTAGGAGCCGTGGGGGAAGGGGCGGGGGATGATAGGACTTAGTCTTTTAGACTAACAGTTTTCGAACCTCATCATTTAGGGGATCGTGGAGACCAGCATGGAGGAGCAGCCCCAGAGACCGGTGCGCTTGGAGGTGGGGCAGTCTAGCTCCGGAGTTCATACAGCCGGGACCGTGAGTCTCGACCTTGAGTAGTGTTTCTGCTTTTGCTTCCGCATGAGTGATATTGTAGTGAGGATATGATGTACCGGGCATAAACCCGTATTTTGCTACTCTGATGTTATATTCTGTGGACACTCCCTTCGTGGAGATTTATTCTAAGATATGTGATTTTCTGTGGACTGCAATTTGCATTTACACTATTATGCTACTTTTCTGTGATCGAATTGGCCGGCAGAATCGACGCTTTGTGGTGATGACCTTTCAGGGCGTGAAGGAGTCACCGCAAAACGGCGGTTCTGGGCCTAAGACCCCGGTGTCGAAATGGAAAAAAAGGGGGTATTACAAGTGGTATCAGAGGCAAACCTCGATCGAAAAGTAGCAGTCCACAACCCTGGGTCACCCCCGCGCGAGTTTAGTTTGGTACAAACTAAGCAGCGGAAGCAGTGGTGTGCCCATATGGGGGATCACATGTAAATTGTCCACTTCTTATTAGGGATTGAGTTGATTACCTGCTAATGTAGCTCGTTTTTGCAGCCCCTAGCTCATCCCACCCCACAAGGTGGAGCTCAGCAGACTCCAGACATTGCACCACCTCCCATGGTCCCCACACCTTTCCTTCAGTCAGACATGGGGCAAAATCTTACAGCTATCCTTGAGGCCTTCCGGGCTCAGCAGGCTCCGGCCCAGCAGCCAAACCTAGGGGCCAACTGGATGAGCACCTTCCGAGGACTCTCTCCCCCGTCATACTTGGGGACAGAGTCGGCAGTGCGGACAGAGGAGTGGCTGGATGTTATTTACGAGATGTTGACTGGGATACGATGCCCTTGGGAGGAGAGGGTGGCCTTGGTGGTATCTTGCTTGGAGTCCCATGCCAAGAGGTGGTGGAAGACGCTGTTGGACACGACGTTTGCCGATAGGGAGATTGCAGAAATTACTTGGGAGGAATTCAGGGCCATGCTGCTAGAGCACTTTGTTCTGCAGTCGGCCAGGGACGAGTTGGAGGAGCGGTTCTTGCAGCTGAGGCAGGGCACCAGGACGGTGGTGGAGTACCACCGAGAGTTCGACCATTTGGCCCGATATGCGGGTTCTTACCAGCTGGACGAAGCAGGATACGTCAAGAGATTCTATAAGGGCCTAAAAGAGGAGTTGAGGGGGGCCCTGCTGTTTGTATCTGACGGGCCTATCTCCCGGATTTTGGAGATGGCGAAGAGGATTGAGGCCGATTGGCACACCACTCGGGGCCGGAAGCGGCAAGCGGAGGATCAGGGCCGGAGGGCCCGAAATGATCAGCGGCGAGGCACCATACCAGATGGGAGAAGGGCAGAGGAGCAGCCTCGTCAGGAGGTGAGGCAGGAGACGAGAGAGCAGATGGTTTTGGCCCCACAACCTCTTCGGATACAGGAGATGCCGAGACCCGGGGGTATGGCGTATCCCCCGCCGGAGTGCTTCCATTGTCATCAGGTGGGGCACCTCCGGAGAAAATGCCCCATGAGGGGGGCACCACCTCCAGTACCACAGGGTGGCCCACCTGCCCAGCATTTCGGAGGCCGAGGACGCGGCCAAGGATGTGGTTACCAGGGAGGAGACCGAAGATAGGAAAGGGAGCAGGCATATGCCTTGGATCTGGCACAGCCTCGAAATCCAGAGCGGGTCATCACAAGTAAGCTAAGAAGTTTTTTTTTTTAAATCGTTTAAACTAAATTCCCGTTCTCAATTGCTCAACAAGTAGAACTGCCCTAGGTAGAATAAATAGGAAAGAAAACGTGTCATGAAATACTAAGACCTTTAATCATCACAGGTATAGTCTTCATCAGCGGCAAGCCCGCCTATACTCTGTTCGACACGGGTGCCTCGCACTCATTTGTGTTGGAGGCCTTTCTGGAAGGGCTGGAAGGAGTGGAACGGTTCACAGGCCGGATGAGTAGGGTGCGTCTACCCGACGGATCGGAGATACTCACCTCAGCCCACTGCAGTATGGAGGCAGAGATTGGAGGGAAGTCGTTCGAAGTTCCGGCAATGGTCCTGAGGATGCCAGTCTTTGAGCTGATCCTGGGCATGACTTGGTTGTAGTGGAATCATGCCCAGATTGATTGTCAAGTGAAGAGGATCACCATGAGGCATGGGGACTCTACCATCATCATCGAAGGTATAAGAGCTGCCTCACGCATACCCTTATCTTCGGTACAGGCCGTTAAGGCCTACTTATAGGGGGAGGAGGTCTACGAAGTGCTGTTCGAGATGGCGGAGGCCACGAGTTCTATATCGATTATCCCAGTGGTGCGGGAGTTTGAGGACGTCTTTCCGGAAAAATTACCCGGATTACCCCCACGCAGGGAGCGGGACTTCAAGATACAGCTTGTGCCGGGGGCCAAGCCAGCGTCCAAGGCATCTTACCGGATGGCCCCAAAGGAGTTGACAGAGTTCAGGAGCCAGCTTCAGGAGTTAGTGGAAGCCGGATTTGTCCGGCCAAGCTCTTCACCTTGGGGAGCCCCGGTATTGTTCGTCAAGAAGAAAGACGGGACCCTCAGATTGTGCATCGATTACCGAGCACTAAATCGGCTGACGGTCCGGAACACCTATCCACTGCCAAGGATAGACGAGCTGTTCGACCAGCTGCAGGGAGCGCAGTTCTTTTCGAAATTAGATTTGAGGTCGGGATACTACTAGCTTCGGATTCGGGAGGAGGACATCCAGAAGACTGCTTTTAGTAGCAGATATGGTTTATACGAGTTTACGGTGATGCCCTTCGGGCTCACCAATGCACCATCAGCATTCATGACCCTCGTGAACCAAGTCTTCAAGGAATATCTTGATGTGTTTGTCATTGTGTTTATCGATGACATCCTCATTTACTCGAGGACGGAGGAGGAGCATACTCGCCATCTGACACTGACCCTACAACGACTGCGGGAGAACCATCTATATGCGAAGTTTAGTAAATGCCAGTTCTGGCTGAAGGAGGTGGGCTTCTTAGGCCACATCATCAGTGGAGCCGGATTGGCAGTGGATCCGGCAAAGATTCAGGCTATTCGGGATTGGCCGCAGCTGAAGACAGCCACCGACGTACGGAGTTTTCTAGGACTTGCCGGTTACTACCGGAAGTTCGTTGAGGGATTCTCTCGAATCGCCCTCCCGCTCACCTCCTTGACGAAGAAGGAGGTACCGTTCGTGTGGACCCCGCAGTGCCAAGCAGCCTTCCAGGAGCTGAAGGATCGACTAACCTCGGCTCCCATCCTTACTCTCCCATCGAGGAGGGAAGGATTTCAGGTCTACACTGATGCTTCCTACCAGGGTATGGGAGCTGTACTGATGCAGAAGGACCATGTGATTGCATATGCATCTCGTCAATTGAAGAAGCACGAGCAGAACTATCCGGTGCACGACCTTGAGATGGGGGCGGTCGTTTTTGCTTTGAAGGTTTGGCACCATTATCTGTATGGTGTCCACTGCGACATCTATTCCGACCACAAGAACCTGAAATATGTGGGCACGCAGAAGGAACTGAACATCAGGCAGAGGCGCTGGGTGGAGTTCCTTGCAGATTATCAGTATGAGATGCACTATCGTCCAGGGAAGGCTAACGTGGTGGCGGACGCATTGAGTCGGAGAGCTGCCACTTCCAAAGTCGGGCCTCAGGTTATGTCTATGGAGCTGGTGAGGAGATTGGAGGATATGCACATCACACTGGTGACATCCGAGGACCCCGAGCTTTACACGGAGTATTTAGCAGCGGTGAGTGCTTCAGACGATATCCGGGACAGGGTTAGAGAGGGACAGAGACGAGATGTCAATTTGGAGCTGATATTCTGTGCCTTGGAGAACGGTACAACAGGAGATTACACGATAAGGGATGGCGTGGTATGCTTCAGAGGTCGGACTTATATACCGGGAGGAGGCCAGGTCCGGGAGGATATCATGGCGGAAGCCCACCACAGCAGATACTCGGTCCACCCGGGCATCACGAAGATGACTGCGGATTTGACGAAGACTATGTACTGGCCTGGCATGAAGAAGGATATCACTCGGTTTGTGACCCACTGCGAAGCTTGCCAGCTAGTGAAGGCAGAGTGCAAAAACGCTGCAGGGTTGCTGCAACCACTCCCGGTACCAGAGTGGAAGTTCGAAGACATCGCGATGGATTTTATCCACGGACTTCCCCGATCACGAACAGGGAATGACTCAATTTGGGTCATCGTCGATCGGTTGACTAAGGTAGCCAGGTTCATTCCGATAAGGAAGGATGACGATGCGGGAGTATTAGTACGGAAATTTGTGGAGCAGTTCGTTCGATATCACGGGGTGCCCAAGACGATCGTGTCGGATCAGGATGGCCGGTTCACTTCCAGGGAGTGGAGATCCGTGCAAGCTTACTAAGTCACGCGATTGACCTTCAGCACTGCATTCCATCCCCAGATGGACGGGCAGACAGAACGCACCAACCGGACGCTGGAAGATCTTTTGAGGTTATGCATTTTAGACCGCGGGGAACCGTGGGAGAAACTCTTACCCCTAGTCGAGTTCTCCTATAACAACAACTACCAGTCCAGCATCAGGATGGCGCCTTACGAAGCCTTGTACGGAAGGAGATGCCGGACCCCGCTTTATTGTGTTCAGGATGAAGATCCAAAGGTGTTGGGATCAGAGTTTGTTGAAGACACCGAGGCTCAGGTGAGGCTGATCAGAGACAGGATGCTAGAGGCGCAGAGCAGACAGACTAAGTACTATGACGCCCAGCATCGGCAGGTGGAATTCCAGGTGGGAGACCGTGTGTTTTTGAAGATCCGGCCCATGCATGCAGTCTCGCGGGTGCGTGGTCGGAGGAAGAAGCTCAGCCCTAGGTACATGGGCCCTTACAGGATCCTGGAGCGGATCGGGCCCCTGGCCTACAGGCTGCAGTTACCACCAGAGCTGGAAGCTCTGCACGACGTCTTCCATATTTCTTCGCTGAGGAGGGCTCTGCTACGCCCAGAGCAGTAGATTTTGACCACCGAAGGGCCGGTAGCTTCAGACCGGTCAGTTCGTTTGGAGCCGGTTAGGATCGACGACCGAGGAGTACGGGTCTTGCGACGCAAGAAGGTCCCACTAGTCAAGGTCCTGTGGAGGAACCACGGCCAGGAGGAGCATACCTGGGAGCCGCAGGACTTGATGCGACAAAGATACCCAGAGCTGTTCAGTCAGGTATACCTCACAAACCCCTCAAGATGTTTAATTTATTTTCCTGCTTTAAACTACTAAGGGCTGCTCTAGGCAGATAGAGGCTTATCTTTTGTTTATTGGGGGCTTATCTTTATTTATTGGGATCTTGGTTTGCCAATTGGGCGAAATGGTCATAGATCTAGGTTTCCCTTTAAACCTAATTTAGCAAACATGGCGTCATGATGGGATGTTACAAGTTTCTTTTCTTCGGTAGAAAGTCCCGTAGGCTCAACCTTGATTTCGGGGATGAAATCTTTGTTTTGTTTATTGGGATTTGTAACATCCCATTTCCAACTAGACCCCTAAGATTGGTTTTGGCCATGAATAGGTCATGACAAAACCCTAGGAAGCCAGAAATGGGTCAAGAGATAGGGGACAAAATGTGGAAAATCATCATGGTCTGCAAATAGTAGAACTCTGAACAATGGTTTAGGATGACCATGGGCTACAACTTAACCCCAAGACCCTACCACAACACCCCTAATACCTTGGGAGGCCCATTAGAGCCATAAGGACCCATTGGGGTCAACCAAAGATGCTCAGTTGACCAAGGTCAACCCTATCCCTAAATGGGTCAAACTAGCCTACTTAGGGTCAATTGACCTTCTACTATCCTAGAGGACCCCACCTATACCCTCCTAACCCTAAAGTGAGGTCAGTGGGTCACTAAGGACACATTGGGGCCAGCCCTAGAGGCCAGGTTGACCCAGGTCAACTCAAGCTCCTAATCTGGTCAAAGTACCCTTACTAAGGGTATGTGACCTCCAAAGTCTAGGGTAACCCTACATAACCCTACCTAGACCTTAGGGGAAGCCAATGGGTCACCAAGGACCCATAGGGGTCAACCCAATTGGGCATGTTGACCCAAGTCAACTCTAGCCCTAAAATGGTCAAAGTGCCCTTACCAAGGGACATGTGACCACCAAGATGTCCAACCCACCCTATTCAAGTAATACTAGACCTTAAGGGAGTCCAATGGGTCACTAAAAACCCAATGGTGTCAACCCAGATGGTCAAATTGGCCCAGGTCAACCCTCATTTAAACCAAGTCAAACCTAGCCCAAAAGGGCTAACCCAAGCTCAAGCCATTTTTCCCTTAGGCTAATCTCACTTTCATAATCATCATGGCTAAGTGGGCTGCACATAGCCACTGGTGTTGACCAGTCAACATGGGTGACTAGGAGAGAGAAAGGAGCTCCCTCCATGTTAATGGTGGAGAGAGAAAATGGGGGAGAGGAAGGGGAGAGTGGAAAGCCGGCCAAGGAGATCAACAGCCACCATTTATGGCTGCAATCAACTCCTTTAGGGAAGAGGAGTTGATTCCAGCCATTTCCCGGCCACCAAGAGGAAGATTCAGCCCCCCCACTCAACCCGAGCCAAGCCTTCAAGGGCATTAATGGCCATTGATGTTTGGCCTCTCCCCTCCCCCAACTGATGATTTATACACCATCAGTGATATGAGAGGATCCCTTCCCATCATTTACCGTAGGAATTCAGGCAACTTGACAGCACTGTTGCAAAAATTCGGCCGGCGGCACCACCACCATGGCAACCCGAAGATCGACTCGCATTCAGGCCGCCAGGAAGGTCCTCCCCCTCTCCTTAACTCACGGGTAGATCATAGGACTATGTTGGGTACATTGGTCAAATGTACCTGATTTGAAGAAGCCTCACCCAACTCAATGATATACATCATAATGTATTTGATGTATGTTGAGTTTACTTGTGCAGGTTATGTAATCACTGGACTAAAGCAAAAAAAAAAGTTTCTAAGTCCATGTGTCGACACCCAGAGGGAAAGTGTCGACACTTAAGAAGGCTTGTGTCGACACCCAGACAAGCAGTGTCGACACTTGGAGTCATTGTGTCGACACCTGGTATGCAGAGTCGACACCAGACAGAAAGTGTCAACACTTGGAGCTGTGTCGACACTCAGTGAAGAAAAGTGCAGACAGAAAGTGTCGACACAAGGAGCTGTGTCGACACCCAGTGAAGCTTTGTCTACACCAGAAAGTGTCGACATTTGGAGCTGTGTCGACACTCAGCAAAAGTCTGCAGAGACTAAGTTAAAGTGTCGACACTCAGAACAATGTGTCGACACTCAACAGAAGAGTCAGCACTTGAAGTAAGTGTCGACACTCAGCACAATGTGTCGACACACAACCAGAAGAGTCAACACATGAAGTAAGTGTCGAAACCCAGCACAATGTGTCGACACTTAGCTAAAGACTCTACACTTGAAGAAAGTGTCGACACAAGGAGCTGTGTCGACACTTAGTAGAGAACAGAATTATCAATAAAATATTCTAAGTACAAGTGTCGACACTAAGGGAATGTGTTGACACTCAGCTGAAGTCTCAACAGAAGAATCATGTGTCGACACAAGGAGCTGTGTCGACACTCAGCAAGAATCAACATAGAAGACTTTGTGTCGACACCAAGAAGTAGTGTCGACACTTGACAGATTCAACACAAGAAGTTGTGTCGACACAAAGGTGATGTGTCGACACTTAGAAGAATTCAGTACAGATAGAAGAACAAGTACTTGTGTCGACACTCAATTTCAGTGTCGACACATGCAGAAGAAACTGTGTCGAGACATACAAGGAGTTGTGTCGACACCTTGTAGACTTGTGTCGACACTTACACAACATGTGTCGACACTTGGACTATAAGTGTCGACACTTAAAGACAGAAAGTCTTGACACTTTCAGACAGTTAGAGATTTTCAAGAAATGACTGGATGACTTGACAGCTGCCGTTCCAGCCGGTCTACAGCACCTGTCAGAGATATCAGAAGTCAGTTATGGACCGGACCAGCCGGTTACCATGAAGAAGGCCTATAAATAGGCACCTACAGTTTACAGAAATGGTTAGAGTTGTTGAAGTTGATCACATTGTTGAAGAACAAGTTATTAAAGTGGTACATAGAGTATCAACACAAGAAGATCTTGCAGTCCAAGTGCAGATCTAAGAAGTTGGAGAGAGAGGGCTCCATCCAAGAAATCAGCCTCTGGAACTAGGCTGAGAAGAAGGATTCAGATTCATTCTGGATCTTAAGTGGCAGAGGTCAAGGAACTACTGCAGGAGGATTCAGTCTTATTCAGTTCTACTCAAGAAGCTTTGAAGAAAGCTAAGTCAGATTGAATCCAGCTGAGTTCTTCCAATAACTCATCAAGAAACTCTCAACTCCCCTCTTTTATTTTTGAGTTGTTGAGTTAATATTTGTAATACATTTTTAACTTGTAGGATCCTTTGGATCTGAGTGAATTGTAAGCCTATAATTATAAAGGCTGAGGGTAGGGCTTGAGAGCCTGAGTGTAGGAGATTGAGATCTCTGAGTGTAGGCCTTGTTGGCTGAGTATAGGCCTTGGTTGGCTGAGTGTAGGCCTTGGTTGGCTGAGTGTAGGCCTTGATTGGCTGAGTGTAGGCTTTGGGATAAAGCTGAGTTGTAAGGCTTTGGGCCTGAGGTATAGGAACCAATTTGGGTTCTGAGACAGTGGAGGAGTTTGGCCGAATCTAGTACACTGCTAGATAGGCGAAGGGCGAAAGTGGATGTACCCATATCTTGGGGAACCACTATAAACCACTGTGTATGATGTGCTGTGCTGTGATTGTTGCTGTGCATGCTGTGTGTTTGCTGTGATAAAATAGTTAGTATTCTGTGATATAACTGATTGCTGCCATTTAAGTTTAAAAAGGATTAGGTCACCTATTCACCCCCCTCTAGGTGTTTAGGTACCATATCTTTCAAGTGGTATCAGAGGGAGGTTCATCAAAAAGGACTAACAGTCTGAGGAGATCCTGTTTGGCAGATTCAGTGTAAGGCAAAACACAGATTCAAGAAATTCAAGAAAATCAAGAAACATGGGTTCCTCTGAGAATCACAAGGAATTGGGTTCCATGAAATTACCCATATGCAGGAAAGAGATCTTTGGGATCTGGAAGGAAAGGGTAAGGCTGTTTATTGAGGCCTCAGACCCTAGAATCTACATCACAGTAAAGGAAGGGCCTTATGTGCCCATGAAGATTTCAGTTTTAGATGCAAATCAGAGAACTCCAAAGGATTTCTCTGAGATGACTAAGGATGAGATTGTCCTAGCCACAATGGACAAGAGGGCACACAACATTATAGTGAGTGCCATAGATGATGCAACATTTCAGAATCTTATACACTGTAAGACAGCCAAGGAGATGTGGGACACTCTTATAGTGTATATGGAAGGATCTGAAGAAGTAAGACAAGATAGAAAATCCTTGCTAAATCAGGAGTATGAGACTTTTAGACAAAGTAAAGGTGATAGCATAACTGAGTGCTACAAAAAGTTCTACAGAATAGTTAATGAACTCATGTCTTATGGAAGAGAGTTCAGTAACTATGAACTAAATGACAAGTTCCTAAGGTCCCTAACCAAAGATTGGGACACAAAGATCTGTGCCATTAGAGAAATGGCTAAGTTGGGGGAAATTCCTCCTCCTACACTGTTTGGCAAGTTGTTGTCATATGAAATGCAATTGACAGTGAGGAAGGAGGAGGAGAAATCAACAAGGACTGAGCACAAGGAAAGAACTGTTGCTTTCAAGACAGAAGTTCCCAGAAAGTGCAGGAATAAGTCATCAACTCCACCTCCAGAGGTAGTTGAATCAGAATCAGATGAGTTAGTCAGCACAAAGACTGAGAGCAGTGAAAGTGATGAAGACTTTGCTGCCTTCACTAGACACTTTCAGAAATTCTTGAAGAAAAAACAGTGGAGGTCAAGACCTTCTACTTCAAAGGGAAAGGAAGTCTTTTATCAGGAGAAAAAGCCTTCAAAGAAAGACAGGAAGAGGACAAAGTCAAGCAAGGTAACTGGTTCAAAGATAGTGTGCTATTGCTGCAATAGACAGGGCCATGTTATTGCAGATTGTCCTGAGAAGAGAAAGGAATCTGGTGACAGAAAAAAGGCTCACTTCAAAGGCAAGAAAGAGAAGTCTTTTGTAGCCAAGAAAGAGAAGACTCTATCAGATATCTCTTCTTCAGAAACTGAGTCTGAGGCTGAAGCCTACATAGGGCTGTTTGCTGAAGAAGAATAGGAAGAATTCATGCAGATCATGGAGTCTATTTATGAACAAGAAGACAGTCAATACCAAGGGCTAATGGCTTTGACAGAGAGTGCCAAAATCCTGGAGCAGCCAGGACCCAGTCAGGTACAAAGTTCAAGTTTAAATTCAGTTTCTTGTTCTAGTTCAGAATCAGATTCATCTTCATCAAGTGATGAAAGTGCATCTGAGTCTGAGGATGATATTCATCAGCTTATAGATGAATATAAAGTGCTGTTGCAAGCTTACAAGAAAAGAAAGTCCCTAGCCAAAAGTCAAGCAAAGGAAATTGCTGATCTTAAAGCTGCTGCAATAGATTTTGAGAAGCAATTTGATCAAAAGCTGAATGAGATAGCCAGACTGAAACACATAACAGTGATTCAGATGGGGACTATCACCTTTAAGAATGATCAAATCAAGGGTCTGGAGATAAATCTTCAGAAAGAGAGAGATCTTGTTGCTAGGTTTTCTAAACCTAAGTCAGTGCTACCTTTAATTGATGAATTTGTTCATCATAAAGGCAAGGCTGGACTGGGCTTTATTAGACCTGCAGGGACTGAGCAGTCCAAGTCTAAGTCCAAGGGCAAAGCCCCAACATTCAACAAGGCTGCTGTAGACAAGACAGTCAAGGCTGTACCTAAGCAAAGGTACAATAAGTTTGAATGTTGGTGCTGTGGCAAAGTTGGCCATTTTGCAGTAGACTGTTGGCACAATGCTAGTGCCAAAGTGAGTACCAAGCTATCTGGTGGAAAGCTAGTAGGTAGCTTTGTCAGATTGCAGACTAACAAGTACCAAGGACCCAAAAATTCTTTGGGTTCTAAGGTTCATTAATCTGTTTTGCAGGTGAGTCCAAGTGGCCATACCCCAACATGGTACTTGGACAGTGGATGTTCCAGACATATGACTGGAACTAAAAGATTACTAAAGGACTACATTCCAGTAAAAGATGGTCCAAAAGTCACCTTTGGTGGTTCTGAAAAAGGAATCATCAAAGGGTTTGGTAACATTTCTACAAACTTGGTTACCATTACTCAAGTGGCTTATGTTAAAGGGTTGAAACACAACCTAATAAGTATAAGTCAATTAAGTGATGTAGGGTATGACATCTCATTTATTAAAAATGGTTGTCATATCAAGAGGTCAAGTGATCAAGAGATCATTTTGACAGGTTATAGGAAGAGGAATGTCTACTGCATAGACATTATGGTTGAGAACAATGGTTCTCCAGTTTGTCTTGTAGTTGATGAGACAATCTCTCATTGTGTCAAATGGCACAAGAGGCTTGCCCATCTTAACTACAAGACTATTAGCAAACTCTTTAGCAAAGAGTTAGTGAGGAATGGTCCTCAAGTTAAGTGTGTTAAAGATGGTATTTGCTCAGCTTGTCAAAAGGGCAAGCAGACTAAATCCACCTTTAGAAGCATAGAAAACAAAGATGCTGTGAGGTGTTTATACCTCTTGCATATGGATCTCTTTGGTCCAATGCCAGTTCACAGCTTAGGTAGGAAGGTCTATACCTTTGTAGTTGTAGATGACTACTCAAGGTTTTCCTGGGTGTTCTTCTTAAGACAGAAATCTGAAACACCTAGTGTCTTCCACAACTTTGTCAAGCAAATTCAGAATGAACTAAATAGTACAGTGGTCAAGATTAGAAGTGACCATGGCACTGAATTTCAGTCTGATAGCATGACAAAACTATGTGAAGACTTTGGGATATTTCAAGAATTCTCTTCACCTAGAACACCTCAGCAAAATGACATTGTTGAGAGGAAGAATAGAACCTTGATAGAGGCTGGTAGGACCCTACTAAGTGATACATCACTGCCAGAATATTTCTGGGCTGAAGCAGTTAACACTGCATGTCATGTTATAAATAGGGCTACCATCACTAAAAGGCTTAACAAGACCCCCTATGAAGTTGTGAAAGGCAGGAAACCAAACCTATCCTATTTTAGGATCTTTGGTTGCAAATGCTTCATACTTAACAATGGGAAGTCTTACTTAACTATGTTTGCTGCCAAGTCCCAAGAGGGAATTTTTGTTGGGTACAACAATAATAGTAAGGCTTATAGAGTCTACAACTTGACTACACAAGTTGTAGAAGAATCTGTGCATGTAGTTTTTGATGAGACTAAACTTATTAATAATGAGTTGTCTAGTAGTGTATGCAGCCCCACAGGTTTGACAAAGAAAATGGACAAGCTTACTATAGAAGAAGTGCCTGCTGCAAGACAGCAAGTAGAAGACAATAGCTGTTGTCCAGGGGGAGAACTACATGTGCCAATTGCTGAAGAAATCCAAGGTATACAGCATGATGCAGATGCTGAAGTGGTTCAACCAAAAGATAGGATGCCTCCAGCCCACAGGCATTTTAGAGATCATCCAGTAGAGCTAATTATTGGAGATCCAAGACAAGGAGTTCAAACCAGGAGTAGAAACATGAATGCAGCAATCTACTACAGCTTTCTGTCACAAGTTGAACCTAAGAAGTTTGAAGAAGCAATACAAGATCCACAATGGACTGAAGCAATGCAAGAAGAGCTTAATCAGTTCAAGAGGTGCAAGGTCTGGGAACTTGTTCCTAAACCTAAAGACCACAATGTAATAGGAACTAAGTGGATCTACAGGAATAAGATGGATGAACAAGGGGTCATCATTAAGAATAAGGCTAGACTGGTTGCTAAAGGATATAGGCAAGAAGAAGGTATTGATTTTGATCAAACCTTTGCTCCAGTAGCCAGACTGGAAGCCATAAGAATGTTCTTGGCCTATGCAACCTATCAAGGATTCAAGGTTTACCAAATGGATGTCAAGTCAGCATTACTAAATGGTAATCTTAAAGAAGAAGTCTATGTGGAGCAGCCTTCAGGTTTTGTTGATCCAACTCTACGTCATCATGTCTATAGACTTAGGAAAGCTTTATATGGGTTAAAGCAAGCCCCTAGGGCTTAGTATGAAACCCTATCTAGTTTTCTCATTGAGAACAAATTCTCAAGGGGGAAAATAGATAAGACTCTATTCCTTAGGGAATCTAGAGGCAAAGTTATACTAGTCCAAATATATGTAGATGACATTATATTTGGGTCTACTTAAAGCAGCCTTTGCAAAAAGTTTGCAAAACTGATGCAAGGTCAGTTTGAGATGAGTAGTATGGGAGAGCTGAAGTTTTTCTTGGGTCTCCAAGTTAAACAGACTGAAAGTGGTTTATTCATCTGTCAGTCCAAGTTCACCATAGAACTCATAAAAAAGTATGGTATGGATTCATCCAGTACCATGAAGACTCCTATGGGGTCAAGTATGTCTCTTAGCAAGGATGATGCAGGGAAATCTGTAGATGAAACCTTGTATAGAGGGATAGTTGGCTCCCTATTATACTTGACTGCTAGTAGACCTGACATCATGTATGCTACATGTGTTTGTGCCAGGTATCAAGCCTGCCCTAAAGAGTCTCATTTGACAGCAGTCAAAAGAATATTGAGATATCTAAAGGGCACTCCCTATCTAGGCCTCTGGTACCCTAGGAATGGAGATTTTGATCTAACAGGTTATTCAGATGCAGACTTTGCAGGATGCAAAGAAGATAGAAAAAGCACTACTGGAACCTATCAATTCCTAGGTGGGAGACTAATTTCATGGAGTAGCAAGAAGCAAACCAGTGTGGCTATCTCCACAGCTGAGTCAGAGTATGTGGCTGCAGGAAGTTGCTGTGCTCAACTTCTGTGGATTCATCATCAGCTAGAGGACTATGGATTTCAGGTAAGTAGAACTCCACTTTTCTGTGATTCTACAAGTGCTATTTCAATAGCTAATAACCCTGTATCACATAGTAGAACTAAACATATTGAAATTAAATATCATTTTCTTAGGGAGCATGTAGAAAGAGAAGATATTTTACTTGAATATGTTAAAACTGATAATCAAATAGCTGATATGTTTACTAAGCCCCTAGAAGAAGCTAAGTTCAATAGATTCAAAATTGAACTAGGAATGTTAAACTTAGAGTAAGTTTACAGAATTAAAATTGGCTAAGTAAAAAAGTGTCCACACATAGACAAGTCTATGTCGACATAGAATAGTGGTGTCGACACTTCAGGAAAAAGGTCTCGACACATCCAGGATGTTGGTGTCGACACTTTAGAATGTTAGTGTCGACACATGACAAGTAGGTGTCGACACATCCAATATGGTGTCAACACTTATGTTTTACTCAGAATTTTCTAAGTAAAGTCTCGACAATGTGTCGAGTTATGTTGTGTCGACACATAACTAAGTGTCGACACATAAAATCTGTTGACTAAACTTGTGTCGACACATATGTGTCGAGACATTATAAGTCAGTGTCGACACTTATTGCCAGTGTCGACACATTTTAAGTTAGCTGTCCCGCCTGTTCATCTTCAAAATTAGAAAGGTATAAATAGGGTTCTGTCTTTGTTTGTCGACACGCTTTCAAAGTTTCGCGACCAAAACTACTGTGTCGACACCTCTCTTTTCTAAAGACAAATTCTGCAACCCCTAATGGCACCTAAGCTTGAGGAGAACGTTAACGAAGGATATGAGCTTGTGCGTGGCGCGTTCGACGATGCCGATCAAGAAATTCAGGCAGTAGTAACCCTAGTCGCCGACTCTGGGTTAGAGTACTTAGTTTCAGAACCAACTAAGATATGGAAGAAGGAGGTGCTTAAATTCCTTAATGGAGCTGCAGTAGATGAATCTGGATACAAAATCAAATCCAGAGTTCATGGAGAAAAGGTTAAGGTAACCCCAAAAAGTCTGAGGAAGATTCTTCAATTGCCAAGAACTCAAGATGAAGAAGAGGTGACTGCTTCAAAGACCAGGGAAGCTCTTACCTGGTGTGGACTTGATCCAAAGATGAAGATAGGTTCTGTTTTCAACAGAAAAGGCATGAATAATCAAGGAAAATTCATGTCAGAGATTGTTGGTAAGGTCTTACTCAGCAAGCCTGAAGGGCATGACAGAGTGTCTGCCCATATGTTTGGAATCATGAAAAGGATAATTTTCACTCTAAAAACAGACTGGTCTATAGTGGTTTATGAGAAGATTAAGGAGAGCTTGAAGAAGCCCAATCTGGGCAGGATCATTAGTCTCTACCTAGCTGGTACTATACCAGAGGTAATGAATACTGCTGCAGGCAGCAAGATAAACCACATGAGGAAAGTGGATCTAAGGATCTTTTCAAGATGGGACAGGGTGTTGTCCAAGGAAATGCCAACCCCAGAGAAGACAGTTACTAAGAAAGACACTCCTCCAAAGAAGAAAAGGAAAACAACTCCTGTGGAACAAGTGTCCACTAGCAGTTCTGGGAGTGAAGAACATGTTGTCTTCACTCCAGATGAGCATGAGGAAGAGCCTGCAGTGAAATCTCCTGCTGCTCAAGAGATTGCTGAGATCCAGGGGGAGCCTTCAGTTGTAGAAGAACCCTCTACACTGGACAGTGAGCAAGCCACCACCATCACACAAGAGGTACTCACTGACCTAAATACTTTAGCATATCTTAAAGAAGATGCTGATTTGTCTGATGTTCCTCAGCAAACTCAGCTGCCTAGTCAAGCTCCAGATTTTGTTATAGAAGACACATCTGCTGTACAAGAAGAGATTCCTGATCCAGTAGTTGAAGATCACAGAATGTCTCCAGCTTCTTCACCCCTGAATACACCATGGAAGATTTATTTCTCAATCTGGATCAAGCAGATTTTGACATGGACAAGGATGCTGCTGAAAAAGATCATGCTGCTATTGAGGGGGAGCAAGTGCAAGTTATGGAAGAGCCTTTAAGGCCAGAAAATGAGAAGGCACCTGATGTGCAAGCTGACAGACCTCCAAGCCCTAAGGATAGGGTTGACATAGCCAGCACTTCAGCCTCTGAAGATGAGGAGAGTGCTAAGGCAAAGAAGAAGAAATTGTATGTTTTAAAAGGAGAAGTCAGAGTTATAAGAAAGCTCTGCAATCTATAGCCCCACAGCCTATAGTTCAACAAGCTCCAACTGTTGATTATAGTGCATTAATGATTGCAATGTAGATAAAACTGGATGAACAGAGAAAAGCTATAGAGGCTTATGTAGATGAAGGGCACAAAGCTTTACAGTTTGATCTGGCCCAAGATATAAAGTCTTTAAGGTTTGAAATGAACCTTAACAAAAAGGAAATGACTGATTGCTTCCACAAAGGTGGAAATGCAGTGGTGTATTTGGCAACACACCAAGAGAAGATCAAGGCACAGGTGGATGATATAGCATTGAAACAAGGATATGTTCTTGAGAATCAATTAAGAATGAATGACAATTTGACTGCCTCCCATAATGCTATAGTCACTGAGTTGAAGAACAAGGCTGTTGAACCTTCTACATCTACTGCTGCTGCTAAAGCTGATTTTGATAAAGTATTTCAAGAAGAAATTTCTGCTGTAAAGACTGCAATCCAAGCCTCCCAGAAAGCTATATCTAATCAACTACAAAAGCTCAAACCTTACTTTAAAGATGGAATCAGATACTTGGATAGTCAAATCAGATTTCAAAAGGATGATGTCAGAGATCATATGGCTAGAGAAGTCATAAAGGGGGAGAGAGTTTTAGTCAAAGCTAGCTCTGACCATGCAAAGTGGATATCAAATTCCATCAGAGCTACACTGGGCTATCCTCCACTTTGTGATGATGACAATGTGGCAGAATCTAGAATTCAACCTGCATATCTTGGAGGTGAGAAACCAGAGGTAGCTCAAGTGATCTATCCTCCACCAGATTTTGACATGGTGCAAGCTGACATTCATCAGATGTATAGCCCAACTGAAGGGAAGACTAATGTTATTCTGGATAAAGTGGTTCAGCCTATTACTGAAGCCATGCAAGAGGCATTACAAAAGGAGGAAGAGACAAGGTTGTCCAAAAAGAGGTTTAGGGAACAAGCAGAACAAAGGCCAGACTTTGAACAGTGGATCCCTACCTCTAGGAATATAATTTTAACTGTCTGGAAAGCTGCCAAGGACAATACTCATGACAGGAACAAATGGTTTTCTGAAGCAGAATGGAGAAAACATGAGATCAGGCGGGAAGTAATAGTTCAGTATAGAAGGAAGGCAAAGATGGGAAAGCTACCTCCTACTGCAGTGGAGCCTAGCAAGTACTTTCATAAGCCATATCACTATTTTGAGAGGCAGAAGATCAAGGCAGAAGAACTCAAAAAGAAAGATCTAAAAGGCAAGAAGCCTGCTGATGCTGAAACTGTTGATGCCCCTGTCAAAGCTCAAGTTCAAGCTGGCAAGGGAATAGTTATCAAGGAACCTGATCAGAAATAGATTAAGATTTTACTTGAAGATTATTTTGTAATCTTTTAAATGTAAAGCATTTTTGTAAACTACTGAAAATGTATAAGAAAAATGTTAGAACAATATATGATCAATATATTTCATGATTGTTCTGTGAATGTGTCTATTTCTTATTTGTTCTGAAATGATGTATGTGTATACATGTGTGAATAAATACATGTTTATGTTTACTCTGCTGAATATAACATGCTTTACATCATTTTGTAATTTTTAATTATGAATGGTGTATATCATTGACTAAGGGTTATGACTTCTCCAAATAGGGGGAGATTGTTGGGTACATTGGTCAAATGTACCTGATTTGAAGAAGCTTCACCCAACTCAATGATATACATCATAATGTATTTGATGTATGTTGAGTTTACTTGTGCAGGTTATGTAATAACTGGACTGAAGCAAAAAAAAAAGTTTCTAAGTCCATGTGTCGACACCCAGAGGGAAAGTGTCGACACTTAAGAAGGCTTGTGTCGACACCCAAACAAGCAGTGTCGACACTTGGAGTCATTGTGTCGACACCTGGGATGCAGAGTCGACACCAGACAGAAAGTGTCGACACTTGGAGCTGTGTCGACACTCAGTGAAGAAAAGTGCAGACAGAAAGTGTCGACACAAGGAGCTGTGTCGACACCTAGTGAAGCTGTGTCTACACCAGAAAGTGTCGACATTTGGAGCTGTGTCGACACTCAGCAAAAGTCTGCAGAGACTAAGTTAAAGTGTCGACACTCAGAAAAATGTGTCGACACTCAACAGAAGAGTCAGCACTTGAAGTAAGTGTCGACACTCAGCACAATGTGTCGACACACAACCAGAAGAGTCAACATATGAAGTAAGTGTCGACACCCAGCACAATGTGTCGACACTTAGCTAAAGACTCTACACTTGAAGAAAGTGTCGACACAAGAATCTGTGTCGACACTTAGTAGAGAACAGAATTATCAACAAAATATTCTAAGTACAAGTGTCGACACTAAGGGAATGTGTCGACACTCAGCTGAAGTCTCAACAGAAGAATCAAGTGTCGACACAAGGAGCTGTGTCGACACTCAGCAAGAATCAACATAGAAGACTATGTGTCGACACCAAGAAGTAGAGTCGACACTTGAGAGATTCAACACAATAAGTTGTGTCGACACAAAGGTGATGTGTCGACACTTAGAAGAATTCAGTACAGATAGAAGAACAAGTACTTGTGTCGACACTCAATTTCAGTGTCGACACATGCAGAAGAAACTGTGTCGAGACATACAAGGAGTTGTGTCGACACCTTGTAGACTTGTGTCGACACTTACACAACATGTGTCGACACTTGGACTATAAGTGTCGACACTTAAAGACAGAAAGTCTCGACACTTTCAGACAGTTAGAGATTTTCAAGAAATGACTGGATGACTTGACAGCTGCCGTTCCAGCCGGTCTACAGCACCTGCCAGAGATATCAGAAGTCAGTTATGGACCGGACCAGCCGGTTACCATGAAGAAGGCCTATAAATAGGCACCTACAGTTTACAGAAATGGTTAGAGTTGTTGAAGTTGATCACATTGTTGAAGAACAAGTTATTAAAGTGGTACATAGAGTATCAACACAAGAAGATCTTGCAGTCCAAGTGCAGATCTAAGAAATTGGAGAGAGAGGGCTCCATCCAAGAAATCAGCCTCTGGAACTAGGCTGAGAAGAAGGATTCAGATTCATTCTGGATCTTAAGTGGCAGAGGTCAAGGAACTACTGCAGGAGGATTCAGTCTTATTCAGTTCTACTCAAGAAGCTTTGAAGAAAGCTAAGTCAGATTGAATCCAGCTGAGTTCTTCCAAGAACTCATCAAGAAACTCTCAACTCCCCTCTTTTATTTCTGAGTTGTTGAGTTAATATTTGTAATACATTTTTAACTTGTAGGATGTCATAACCCGCATTTCCTCAACGAGCATATCGTATCAGAGTAAGAGAAACTACGGGTTATGATGCCACGTCGTGCAGGGGATAACTGCACACGCTCAGGCAACTCTTGACGCTTACTTTATGACTTGAAATTCAACAGTTAGATGTAAGAAAACTAGTTCATTTGCTGGCCGTATCCCTCGGCCTTCGGTATCAAAACACATTGTTACGCGGCGGAAATCCTTGGTTTATTTATAATGAGCTCCTATATGCAGCCTCTAGTGATATTATTATACGAAATTCTCTTTGTTTACGTTATTTGAAAATAAGTCTTAATTTAGCAAGTCATGGATGCATGAGATATAATAATAGTTTTGGTTTATCTTCAAAATACCGAATGCAACCTACCAGAAAACCATCCCAAAAGCAAGTACATTCCATCCAAAGGAGTTACAATAGCAGTCTCGTTCATATTTACATAAAAGAAAATCCACCAAATGGGCGCCAACAAGCTGACACGAACCCATTGGGGCATAGATATGTCTGTACAACAAAAGAAGAACTACCTCGCTTTGAATGCTCGGTTAGCTCCCAAGAAACGCCTCCAACCAACCTAGCCGCTCAACCGGCTACAACCTGCACCTGAGGCATTCAAGAAAGAATACCTCAGCAATCAACCAAACTATACAAAAGAGAGTACAAATTTCATAATGGATCAAAAAGGGGCTTACCGACCCCATAGCCATGCTTAAGTCAAAAGAGTGCACAAAACAAGTGCGTACATGTAGAAAAACAATGTCATTCCAAAGGATCAACCGCACCAAGTGCGTACTAGTTCTCCAAGTCCTGCTCAAACCGCAGAAACAAAAGGCAAAACATATGCCTATTCCATCATTTATAGAACAAGAACCTACTAGACAAGTGAAGCATAAGCAGCGGTTAAGTTCAATTTCACAAGGGTCTTATCGGTGGCGGCCCTAAAGTGGAACGCACCAAACAAAACCAGCCCAAATCGGGGCCAAAGTGGTCTCTCTAACCACAAAAACAAAACCCGATGGCCACAGGCTGAAACCACACCACCCCTTGCAAAATCCTCACACAAACGCTCCCGCCATGCTTCACGAATTCGCCTCGCAAAACACCCCATAACCCAAGATAACATGTTTCCTTTCATCGTCCTCACACATGACTCCCAATGGCCAACGCATAGCATTTGATGAACTTCAACACATAAAAAAAATCATAGGCCTTGTATCCAAGAAAATTACATATAGGGTTTGATTACCATAAGTACATAATCAAGGAAAAATCACTTTTAATGATAGGCTACATGAAGATGAACCATATTGCTACATGAAATAATCTAACATAGGGAAAGTTGTTAACTCCATGAAGCACAAATCTAAACATGGGAATTGTCGCATAGGAAGTTAGCATGGTCATTTAGCATAAGGAATTTGCTATATGTGTCAAATTAACCAACAAGAGGTTGATCATAATTACACTAATTAAGCATCATTTGAATCAAGAAGAACACACTAGGTAATTGCATCATAGGGAAATTTCAGAACACAAGAAACTAAGGCTAAGAAAATGAAAGAGAAATTCAAGAAGAACAAATTACGTATAGGGGAATTGAAAGAGCAATCCTAAGGCTAATAAGGAAGAACCCAAAATAAGAACAAGAAGCTCATGAATCTTGAAAGAGAAACTAACTATTGGTTTGCACAATTACAAATCAAGAAAGGAGATTGACAAGGGTGAAGAACACCGCTTGCCTGAACCGAGACGATGCCGCGACGGCTGATTCTCTTTTTCCTGGCCTTGCTTGCTCCCTTGCTCCCTTGCTTTCTCTTGGAGAATGAAGAAGAAGAAGAAGATGAAGATGAAAAACAAAATGAGAAAGCCAATCTCTGTTTCGGACTTATGTTACCCAGAACAGAGCTGAACCGTTCGATGCAGGATCAAGGAAATGAACGGCACAAAAAAATTGGAAAAAGTCGATTTTCGGGCCGGTCACGCCCTGTGTCACGCCCGTGACACAGGGCGTGTACCATAAGCGGCGCCGAAAGGCGGCAAATTCCAGCTTATCCACACGGTACACGGCCGGGTACACGCCCGTGACGGGTCGGTCACGCCCGTGACCTAGGGCGTGTAACCCGTGTCTCGACACCTCGTCGACAAAAAGTGTCGACACTCGACCCAGCATGACACGCCCTGTGACACGCCCGTGTCACAGGCCGTGTCCCCTCTCTCGACGACTCGCCACACGATACTCGACGCTCGATACTCGACGATCGACACTCGACACTCGACGAAGCGGGACACGGCCCGTGACACGCCCGTGTCAGGGGGCGTGTACCCCATTCGTCGAGCTCAACTCGACGCACGAAAACTTCGTCGAGTCAAGGAGGTCACGCCCAGGTCACGGCCTGGGTCACGCCCGTGTCATGGGGCGTGTCTCACACAAAAAACGACCATTTTCCCCTTTTGTGAAAAATGTTCCTGGGACGTCCTAGACCATTTTTGCCTTAAGCACTTTTTACCCTTTTTTTGTGTTTCCTGAACCAGCAACTGATTTTGAGCAACATTCCCCGGGCGCGAAAATGTGCAAGCATTCCCTAAGAGGCCTCACCGAGTCCCTTATTTGGACTACGGTTTGCTGGGGAATCGTGCAACTCGGCAACCAAAACAGCCACTCGCATGCCCGCGGGAAAAACCATGCTCAACTACAATCAAAGCCAACGTAACGCCCATCATGCGTACGTAATAAAAATCCGGGGCGTTACAATCACTCCCCCTAACAAAAAGTTTCGCCTCGAAACTTTTCACAAAACCCAACACACAAGCAAACCAAAACATGAATCCAATCAAACACTAAATCACATACCAGCTTACGAGAACAAATGAGGGTGAGCCGCCCTCATCCTTGACTCGAGCTCCCACGTCGCGCTTTCCACATCCTGATTTTTCCATAACACCTTTACCATAGGAATCTTCTTTTTCCGCAACACACGATCTTGGGAGTCCAATATCCGGATGGGCATCTCCACATAAGAAAGGTTTGGCGCCAATGGCGGCACCACGTCCAACACTTGCGTGTCATTCCGCAGACACTTGTGCAGTTGGCTCACATGAAACACATTGTGAACACCAGGAAAGTTCACAGGTAATTCCAGTTTGTAGGCAGATGCTCCAACTCGCTCAAGAATCTTGAAGGGACCCACAAATCTTGGGTCTAATTTGCGCTCTTTCCCAAACCTTTTAATCCCAACCATTGGGGAGACTTTCAAGAAAACGGAATCCCCCACCGCAAACTCTAATTCTGACCTTCGTCGGTTGGTATACTTTTCATATCGCTCTTGGGCGATTCGGAGCTTCTCCCGAATACCTCGTACTGCAACTTCCATATCCTCGAGCGCCTCTGGCCCCAACAAAGGCCGCTCGCCAACCTCAGTCCAAAAGAGTGGGGTCCGACATCGTCGCCCATATAACGCTTCGAACGGAGCCATTTGCAAGCTTTCTTGATAGCTATTATTATACGCGAACTCCATAAGCCGCAAACGTTCATCCCATGCTCCGCCATACTCCAGAATGTATCATCGAATCATGTCTTCTACAATTTGATTTACTCTCTCGGTTTGACCATTCGTCTGAGGATGATAAGCTGTGGAGTATCGCAAATCTGTCCCCAAACCCTCTTGTAAATTGCGCCAAAAACGAGAGGTAAAGCGGGAATCTCGGTCTGAAATGATATTCACAGGCACACCATGCAGTCGGATAATCTCGTTCACATAGAGCTCCGCTATTGTCTTCATCGGGTAGTTGACTTTAAAGGGTATGAAATGAGCACACTTGGTCAACCTATCCACGATCACCCACACGGAGTCATATCCTCGGGGAGATCTTGGTAAACCGGTAATAAAATCCATTGAGATGCTTTCCCACTTCCAGGTTGGAATCTCCAATGGTGTCAACTTGCCACCAGGTCTCCCATGATCAGCTTTCACCCGCTTGCAGGTATGACATTCTGATACAAACTGCGCTATATCTCTTTTCATTCCATACCACCAGACAATTTGTTTCAAATCACGGTACATTTTTGTTGAGCCTGGATGGTAGGCCATACTTGCGCCGTGTGCTTCCTTACACACCATCTCGCGAATATCCCCAACTGCAGGAATACAAAAGCGCCCACGATACTTTAACGTGCCTGCACCATCAATCGCAAAATCCGGTAATTCACCCTTTTCCGTCCGAAAAATAAATGCAACAGATCAGGATCATCTTTTTGATGGTGTCTTGTAAGCACCAGCCATGACGGTTCTTCTATTGCCGAATGACTTTGTGGATCATATTTTCCCACGGTAATCTCCATCAAGAAAAATTCCTCTACGAGACGATCAACAGAAAGATGAAATAGTTTCCCCGTCTTCCGACTCAAAGCATCGGCGACAACATTCGCTTTCCCCGGATGATATTGAATGTCCACATCATAATCAGCTACATACTCAAGCCATCGCCGTTGGCGCAAATTAAGTTCTTTCTGCGTGAAGACATATTTCAAACTCTTATGATCTGTAAAGATTTTACACTGTGCACCATATAGCAAGTGTCTCCACAACTTCAAGGCAAAGATCACCGCTGCAAACTCCAAATCATGCGTTGGGTAATTCTTTTCATGACTTTTCAACTGCCGAGACCCATACACAATCACCTTTTTGTCTTGCATTAACACACAGCCAAGTCCAACATGCGACGCATCCACAAACACTTCATACTCTTTTCCTTCCGTCGGCAAGACCAACACAGGAGCGGTACATAATCGATGTTTGAGTTCCAGGAAGGAGGTCTCACACTTGTCATTCCATTCAAATGCCACGTTATTCTGGGTTAAACGAGTCAAAGGTGCGGCCAACGTCGCAAAACCTTCGACAAATCTGCGATAATAGCCGGCTAAGCCCAAGAAGCTTCGAATCTCCTTGGGTGTTTCCGGTCTTCTCCATTCCATGACCGCAGAAATCTTTTCGGGATCCACTAAAATACCATGGTGATTAATGACATGACCCAGAAAAGCAACTTGCGGCAACCAAAACTCGCATTTGCTTAGCTTGGCGAATAACCGTTGATCTCGTAAAGTGGCCAATACTAATCGCAGATGCTGTTCATGTTCCTCAGCACTGCGGGAGTAGATAAGAACATCATCAATAAACACCACCACAAATTTATCCAAATAGTCCTTGAACACTCTGTTCATCAGATCCATGAAAGCTGATGGTGCATTGGTCAATCCAAACGACATCACAAGGAATTCAAAGTGTCCATGCCTTGATCGAAATGCAGTTCGCGGAATATCAGATTCCCGGACCTTGAGCTGATGATAGCCGGAGCGGAGATCAATCTTCGAAAATACAGAACTGCCACGCAGTTGATCAAATAAATCATCGATTCTTGGCAGTGGGTACTTGTTTTTAATCGTCACCTTGTTCAGTTCCCGGTAATCGATGCAAAGCCGCATTGACCCATCTTTCTTCTTTACAAATAACACCGGTGCACCCCAAGGTGATGAACTCGGCCGGATAAACCCTTTTGCCAATAAGTCATCCAACTGTGTACGCAACTCTGCTAGCTCACGCGGGGCCATCCTGTATGGCGCTTTCGCGATCGGTCGCGTACCCGGCTCCAAATCAATAACAAACTCGACATCACGATCAGGGGGTAGACCAGGAAGGTCAGTAGGAAAAACATCTGGGAAGTCACGCACAACAGGAATCTCCTCCAAACGCGGCAAAACAGCACTAGTCCCCACAGCGGAGACAAGACAAGCAAAATAGTCGGAAACAAACAACGTCCGAACACATACCGCCGAAAGCCCTGGAGAATCCTGGCAAGAATCACCATATACACTTCCTGGCTGACCATCGTCCTTGACAAAATCCAAGCGCTTCCCTCTGCACTGGATGACGGCGTCATAGCGGGATACCAGTCCATACCCAGAATGACGTCGAAATCTTCCAAATCGATTACCTTGCAATCAACCCTTGCTATAAAATCCCCCAACAAAATGGGACAATCAAGAAGACCCCAGTCAGCCACCACAGAAGCGCCGGAAGGAAATTTCACCAAAAACGCATTCCCCACTCGCTCTGGTGTCAAATGATATCGATCCAGAAAGGTTCGCGCTACAAATGAATGGGTCGCGCCAGAATCAAAGAGAACACACGCCCAACGGTTCTTGACCTTAAAGTTTCCTATAAGGTATATATGCTACGCTAAGAACGACACATAATAGGCATACACAAAACGAGAACCAGAGGACGGACTCGAACCTGAAATAACCTGAGGTGATGTATGCGCTTCCTCTGCAGAGACCACATTCAACTTCCCTTTGCCTTTGTCCAAGCGCAGAGGCGGAGGCAAAGCCTGGAGTGGTGCGGGTTGCAACACAGCTTGAACCTGTGGGCACCTCGCGCGAAGATGTCCTGGTCTGCCACACTGGAAGCATACCTTGTCTTTGGCCCAGCAGCGGCTCACATCATGACCTCGCCCACAAAATGTACACTCCAAGTCTCTGGTTGGCGCACCCATCATGGCGTGCACCTGCTCCTTCTTTTGCATCCCCAACCGCTTGAAACATGTCTCAAAGGGGTGACCGGCTCGGCCACAGAAGCTACATGTCTCCTTGTTTCTCTTCCTTACGTCTGCGTCTTGGGAGCTTTTCCCTCCCACCAGCTTCCTCTTATCCTTCCTCATCTGTTGTCCTCTTTGTTTTGCAGTTTCGATTGCTTCCACCTTCAACGCAGCCTCAACCACAGCAGTGTAACTCGTCGCTCCATAAGCACTTGCGAACTGCTGTACGTCGCTGCGGAGTCCGCCAAGAAACCGCTTGACTCGATCAGCTTCCGTCGTCACCAAGCTCGGGGCAAACCGACTGAGCTTGCTAAACTCAATTTCATACTCACTCACTGTGAGGTTCCTCTGCTTCAAGTATAAAAAGTCATTCATCAGGCGGTCCCTTTCCACTGCCGGTAGAAACTTGCGTCGTACCATTTCTTTGAACACTTCCCACGAGCAGCCCGCCCCTAGGCCTTCCTTTTCTCGTAACCACCATCCTTTCGCCAATCCTTTAAGTTGATAGGCAGCAAGCATCACCTTTTGGTCCTCAGTCACACCAGCATACACAAACATTTCTTCCAACGTAATCACCCAGTCATCCAAGATGACGAAGTCTGCTTTTCCGTCATACGTCGGTGGTCCAAGTCGTTGAAACTGCGAGATGAAAGTCATCGCAGGAGGAACTACAACTGGAGGTGTCACTGCCACTGAAGGAGTCGAACTAGTGGGGCCTCTAACCGTCTCTTGTCCTCTTGGTGCCAGCCCAGACATAGCGGATGACATCGCTTGCAGCTGGGACTGCACTTCCTGCACCTGCCTTGTCAAAGCCTCATTACTTTGGCGAAGACTATCTATCAGCGCATTATTCTGCGCGCCCGAAGATTCACCCTCGGATTGGGGAGTTTGCCTTGTCACTGGGCGCTTCGACATCCTAGAAACACGTTCACTCTTGTCAACCTCAAACCCAACAAAACACACAACGGCTATGTACAGACCATACATATAAAAATATGAACATCAACTGCTAACTTGCTTTGGGAGTTTGAGAATGATGGTATTCCTAACCTAAAGATGACTCACCGTCATCCCACTAATTTGTGCCTAACCGATGTAAGCATGACTTGATTTGACCCAAAACCATGTGTGTACAGGTGTCATCATGTAAGTCTTAGCTTGGCACGTTGTGCTCATGCAATGTTATGTTATGCGTGCAGTGCTATGCAATCTAGAAAAGGCCTTAATGCATGCCATGAGCGGTCGTACGCATTCCAATGCTATGCATCCCATACTACATAGCATTGTATGCAACGAAGAAAAGAAAACGTGCTAGTCGCATCCATGTGGTGAGGTTATGCATCCCATACTACATAACCCTCACATGTCGCCCCTATGGTGGATCCATATACAACCACATATTATGCATCCCATACTACATAATATGCCCCGTATACTTCTGTTCATGCCATGGGTGTAGTGTACGTGCTTCGGCCAAGACATACTGATGGCACCTCGGTGTGTGTATGAAATGATGCTTACACTTCACAAAACCAAAAGGAAAGTTTGCCCGACCAAATGTCAAGCAAACCTGGCTCTGATACCAACTGTCACAACCCGCATTTCCTCAACGAGCATATCGTATCAGAGTAAGAGAAACTACGGGTTATGATGCCACGTCGTGCAGGGGATAACTGCACACGCTCAGGCAACTCTTGACGCTTACTTCATGACTTGAAATTCAACAGTTAGATGTAAGAAAACTAGTTCATTTGCTGGCCGTATCCCTCGGCCTTCGGTATAAAAACACATTGTTACGCGGCGGAAATCCTTGGTTTATTTATAATGAGCTCCTATATGCAGCCTCTAGTGATAGTATTATACGAAATTCTCTTTGTTTACGTTATTTGAAAATAAGTCTTAATTTAGCAAGTCATGGATGCATGAGATACAATAATAGTTTTGGTTTATCTTCAAAATACCGAATGCAACCTACCAGAAAACCATCCCAAAAGCAAGTACATTCCATCCAAAGGAGTTACAATAGCAGTCTCGTTCATATTTACATAAAAGAAAATCCACCAAATGGGCGCCAACAAGCTGACACGAACCCATTGGGGCATAGATATGTCTGTACAACAAAAGAAGAACTACCTCGCTTTGAATGCTCGGTTAGCTCCCAAGAAATGCCTCCAACCAACCTAGCCGCTCAACCGGCTACAACCTGCACCTGAGGCATTCAAGAAAGAATACCTCAGCAATCAACCAAACTATACAAAAGAGAGTACAAATTTCATAATGGATCAAAAAGGGGCTTACCGACCCCATAGCCATGCTTAAGTCAAAAGAGTGCACAAAACAAGTGCGTACATGTAGAAAAACAATGTCATTCCAAAGGATCAACCGCACCAAGTGCGTACTAGTTCTCCAAGTCCTGCTCAAACCGCAGAAACAAAAGGCAAAACATATGCCTATTCCATCATTTATAGAACAAGAACCTACTAGACAAGTGAAGCATAAGCAGCGGTTAAGTTCAATTTCACAGGGGTCTTATCGGTGGCGGCCCTAAAGTGGAACGCACCAAACAAAACCAGCCCAAATCAGGGCCAAAGTGGTCTCTCTAACCACAAAAACAAAACCCGGTGGCCACAGGCTGAAACCACACCACCCCTTGGAAAATCCTCACACAAACGATCCCGCCATGCTTCACGAATTCGCCTCGCAAAACACCCCATAACCCAAGATAACACGTTTCCTTTCATCGTCCTCACACATGACTCCCAATGGCCAACGCATAGCGTTTGATGAACTTCAACACATAAAAAAAATCATAGGCCTTGTATCCAAGAAAATTACATATAGGGTTTGATTACCATAAGTACATAATCAAGGAAAAATCACTTTTAATGATAGGCTACATGAAGATGAACCATATTGCTACATGAAATAATCTAACATAGGGAAAGTTGTTAACTCCATGAAGCACAAATCTAAACATGGGAATTGTCGCATAGGAAGTTAGCATGGTCATTTAGCATAAGGAATTTGCTATATGTGTCAAATTAACCAACAAGAGGTTGATCATAATTACACTAATTAAGCATCATTTGAATCAAGAAGAACACACTAGGTAATTGCATCATAGGGAAATTTAAGAACACAAGAAACTAAGGCTAAGAAAATGAAAGAGAAATTCAAGAAGAACAAATTACGTATAGGGGAATTGAAAGAGTAATCCTAAGGCTAATAAGGAAGAACCCAAAATAAGAACAAGAAGCTCATGAATCTTGAAAGAGAAACTAACTATTGGTTTGCACAATTACAAATCAAGAAAGGAGATTGGCAAGGGTGAAGAACACCGCTTGCCTGAACCGAGACGATGCCGCGACGGCTGATTCTCTTTTTCCTGGCCTTGCTTGCTCCCTTGCTCCCTTGCTTTCTCTTGGAGAATGAAGAAGAAGAAGAAGATGAAGATGAAAAACAAAATGAGAAAGCCAATCTCTGTTTCGGACTTATGTTACCCAGAACAGAGCTGAACCGTTCGATGCAGGATCAAGGAAATGAACGGCACAAAAAAATTGGAAAAAGTCGATTTTCGGGCCGGTCACGCCCTGTGTCACTCCCGTGACACAGGGCGTGTACCATAAGCGGCGCCGAAAGGCGGCAAATTCCAGCTTATCCACACGGTACACGGCCGGGTACACGCCCGTGACGGGTCGGTCACGCCCGTGACCTAGGGCGTGTAACCCGTGTCTCGACACCTCGTCGACAAAAAGTGTCGACACTCGACCCAGCATGACACGCCCTGTGACACGCCCGTGTCACAGGCCGTGTCCCCTCTCTCGACGACTCGCCACGCGATACTCGACGCTCGATACTCGACGATCGACACTCGACACTCGACGAAGCGGGACACGACCCGTGACACGCCCGTGTCAGGGGGCGTGTACCCCATTCGTCGAGCTCAACTCGACGCACGAAAACTTCGTCGAGTCAAGGAGGTCACGCCCAGGTCACGGCCTGGGTCACGCCCGTGTCATGGGGCGTGTCTCACACAAAAAACGACCATTTTCCCCTTTTGTGAAAAATGTTCCTGGGACGTCCTAGACCATTTTTGCCTTAAGCACTTTTTACCCTTTTTTTTTGTTTCCTGAACCAGCAACTGATTTTGAGCAACATTCCCCGAGCGCGAAAACGTGCAAGCATTCCCTAAGAGGCCTCACTGAGTCCCTTATTTGGACTACGGTTTGCTGGGGAATCGTGCAACTCGGCAACCAAAACAGCCACTCGCATGCCCGCGGGAAAAACCATGCTCAACTACAATCAAAGCCAACGTAACGCCCATCATGCGTACGTAATAAAAATCCGGGGCGTTACATAGGATCCTTTGGATCTGAGTGAATTGTAAGCCTATAATTATAAAGGCTGAGGGTAGCGCTTGAGAGCCTGAGTATAGGAGATTGAGATCTCTGAGTGTAGACCTTGTTGGCTGAGTGTAGGCCTTGGTTGGCTGAGTGTAGGCCTTGGTTGGCTGAGTGTAGGCCTTGATTGGCTGAGTGTAGGCTTTGGGCCTGAGGTGTAGGAACCAATTTGAGTTCTGAGACAGTAGAGGAGTTTGGCCGAATCTAGTACACTGCTAGATAGGCGAAGGGGGAAAGTGGATGTACCCATATCTTGGGGAACCACTATAAACCACTGTGTATGCTGTGCTGTGCTGTGATTGTTGCTGTGCATGTTGTGTGTTTGCTGTGATAAAATAGTTAGTATTCTGTGATATAACTGATTGCTGCCATTTAAGTTTAAAAAGGATTAGGTCACCTATTCACCCCCCCCCCCCTCTAGGTGTTTAGGTACCATATCTTTCAGACTACTTAGGTTGAAGTTTCGGGCTCAATTGAGCCCGATCCAAACCATGAGTTTTCATGGTTTTCGGCTGAAATGAACTTGCTAGAACCGCCGGAAAACGCCTCTCCGGCGGCAGAGCCACCGCCTGGCGATAGCCCCCACCTCAACGGAGGTGGTGGTGGCGGTGGCCGGCAGGGGAAGGGGCTGGATGGCCGGCGGCAGCCGCTTGAAGTCGGCCCAGGAAAAATGCATCCTGGCCGTCGGCTCAACGAAGGAGATGAACGGATCCCGTTCATCTACGCCAAGATTCGTGCTTCATCAGAAATTAAACTATAGGAATCAATTTCTTGATTATTTCATTTCTGTCACACTATATACACTAAATGGTTTTAATTTTTAAAAATACTTAGGGCCATCTAGTGGAAAAACTTTCAATATAAAAGTTGTAGCCCTATGGGTCTAATATAATCCAAAATTGATTTAGACTAATTTGGGTGCCTGGTTTGACCAGGGCACCCATTTTGGTGGGACATACCCTTAGGGCTAGACAGTCATTAAACTGAGTGCCCACACCTCATCCCTTGTCCAAATCTATTGAAATTTTGGCAGGGATCCTAACCTAGCTATACCTAGGGCCTGCCCAAAACGCAAAATTTTTGGACACACGTTTCCTAAAGTTTTTGATTTTATTTAATAAAGCTAGGGTAATTTAATTAAGTGGTCAAATGACCTCCAAACCCTCCCAAATTTTGAGGCGTGGTCCCTGGCATCAAGACCTAGTATCGTACAAAATTTGAGCACATTTGGATAGGTTTTGGTTAGGGAATCACCAAACCCTAGATTGACCTTAAGAAGGCATTTTTGATTAAAAGTGCACTATGGACTTAGGGTGGTCCCCTCGCCTCAACAGAGGCAGAGGTTTTGGACACTGACTTGGCATGGACAATGCCACCCCCTGGAGGAAAATGGGATGTTAGAGACTTGATTTGCGCTAGGGTTCAACCTCAAATCCTAAGGAAGGACTTTTGAGGGTTGTGAAGGACATGGGGGCAAATGCCCTTGCATGTCCTTGGAAACTGAGTAGAATTGAGGCTAGTATAACCTAAGATCTCTGGTAGGAAATTTAGAATAATTAGAGCAAGGTAGACACCTCAAAACCCTAACCCTAGTTTTAGGGTAGGAGCACAAATTTGGAGATTCAGCCACTAAACCTTTCCCAAATGATTTGAATCTTGGGCAGCATAGGTTTTAGGCCACCTAGGACCTCTAGTAATTTTTGTAGAATTTTATGGATTTTATTCTTGGTACTTCATTTGTTAATTACCAAAAGGACCAAAGTGAGGTTTGATTTTATTAGGGATGTTATGTGCTTTAAAATATGATGAAACTTGGTCAGAGGTTATTATAGGGCTAGTTGATCATCTCTGTATTTTATCACAATTTTCAATTAATTCTATTTGGTACTTCCTTCATTAATTTCAGAAAGGGGCCTTGGGTAAAGAAAATTCATTATTGAGGATATATCTATTGAAAAATCATGAGGCTTAGGTTTTGATGTTTTTAGGCCAAACTTTACTTGTAGAAATTTATTTATAATTTTTAGAGGTCTGTTTTTAGAACTTTCTTTACAATGCCATATTTTTGAGAATAGGATATTTAATTAATTTAGGGAATAATTCTTTCAAACAAATTATGAAAGTTTACTTAGAGGTTTTATGTGCCCTTACAACCATCCTGGAATTTTCTCTGAATTTTTGGAATTATTTTTATTGTACATCCCCTTTTAATGATTTATTTTGGAATAAATTTGGAAATATAATTTGAGGGCTGAAATCTTACTGAAAAATTTGGAGGTTCTAGATTTGTAGATGATTACCCATCTTGCATTTATCATAATTTTAGTGGAGCTTCATCTTGCTTAAGTCTTGTACTTCCTGTTCAACCTTGGAACTTTGGGTTTTTAAAATAAATGAATAAATTAGCATTTAAATTATGAAAATTAGGAAATTGTGGATTCAGTGGAATGAGACGCTTATACATTAGGACCTGCAAAACGACCCCTTGGTCTATAAGCTTGTGTGGGCAAGTTTATAAATTAAGGTTAATTTTGATATATATATTTACTGCTGTTTGATAACCGACACCCCAACGTATAAATTGGTATGAGACTTTTTATACGATGGGAGCCTTGCAGAAGACCCCTTGGCTTATGTGTTCTCACATAAGTGAAGGTTACCTTTCATATTTCAGCTTATTGTCTATACATGTTATAGAATTGCTAGTATAGGTCCGCTGTCCTCTGTTTTTGATATTCTCCACCTTCATGTCCTCCCTTTTCTTCCTCTCCGCTCGGTGCCTAGGAGCCGTGGGGGATGGGGCGGGGGATGATAGGACTTAGTCTTTTACACTAATGGTTTTCGAACCGCATCATTTAGGGGATCGTGGAGACCAGCGTGGAGTAGCAGCCCCAGAGACCGGTACGCTTGGAGGTGGGGCAGTCTAGCTCCGGAGTTCATACAGCTGGGACCGTGAGTCTCGACCTTGAGTAGTGTTTCTGATTTTGCTTCCTCATGAGTGATATTGTAGTGAGGATATGATGTACCGGGCATAAGCCCGTATTTTGCTACTCTGATGTTATATTCTGTGGACACTCCCTTCGTGGAGATTTATTCTAAGATATGTGATTTTCTGTGGACTGTAATTTGCATTTACACTATTGTGCTACTTTTCTGTGATCGAATTGGCCGGTAGAATCGGTGCTTTGTGGTGATGACCCTTCATGGTGTGAAGGAGTCATCGCAAAACGGCGGTTCTGGGCCTAAGACCCCGGTGTCGAAAAGGAAAAAAAGGGGGTCTTACAGTATCGACACCCAAGACTTGGGTCGACACTATAATACAAGAAAGAAACTGTGCCGACACTTAGTACTAGTGTCGATACACACTGCACAAGTTGTGTCGACACTCAGGACAAGTGTCGACACACAGTGCACAAGTTGCGTCGAGACAAAGAACAGTTGTGTCGACACTAGGATAAGTGTTAACACACTCTATACAAGTAATGTCGAGACTGAGGACAATTGTGTCGACACTCAGGACTTGTGTCGACATACTTTGAAAGCTGAGTTAAGACTGGAAGCAAGTAGTGTAGACTCTCAGGACTAGTATCGACACATTCTACATCAGCTGTGTCGAGACAAGGTGAAGGTTGTGTCGACACATTCAGAAGTATGTCGACACCACTACAAGAGTAGTGTCGACACCCAGGACTGGTGTAAACAAATCCAACAGACAAGTTTTAACACTTCAAGTAGATTTAATTCCTAAGTACAAAAATCAAGCCAGAGGTACTGACAACTATCAGAACTGCCAGAACTGTCAGATGTCATTTATTAACTAGATCAGTCGGTTACCTTTGAAAGAGCCTATATAAAGGGATCGACTTTTCAAAAAAAGGAGTGGAAAAATTTGGCAAGAGCAGATCTAAGAAGTAATCCGCTAGAATTCAGAAGGTGGCGAGAAGCCGAATCAAGAATCGACTTCAACATTCTCCAGCCTAGATATAGCCTAATTTCAAGTTCAAGAAGCTTTGAAAAGATAAGAAGGGTTGGATCAAATCTATCACAATAAGATCAAAGGATGCAAACACATCAGGATCAGATCAAGAAGCAGTCACCCATTTCTCTCTTGCTGGGTGACTAATTCTGAATCAATTTCTTTTGCTGTTGGATCCCTAGTTGATTTGGGCTAGGTTCACTAGCTTAGGATGTGACCCATCATGTTTAGCCAGGGTCAAATTTATGTCCTTGAGTCTAGGTCAAGTCCTTAGGTTCAACATCAGATGGACCAGCTATCAACAAGACCATCAGAGACTCCAGACTTTGAAGATTTCAAGACCAAGTAAAGTTTGTTCGACGTTCGTCGAACTCAGCCTGACGAAAGGTGTTCGGCGCTCAACGATCGTGAGACATTTCTTTGTGCTGAGCTCAACGATCCTTGTTCTATGTTCGACGAAGACTGAGATACTTCAACAAGCCAAAGTCAGGATAACTCCAGAATTTTTCTAAGTGCAGCTTCAAGCTTTGGTCGACGAACTAGATTCTGAGCTCGACGAACTTGGACCTCAAGTTCAAAACTTCTCAGGTCGACGAAGTAAACTTCTCAGGTCGACGAATGCAGTACTCTACTCGCCGATTCCTGAGTTCAGAGGATGTGTGTCGACACTTAGGGCATGTGTCGACCCCAGCCTATGTCGACACCAGAAGATTTCTGTCGACACCAGAAGATTTCTGTCAACACCAGAAGATTTCTGTCGACACCAGAAGATTTCTGTTGACACCAGTAGATTTGTGTCGACACCAGATGATTTGTGTCAACACTAAGATCAATCAGTCGACACCAATTCATGTCGACACAGAATATCAGTTATACAGAATATTTTTGACTAAGTCCACAATCATTCTTCGCTCGACGAATTTGGATCTCTATTCGACGAATAAAGTCTGACAGTGATGATTATCTGTTCGACGAATTTGGATCTCAGCTCGACGAATGAAGTTTGTCAGTTCGATGAAGATTGAAGCAGAATTGACAAGATTTCCCGGAAGACTAATTGCTATTGTCTGGTCGGTGAACTCATCAAGCTCAGCTCGACGAACTCAAGCTCAGCTCGATGAACTCAAACTCAGCTCGACGAATTGTGTTCTTCGTTCGACGATTCCAGACTAGGTCTTCTCCAGTTTCCCGTCCCTTTTCTTGGCGAAGATTCCTGAGTAATTAATTCCAGATCTTCTCGGAATATTACCGTTAGAACGTGCATTAATCTTGGATTATTACATACCGTTTTTCCATGGGACAGTTAGGAAAATCATTGATTGCCGCTTCCTTCCTAGGCCAACTGCAATTACTACTCGACATTCAAATTTCGTATGTCTTCAGTCAGTAAAAAGTCAAAAAAGAAGTGATCAACCACAACTAGAACACAATCAGTACTACAGATAATAGACAGACAGTACACAAGAACAATCTCACAGAAAAATCAAAAGTTCTTTTCTGCAATTAGCCTTGGTCAGAGAACATCATCAAGAAGAAGAAGAACATACAATCACTATCAAGAGTCTTCTTCCTTCAACTCTACAGGACAACTTCAAAGGACAAATAATTTCTATCTGTCAAAGAAGTTCCTGAAGCAATCTCTAGTCCAAGCACTCAAGTTTGTAGACCTGTCACCCTGAAGCAGTGCTCCAGAATTCCTGATCCCTTCAAGATCTCAGGGGGAGCAAATCTGCTAACATCAATCCACAATCTTCTCAGTTATTATTGAGAAAGAGAAGACATCATCACCTCTCTTCCAACTCCGGTATAGGGTTTTAATTCCATTCAAAATTATTCCTGGTTGCAAGTCTCCTTCCAAAAGACTTGAGGTTTTGGTTTTTGAGCACCTGAATAAAAGCTCATTGGTGTCAGACACTTGATCAAAAACCTAAGTGGATTCCTACCAGGGTGGTAGAAGAGTGGATGTACCCAGGTTGGGGAACCACTATAAAATTTCTTGTGTTGTCTGGTTGCCCTCTTCTTTTGTTTTGGCTGTGCTCTGTGATTATTTAGGTTGCTGTGATTATTGTTTTATTAACTAACCTGTTCACTTAGGAATAAAATAAGAGTTGTAAAGAATTTTTTTTTAGAAAACACATTGCTCTATTCACACCCCCCCTCTAGAGTATTTCAGATCCACCTTGCACTTTCAATTGGTATCAGAGGGAGGTTGGTTAAAATACCATACCTTAATTGGTTGTACAGGCTAACACCTGAACCAAAAAGATCCCCCCTTGTGAGATCTGATTGTTTTATTTTTGTTGTTAGATTTATTTCTTCACAGAAATGACCCAACACAAAGATTATGCAAGCATCAGACCTCCAGTTTGTAATCTTAACAGATTTACCATCTGGAAGGCAAGAATCAGATTATACATGAACTCTATTGATGAAGATATTTTTGCTTCCATCTTGACAAGAGTACCTCCAGCACCTATAGCTTCTACAAGCACCTCCATCAACATGACTATAGTACCTCCTCCAGAAAATAATGATGCCTACAAGAAAGCCAAAATTGCAGATGCAAAGGTAATGAACATCTTGGCTCAGACAATGTCAGATGACATATTTCAGAAGGTGGCGAGTGCACCTCAGCCAAGTCCATTTGGGATTCCCTCAACCAAATGGTAGTTGGCTCAGTAGATGAAAGAAAAGACATGAGATCAAATCTCATATCCCTGTATGAGAATTTTAAAAAGGATGAGATTGAATCAGTGGCTGAAATGTACAACAGATTGAGCTCAATCATCAATGAGCTCAAAACCTTGGATAAGGATATCACCCTGACAGAGGTGAATGATAAAATTTTGATGTGCTTCCCTAGCTCTTGGGACTCCAGAATCTGGCCAATCAAAGAAGCCAGAAGCCTAAATGAGATATCAACTGAATCTCTGCTAGGCAAATTAAAGTCTTATGAGCAGCTGATCAAATCAAGAGAAGCAGCAAAATAGAAGGCAACAACTCCAGTGAGAAAGGATCACAGCATAGCCTTCAAAGCATCTGAGGAAAGTGAGACCTCAACATCAAATGAGGAACTCATGAGCCTCTTTGCAAAAAGATTCTATAAGATGGCTAGAAAGGATTTCAGAAGGAAATCATCCAGGCAGGATGATAAGCCCAGATTTGACAAGACACCAACCAAAGAGATTGTGTGCATTGGTTGCAGGAAGCCTGGACATTACATCTCTGAATGTCCAGAAAATCAAAAAAAGGAGAAAAATAGAGAAAAGGACTCCAGGAGAAAACACAGCAGCAGACCCTCTTCCAGCAAGTATAAAAAGAAAGACAAGGGCTTTGTTGCTGAGAAATGGAGTGATACAGAGGAAGAATCATCCTCTTCCAGCTCAAGTGAAGAAGAGGAAGAAGCAAGATCCAAGGAGGTTTGCCTTATGGAAATTGATGCCTCCAGGAGCTGTTCTGGATCAGAAGGAGAATCTGAAGATGAAGCAGCCTCAAACTCAGAGGCAGATCAGGTTCTTTCAAGCTTTGATTTTAATTCTGATTTATTTAAAGTTGAATTCAAAACAATGTGCTTAGATTTAATCAGTTCAGAAAAGGAAATAAAAACTCTTGAGAAACACTAGGAAATCTTGAATCTGTCAATTCAGAAAATATTAAACTACAAGATCAACTAACTCTAGCAAATGAAAAGATAATTAAATTAAAATCTGAATTATGTGAGGCCAAACAACTTGAGCAATCTCTCAATGGGAGAAGTCTCAAGCTGATGGACATAACAAGCACAGTAAATGCCAGATTAAATGGCAAGCTGGGATTGGGTGCATCATCAAGTTTGCCCCCCATAATTAAGAAAAATATTCTCACAACCCCTATCAAATTTGTTTCTGCCAAGGGAAAGGAAAAGATTATAAACAAACCATTGTCTAAAAACAATCCAAAACCCATAGACAAGAGAAATAGAAATCATAAAACAACTGATAAAAACAAGGTTCAGCAACATTCGTCGAACTCAGATCGACGAAATGTGGCCAGTTCGTCGAACCCAAATCGACGAATGCTGAACGCAAACTTCATTTATAATAATTCATCTAACTGCAATCGACGAACTTTGTATGGTTCGTCGAGCAGAGGTCGACGAACTTGGGGCGCAGAAAATGACTACTGTCATTCTCTGAGCAGAGATCGACGATCTTAGCCCTATTCATCGAACTCTGGTCGACGAACTTACAGAAATTCGTCGAACCCAGAAGGACCAAACTTAAATCATTTCTCTTACAAAAATTCTAAGCCAACTAATAAATCATTTAATCCAGTAGCTGATTGGGTTATTCCACCTAGGAGATATCACCCCTTAGGTTATAAATCTCAACCTACTTTATCAGTTATTTCCAGCTTTTCTTTTCAACCAAATAAAGGAACCAAGGTAACCTGGGTCAAGAACAATTGAATTTTGTTTTTCATTGCAGGTACAGGTAAAGAGCTGTCCAAGGGTAAGTCAGACCTGGTACTTGGACAGTGGTTGCTCCAAGCATATGACAGGCAGTAAGGATAATCTATCCAATTACAAGTCCAAGCTAGGATCAAAGGTGATCTTTGGTGATTCAAAGAGTGGCCAGTCAGAAGGATATGGAGCAGTCAAGATTGGGACAATTACTTTCAAGAAAGTAACATATGTAAGAGGACTTGAACATAACCTAATATCCATAAGTTAATTATGTGATGAAGGTTATCAGGTACACTTTAACTCTACCTCTTGTTCCATTATTAATAATGAAAACCAAACTGTTTTAATTGGAATTAGACAAGGCAACATATATCTAGTAGACTTTATTTCTGCCAAAACTGATGTTTGTTTACTCAATATCACTAGTAACCAAAATAAGTTATGGTATAAAAGATTAGGCCATGTAAACCTTAAGAATATAGCTAGGTTATCTAAAGACAACCTTGTTAGAGGTCTACCATCTGGCCCCTACAAGAAGGAATACCTTTGCAGGGCTGGTCAATTAGGCAAGCAAACTAAAACTAGTTTCAAATCCATTAATAAAAGTGATTCACCTATGATTTTATATTTGCTTCATGTGGATCTATTTGGACCCATTACAGTACAAAGCCTAGGAGGGAAGTCTTATACTTTAGTGATTGTCGATGACTTCTCTAGATTCAGTTGGGTAGCCTTTTTGAGAGCTACGTCAGATACATTCAAGGTTCTTACAGATTTTCTCAGGACCATACAGATTGAGTTCTCTACTCATGTTGCATTGATCAGAAGTGATCATGGCACAGAGTTTGAGTCTCTTCTTATGCATGAGTTCTGTGAGAAGGAAGGTATCAGGCAGTGCTTCTCAGCTCCAAGAACTCCCCAACAAAATGGGGTTGTTGAAAGGGAAAATAGGACACTCATTGAATCTGCAGGCATATTATTGGCAGATGCTTACATGCATCTATCCTTTTGGGCAGAAGCTGTAAACACTGCTAATTATGTCCTAAATAGAATCCTTATACATAAGCTGAAAAATAAGACCCTCTATGAATTACTTAAAGGGAAGAAACCTAAAATCACTTATTTTAAAGTTTTTGGTTGCATATGCTATATTCACACTAACAATAAAAGATACATTAGAAAGTTTGAGGCTAAGGCCGAAGAAGGGATTTTTCTAGGATACTCCCAAGTAAGCAAGGCCTATAGGGTTTTTAATAAATCCACTCTTAAAATTGAAGAATCAGTCCATGTATCTTTTGATGAAGTTAACATGTCTTATAAGGAGAAAGAGATTTCTACCATAAGCTCTTTGCAGGTTCCACAACTATGTGAGTCTATGGATGGACTAAACCTTAACCAAGAGATATCAACCCATCCTTCTCCATAGGTTGCTAAAAGATAGTGAAGAAGAAATTCAAGTGGAAGTTGCTGAACTTCCCTCAACAGCTAGTACCATTCCTCAATAGGAATTAATTACAGAAGCTGTTGCTCAACAAACTCCACCAATTGATCTTGTCACACTTAGAGATCACCCCAGATCTCAAGTGATTGGAGACATTTCAGCAGGTGTACAGACAAAGCATCAACTCAACCAAGACTTGATGCATGCTTGTTTTCTCTCTTAGATTGAACCTCTCTCCATCCATGAAGCAGAGCAAGATCCCCACTGGATCATTGTAATGCAAGAGGAACTAAATCAGTTTGAGAGATGTAGAGTTTGGGACTTGGTTCCAAGACCTCATAACTACCCAGTTATTGGAACCAAGTGGGTTTATAGGAACAAGCTAGATGCACAGGGGAACATAGTGAGAAATAAGGCTAGGCTTATTGCTCAAGGCTACATGCAAGAGGAAGGAATTGACTATGACCAAACCTTTGCCCCTGTTGCAAGGTTAGAGGCCATAAGAATATTCCTTGCCTATGCAGCTCACAGGAGATTCAAAGTGTTCCAAATGGATGTCAAGAGTGCATTCTTGAATGGAGTGCTTCAAGAAGAGGTTTATGTAGAACAACCTCCAAGTTTTATCTCTCTAACTCAGCCCTCTTTTGTATTTAAATTGCATAAAGCTCTCTATGGTTTAAAGCAAGCTCCAAGAGCTTGATATGAGACCTTAGCAAGCTTTCTGTTAGAGCATAAATTTACAAGAGGAACCATATATAAAACTCTTTTCACTAGACATCATAAGGACTAAATTTTGTTAGTACAAATATATGTGGATGACATCATTTTTGGGTCTACTGATCCCAAATTATGCAATAGGTTTGCTGACCTCATGCATTCTAAATTTGAGATGAGTAGTATGAGTGAGCTTTCCTACTTCCTTGGTCTCCAAGTGAAGCAGCTCCTTGATGGTATCTTCCTCTCCCAAGCCAAGTATGCTAAAGAGCTTATTAAGAAGTTTGGGATGGGTGATGCTTCAGGAATGAAAACACCTATGGCTACTAATGCTGTTGTGGATTCTGATGCAGCAGGGAAACCTGTAGATTAGAAACATTATAGGGCAATTGTTAGATCCCTATTATACCTAACAGCTAGCAGGCCTGATATAATGTTTGCCACATGCCTTTGTGCTAGGTTCCAAGTAAACCCTAAAGAATCTCACCTTATTTTCTTAAAAAGAATTTTGAGATATATAAAGAGTTGTCCAAATCTAGGACTCTGGTATCCTGTAGAGTTAGAGTTTGAGTTAACTGGATACTCAGATGCTGACTATGCTGGATGTAGAGTGGACAGGAAGAGTACCTCTAGAACTTGCCAGTTTCTGGGTATGAGACTTGTCTCCTGGTTTTGTAAAAAACAAACATCTGTGTCTACATCAACTGCAGAAGCATAATACATGGCTGCTGGCAGCTGCTGTTCACAAATATTATGGATACAAAACCAACTCATAGACGATGGTGTCAACTTAAATAATTCAACATTATTTTGTGATAACACTAGTGCTATTGCTATAGCACAGAATCCAGTTCACCATTCTAGGACTAAACATATTGAAATAAGACATCATTTCATTAGAGATAATGTAGACAAAAAGAAAATTAACTTAATCCATATTCCTACTAATCTACAAAGGGAAGACATTTTCACCAAACCCTTGGATGAGAAAAATCATCTGTTCTTCATAAATCAACTGGGAATGATCAATGGAGAAGAGTTAAATTAGTTTATGTCTACATTCGACGAATTTTCCAGAGTTCGTCGAACGGAGTTCGACGAATTAGGGAAAGTTTGAGAGATTCTCGTTGAACGGAGATCGACGAATTCTCTGTGTGTGGAAACAATTTTCGTCGACCGGAGATCGACAAACTTTGCTTCAGAAGACAGTTCGTCGAACGGAGTTCGACGAACTGTGTTCGATTCTTCTGGATGAGATCGACGAATTATTTGTTAATAATTTATTCAGTCGACCTCAGTTCGAAGAACTGTTTCTTTTTCGTGGAACGGAGATTGCCGATTCATATTCTGAAAATCTTATATCCAGGTTTTCTTCGACCTCCGTCCCGCGCTTTCAGTTCTCTTGCACTTGATCGCCATTTTCTTTGTCTTTCTTGCAGGTCATCAATGATGATTCCAGCAGGAGATTTGGCTGCCATGAAATTTGACACTGGTTTCGACATGAATTTCGATTCTTTCCAGTATTCTGACCCCACATTTCTATACATTCTGGAATTACTAGAGGAACTTGGTCTCAAGGATTTCATAACCCGAAGGATTAAACTGCATGGAACTGAAATTAGAGAATGGGTATACACGTCTACTGCTTCTGAGGATGATACATTGACAGGAACTATCGGGAGTACTACTGTTTCCCTATCTCCCACCGTTCTCTCTGAGATTTTTGGTTTGGTAAATGGAGAAGATGATATGGAAATGGATTCTGAAGAATACAGTTCGCTACTGAAGTTAATGGGGTTTTCTGGAAGCAACCCTAACAAGTTGTTAAAGAAAAAACTCTCTGCCGCCTATCAGTTCTTGGAGGATATCGTGGGAAAAATACTGATGGGCAAGCACACCGCACATGATTACATAACCCGACGTCAATTCCTTATCATGTGTGCTGTGGTGAATAAGCATCCTGTTGATTGGAGTAAGATCTTCTTTTATCTGATAAAGAAAAAAAACAGCAAGAAAGAGATTTGTTTTGGAAGAATTCTGGGGATCTTCCTCAAGGAAAAGGCTGGTGAATTCATGGTCTCCCCGACCATCTTCATCAATGCCAGCAAGCGCCTCACCTGCGCCCTGTTTGGAAGATGGGAGAGGTCGATCTCCAAGCCGTCCAAGGCTTCCTCCTCTTCCATCTCTTCTTCAGAAGGCACCAGGGCTATTAAAGCCACTCCCTCACCTGCTGAGGAGATCCATCCCCCCTCCACCATCTCTTCCAGCAAAGCAACCTCCTCATGTGTCTACTCCTCCTCCATCTCCACCACTGGACATCACCAACATCCATCTCCACCTCCATCTTCCCCTTTACAAGCTAATCAACAATCCACACCCCCTGCTTCACCTCATGACACACATATACTTACACCTCCCTAGTCTCCACTTCCCCCTCATTTGTCCTCCATTCCATCTCACACCCTACCCACAGACATTGCCATGTCAGATGCCACCATTCCATCTTCATCACCATCCACTCATCACATATCAGCTGTACCACCCTCCATTCCATCCTTAGTTACTTCATCCTCCACACATAATACAACATCCTCTTCCCCTTCCTCCCATGATTCATCTACCATATCATCTATTCTCACCATCCTCACTCCCCTCATCAAAACCCTTATCACAGAGGCCATTGCACCTCTTGTGAATTCCATTAATTTTTATCTTCCCAAATTTCTGCCCTTTCTGCTGTCCCCTCCTCAGTCCAGGGCCTGGCCTCAGTCCCCACTGAACCCAGGCAGGGGGAGATGCCTGATGATGAAGCAGCAGCACAGGCTTCAGATACAACTTCCCCAGCAGATACAGCTTCAAAAGTTTTTCTAGATTGTACAGATATAGAATTAATTGATTTGATTAATTTTATTAATACTGATATGGATATTGCTGAAATGGATACTACTGAAACTGTTGGTGATTTTTCTCTCAATCCCACAGTTAATCTACAAGAATTACTGCAAGTTTTTGATACTGTACATAGGTCGTCTCTTCCAACAGACTTTACTAAGCTATAGTTGGCTATTGTGCCCTACACTTCTCCAGCTAGTCCAACAGTTGCTAAGCAACTCTATGACAGTTTAGCTATTCCAGCTTTGGCTTCAATCTCTGCAGCTATTCCAGAAGTTATTCCAGAAGCCACCTCAGCCCCAAGTTTTGTTATGGATGACTCTCCTATGCCTGATTTGGATGAGCTAATCCTGGCTGATATTGAAGAGGAAAATAAGGCAGCAGCTAAATGCTCTGTCCCCACTATTTCTGATTCATGTACAGTCTCCTCCTGAACTATTGCTGAAACTACAGTTCCTGAAATTTCTGCCCCTGTTACAACAAAAGCTGTTATTGATGATAAAGCTTTAAAAGCTTTGCATGCTCTTTATGATAACCCTCAGGGTTCTGAGTCTGAAGATGATGAAGCTGATGATGATGATGATTCTGATGAAAAAGCCTCCAAGAATAAAAAGAAATTGCTGTCAAAGAAAAGGAAGTCTCCTCCTCGTCCAGCTCCTAAGCCTAATCCAAATGCTGATACCCCTTATTACATTTTGCATAATGTCACTCCATATAAGGGAATGCCTGAATGGATGTGGTTATCCAAGAACCAGCAGAAGGATAGGAAAAGAAGTAAGAGATACTCTCCGCCTCCAGTTCACAGATATAGAAAGGATCCACCTCCTCCTCCTCCAGCAGCTGGTGCCTCTAGCTCTAGCTCTCAGAGATCTGCCCCCATGCAAACCTATCTGAGACAGTCAGGGAGATCCTCTAGAAGCAGCCAGCAGAGGCAACCATCCTCAGGTAATCAACAACAATAGCAGTAGCAGCAGCAACAACAAATATCTGAGGATAAAAAAGCTGACAGTCCTAAAAGGACATACTCTCCTCCTATTCCATTTTAAGATCCTGAAACTGCCAATACTGCAAGAATGGCTAGATACCAGAAATTAATTGGTCTATCATTGATCAATAAAGCAAATGCTGAAGGAAAAGACACTTCAGGTTTAACAACAATGTCAAAGTACAGAAAGGAAGAACTGAAAAGGTCTGACAAGGGCAACAAGCTCTTCAATGTTGATGATTATATGAATCTCCATCTAGAAGCAGTTGTCCCCAGAGCTACATCACTGAAAATCATTGGGGCAGCTGATATGACTATAACTCAAGCTCGGGCTCAAGATCCAACTAGAGAAATCATCTTCAAAAATCTAGGAGAAAAGAAAACAGAAGACAAGTCCTTGCAGAAAAAGAAGAAGTAATCTTTATTTTTGTTTCATTTTCTTTCTGCATTTGTTTTCAAACTATGTCCTTTGTTTAAACAAAGCATGTATATATATATATCTGCTGCATGTGTTAGTAATTCTCTGCCAGATATATTTCTTCTCTTGCTTTGTTTTTCTGTTTGTTTCTATTTTGAGTCTCTTAGTGACCTCACCCAAACAGAAGTCATTTCTGTTTGTTTTTTCTGTTTGTTAGAAAGTAGCGAAAAGAAGCGAAAAGTAGAGAACAAGCGGATAAGCTTTTGAATAATTGAAACTTTATTATCCAAAAAATGTATCTATTACAATGGTATGCCCTCCTTTATATAGAATGGAGGAGAGATGAGAGAATACAAATAAGAGATGTGGGACTAAAATTTACAGGACTAAACGGACTATACAAAACAAACCGCACAAGCCGCGCGGTTAGATAGCAGGACTAACCGCACGGCTACCACCAGAGAGGAAGAGAGACCGCCAGAGTAGACCGCCAGACCGCCCGGCCTCCAAGCCGGCTGAGACAAACCGCCAGACCGCGCGGTCTTCAACCCGCCAGGACAAACCGCCAGACCGCCCGGTCACCAACTTCAACACTCCCCCTCAAGCTGGAGCATATATATCGATCATGCCCAGCTTGTCGCAGATGTGGAAAAAGGAAGCGGACACCGGCTTGGTGAAGACATCTGCCAACTCGTTGTCGGAAGTAACAAATGGAGTGCAAATCTGTTTCTTCAATATTTCTTCCCGAATAAAATGACAGTCGACTTCTATGTGTTTTGTTCTCTCATGAAAGACCGGATTTTTGGAAATGTGTATCGCGGCCTTATTGTCACAGAACATAGGAAGAGGATAGTTGTAAACCTCTCCTAAGTCAAGCATGAGAGCCCGCAACCACTTCAACTCACATGTAGTCGATGTCATGCTGCGATATTCCGCCTCTGCACTGGACCTGGAAACGACAGACTGTTTCTTGCTCTTCCAACTCACAAGATTGCCTCCAACAAATGTGCAGAAACCTGAAGTCGATTTGCGGTCCCCTTTGTCATCCGCATAGCTTGAATCAGAGTACGCTTCAACCCTAAGGTGACCATTGTTCTGAAATAAGAGTCCTTTCCCTGGAGCAGCTTTAATATATTCTAATATCCTCAGAGCAGATTGTAGATGACACTCCCTCGGAGCTTGCATGAACTGGCTCACCTTGCCAACAGCATAAGAGATGTCGGGTCTGGTTACCGTGAGATATATGAGCTTGCCCACCAGATGCCGGTATCTCGTAGGATCGGAGAGAAGAGGTGAGTCATCTGTCCAAGTTTTGTCTTCTCCAACAGCCATAGGACAACGTGCAGGTTTAGCACCAGTCAGTCCTGCCTCCTTTAAAAGATCAAGAGCATACTTCCGTTGTGAAAGGACCATGGAGTTGGGCTTTCTAGAGATTTCAATGCCCAGAAAGTATTTCGGGGAGCCCATATCCTTTGTGACCAGATGTTGACGAAGGTGTTTCTTGGTCATCAATATCCCATCCTGGTCATCGCCAGTAAGAAGAATGTCATCAACATAAACCGCAAGAACAACAAGACCAGAGGCGGTTTTCCGAACAAACAAGGAGTGATCTGCTGAGCTTCTTGTAAAACCAATGGCCGCAACAATGCCACTGAACTTGTCAAACCAGGCACGAGGACTCTGTTTGAGGCCATAGATAGCCTTCTTTAGCCGGCATACCCGTGTCTCCCCCTGAGCAACATACCCAGGAGGTTGCTCCATGTAAACATCCTCTTGCAGATCACCATAGAGGAAGGCATTCTTAACATCTAGCTGCGAGATGGGCCAATCCCTGTTGACAGCCACAGAGAGAAGAACCCGAATAGTGCTGAGACGGGCCACAGGAGAGAAGTGTCAAAGTAATCAATCCCATAAGTTTGGGTAAAACCCTTGGCAACCAGGCGAGCCTTATAACGATCCACACTGCCATCCGGTAGAAACTTCACCACGAAGACCCAGCGACAGCCAACAACATCGGTGCCGAAGGGAGGAGGAACAAGGGTCCAGGTGCCCCGTTCAGTTAGAGTAGCAATCTCCTCATCCATGGCATCTTTCCAATGAGGAATAGTAAGGGCCTCCTGGTAGGAACGGGGGGTGGCAGTGGCCGAGATAGCCAGTGCAAAAGCTCGGCGAGCAGGGGTAAGACGATCATAGGAAACCACTGCAGCAAGCGGGTGTTGGGTACAGGCCCGAACTCCTTTGCGAAGAGCAATCGGGAGATCCAGGTCAGCAGGTGCCTCAGGCCCGAACCCCTGATCGGCCTGATGCTCCAGGTCAGCAGGTGCCTCAGTATCCGGCGTATCCGTGGTGGAGAGAGCTGGCCCGGGAGTAGAGAGAGATGGCAGCGGAGTGGAGGGAGAAAGCGGAGTAGAGGGGGGAGATGATGAGGATGGGGAAGACGGTGGAGTGGGTGGAGAGGGCGGAACAGCAGTGGGAGCAGAGGGAATGGATGGGTTGGTATGAGAAGTAGGAGTAGGAGGAGGAGAAGAGGAAGCGGGAGAGAAGTAAGAGGCATTGGCAAGGAAGGTGACATCCGCAGAGACAAATTGCTTGCGGGTAACAGGGTCAAAGCAGCAATATCCTTTCTGAGTGGGAGAGTAGCCCAGAAAGACACATTTGGTGGCACGTGGTGAGAGTTTGTCACGGGTGGCAGCGGGAGAGTGCACAAAAGCGGTGCACCCAAAGATGTGTAGAGGAAGAGGAAAGGGATCCTTGTCTGGATAAAGAATGGAGAAGGGGGTAGCACCGTGGAGAACTGTGGAGGGAAGGCGATTGATGAGATAGAAGGAGAGGAGGACAGCATATCCCCAATAGGAGCGAGGAACATGCATTTGAGTCATCATAGTGCGAGCGACATCAAGAATGTGACGGTTTTTGCGTTCCGCCACCCCATTTTGTTGGGAGGTGTAGACACAACTTGTTTGACGAATAACACCATGGTGAAGACAAAAGGAGGAGAAGTCGTGGCTAAGATACTCCTTAGCATTGTCAGAACGAAGGAGTTTAATAGACGTATCAAACTGAGTCTTAACCATAGAATAAAAGGAGGTCCAAACAGAGAACAGCTCGGAGCGATCTTTGAGAAGATATACCCACGTACATCGAGAGAAATCATCAATGAAGGTGACAAAATAGGAACTACCCCGACCGATGGTGAGGTTAGGAGCGGGTCCCCATATGTCAGAGTGAACGAGGTCGAACGGACGGGAAGAGCCTCGACTTTGCGTTGGGGGGAAGGATGAGCGGTGATGTTTGCCAAGTTGACATGCATCACAGTTTAGAGGAGGATGATGAGGAGGGAGGTGCGGGAAGAGCTGGCGGAGAATTCGGGGAGGAGCATGTCCAAGGCGAAGATGCCATTGGAGAAGATCTGTAGAGGAGGAGGAGAAGGCGGAGAAAGCAGAAACGTTGTCGAGGAAGTAGAGGCCACCACTCTCAGTCCCGGTAGCAATCGTCCGTTGGGAATCCGGATCCTGAAAGGTACAAGAGCTAGGGGTGAATATGACAGAACACCTTAGTTGCTTGCATAAAGAAGTAACCGATAATAAGTTGCACGGAAACTTGGGCACATAGAAGGTATCAGCCAGGCAGAGAGAGGGAGTGACTTGAACCATGCCCGTCCCATGGACCGGGGAGGGAGATCCATCAGCAATAATGACCGGGGGCAACTGAGCATGTGTGTCAAGAAGAGAGAAATATTGAGGATTGCCGGTCATATGATTGGTTGCACCAGAGTCGATGAGCCATCTGCCGTGAGTAACAACATGAGCACTACCAGAAGAGGTGACCACGGAGGCGGACAGGCCTGAGGAGGGAAAAGCCATGGAGGCAAGAGAGGAGCAGGCCGCGATGATAAGAACAAGCCGCAAGAAGAGAAAAGAGCACCAAGCCGGGCGAACAGCAACAGGTCGGGCGGCTAGGAAGGCCGCTACCAAGAAGCAGAGCAAAGCAGAGGAAAGAAGTCGCACGGCTTGAAAAAGTCGGCGAACAGAGGAGAACAGGTCGCACGGCAAAAGAGGAGGCCGGCGTGACTAGCAAGCAGGAACGGGTAGAGGGGAATAACAAGTAGCGCGAACAGCAGCGGCTAGCAAGAGGTCAAAGGCACAGCGGGGAAGAGGTCGCGCGGACTGAAAAGGCCGAGCGAACAGAAGAGAGGAGAAGGGCAGGTGACCGCGACCAAGATGGGGGTGAGAAAGGAACAACCCGCACGGTCAGGCAGATCACAGCAGCAAACCGCGAGTATAGGGGCAAGCGGAGATGGGGAAAGCAGAAGCGGACAGGGAGAAGAAGTCCGCAGCGGGTAGACACAAGCCGCAAAGACTATGAGATGCAAGAAAGAGCAAGGAGCGCGACGACAAGGAAACAGGTCGCTGCGAAAAGGCACCAGGAGAAGAGAACAAGAAGCAAGCCGCGCGAACAGAGCAGCGGACAGAAACAAGCCGCGCGGATAGAAACAAGCCGCGCGGACAGAAGAGAAGGCAAGCCGCGAACAAGTCGCAGAACGCGGAAAACAAGCCGCGAACAACAGAGAGCGCACAGAATCAGGAGGAAATGACCGTGTGCTCTGATACCATGTTAGAAAGTAGCGAAAAGAAGCGAAAAGTAGAGAACAAGCGGATAAGCTTTTGAATAATTGAAACTTTATTATCCAAAAAATGTATCTATTACAATGGTATGCCCTCCTTTATATAGAATGGAGGAGAGATGAGAGAATACAAATAAGAGATGTGGGACTAAAATTTACAGGTCTAAACGGACTATACAAAACAAACCGCACAAGCCGCGCGGTTAGATAGCAGGACTAACCGCACGGCTACCACCAGAGAGGAAGAGAGACCGCCAGAGTAGACCGCCAGACCGCCCGGCCTCCAAGCCGGCTGAGACAAACCGCCAGACCGCGCGGTCTTCAACCCGCCAGGACAAACCGCCAGACCGCCCGGTCACCAACTTCAACAGTTAGTAATTCTCTGCCAGATATATTTCTTCTCTTGCTTTGTTTTTCTGTTTGTTTCTATTTTGAGTCTCTTAGTGACCTCACCCAAATAGGGGGAGATTGTTGGATCCCTAGTTGATTTAGGCTAGGTTCACTAGCTTAGGATGTGACCCATCATGTTTAACCAGGGTCAAATTTGTGTCATAGAGTCTAGTTCATGTCCTTAGGTTCAACATCAGATGGACCAGCTATCAATAAGACCATCAGAGACTCCAAACTTAGAAGTTTTCAAGACCAAGTAATGTGAATTCGATGTTCGTCGAACTCAGCTCGACAAAAGATGTTCAACACTCGACGATCGTGAGACATTTCTTTGTGCTAATCTCAACGATCCTTGTTCTCTATTCGACGAAGACTGAGACACTTCAACAAGCCAAAGTCAGGATAACTCCAGAATTTTTCTAAGTCCAGCTTCAAGCTTTGGTCGACGAACTAGATTCTGAGCTCGACGAACTTGGACCTCACGTTCAAAACTTCTCAGGTCAACGAAGTCAACTTCTCAGGCCGATGAATGCAGTACTCTACTCGACAATTCCTGAGTTCAGAGGATGTGTGTCGACACTTAGGGCATGTGTCGACCCCAGCCTATGTCGAAACCAGAAGATTTCTGTCAACACCAGAAGATTTCTGTTGACACCAGAAGATTTCTGTCGACACTATAAGATTTCTGTTGACACCAGTAGATTTGTGTCGACACCAGAAGATTTGTGTCGACACCAAGATCAATCAGTCGACACCAACTCATGTCGACACAGAATATCAGTTATACATAATATTTTTGACTAAGTACACAATCATTCTTTGCTCGATGAATTTGGATCTCTGTTCGACGAATAAAGTTTGATAGTGATGATTATCTGTTCGACGAATTTGGATCTCAGCTCGACGAATGAAGGTTGTCAGTTCGACGAAGATTGAAGAAGAATTGACAAGATTTCCTTGAAGACTAATTGCTATTGTCTGGTCGACAAACTCATCAAACTCAGCTCAATGAACTCAAGCTCAGCTCGACGAACTCAAACTCAGCTTGACGAATTGTGTTCTTCGTTCGACGATTCTAGACCAGGTATTCTCCAGTTTCCCGTCCCTTTTCTTGGCAAAGATTCCTGAGTAATTAATGCCAGATCTTCTCGGAATGTTACCGTTAGAACGTGCATTAATCTTGGATTATTACATGCCATTTTTCCATGAGACAGTTAGGAAAATCATTGATTGCCGCTTCCTTCCCAGGCCTACTGCAATTACTACTCGACATTCAAATTTAGTATGTCCTCAGTCAGTAAAAAGTCAGAAAAGAAGTGATCAACCACAACTAGAACATAATCAGTACTACAGATAACAGACAAACAGTACACAAGAACAATCTCACAGAAAAATCAAAAGTTCTTTTCTGCAATTAGCCTTGGCCAGAGAACATCATCAAGAAGAAAAAGAACATACAATCACTATCAAGAGTCTTCTTCCTTCAACTCTACAGGATAACTTCAAAGGACAACAAATTTCTATCTGTCAAAGAAGTTCCTGAAGCAATCTCTGGTCCAAGCACTCAAGTTTGAAGACCTGTCACCCTTAAGCAGTGCTCCAGAATTCCTGATCCCTTCAAGAACTCAGGGGGAGCAAATCTGCTAACATCAATCCACAGTCTTCTCAGTTGTTATTGAGAAAGAGAAGAAACCATCACCTCTCATCCAACTCCTGTACAGGGTTTTAATTCCCTTCAAAATTATTCCTGGTTGCAAGTCTCCTTCCAAAATACTTGAGGTTTTGGTTTTTGAGCACCTGAACAAAAGCCCATTAGTGTCAGGCACCTGATCAAAAACCTGAGTGGATTCCTACCAGGGTGGTAGAAGATTGGATGTACCCAGGTTGGGGAACCACTATAAAATTTCTTGTGTCGTCTAGTTGCCCTCTTCTTTTGTTTTTGCTGTGCTCTGTGATTGTTTAGGTTGTTGTGATTATTGTTTTATTAACTGACCTGTTCACTTAGGAATACAACAAAAGTTGTAAAGAATTTTTTTTAAGAGAGTACAATACTCTATTCACCCCCTCTAGAGTATTTCAGATCCACCTTGCACTTTCATTTGCCTTTTTTAATTTTGTAAGAGCTACCTGTAGATCTGAGTGTAGGGAAATCATTTTCTCTGAGTTATAATCCTGCGTTATAAAGGCTGAGGTAGGGCATGGATTGCCTGACGTAGGAGAAGTGGGTATTTCTCTGAGTTGTAGGTCACGATTTGCCTGAGGAGTAGGAGTGTGGATACATTCTAAGGTAGAGTTCTTGGGAAGAACTTGAGGTATAGGATCTTGGTGATCTGTGTGGTAAGACTTGTAAAGTCTGAGTTGTAGGGGCAAGATGGGCTCTGAGTTGTAAGATCTAAGGATCTGAGTAAATGAAGAAGAAGGAGTTTGGACGAATCTAGTTCATTGCTAGATATGTGAAGGGGGAAAGTGGATGTACTCATAACTTGACGAACCACTATAAAACTATGTGTACTGTGCTGTGATTGCTGTGTTGTAATAGTTTTAAATTGCTATTAAGATTATCTTGTAATATCTGACTGAGAAAATTATCATAAAGAAAGTATATCTAAGATTTAAAAAAATAGCCAAGGTTTAAATTGGACCTATTCACCCCCTATCTAGGTCATTCTCAATCCTAAGACATACATTTACAATAACGTAGCTCAGGAGAAGACTCGGAGAAATTTCTCTGTGTCAAATTAACGTAAACTATTTCATTTCTGTAGGATCCAGTTTTGGATCTGAGTGTAGGACCTTTGTATCTGAGGTAGGATCCTTTGTGGATCTTAGCTGTAGGGATTTTGAGCTTAAGGTAGGGAAGATTTGCCTGAGTAGTAGGAGAGTCATACTCTCTGAGTGTAGGGCCTTTGGGTCTGAGTGTAGGATCCATATTTGGATCTGAGGTAGGGCATTGTTCCTGAGGTGTAATAGAGTAATTCTCTCTGAGGTATGGCTATCCTCCATAGCCTGAGTTGTAGGAATTGAGTTCAAGTTTGAGGTAGGTGATCAGTTTGATCACTGAGCTGTAAGCAGTTTGCTCTAACGTAGGGCTTTGTGCCTGATTTGTAAGTCTTGGAAGAGACTAAGAGATCCTATGGGATCTAAGGTGTAAGCTCTTTTGAGCTGAGTTTTTGAAGAAGTGCCTTGTCTAATTGGAAGTTAGCGACGTGGGAGGAGATTGGATGTACCCATAATCTAGAAAACCACTATAAATTATGTGTTCTTTGTTTTTGTGTCTTGAAAGCTTAAAAACTACTAACTCATAACACATTAAATAAAAGATAATAATAATAATAAACCAAAAACCTATTCACCCCCCCCCCCTCTAGGTTGTTATCTACCGTGAAATTAAAGACTTTCACCATTTGATAGACATTGAAGCCTTTGAGGCAGCATACGCAAGAAACAACCCGATCGCCTCGAGCCTGGCCACAGAAGCAAAGGTCTGGTCGAAGTCGATCCCTTCTTCTTGTCTATACCCTTGAACTACAAGCCTAGATTTATTCTTATTGATGACTCCATGTTCGTCCAGCTTGTTTTTCAAGATCTATTTAGTGTCGATCACATTATGTCCCTCGGGTCGGGGCACCAACTCCCAGACTTTACATCTTTCAAGCTAGTTGAGCTCCTCTTGCATTGCCATAATCCAAGAGGCATCCTTGTTTGCTTCTTAAACTTCTTTGGCTCGACCTGAGATAGAAAACTAAGATGCAATAACTCGTTAGCTGTACCTCTTCTGGTTCTAACTCCGTTGCCTGGCTCTCCAATGATTTGATCAGCTGGGTGATCTCTTAGGTGTCTGAACACTAGGTTTCTTTCTCCCCCTCCAGCAGGTTGTGCAACATCTGGTGCATCCTCTGTAGGTTGAAGTAATTTATCCTCTAGAAGTTCTTCATTCACCAAGCCTGGATTGACGACCTTGACTGAGCTTGGAATATCTTCTTTGACCGCTTCATCCAAGCATAATTCCTTGAACCAGGTACCTGCATCTGCACTAATAACACTAGACGAGCGACTTTGGAGCAGATTTGTCTCATCAAATACAACATTAATATACCCTTCTACCACCAGGGTTTTCTTATTAAAAATCCTATACACCTTACTATGACTACTATAACCTACGAAAATACCTTCAAAACATTTTTCACTAAACTTTATGCGGTAATACTTCCCATTATAAAGTACAAAGCATTTACTTCTAAAGATTCTAAAGTAGGAAACAGTCGGTTTTCGGCCCTTCAGTAGTTCATAGGGAGTCATACGGTGGTTCTTGTTGATTAGAGCTCTGTTTTGCATGTGGCAAGCTGTGTTGACTGCTTTAGCCCAGAAGTACTATGTAAGTGAAGCATCATTCAAAATAGTTGTACATGCTTCAATTAGGGTTCTATTCCTTCTCTTAGCAACTCTATTTTGCTATGGAGTATGCAGGGAGGAAAACTCATGAAAGATACCTTGGCTTTCACAGAACTTTGTCATGGCACCAGACTCAAATTCTGTTTCGTGGTCACTTCTGATTTTAACCACTGAGCAGTTCAATTCGTTCTGAATTTTCCATGTGAAATTAGTGAAAGAATCAAAGGTATCTTACTTGTGTTTCAGAAAGAACACCCATGTTAAATGAGAGTAGTCATCCATAATTACCAGCATATATACTTTACCTCCTAAACTGTTAATTATCATATGACCAAATAAGTCCATGTGCAGTTAGTACAGACTCCTCGAAGAATCTTTTTCAGCAATACCCTTGAAGGTATCCCTTCTCTGCTTACCCATTTGGCATGCGTGACACAGACTCACTTTAAGGCACTTAATGCTAGGGGCATCACACACTAAGTTGTGAGAAAATAACATATTTACGGTTTTGAAATTAATATGTGTTAATCTCTTATGGCATTGGTCACAAAGAGACGAACTACTTTTAGCCAAAAAACACACTGGTGTAGAATTGTCGAAACAAAGAAAATTTAAAAAAAATATATTTCTACTCCGAGTACCTGTTAAGATCATCTCCAAATTAGCAGATGACTTTATCAGACACTTGTCCTTGTACAGCTCAATGATATATCCTTTGTCAGATATTGAATTATGCTTATCAAATTATGTTGTAATCCTTCAACATAAGCCACGTCTTTGAAAGAAACTATGCCGATGGAAATCATATTGTAGCCTTTCATGATTCCCCTGTCTGACATTCCAAAGATGACCTTTGAACCATCTTTAACTAGGGTAAATTCTTGCAGTACGCTTCTTGTACCGGTCATATACCAAGAGCATCCGCTGTCCAAATACCAGATTGGATTTTTGTTGGCCTTTGGACATACCTGCAATCATAAATCATTTTACCGCAGAAACCCAAACATATTTGGATCCTTGGTTCCTTGTCAGCTTACCACCACTAGAAACATTAACTTTACAATTGGTCAGTCTCACACTATTAACTCGTGGAGTTTCAAAATTTATCGGGTTGAACCAGCAATCTACGCCAAAATGGACAATTTTGCCGCAACACCAACAGTCAAACCTGTTGTACCTTCCCTTGTACTCATGCTTTACCTTTTTAATATGAGGCCAAGCAGGGGCCACATACTTGGAGGTGGAAGACTCCTGATTGCAACAGACATAGGGCTTCTCCATCTCCTTTGCCTTGGGTACCACAGTTTTGGCTTTCGGTGCTTTCTTATAATTATGTCCATGAACATAAGGACCATGGTCTTTAAAAACAATCTCTTCATAAGGTGAATTGAAAACACTGGCACCAAAGTCTCTAGGACAGGTCCATCCTTGATAGATCTTCTTAGGATCTACATAGGTAGGCCTGGAAAAGTGCCCATAGGACGTCTCAGAGTCATATTAGTTTGTGGGGAAAATAAACTTCTTAAAAGAGGGTTGAATCTGAAGTGCCTTCCCTTTACCTTTGGTGGCAGCTCTTTTAGTAGCCATACCTTTTTCAACTATGGGGCCAAGACCACTACCCTTCTTTGGAGCAGAAAACTCATTGATGAGAGGAAGAATGGTCTTTGGCTTCGAGTAGCTTTCAACAAGCTTCCTTTCCCCCACGAGCTTTTCTTTTAGCTCATCTAGGTATTTATCCTTCTATCTCAATGTCTCAGCCGAGCTTTTCAATTACTATTTCAAGGAGTGGACTACATCTCTGAGAGGAAGTAATTTTGCAAGTTTCTCCTCCAGACTTGTTTCCACTGCCTTGAGGGTGGCAATCTCATTTGCTTTCTTTTTGAATACCTTGCGACATTTGTCAAAAGATTTCAAAAGGTTCTCATGCTGAGCCATCAAGTCAGAATCGTCTTCCTCGGAAGAATAGCCTTTATGACCATTTGTTGACGTTTTTGACTCACAGAGTATCATGTGCAAGTTTACCTTCTCGTGATACTCGGAGTCGCCAACTTCTTTATCTGATCGAGTGATAAGCCCGAAGTAAGCTTCCTCATTCTCTGAACTAGACTCACTCGAGTCATTGTCGCTTAGAGTCTTGGACTTCTTGGCGACGAAGCTCTTTTCTTCTTTCCTCTTGCCTTTGAAGGATCTCTTTTCATCCTTCTTGGAACCTTCCTTCTTCTTTTATGGACACTCTGCATTCATGTTTCCTATCTTATTACAGCAATAACACACAACATTGGAGGAAAAATGTTTGTTCTGTTTAGATCTGTACCTGTCCTCTTGATTGTAGCTTTTCTTGGAGCGATCACCATCACGATGTTATCTTCTGAAGTCAGAGGAGGATGACTGATTCTTCATATGTCTCCTCTAGCTGAGCAGTTTCTTGAACTGGTTAGAGATTAGTGAATATTTCCCATCATATAGCTCAAAGCATGACGTGCTTGGCTCAGAGTATTATGGAGTGTCTGAAGCTCGTGTCCTTACTGATGACATGACTTTAGACTTTCTCAAACCTTCCTCATTCAGAGAAACTAACTTCTCTCTACTTGAAGTCCTGCTGCTCTACTCCTCCTTCTTCCCGGTGTTCATTTGAAGCTCGTAGGAGAGAAGATTTCCAAAGAGGTCCTGAGGGTCAATCTCAAGCAGCTTCCCAAACTCCCTAATGGAAACCACTTTAGTGTCCCAATCCTTTGTCATGGATTTAAGGAATTTGTCGTTCAATTCACCATTAGTGAAGGTGCGGCCGTAGTTTCTAAGAACGTTGAAAATCTTGAAGAATTTCTCGAAGCTATCTGGAATGGTGTTAGTTGATCACTGCTTGAATGCTTCATACTCTTGATTTAGAAATGAACTGCGATCATCTCTAACTTCTTCTATTTCTTCCATCAGAACTACAATGCAGTCCCACATCTCCTTGGAAGATTTACAATGGAATAGGTTTTGAAGCATTGAGTCATCCACTGTACTTGCGATGATATTCTTCTCCTTCTTATCCAGGGAGACTAAGGCAATTTCATCTTTAGTGAGGTCAATCATTTTCTTTGGAATCATGATGGCAGGGTTCAGGGGTGAGGCTTGTATTGGTATATGCGGTCCTTCTTCGACAATTTGAAAAATTCTCGGATCTACTGCTTCCATAAAAAATCATACTTGTTCATTCCACATGAGAAAATTCTCTTTGGTACACACTGGTAACTTCATAGAAGACATGTCCTAACATTTATCCATAGCCACGAAGCAGAATCTCTTGACACTAAATGAGAGATCTTATTCAAGGTGTTAACCTTATACCTAACAATACCCCTCTGATACCAATTGAAAGTATCTAGAGTCTACCTAAATCACCTAGAGGGGGGTGAATAGGTAATGCATGAGTCTTTTCGCGAAATTAAAAATTACTTAAAAATTACGCCAGCACACAACACAGAGATCTATATTGGTTCACCATGTTGGGTACGTCCACTGTCCCGCCCCGCCTATCTATCATGAAGGGCTAGATTCGACTACTTTACCTTTCTCAGATTTCAACAATCTTACACCTCGGAGCCGCAACTTCTATAACTTAGAGACAACGCTCTTACCACTCAGAGAACCTCTCCTACATCTCGATCCACAAACGGATCTACGACTCGATCCATAAATGGATCTACCACTCGGTCCACAAATTGATCTACAACTCAGAGAAAAATCTCCTACAAATGCAAAAGAAAATTATACAAGTGTTATACAAATTTACTTTGACAAGATCTGAAGACCTCTATCTGTTGTTCTTCGTTTAGGTCAAACTTGAATCACTTGGAGAACACGGTAGAATCAGAAATCTTGAAGAGTTGAAACTTGTATCTTGAATCGACTAGATCTAGGAGAGTAGAAGCCTTCAAAATGCCAAGATCCAGTCGTATCAAAAGAAGATCAAATCGAGTACTGCAAGCATCGACGGAAAGAGGTTCGCGAAACTTATGGGGGCCAACGAGTTCGTTTTCGAAAACTTGGGTGATTTTGAATTTTGAATGATTTGCTCGATTAAGGTTGATGAAAAATCCACCCTAAGTTTTTATAGGCAACTTCAACGCAATGACTATGAAGGAAATTCCAAATTGGGACCTTGAGAAATTTACTGTGCATGGCCGTCGTCCAACACGAGCCTGAAATTTGAAAACAGGTCGGAAAATTTTCCTAAGTCATATTCGTCGAGCATCTTCGAGTATAACTAGTATACTCGCCGAATAGTCATAGATATAGGAAGAATTTGACTGAGAGAAATCTAGCTCAAACCAGCTAGCCACTCAAAGCCAAGGCTAAAGATATACTTGACGAATTCATCGAGTATCAGCTAGTATACTCGACGAATTCAACAAGTATAGGCTATCAGACTCGATGTACTCGACTCACTCGATGCCATTGATGCACTCGACACCATCAACGCACTTGAAGACTAATCCCAGTCATATTCGATGAATTTGACTTAGAAAAACCAGAGAAGTAAGGTCGTCTTGACTAGACGAATTCGGCGTGAATCGTCATGTATATTCGATGAATTCGGCGAGTAGCGTTAAATACATTCGACGAATTCGATTAGTATACTTGATGATACCCGACGAATTTTACTTACCTATTTTTCCAACTTTTTAGATATTCTACCACAAGTACATATGATGAATTCGACGGGTGCTAGTAAGTATATACGACAAATTTGACGAGTATCAATGAGCATACTCGACGAATTCGATGAATATCCCTTACAATACTCGACGAATTTTACTTGGATAAAATTTTTGTTTTCCTGAATTCAACTTCTTCTTCCTTGATATTTCTCATGCACTTGGTATAGAAGTACGCCACAATAGAGAGATTACACGTGAGTCAACACATTGGCTTACACAATGAAGGATTTCATTGTATAGTCCTGTGTTTAATGACCCACTGTAGTCTGACATTTGTGTGTACTTAGCAATGTTGACCTACAAGTACATAACTAAAAATTCAATATCAAATACAATCACAATTCATCTTAGCTTAACTGTACCCTTTTTGAAAACCGGGTTATTGTGGATACAATACCCAACACCTAACTTCAATCCAACTAGGCTAGGCCCAATTATGATGGCCCACTAGGTACAACAAGTGGAAATTACCTCAAGAGCCACTCAAATTCTAGAGGTGGTGACTAGGAGAGAGAAAGTGGAGATTTCATTTAAAGGAGGAGAGAGAAAGAGGGGGGAATAATGGAGAAGGCAAAGAGGCTCCCCTATTCCCCTTCTCTAAGCCTCCATTCATCTCCACTAACCTTTGGTAGGAGTTTGCCATCAATTTCAGCCAGCCCAGCATAGTAGGGGGCACCAATCCACCATGGCCGAACACCTCCTTCATGGCCATTAATGGCTATTCAAGGAATTCCTCTCCCACTCCCCAAAACAATGCCTCTTCAAAATCTTATAAGCAATCAAAATGAATGGTTGCATCACTAGTTTAGGTGGGATATTGAGAATTAGGCATGGAAAAGATTTGAGATCGTCGGTCATGGCACATCACCACCACACACGTCGCCAAGCCCTCCTGTAGGTCTAGTCCTCTTCCTTCTCCTCTGTGCTAGATCTATAGATGATTAGGTAGAGAAATCAGGCTCAACCGAGCCCAATTAGTGAGGAGAAAATGCAAGTTTTCCGTGAAAAATTATCCCCTCGGGTTCGACGGAAACGACCCCTCCGACAGCTATGTCGCCGCCAGGCGATAACCACCACCTCGACGGAGGTGGTGGTGGTGGTGGTCGCCGACCAGGGAGGTGGCCGGGTAGCTGGGATTTGGAGATAGAAAAGCTCCAGGTAGCTTTGATCTCAGCCCTTGGCTCAACAGGGATGATGACCCGTGGCCGTTGGATCGAGCTCGATCTGATAACCGCAGGCCAAATATTTTTGTATATATTATTTCATTATGTCACATTTTAACAGTCACATTCTTTTATTTCTTAAAAATAGCTAGAGAAATTTTCTGTAAATGTGTCCAACATAGAAAACATAGCCCCTGATGTCTAGTTTAATACAAAATTTGAATCAACACATTTGGACCACTGGATTTACCTCAGCACACTTTTTATAGCAAGGTATCCAAAGGCTAACCGGAATTTAAATTGAGTGCCTCCAGTGGCCCACTCAGTCAAATGGCCTGAAAATTGAACCACAGACTTGTATGGCCATGAACATCAATCTATCCAAAATCAGAATTTTTGGAGATGACTTTCCTATAGTTTTTGTAAAAATTTAATAATCCATACATGTGATTAAATTAGGGTCTATGGGCCTCAAATCTCTCCAAACTCTGGTGGATGACCAGAGGGGTCATTTTATGACTATGAAAAAAATATTAGCCCATTTGGAGTTAATTTAATCGGGTAAATTGGTGAGCAAAGTTGGTCAACTAAAGGAAATAGGCTTAGTTCTTCAATAGTGCACATATATTGTTGAGTGGTCAACCCCTCAACCAGACAAGGTAAAACCTTGGCCACTGACATATTATCACTTGAAACACCCCTTGACATAGTCTTAGAAGTATTCTGCCTTTTAGGGTTAGTGAAGGTTATCAGGTCATATCTTCAAGTCTTGGCTCAAGACTTTCTAGGTAGTTTCATAGGGTGTAGAAGCACCATGGACAATTTAATTAGAATTTTTATGAGTATTTCTTCCCCTTAAATCTCTTATTAGTTAAAATATGTATATTCCTACCAAGTATAGATACATGCCATAACAGTATTGAATGACCTTGAAACTTAGGTAAATGGCCTAAATTGATGTTATTTATGTTAGCAAATTTTATTGTAATTTTGGGATGATGAATTTTAGCATCTTCTTTATAATTCTAGAAATTAAGATTAGGGAAATAATTTGTTTCAGGACAAATTAAGTACTGGAAAATTATGAACCTTGGCCAGTAAACCTTTTAGACCACAATAGTGTCTTGTTAGTTTTATTGTAATTTTTGAAAGTAATTAAGTAGAGTTTCCTTCACAAAGTGCCTTAGGTGATGTTTTACACCTAGATTTATTTATGTGGCAAGAAAAAATTAGATGATGATGCAATTTGGGAAGTGACAATTTCTGATCATTAGTGACCTATGGTAATTTTATTATAATTTTTGGATGATAAAATCTTGTAGTCCCTTTGTTAATTATCATTTTAATCAAAAAGTTTATATTTTGGTTTATCATAGAAATCATTTCTGAAAAATTAGTAAACCCATACCTTGTTGTTATTTAGTCAATAAGATGCTGTGGAAATTATGGTGTGATCATTGCATGTCAAAAACTTTTACTTCATGTTCAAAGTCTTAGGATTCATGATTTAGGGAAAATTATTTAAAGGCTGATTTAATTAGGAAAATACCAAATTTTGTATTTGGGCTCAACATGTCATGGTAGACCCCTAGAAATAATCCTAAGGTTGTTTACAAAGTAAATTGGGTTATTCACTTTCACACACTTAAGCTAGTTCATTTGGTCTGCATACAACAAAATGAAGTATTTAGGGTAAAATTGTAGGCCTCACATAGGTGGAAATATAGTAGGTGTAACTAGTAGGGTAGAGTCTTGATAAGATCACCCTTAGGGCCAAATGTTAGGTAGTCAGGGTGTCAAAGAGATAGAGTTGTGCTAGGGGCCGACGAAGTATCGTCTTCGCCCTGAGGATGGTAATCCACTTAAAGTTAGCTAAAGAGTAATATGGGTTAGGGTTGGTAAAAAGTAGTTACCAATAAAATTAAGTGCCTTGATAAAGGGATCTTTGGGCTTCAACCCATCATAATTTCTAGTGCCCTCGAGAGCCCTTCACTGAGCATGCCCTGGGCAGTCCAAGGTTAACTCTAAACTGTAAGAATAAGAGACTAAAAGAGTAACCAATAATAAACCACCATCACTTGAACTCACCTCATCATTTTGGGAGAATAGTTGGTTTAGATTCACGATCGGAGGACTCGATGTTTGGTAGAATTGATGGCTTTGATTGGTGAGCCGATGGCTCAGAAGCTCCTTATAGTATGTGTGCATGTGCATTAAGTGGTGGGTCCTCGTTATTGGATGATCGTTAACACCGATATTGATACGTTGACTCGGCAAGTGTAAGTATTCACTTAGCCCATAAAAGACTGCTGGATTGGTCAGCACTAGTACAAGAGACTCCGTAGCACCTAATTATGGGTGTACCGAGTTGTACGCAAGGTCTAGGTTGGATAGTGTGAATACCGACCTAGTAGTGGGGAGGCCCAACCAACTGCCTCCGTTTTCCACAATGAGAGGTAGCTGAGAGTTTAGCTAAATCCAAACAGGGGAACTAAAGGTCTGTGCACATAGAGTCGGATGGGTGTGTTGCACTTGTGTGAAACATATTATTTAGCATGCATAGCATTTCATGTCATACATAACTTGCATAAAATCTCTACCCTTAATGTATAAATTATTATGGGATCTTTTATATGTTCGGCCTTGCAAAATGACCCCTTAACTTATAAGTCTGTATGGGCATTCTTTTGATCTAAGATTACTTTCTTTATGATGATAGTTAGCATTCTACCTTTACTTTAATCTACCATTTTCATTATGCTGCTACTTTTACTACTCGTTAATTTATATACCTATCAATACCATGACAATTACTTTTAGCATATGATAGATAGGGCCACTATCAAATGCTCTAATTTACTCTCCACCTTTTGTACTTCCCTTTCCTCCTCTCCCACATGGTACCTAGGTGTCGCAGGGGAGGGGAGGGGGATCAAGACATAGTTTAATCTAACAGTCTAATGGGCATAACACCAGGGACTCCAACACCTGGGGAACCAGCACATCCAGGGGGTGGTGAACCAGCCTAGTCCAGGTGTGACGCAGTACCAGTAGTCATGGGATCAGTGAGTGGTAAGTTGCTTTACTTCTGTGAGCGTTATGTAGTGAGGATTATATATACTGGGCAGGAGCATCTTTTATCTTTCCTTTCAGACTTGTTATTTCATGTTGATCAGCTTTTGAATTTATGTGGACTTATATATATTGCATGTGATGGTAGATTGGTTTATCTCTATGTATACCGCTTCTTTTCTTCTGTGTATATACTCGAGTATTTGCTAGCAAAATCAACGATTTTTGGCGTTGACCTCCTCGGGAGTTAGTATCACCACAAAGCGATGTTTCTGGGCATAAGACCCAGTGCAAAAAATGGGGTCTTACAAATGGTATCAGAGGAAAACCTCGACCTGAAGAAAAGAAATCCACAAACCCTGGGACACCTCTGCTTGAGTTTAGTTTGGGGACAAACTTAGAAGCGGAGGCTATGGTGTGCTCATAAAGGGAATCACAAGCAATAGTCCACTCTTAACTAGATTTTAGTCGACCACCTTATTAGAAAACACTTCCTTTGTGAACTTATAACGAACCCTGACCATTGAATAGGGAATGCCTCCTGTTCAGAATGCTGTTCCACCCCCGCTAGTTCCCACTCTGTTCCAGCAATTGGAGATGGGACAAACACTGACTGCTATCTTGGAGGCTTTTAACGCACAACAGGCTCCAGCTTCTCAACCAAATCCTGGGGAAAATTGGCTGAGAACCTTCTGAGGCCTCTCCCCTCCATCATATCTAGGGATGGAGTCAGCCGTATGGACATTGGAATGGCTGGACATCATCCACGAGATGTTGGTTGGGATACAATGCCCGACTTATATGGCTGTATCCTTAGCTGTTTCATGTTTGGAGTCCCGCGCTAAGAGGTGGTGGAAGTCCCTTTTGGACACCACCTATACAGGATTTGGGGGCGCAGACATCACTAGGGATGAGTTCAATATAGTGTTCTTGGAGAATTTTGTGCCACAATCTGCGAGAAATGAGCTATAGAATAGATTCCTTCAGTTTAGGCTATGTAGCTGGTCATTTTTGGAGTACTACTGAGAGTTTACTCACCTAGCTCACTTTGCGGATTCATACCAGCTGGATGATGTTGGCTACATGAAGAGGTTCTACAAGGGACTTCAGGATGACTTGAGACATGCACTCATTTTTATTTTTGACGGAAGCCTAGCTCGGTTCCTGGAGATGGCAAAGAAGTTGGAGGCGGACAAGTTTATGGTTCCGGGCAGGGGAAAAAGAACGGTAGACAACACGATTATTTATGGCAGGAGGGAACAACAGATGGATCAGAGAAATGGGGATCAACCCTGCCTGAAGAATAGACAGGAGCAGAGGGATCCGAAAGTATTGACCCCTCTGCCATTACAGATGTGGGAGATGCCAAGGCTAGAGGATGGGGCACCTCCCCCGCTAGTGTGCTACCACTGCCACCAGCCTGAACACATTCAGATTAACTGCCCTAGAAGATAGTCACTACTACCAACACCTTGGGCAGCTTCACCTGCTCAGCAGCTCATGGGTCGGGGACATTGTTGAGGACGTGGTTTCTAAGTAGGTGACCATAGGACGAATAAAGATCATATGTATGCTATGAATCTTTCTCAACCCTGGGACCCGGATAGGGTTATAGTAGGTAATCTAGAAATTTAATTTCCTATCCTTCTTTTCCCCTAAATAATAGAACTAGTATTAAACTGGTAGAACTATGGAAGAAAACTATACAACTAGCCACCTAAGATTGTTTAACAAATTCAGGATTAGTAACGGTATGTGGTAAGCCATCCCATACCTTATTCGATATGGGTGCATCTCACAACTTCGTCGTGAAGGATTTTGTCAAGGACTTGGAATAGGTCCAACATTTTACGGGAGTCACCAGGAGGGTGCGTCTTCCCAATGGGACGAAGATCCGATCTACTGCAGAATGCCTTCTAGAGGTTCCATCGACAGCCTAACATTCAAGGCTCCGGCGACGATCTTGAAGATGCTGGACTTTGATCTTATTTTGGGAATGATATAGCTCTCCTAGAACCATGCACAGATTAAGAAAGGTCGTGCTGAGATACGACGACACCTACATGACCTTCGAAGGTACTATCCCGGTCTCCTGATGTCTGCTTTCTTCTATCCATGCTGTAAAGGCCCACATATAGGGGGGGGGGGTTATCAGGTTTGGTTCGAGATGATCAAGGAAGAGACTTCAATCTCCAACATTACAGTGCTATAGGATTTCGTTGATGTCTTCCCAGAGAAGCTGTCAGGACTACCACTGCACCGTGAGAAGGACTTTCAGATCCAGCTAGTGCGGGGAGCTAAGCCAGTATCTTGGGCTTCATATCGGATGGCCCCAAAGGAGCTAGTGGAATTTTAGAGCCAACTGCAGGAGTTGGTTGAAGTTGGGTTTGTCAGACCAAGCTCCTCTACATCGGGAGCCCTAGTATTTTTGTAAAGAAGAAGGATGAGAGTCTCAGACTATGTATAGACTACAGAGGAATGAACAGGCTGACAGTACGAAACTTGTACCCATTACCGAGAATAGATGAGCTTTTTAACCAGCTAGAGGGAGCCCACTGGTTCTCGAAGCTAGATTTAAGGTTGGGATATTATCAGCTCCGGATCCAGGATGAGGACATTCCAAAGACCGCATTCAGTAGCCAGTATTGTCTTTATGAGTTCACGGTAATGCCATTTGGCCTCACGAATGAACCTTATGCATTTATAGTTTGATGACCAAGTATTTAAGGCCTACCTCGATCTCTTCATCATCGTGTTTATAGACGACATCCTTATATACTCGTTGATATAGGAGGATCATGGACAATAGGCATTGACTCTGGAGAAACTCCGGGAGCACAGTATATATGCAAAGTTCAGTAAATGCCAGTTCTGGTTGAAGGAGGTGACCTTTCTAGGTCACATAATTAATGGAGTAGGGTTAGTAGTAGACCTGGCAAAGAACCAAGCAGTGCGAGATTGGCCGCCACTGAAAACGACATCCAACATACGAAGTTTCCTAGGACTCGCCTGATACTACCAGAAGTTCGTAGAGGGATTTTCACGGATTTACCTCCCACTTACAACCCTGACGAAGATGGATATGCCATTTGTATCGATTCCGCATTGCGAGTCCGCCTTACAGGAGCTGAAGGGTTGGCTTACCTAGGCTCCTATCCTTGCCCTTCCCTCTAGAAAGGAAGGATTCCAAGTCTACACCGACGCATCCTATCAGGGAATGGCTGTCGTCCTGGTGCAGCACAGACACATGATAGCCTATGCTTCCCGCTAGCTGAAGAAGCATGAACAAAACTACCCAGTACACGATCTGGAGATGGGGGCGGTAATTTTTGCATTGAAGATCTGGCGGCATTACCTCTATGGAGTTCATTGCAATATCTTCTCTGACCACAAAAATCTCATGTATGTGGACACACCGAAGGAGTTAAACATGCGATAGAGTTGATGGGTGGAGTTTCTTTCCAATTATCGGTACACGATGCACTACCAACTTGGGAAGTCTAATGTAGTAGAATATGCTCTTAGCAGGAGAGCTACCACAGTAGGATCAGAACCCCAGATGATGGCCATGGAGATGGTTCGGATGTTGGATGATATGTAGATAACCTTGGTGTCCAAGGCAAATCCTAAATGATATGAGGATTACTTAGCATCGATCAGCATTACTACTGATATATAGGATCACATCAGAGACAGGAAGAGGAAGGACTCTAAACAAAAGCTAATATTCAAGGATTTGGGGGATGGCACAGTTGGAGATTACACGTTGATGGATGGCCTAGAGTGCTTCAGAGGCAGAGTATATATACCAGTAGGAGGTCAGATACAAGAAGATATTTTGACTAAAGCACACACTAGTCGGTACTCCGTGCATCCCGGGATCACAAAAATGACGTCTGATCTGAAGAGGACCATGTACTGGCCAGGTATGAAGAAGGAGATCACATACTTCATGACGCTTTGTGATACTTTTCAATTCGTGAAGGCTGAATGTAAAAGCCCGGCGGGATTGCTGCAGTAACTACCGTTGCCGGAGTGCAAGTTCGATGGCATTGCTATGGACTTTGTACATGGACTCCCTCATTCCCATGCAAGAAATGATTAGATCTGGGTGATTGTTGACAGACTGACGAAGGTTGCCCGATTTATTCTAGTCAGGAAGGATGCTCTGGTCGTAGTTCTAGTATGGAGATTTATGGAGCAGTTCGTCTGATATCATGGTGGACTAAGGATGATCGTATCATATCAGGATGGACGGTTTATGTTTAAGGAGTGGAGAGCAGTTCAAGCTTACTTGGGCTCTTGATTGACCTTTAACACTGCATTCCACCACCAGACGGATGGGCAAATAGAGTATACAAATCAGACGTTTGAGGATCCTGTATGCCTATGTATATTGGATCGCGAGGAATAGTGGGAAAGACTGTTGCCGCTTATAGAGTTTTCTTATAACAATAGTTATCAGTCTAGTATAGGCATGGCTCCCTATGATGCACTATATGGACGGAGATGTTGGACTCCATTATTTTGGATCTAGGATGAGGATCCGAAGGTAATTGTCTCGGAGTTTGTGGAGGACACAGATGCTCAGATACGACTGATTCGAGACTGGATGCTGGAGTCCCAAAGTAGACATGTCAAATACTACAATGTGCGACATCTTTAGGTGGAGTTTCAGGTTGTTGACCTAGTATTCTTGAAGATACGTCTGATGCATGGAGTCTCGCGGGTGCGCAGACAAAAGAAGTTCAGTCCAAGATATATCGGGCCCTATAGGATTCTGGAGAGAATCGGCCCCTTGGCCTATAGACTTGAGCTCTCGCCCGAGTTGGTAGGATTGCATGACGTCTTCCACATATCTTCTCTTAGGAAGGCTCTCCTACGGCCAAAGCAGTATATTTCTACTACGGCTGGCCCGATAGCATCTGAACGATCAGTCTGCTTGAAGCCAGTTAGGATAGACGATACAGAAGTACGAGTCCTGCGACGAAAGAAGATTCCGCTGGTCAAGGTCCTGTGGTCAAATCACGGACAGGAGGAGCGCACCTAGGCGCCTCTGGACCATATGCAACAGAAGTACCTGGAACTCTTCACGACAGGTATAACCTTAATTACAAGAGAATTTCATACCCTTTAATTCTTGTGCAAACCCCGTAGGCCTAATCTTAATTTTGGGGACAAAATTTTTTTAATGTATTGGGATTTGTAACATCCCACAAACAACCAAACCCCAAGGGATTTTTTGTCAAGACTAGGTCACGACAAAGCTCTAAGAATACCAAAAGGACCATTGGTGCCTAGTTAAATAGGTGAAAGCACCTTGGTATGAAAATAGTAATTTCTGGACACCTAAGCTAGGGTTTGACCTTTCTCCCCCAACATGACTACTTGACCCCACCATACCACTCTCAATCATATAGGGACCCCTTTAGAGCCCATACAACCCATTTGGGGTCAAACTAAGGGGTCAAGTTAACCAGGGTCAACCCTAACCCTAGTTAGGTCAAATTGCCCTAACTTGACCTAAGATGATTACTCTAAGACACAAATAGGCTTGGGAGCTGGCAAGGGACTCAAGACACTCAGTTGACCAGTCAACACACTCATTTGACCAAGTCAACAACCCAAAGTCAACCTGGTCAAACCAAGCTCAAAAGGGGAGGAAAAGCTAAGCCTAACTTCAATACAATTGGGCTAGGCCCAATTGTGATGGTCCACTAGCTACAACAAGTGGAAATTACCTAAAGAGACACTCAAATTCTGGAGGTGGTGACTTGGAGAGAGAAAGTGGAGATTTTATTTAAGGGAGGAGAGAGAAAGAGGGGAAATAATGGAGAATGCAATGAGGCTCCCCCATTCCCCTTCCCTAAGCCTCCATTCATCTCCCCTGACCATTGGGAGGAGTTTGCCATCAATATTAGCCAGCCCAGCACAGGAGGGGGCACCAATCCACCATGGACAAACACCTCCTTTATGGCCATTAATGGCCACTTAAGGAATTCCTCTCCCACTCCCCGAAACAACCACTCCATCAGCTTTACAAGCTTCCAAGCAATCAAAATGAATGGTTGCATCACTGGTTTAGGTGGAGGATTGAGAATCCGACAAGGAAAAGATTTGAGATCGTCGGCCATGGAACATCACCACCACACACGCCGCCAAACCTGCCTGCAGGTCTAGTCCTCTTACTTCTCCTCTATGTTAGATCTGTAGATCATTAGGTGGACAAATCAGGCTCAATCGAGCCCGATCAGTGACGAGAAAACACGAGTTTTCCTTGAAATATCAACCCCTTGGGTTCGCCGGAAATGGCCCCTCTAGCGGTTGTGTTGTCGCCAGGCAATAGCCACCACCTCGACAGAGGTGGTGGTGGTGGTGGCCAGCTAGGGAGGTGGCCAGGTGGCCGTGAATTGGAGACAGAAAATCTCCGGGTAGCTTTGATCTCAGCCCTTGGCTCATCAGGGACGATGACCCGTGGCCGTTGGATCGAGTTTGATCTAATAAGCGCATGCCAAATATTTTTGTATATATTATTTTATTATGTCACATTTTAATAGTCGCCTTGTTTTATTTATTAAAAGTATCTAAAGACATTTTCTATAAATGTGTGCAACATATAAAAACTGTCCCCTGGTGTTTAGTTTAATAGAAAATTTGAATCAACCCATTTGGACCACTGGATTTCCCTCAGAACACTTTTTGGTGCAAGGTGTCCAAAGGTTAACCAGAAATTAAATTAAGTGCCCCCAGTGGCCCACTCAGTTAAATGCCCTGAAGATTGGACAATAGACTGGTCTGGCCATGACCCTCAACATATATAAAAATCAGAATTCTTGTAGATGATTTTCCTATTGTGTTTGTTAAAATTTAATAATCCATACATGTGTTTAAATTAGGGTCTATGGGCCTAAAATTTCCTCCAAACTCTAGTGGATTACCATAGGGTCATTATATGACTATGAAAAAAAATATCTGCCCATTTGGAGTTGATTTTATAGGGTAACTTGGTGAGCAAAGTTGGTCACCTAAAGGAAATAATCCTAGTTCTTCAATAGTGCACATGGTATTATTGAGTGGTCAACCCCTCAACAAGAAAAGGTGAAACCTTGGCCAATGACATATTATCACTTTAAACACACCTTGAAGTAGTCTTAGAAGTATTTAGGGTTGGAATACCATGAATGTCACAACCCGCATTTTCACCGCAAAAAAGCTTATCAGAGTAAGGGAAAATGCGCGTCATGATGCCACGTCAGCAGGGGATAACTGCGGACGCTCAGGCAGACTCCAAACTAATCATGAAGAAAGGTTGTTTTTAAGTTATTTTAAGGAAAATTAGTTAAGTGTATCCTAGCATAAACCAGTTAAGTGTATCACTCGGCTTAGTGGCTCATCTAGTCCACGAATCAAAATATATTATACGCTGCGGAAAAATACTTGATTAGATTAACTCAAACATCCTACATGAGTAAAAGCGTCCCTAAGGGACAGCTCATGCTATGTAAGAATCTAAATTTATTATAGTAGGAAAGATAGCTTTTACGGTCGCTAAAAATAACAAGTTAGAGTTCCAAATTATGCAATGCATGAAGTAATAGTAGTAGATTTTATAGTTGAAAATACCTAACATGCATTCCTAGCATAAATCCTCCTAGAGAACAAGTAATCCACATCCACATTTAAAGAAACGAGCAGCTAGCAAGTATCAAACAACTAACAATTCAGTGGGCGCCAACAAGCTGATACGAACCCATGAACAAAAGTTTGTCTGAACTAGTAAAACTAAACAAACATCAAACTACCTCGCTATGACGAGGCAACAACCACGGCCAACACTGCCGCCAGAAAGCTCCAAAATCAGTACTGCTAACTGCTACTGCTCTGAACCTGAGGCATTCCAATCATAGAACACCTCAGCAAGAAGGTACAAAAGATGGCAGGAAAAGTAATAAGCCAAAATAAACAAAGGTCAACAGGGGTACCAACCCAAGAACAGAAGCACTGAAGTAAAGTACAAAAGAAAATAGGGCATCAACAGGAAAAGAACTCCTACGTGATTTGTCATGTTCCACAAGGGTACACCAGACGCACGAGGCTATAAGGTGAATACATGAATATTTCACCAGAAAGAAAATACAAAACCTTTGTTAGGCACCTGTGGTCGACTCTACCCAAAAATACGGGCGAGGTGGTCACTCTTGTACCCACCACCCAAAAACAAAATAGATATATAATCCGTCTAACTACGAGAGATTCTCATACTCTCCACCAAAAACCGCAGACATCCAAAATCTAGGTAGACTTCCACAGGGCACTAATGAAGGTAACAAACACTACGGAGGTGGAATCGTCCACTAACTCCTGCATTCAAGAAACCCAAAGAAACCATAACACAAATATCTCGAGATTTGGCTCGACAGATTCTACTTGACATTACCGAACTCAAGACGCGGTTGATCAACCTCTAGGAGCAATTTACAGTCCTAGCTAAATTCTTACACGCTAAATAACGAAAGCTAAAACATGCATAACCATCATTAAGACACACCAGGAATAATTAACCAAAACCAGAAAAAATCGAGCTTTCTAAGAAAACACCGTACAACAACAAAGGAACGTTGAAACGATTAATCATAACAATGATTTGGAAGAATAAGCGCAAAAAATTTAAAGAACATGAAAGTATAGTCGTTACCATCAGATCGGATAAAAAGAAACGAGGGGAAACCACCACTTGCCTTGGTTTTTTTACCGGAAAAGTCCTCTGAATCGCTCCACGTCGTAGATCGGGGCAAAAGACTGCGGGATGAGTCGAAATCTATACAAAAAAGGGTCGAAAAGGGGATTAGGGTCGAAAAACCCTAACAAGAAATCTTAGGAAATGGGGAAGAAATTACCACGAGGGCGTAGCTCTCGACGAGAGCTTTCCAGATCTACCATCGGTTTGAAATTCCAAGCACCAGAGCACCGTCAACGGCCACCGGAAGACCTAAGGATGGACAACCTCTTTCTCGCTCAAGCCGCTCTGGTTTGGGAGGAAAAAGAATCAGATAAGAAGATGAAGAAGGTATTTATACTAAAGGTGATAACAGGGAGAACAACAAAATAAATCAAGTTCAGCTGAACCGGTTTTCCCGAGATAGAAGGAACGGATTACTCGAGTACTAAGGGAATTACACGAGTACTGCACAAGTGTTACTTGAGTACTAAGGCACATACTCGAGTACTGTACGGGGATTACTCGAGTACTAAGGACTTACTCGAATACTGCACGGGGGAACTACTCGAGTACAAGGGCACTTACTCAAGTACAACAATTGGATTACTCGAGTATAAGGCAATTACTCGAGTACTACTAGAGGATTACTCACGAATTCTGTTTGAAAATCGTCGAACGCACGCCTGATCGTCGAAACCAACACGAAGATCCGCTGGACCTACAGCAAGCTCCGCTCAACGTTTCGTCAAGCTCAGCACGACAATCGTTGAGCTCGACGATCGTCGACCTCCAGACAACGCCCAGAAAAATTGACAATCATCGAGCTCCGCTCGACTATAGTCAACCTCGACACAACGCCCAGAAAGAAAATGACAATCGTCGAGCTCCGCTCGATGATCGTCGACCTACGCTCAATGATCGTCGACCTCAACACAGTGCCCAGAAAAATGACAATCGTCGAGTTCCGCTCTGTTGGAACACCATATTACTGATTTGGGCAAGAATCACTATGTCCTTAGGAAAATTGTTTTTGACCTCCTTGTATAGTTTTTAAGGTCAATTAGATTGAGTCTAAGGGTTAGAATTTAGGCTTGAAAGCTGCCCCCAAGACTCTCAGATCAGATATTCAAATTCAGGAGACTAAGTCATTTTTGTCGAGCTCAGGTCGACGAATCGTCGAACTCAGTTCGACGATCTCTGAGCTCAGTTCAACGAGTCGTCGAACGCCGTTCAACGAACTTCGAGCTTAGATCGACATTTTTGTCTCTAGCTGTTTTCCCAGTCTCTGAGCTCAGGTCGACGATAGTTGAGCTCAGATCGATGATTTCTATTTCCAGTCTAGTTCCAGTCTCTGAGCTCAGGTCGATGATAGTTGAGCTCAGGTCGACGATTTTCTGGAGAGATCGACGATTCTCAAGATTCAAATTCAGACAATTATGGAATTCTATCTTATTTATTCCCAACATTTATTTCAAGGATCTTGTAGCCGTTTCAATTAATCTGGAGCAATTTTCAAGGGAGATTTAAAGGAATTCTGTTCGAAAATCGTCGAACGCACGCCTGATCGTCGAACCCAACACGAAGATCCGCTATACCTACAGCAAGCTCCGCTCGACATTTCGTCAAGCTCAGCACGACAATCGTTGAGCTCGACGATCGTCAACCTCCATATAGCGCCCAGAAAATTGACAATCATCGAGCTCCGCGCGACGATCGTCGACCTCGACACAGCGCCCAGAAATAAAATGACAATCATCGAGCTCCGCGGGACGATCGTCGACCTCGACACAGCGCCCAGAAATAAAATGACAATCGTCGAGCTTCGCTCGACGATCGTCGACCTCAACACAGCGCCCAGAAAAATGACAATCGTCGAGCTCCGCTCGACGATCGTCGACCTCAACACAGCGCCAAGAAAAAATGACAATCGTCGAGCTCTGCTCGACGATCGTCGAACTCAACACAGCGCCAAGAAAAAATGACAATCGTTGAGCTCCGCTCGACGATCGTCGAACTCAACACAGTGCCCAGAAAAAAATATTACAAAAAGGTTGGTCCGACGAAATCCCACACTTTTGGGAGGGCTTCCCGAGAATCAAAACATGCAGTCATTAATATAGCAATTATCGTGTTCAGATAGTTGAACATGGAAATATAAGATCAAAACGAAGGCTAAAACGCGCCAAATTAAACGAAACTCACGCCGTAGGCGAAAGCTGATGCTACGGACACAACGGCGAAGTCAAAACCAAAATCCTACGAGCCATTCCCGAGATATTAACCGCCAAAGTATGCAGCGAACAAAAACAAAACCCAAAACTTCGATCGCGCGCCGAGACTCCAAAAATGCTCGGGTTGCGACGAAACTGGACGAGCACGTCCAAAACTACTCAAATCCAACATTCGACGTTAAAAGTAACACCACGACGTCATAAATATGACGTTGCCCAAACAAATAAAATCATCGAAAAATCGGGGGCGTTACATTCACTCCCCCTAAAAAGAAGTTTCGTCCTGAAACTTATAACAACTCCTAAACCAACCAAAATCGATAAAATCATGCATAATTAAAAACATAGCAACATACCTGAAACTAAGAGAAGAGGTGCGGATGAGATTCCCTCATCGCCGATTCCAATTCCCACGTCGCGCTCTTGACGTCTTGATTTCTCCAAAGAATCTTGACCATAGGGATGGTCTTTCTCCGCAACACACGCTCTTGAGAATCCAGGATACGCATAGGTTCTTCCACATATGTAAGGTTGGGCTGAATCTGGGGTATTGAGTCGAGGACTTGACGATCACTACGAACACACTTCCGCAGCTGGCTCACATGGAATACATCATGGACACCAGGGAAGGTCGCAGGCAAATCCAGCCTATAAGCTAACACTCCGATGCGCTTAAGAATCTGGAAAGGTCCCACATACCGGGGGTCTAACTTGTGGTTCCTTCCAAACCTTTTAACGCCAGACATCAGGGAAACTTTCAGAAAAACCAAGTCCCCAACGACAAACTCCAGATCGACCCTTCATAGATTAGCGTACTTCTCATAGCGCTCTTGAGCCACACGAAGCTTTTCCCAAATGTGAGTCACGACACAATTCATCTCTTCAAGGGGTTCCGGACCTAACAACGGTCTCTCACCAACTTCAGCCCAAAACAATGGAGTTCTACAACACCTCCCATACAAGGCCTCAAACGGAGTCATCTGCAGACTCTCTTGATAACTATTATTGTATGCAAACTCCATGAGTCTGAGACGCTCATCCCAAGCACCACCATGGTCCAAAATATAACACCTGATCATATCCTCTACGATCTGATTTACCCTTTCAGTCTGACCATTAGTCTGCGGATGATAGGCGGTGGAATACCTTAAATCGGTACCCAACCCCTCCTGTAAACTCTTCCAAAAGCGAGACATAAATCTAGAGTCTCGATCTGATATGATGCTAACAGGCACACCATGTAACCTGATGACCTCTTCAAGATATAACTCAGCTATCTTCTTCATCGAGTACCCAATCTTAAATGGAACAAAGTGAGCACACTTTGTCAGTCTGTCGACTATCACCCAAACAGAGTCGTGCCCACGGGGAGATTTTGGCAGACCGGTGATGAAATCCATTGAAATACTCTCCCATTTCCAACTTGGAATATCAAGCGGTGTTAATTTACCACCAGGCCTTCTGTGATCAGCCTTAACACGCTGACATGTATAACATTCCGATACAAACTTTGCGATGTCATTCTTCATCCCTGACCACCAAACAATTTGCTTTAGATCTTTATACATCTTAGTGGAACCAGGGTGGTAGGCTACACTGGAACCATGAGCTTCAGCACAGATCTTAGCTCGAATATCGCCAAAGGCGGGGATGCAAAATCTACCCCGATACTTCAGGGTGTCCAACTCGTCCACAGAGAAATCGGGCAGCTCTCCCTTCAAAGTTCTATTCCGGAGGTGCAACAAATCAGGATCATCCTTCTGATGTGCTAGAGTAAGGGAAATCCAAGAGGGTTCTTCTGCTTTTAGACTAGTAGGCACAGTACTACTCTCAACCTCAATATCCATCAACAAAATTCTTCTATCAAGGACTGCACCGACAGATTAAAAATCTTAGCGGTCTTTCTACTCAAGGCATCAGCTACTACATTAGCCTTTCATGGATGATAAAGAATTTCCACTTCATAATCCGCCACATATTCTAACCACCGACGCTGTCGCTGATTTAGTTCTTTCTGAGTGAAGACGTACTTCAAACTCTTATGGTCCGTATAGATCTTGCACAACGCGCCATATAAAAAGTGTCTCCAAAGCTTCAGTGCATAAATTACGGTAGCAAACTCCAAATCATGCGTAGGATAGTTTCTCTCGTGGATCTTTAGTTGCCTCGATCCATTCGCGATCACCTTACCATCTTGCATTAAAACACAACCAAGTTCGATGTATGACGCATCAACATACACAACATACTAAACTCCTTTAGTAGGTAAGGTTAAAATCAGAGCAGTACATAATCTCTTTTTCAGCTCTTGGAAAACCTCTTCACACTTATCACTCCAAATGAAAGCAGTATTCTTCTAAGTAAGTCTAGTTAGAGGAGCAGACAACACCGAAAACCCCTCCATGAATCTTCTATAATAGCCAGCCAGGCCTAAGAAACTCCTAATCTCCTTGCGTGTAGAAGGTCTCTCCCATTCCATTACCGCAGAAATCTTGGTCGGGTCTACAGAAATACCATCCTTGCTTACCACATGACCCAGAAAGGACACCTGAGGTAACCAGAACTCACACTTGCTCAACTTCGCATATAACTTATGCTCCATCAGGGTCGACAAAACCAGACGCAAATGCTGAGTATGCTCCTCAACATTGCCGGAATACACCAAGACATCATCTATGAACACAGTCACAAATCCGTCCAAGAAATCTTTAAACACCTGATTCATCAAATCCATGAAAGTAGAGGGTGTATTGGTTAAACCAAAAGACATCACAAAAAACTCATAATGTCCATGCCGTGAATGGAAAGCGGTTCGGGGAATATCTGCCTCACGAATCTTCAACTGGTGGTAGCCTGAGCAAAGATCAATCTTCGAAAATACCGCGCTACCACGCAATTGGTCGAACAGATCATGAATCCTTGGCAGGGGATACCTGTTCTTAATGGTTACCTTATTCAATTCCCTATAATCGATGCACAGCCTCATCGATCCATCTTTCTTCTTGACGAACAAAACAGGAGCACCCCATGGAGAAGTACTTGCGTTGGGTACATTGGAAAATGTGTACCTGATTTGAAGAAGCCTCACCCTACTCAATGATATACATCAAGGTGTATTTGATGTGTTTTGAGTTTATATGTGCAGGTTAAGTAATTGCAGGAAATGCAGAAAAATTTCTAAGTCCACGTGTCGACACCTAGAAAAGCAGTGTCGACACTTATGAAGGCTTGTGTCGACACCTAGAGAAGCAGTGTCGACACTTGGAGTAGATTGTGTCGACACTTGGAAATGTTGTGTCGACACCAGAAGAAATTGTGTCGACATACAGAGGCAGTGTCGACACACAGAGAAGCAAAGTCGACATCAACTGTGTCGACACCAAAAGGCAGTGTCGACACACAGGAATACTTAGTCGACATCAAATGTGTCGACACATAGAGGCAGTGTCGACACACAGAAGTATTTATCAACATCAACTGTGTCGACACACAGCAAAGCTTCAACAAAGTTAAAGTAAAGTACTTGTGTCAACACAAAGGAGATGTGTCGACACACAACAAAGCTTCAACTATGTTAAAGAAGAAGTATTTGTGTCGACACAAAGGAGATGTGTCGACACACATCAAGTTTGAACTATGTTAAAGAAGAAGTATTTGTGTCGACACACAGAATCAGTGTCGACACATTCAACAGAAGGCTGTGTCGAGAAGTATTAACAACAACAAAGGAGTTGTGTCGACACCACCAAGGCATGTGTCGACACTTAGTTTAATTGTGTCGACACTTAGTCTATTTGTGTCGACACATAATGAAGATTAGTCTTGACACTTTCAGACAGAGATAGTATTTTAAGAAGTGACTGAATAACTTGACAGCTGCCATTTCAACCGGTCTACTGCAAATGTCAAAGCTGTTAGAAGTTTGTTAGAAACTGGATCAGCCGGTTACCATGGAGGAAGACTATATAAAGGCCTTTCTCCTTCAACAGAAAGTGATCAATTACAATAAATATTGAAGATCTACACAGATATCGATCAACACAAAAAGAAGAAGACCTTCGACAGAAGATCTAAGAAGTTGGAGAGAGAGAGAGCTCCTTCTAAGAAGAGCAGTTGCTGAACCTGGCTGCCAAGAAAGATTCAGATTGAGATCTGAATCTCAAGTCAGAAGCTGATTGAAGATCAACTTCTCAAGAGTTCAACCCTACTGAGTTCAGATTCAAGAAGTTTTGAAGAAAGTAAAGAGAGGTTGTGCTCTGCCATCAAGTTCTTCCAAGAACTGTTCAAGAAGCCATCCATCCCTTCTCTCTATCTGGGTGGTGGTTAATTACTTTGTTCAATCAATTTTCTGTAGGATCTATACTAGATCTGAGTTGTAAGCCTATTATATAAAGGCTGAGTGTAGGAGAATATTTTCTCTGAGTGGTAGGGCTGTGAGCCTGAGGTGTAGGAGATTGTGATCTCTGAGTGTAGGCCTTGTAGAAGGCTGAGGTAGGGCATTTGTCCTAAGTTTTAGGAGTGTGGATACACTCTGAGTTGTAGGAACCAGTTTGGGGTTATGAGCTGTAAGATTTGAGGATCTGAGGTGAAGTGCAGAAGTTAGGCCGAATCTAGTACACTGCTAGATAGGCGAAGGGGGAAAGTGGATGTACCCAGACCTTGGGGAACCACTATAAATACTGTGTGCACTCTGTGATTGATTGTTTCTGTCATTGCTGTGTTGTGTTAGCAATAGAATTTGCAGTTTGTTATTAGTTAACTGTACAGATTTTCTGCCTTAAAAGAAAAACAGGAATTACACCTATTCACCCCCCTCTAGGTAGTTAGGCACTAATTCTTTCAAGTGGTATCAAATCAAGGTTACTTAAAGAAGGACTTAATAGTTAGAGTGAGATCCTTAAGGCAGATTCAAGAATCAAAAAAATGGGTTCAGGAGAAAATCATAAGAAACTAGGTTAAATGAAAGTACCCATATGCAGAAAAGAGATATTTGGCATCTGGAAAGAAAGGGTCACGCTATTTATGGAGGCTTCTGCTCCAAGGATCTATATTACAGTCAAGGAAGGTCCTTATATCCCAATGAAGATTTCAATTCTGGATGCAAACCAAAGAATTCCCAAGGATTTCTCAAAAATGACTAAGGATGAGATCATCTTGGCAACTATGGATAAGAGAGCCCAGAACATCATAGTGAGTGCCATTGATGATGCAACCTTCCAGAATTTGATTTACTGCAAGACCTCCAAGGAAATGTGGGATACTTTAATAGTCTACATGGAGGATTCTGAAGAAATAAGACAGGATAGAAAATCTATGCTAAACCAAGAATATGAGAGTTTTAGACAAGGAAAGTCTGACAATATAACTGAGTGCTATAAAAAGTTCTATAGGATTGTAAATGAGCTAATGTCCTATGGCAGAATATTCAGTATATATGAACTGAATGATAAATTCCTAAGATCCTTGACAAAGGATTGAGACACTAATATTTTTGCCATTAGGGAAGTGGCCAAACTTGCAGATATCTCTCCACCAACCTTGTTTGGAAAACTGCTGTCATATGAGATGCAGCTAATGGCAAGGAAAGAGGAAGAGAAAAGTGCAAAAGGTGAGCATAGATAAAAGTCTGTGGCCTTCAAGGTTGAAGCCACTAAGAAAAATAGTAGGATGTCTCCATCACCTCCTAAGACTGTTGCTAAAACTGCTTCAGATAATTCAGACAATCAGAAATCAGACAGCAGTGACTCAGATGAAGATTTAGCAGCATTTACTAGACAGTTTCAGAGATTCCTGAAGAAGAAGCAGTGGAATTCTAAGCCTCCACATATCAGCCTAAGGATGATTATTATCAAAAGAAAATGTCATCCAGGAAGGACAGGAGCAGGTCTAAGTCAAACAAATCTACAACATCAAAGATAGTTTGCTATTGTTGTAATAGGCCTGGACATGTTGTGGTTGAATGTCCAGATAAAAGAAAAGAGACTGCAGATAAGAAGAAGAGTCATCACCAGATCAAGAAGGAGAAGTCCTTTATTGCTAAGAAGGAGAAGAGTTTGACAGACCAATCTACTTCAGAGTCAGAATCTGAAGCTGCGGCCTACATTGGTCTATATGCAGTAGATGAAGAAGAAGAGTTTCTACAGGTGTTGAACTCTATATATGAACAAGAAGAACATCAGTGCAAGGGACTGATGGCTGTGTTAGAGGAAGACAAGTGTCAGTATCAGCCTGATCCTCGTAAGGTACAATGTCTTTCTAGAAATTCAGTTTGTAGTACTGAGTCAGAGTTAGCAACATCTGCATCAAGTGATGTGGATGAGTCTGAGTCTGAAGGTGATATTCATCAGCTGATAGATGAATATAGAGACTTATTGCAGGCACTTAAGAAGAGCAAAAACCTGACCAAATCTCAGGCTAAGGAAATTGCAGATCTTAAGTTGGCAGTATTAGATTCATAGAAGTTGCTGGATCAAAAACTGAATGAGATAGCCAGACTAAAAAACATTACTGTTATTCAGATGGGTACTATCACATTCAAGAATGATCAGATTAGAAATCTGGAGGTTAGACTTCAGAAAGAGAAAGAGATTGTAGCTAGTTTTTCTAAACCTAAATCTGTATTACCCTTGATTGATGAGTTTGTACCTCAAAAGGGTAAGGCTGGGTTAGGGTTTAAGAAAGCTGCATGGACTGCTAGGTCCAAATCCAAAGGCAAAGCCCCAGCACAAAATAAGAAGCCTGTTGTAGATAGTTCAGCTAGGGTTGTACCTAAACAAAGGTACAACAAGTTTGAGTGCTGGTGTTATGGCAAGGTAGGCCACTTTGCCTTAGATTGTTGGCACAATTCTAGTGTCAAGGAGAGTAGCAATCTGCCTGTTAGAAGAGCTACAGGTAGATTTGTTAAAGTTCAGACTAACTTGTACCAAAGACCCAAAAGTCATTTGGGTTCTAAGGTTAAGTAATCTGTGTTGCAGGTGAGTCCAAGTTGCCATGCCCCAATATGGTACTTGGACAATGGATGTTCCACGCACATGACTGAAATAGGGGTGTTGTTGAAGGACTACACACCTATCATGGATGGCCCTAAAGTAAACTTTGGTGGTTCAGAAAAAGGAATCATCAAAGGCTTTGGTAACATTTCTAATAACCAGATTATTATCTCTCAAGTGGCCTATGTGAAGTGTTTGAAACACAACCTTATAAGCATAAGTCAGTTGAGTGATTTAGGATATGTCATTTCATTTATTAAGAATGGATGTCATATCAAAAGGTCAAGTGATCAAAAGGTCATATTGACAGGATATAGAAAGAGAAATGTTTATTGTCTTAACTTTGAGTGTGAGAACAATGTTTCCCCTATTTGTCTTGTAGCTGATGAGAGAGTCTCACATTGTGTTAAATGGCACAAGAGGCTGACTCATCTTAACTATAAGACTATTGGCCAACTCTTTAGCAAAGAGTTAGTGAGGAATGGTCCTCAAGTTAAGTGTATAAAGGATGAGATATGCTCAGCTTGTCAAAATGGCAAGCAGACCAAATCCACCTTTCATAGCCTTAAAAACAAGGATTCAATGAGGTGTCTATACCTCTTGCATATGGATCTTTTTGGTCTTATGCCAATTCATAGTCTAGGTAGGAAGGTCTACACATTTGTGGTGGTAGATGACTATTCTAGATATTCCTGGGTGTTCTTTCTAAGACAAAAATCTGAAACCCCAAGTGTCTTATATAGTTTTATTAAACAAATTTAGAATGAGTTAAACAGTATAGTGGTCAAAATCAGAAGTGACCATGACACTGAATTTCAGTCTGAAAGTATGACAAGACTGTGTGAAGAATTTGGGATTTTTCAAGAATTTTCCTCACCTAGAACACCTCAGCAAAATGGTATTGCTGAAAGGAAGAATAGAACATTGATAGAGGCTGGTAGAACTCTATTGAGTGACACTTCTCTCCCAGAATATTTCTGGGCTGAGGCAGTAAACACTGCATGTTATGTGATCAATAGGGCTTCTATCACCAAGAGCCACAAAAAGACTCCCTATAAGATTGTGAAGGGCAGAAAACCAAACTTATCCTATTTTAGGATCTTTGGTTGCAAGTGTTATATACTTAACAATGACAAGTCTTATCTAACTAAGTTTGCTGCCAAATCCCAAGAGGGGATATTTGTTGGGTACAACAACAATAGTAAGGCTTATAGGGTCTACAACTTGATTACTCAAGTTGTAGAAGAGTCTGTACATGTAGTCTTTGATGAAACAAGACTGATTAACAATGAGTTGCTAAGTAGTGCTTGCAGTTCTACAGGTATAAATGAGAGAATGGACAAGCTTACCATTACAGAAGAATCAACTGCAAATCATGAAGTGGAAAATGGTGGCTGCTGTCCAGGGGGAGTACAAGACTCTCAAGATGCTGAAGAAAACCAAGAGGTGCAGCTTAATGAAGAGGATGGAGGTGTTCAACCTGAAGATAGACAACCTCCAGCTAATAGACACTTAAAGGATCATCCAGGAAATTAGATAATTGGTGATCCAAGACAAGGAGTGCAAACAGAAGCAGGAATCTGAGCACAGTTCTTTGCTCCAGCTTCCTATCACAAGTGGAATCAAAGAAATTTGAAGAAGCAGTTCTAGACACACATTGGATTGATGTCATACAAGAGGAGTTGAATCATTTCAGAAGATGGAAGGTCTAGAAGTTAGTTCCTAAACCAAAAGACCACAACATCATTGGAACATAGTGGATCTTTAGGAACAAATTAGATGAAAATGGGATCATTGTGAAGAATAAAGCAAGACTTGTTGCAAAAGGGTATAGGCAGGAAGAAGGTATTGACTTTGATCAAACCTTTGCCCCAGTAGCAAGACTGGAAGCAATTAGGATGTTCCTTGCTTATGCAACATATCAAGGTTTTAAGGTATTTCAAATGGATGTAAAGTCAACATTACTAAATGGAAATTTAAAGGAAGAAGTCTATATAGAGCAGCCCTCAGGTTTTGTTGATCCTCTCAAACCTGATTATGTTTATAGACTTAGGAAAACATTGTATGGGTTGAAACAAGCCCCAAGGGCCTGGTATGAAACCCTGTCTAGTTTCCTCATTGAGAACAAATTCTCAAGGGGGAAAATAGACAAGACTCTATTCCTTAAGGAATCTAAAGGAAAGATTATCCTAGTCCAAATATATGTTGATGACATTATATTTGGGTCTACTGAAAGTAATCTTTGCAGAAAGTTTGCACAACTTATGCAGGGAAAATTTGAAATGAGCATTATGGGGGAACTTAAGTTCTTCTTGGGTCTCCAAGTAAGACAGACTGAAGATGGCTTGTCCATATCCCAGTCTAAGTTCACCCTAGAGTTAATAAAGAAGTATGGTATGGAATCATCCACTACCATGAGAACTCCTATGGGGTCAAGTGTGTTTCTAAGAAATGATGATGCAGGGAGACCTGTAGATGAAACTTTGTATAGAGGGATAGTTGGCTCCCTTCTATATCTGACTGCTAGTAGACCAGATATCATGTATGTTATATGTGTCTGTGCTAGGTACCAAGCATGCCCTAAAGAATCTCATCTTACTGCAGTAAAAAGGATTTTGAGGTATCTTAAGGGCACACCTTATCTAGGCCTTTGGTACCCTAGGAATGGAGATTTTCTACTAACAGGCTATTCAGATGCAGATTTTGCAGGTTGCAAGGAAGATAGAAAAAGTACTACAGTCACCTGTCAATTTCTAGGTGGAAGACTAGTGTCTTGGAGCAGTAAGAAGCAGACCAGTGAGGCAATCTCCACAGCTGAGTCAGAATATGTGGCAGCAGGGAGTTGCTATGCACAACTATTGTGGATTTAGCACCAGCTAGAAGACTATGGTATTCAAGTAAGTAGAACATCTTTGCTTTGTGATTCTACAAGTGCAATTTCTATAGCTAATAATCCTGTTTCACATTATAGGACTAAGCATATAGAAATTAGATACCATTTTCTTAGAGAACATGTAGAAAAAGAGGACATTTCACTAGAATATGTTAAAACAGATTATCAAATTACTGATATGTTTACTAAACCTCTAGATGAAACTAAATTCAATAAGTTTAAAATTGAATTAGGAATGTTGAACTTAGAATAGTTTAATAAAATTGGATAAGTAAAATGGTGTCGACACAAGGAGTTGTTTGTGTCGACACACAGAAGTGGTGTCGACATTCCAGAGAAATGATGTCGACACATCTAGAGAGTCAGTGTCGACACTTCAGAAAAGTAGTGTCGACACATCCAGAGTAGGTGTCGACACATCCAGAAGTGGTGTCGACACTTAGGTTCAACACAGATTTCGTCGAGTGGAGTATCGACTAATCGTCGAGCACACATAAGTTCTGTCGACTATGTTGGTGTCGACACATAGTAGTCAACATCGTTGTCGAGACTTAAGTAGTCAGTGTCGACACTTTTCAACAGTGTCGACACATTCAGTGATTGTTGACGTGCCTTTTCACCTTCGTTTTTAGAAAGGTATAAATAGGTTCTCAACATTGTCTGTCGACACGCTATCCATAGTTTCGAGACCAAAACTTTGTGTCGACATCTCTCTCATCTAAATTCAAGATCTCTTTAAACCCTAATGGTGCCCAAGCTTGAAGAGAATGTCAATGAAGGATATGAGCTAGTACGCAACGCATTTGGTGGAGCGAATACTGAAATTCAAGGTGTCGTAACCCTAATTGCTGAAAATGGGTTAGAATTTTTGGTATCTGAGCCAACCAAGATTTGGAAGAAAGAAATACTAGATTTCTATGGCACAGCTACATTGGATTCTACTGGACTCAAGATTAAGTCTGCAGTTCATGGTGCGAAAGTTAAACTGACTATGAAGAGTTTAAGGAAAGTTCTACACTTACCTAGAATTCAAGAGGAAGTAGAAGTGACCTCTTCCAAGACAAGAGAAGCACTTCAATGGTGTGGATTGGATCCCACCTTGAAGATTGGAGTTGGAATAAACAGAAAAGGAATGAATCAGCAAAGGAAATTTCTTTCAGAAATAGTTGGCAAAGTCATCCTATGCAAGCCAGGGGGACATGATAGGATTTCTGCCTACATGTTCAGCCTGATGACAAGTATCATCTACAGACTCAACACTGATTGGTCAGTAGTGATTTTTTAAAAAGTAAAGGAAAGTATTAAGAAGCCCAATCTGGGTAGAATTATGAGTCTGTACTTAGCTGGAACTATTCCAGAAGTAATGGGACAAGCAGCTGGTTCTAAGATTAATCATATGAGAAAGATGGACATCAGGATTATTTCAAGGTGGGAGAGGGTGTTAACTAAGGACATGCCTACTCTAGAGAAGGAAACACCTCCACAGAGGAAGCAGAAGAAAGCCAAAAGGGATCCAGAACCTTCCAGTAGCTTAGAGGAGTAACCAACTTCCAGTTTAAATGAGGAAGAAGTTGATAATGCTGGAAGGTCACCAGTAAGAAATGAATATGCACAGAGGCAGGGGGAGTTACCATCTGCTAGCCTCATCCAAATGGATCCACTCCAGGGGGAGCCTCACCATATTGAGGTAAAGCCTACTCACTTGGACAGTGAAATGGCAACACAAACAATTCTTGAGGTAATCAGTGAAGTAAATCAAACAAATTTCATTAATGAAGATGAACTATTAACTGGATATTTGATTGATGTTGACCAGCCAACTCAATTAAACAGTCAAGCTCAATATGTTGTAATGGAGGATACATCTGCTACTGCTGATGCTCCTGAGATTAGAGAATCTCCAGTGCCTTCTCAACAAGAGTTTACCTTAGAAGAGCTATTTCCTGATATTGAGGGGGAGCATGCTGGTTTTGAGGGGGAGAAAATTGATTTTGAGGGAGTACAAGTAGACCTTGATGGGGAGACTGCAAGAAATGAGGAGGAGCAAATTAGAACTGAAACTGAGGAGCAAAGGACTCAGGGGGAGCTACCTAGGACTGCACAGGACTTGCCTCCTAGTCCAAAGGATAGAGTATATATAGCCAGTACCTCAGATTCTAAGGATGCAGCTGATATTCAAGCTAAGAAGAGGAAGCTCATGGTCTTCAAAAGAAGGAGTCAAAGCTACAAGATGGCACTACAAACAGTTTCTCCACAGCCTGCCCCCACAGCTGATTATAGCTCTCTATTAATCTCATTGCAGGTCAAGTTAGATGAGCAAAGGATTGCCATGGAGAAGTATATGGATGAGACTCACAAAGATCTCCAATTCTCCTTGGCTCAAGACATAAAGTCAATAAGATTTGAGGTGAATCAAAATAAGAAAGAAATGACTGACTGTTTCCACAAAGGAGGTAATGAAGTGGTTTTCCTAGCCATCCATCAAGAAAAGATCAAGAATCAAGTTGATGATATGGCAGTCAAACAAGGTTATGTCCTAGAAAATCAGATTAGGATGAATGATAATCTGACTGCCTCACATAATGCAATTGTTACTGAGATGAAGAATATTTCTACTGCCCAAACTAAAGCTATGACTAAAGCCAAGGCAGAGTTTGATAAGCAATTCCAAGAAGGAATAGCTGCTGTAAAAACTGCCATTACAGATTCCCAAAAGACAATTTTTGGACAACTACTGAAATTAAAGGCATTCTATAAAGATGGTGTCAATTATATAGATGAACAAGTCAGATTTCAGAAGGATGATCTCAGAGATCATGTAGCCAGAGAAGTCATAAAGGGGGAGAGAGTATTAGTCAAAGCTGGATCTGACCATGCTAAATGGATTTCCAATAACATCAGAGCCACACTTGGATATCCACCCCTTTGTGATGATGACAATGTGGCTGAATCTGGTATCAATCCTGCTGTTTTTGGAGGTGAGCAAGCTGAAGTTGCTCAAGTAATCTATCCTCCTGCAAATTTTGAGATGATTCATCATGAAGTACAATCTATGTACAATCCTCCTGAAGGTAATAACAATATTATCTTTGAGAAAGTTGACAAGCCAGTGCCTGAGGAAGTGTTGACCAAAGAGCAAGAAACTCTTTTGTCCAAGAAGAGATTCAGAGAACAAGCAGAGTTAAAGCCAGATTTTGAGCAGTGGAGCCCAACATATAGGAATATCATCCTGACTGCTTGGAAAGCTGTGAAGGACAATACCCTAGATAGGGGTAAATGGTACTCTACACAAGAATGGCAAAAGCATGAGGCCAGGTAGGAAGCCATAGTTCAATACAGAAGAAAGGCAAAACTAGAGAAGCTATTGGTACCTCCTAATGCTCAGGAGCCTATCAAATATTTCCATAAGCCTTTTCATTACTTTGAAAGACAAAAAATAAGGGCTAAAGAGTTGAAGAAGAAGGATCTAAAGGGCAAGAAGCCTGCTGATGACACTGATGTTCCTGTACAAGCTAAAGTCCAATCAGGGAAAGGAATTGCCATCAAGGAGCCAGAGCTGACTTAGATTAGTTTTACTATATTTTATAACATTGTAATCTTTTGTGTTAAAATCTATGTAAACTTTTGTTACAGAAAGTATTGGAAGTTGAAATAAAATTATAATGAATGATCATTGTGTTAGTATACTTATTCTGTGATGAAATATCTTTTATGTTTTGTTTTAAGTATTTACCCTGTCATATCATGTTGTCATACATCATAATGTGTATTTGTTATGAATGGTGTATATCATTGACTAAGGGTTATGACTTCTCCAAATAAGGGGAGATTGTTGGGTATATTGGAAAATGTATACCTGATTTGAAGAAGCCTCACCCTACTCAATGATATGCATCAAGGTGTATTTGATGTGTTTTGAGTTTATATGTGCAGGTTAAGTAATTGCAGGAAATGCAGAAAAATTTCTAAGTCCGTGTGTCGACACTTATGAAGGCTTGTGTCGACACCTAGAGAAGCAGTGTCGACACTTGGAGTAGATTGTGTCGACACTTGGAAAGGCTGTGTCGACACCAGAAGAAATTATGTCGACATACAGAGACAGTGTCGACACACAGAGAAGCAAAGTCGACATTAACTGTGTCGACACCAAAAGAAAGTGTTGACATGCAGGAATACTTAGTCGACATCAAATGTGTCGACACATAGAGGTAGTGTCGACACATAGAAGTATTTTTCAACATCAATTGTGTCGACACACAGGGCTTGTGTCGACACACAGTAAAGCTTCAATAAAGTTAAAGTAAAGTACTTGTGTCGACACAAAGGAGATGTGTTGACACACAGCAAAGCTTCAACTATGTTAAAGAAGAAGTATTTGTGTCGACACAAAGGAGATGTGTCGACACACAGCAAGTTTCAACTATGTTAAAGAAGAAGTATTTGTGTCGACACACAGAATCAATGTCGACACATTCAACAGAAGGCTGTGTCGAGAAGTATTAACAACAACAAAGGAGTTGTGTCGACACCACCAAGGCATGTGTCGACACTTAGTTTACTTGTGTCACACTTAGTCTATTTGTGTCGACACATAATGAAGATTAGTCTCGACACTTTCAGACAGAGATAGTATTTCAAGAAGTGACTGAATGACTTGACAGCTGTCATTTCAACCAGTCTACTGCAACTGTCAAAGCTGTCAGAAGTTTGTTAGAAACCGGATCAGCCGGTTACCATGGAGGAAGACTATATAAAGGCCTTTCTCCTTCAACAGAAAGTGATCAATTACAATAAATATTGAAGATCTACACAGATATCGATCAACATAAAAAGAAGAAGACCTTCGACAGAAGATCTAAGAAGTTGGAGAGAGAGAGCTCCTTCTAAGAAGAGCAGTTGCTGAACCAGGCTGCCACGAAAGATTCAGATTGACATCTGAATCTCAAGTCAGAAGCTGATTGAAGATCAACTTCTCAAGGGTTCAACCCTACTGAGTTCATATTCAAGAAGCTTGGAAGAAAGCTAAGAGAGATTGTGCTCTGCCATCAAGTTCTTCCAAGAACTGTTCAAGAAGCCATCCATCCCTTCTCTCTCTATCTGGGTGGTGGTTAATTACTTTGTTCAATCAATTTTCTGTAGGATATATACTAGATCTGAGTTGTAAGCCTATTATATAAAGGCTGAGTGTAGGAGAATATTTTCTCTGAGTGGTAGGGCTGTGAGCCTGAGGTGTAGGAGATTGTGATCTCTTAGTGTAGGCCTTGTTGAAGGCTGAGGTAGGGCATTTATCCTGAGTTGTAGGAGTGTGGATACACTCTGAGTTGTAGGAACCTATTTGGGGTTCTGTGCTGTAAGATCTGAGGATCTGAGGTGAAGTGCAGAAGTTAGGCCGAATCTAGTACACTGCTAGATAGGCGAAGGGGGAAAGTGGATGTACCAAGACCTTGGGGAACCACTATAAATACTGTGTGCACACTGTGATTGATTGTTTCTGTGATTGCTGTGCTGTGTTAGCAATAGAATTTGCAGTTTATTATTAGTTAACTGTACAGCTTTTCTGCCTTAAAAGAAAAATAGGAATTACACCTATTCACCCCCCCACCCCTCTAGGTGGTTAGGAACTAATCCTTTCAACTTGGTCTAATAAATCCACAACTGAACAACTCATCGAGCTGAGTACGCAACTCGTGCAACTCACACAGAGCCATACGGTACGTTGCTTTAGCAATAGGACGAGTACCTGGCTCGAGGTTTATCAGAAACTCTATCTCCCTTTCCGGAGGAAGTCCTGGAAGACTATCAGGAAAAACATCTGGAATCTCTCGCACCACCGAGACATCCTCAAGACGTGGTGTAACAAAAGCTGTTTCTAGAGTAGAAATATAAACAAAAAACGCCTCGCAGCCAGACTATATTGCACGACAAGCACGAACCGCAGAAAAGACATGAGAAACTCTGTCCTGATATCCATAGACTCTCATAGGTTGTTCGTCGTCCATTCTGAAATCCAATTACTTAGCCTTTCACTGGATGACTGCATCATACTTGGACAGCCAGTCCATGCCCATAATCACATCAAAATCAGACAGATCCAAAATCATCAGGTCCGCAAAGGCCAGAAAATTGCCAAGATAAATAGGGCATCTCAGAACTCCGTGGATAGATATCACAGAATCACTGGAAGGGAGCTTGACATTGAAGGAGCCTCCCAAATGGTCCACACTCAGGCGATGTTTATCAACAAATCTCCGGGTCACTAAGGAATGGGTGGCACCCGAATCTAAAAGAACGCGTGCCCACCTATTCCGTACCTTAAACTCCCCTAAAACTGTAACATACATAACTAAATGAATGATAGCTAGGGCAACAATGATAACTAACAAGGATAAATTAAACTGAGGCTAACCTGATATCACTTGCGTAGAGGTTTGGGCTTCCTTGCTGGTCATCATGTTCAACTTTCCTTTTCCTTTATCCAGGTTTGGTGGTGGTGGCAGAGCTCAAAGTGGGGCAGGCTGCAGCGGGGACTGAGCCTGGGGGCATAAATACTTCTGGTGCCCCTTCTGCCCACACTGGAAGCAAATCCTTTCTTTCATCCAGCAGCGAGTCACGTCATGACCCTTCCTTGCACAGAACGAGCACACAAGCTCTCCCTTGGGTGCACCTTGGATGGCGTGCACCTGCTGCTTCAGGGTGGCATTCCTCTTGAAGCACCTATCATAGGGGTGGCCAGGATGACCACAGAAGCTACACACTTCCTTACTTTTCATCTTCGAAGCAGGGCCAGCTGCCCTGGAGCTACCATCCTCAACGCCTTTTCTTTTCTCCTTCCTTGCCTCAGCACCGCAGTTCTTGGTGTTTTCAATCGCCTCCACTTTTAAAGTGGCTTCCACTGCTTCAACATAACTTTCAGCTTGGTAAGCGCATGCCAACTGCTGGACATCGCTTCTTAATCCTCCCAAGAAACATTTCACTCTACCCTCTCCAGAAGCTACCAAATCAGGAGCAAAACTGCTCAGTTTGCTAAACTCAATCTCGTACTCGATCACGGTAAAATGTCTCTGCTTTAGATGTAGGAAGTTATTCATCAGGCGGTCTTGCTCGACCGAGGGTAGAAACTTCTTCAGCAGCATCTTCTTAAAAGATTCCCAAGTACAGCCTTGCTTTAGGCTCTCTCTTTCCCGAATCCACCAACGTTTTGCCAGACCTTTTAACTGATAGGCTGCAATCAGCACCTTCTGGGCTTCTAGAATTTCGGAATACGAAAACATCTCCTCGATGGAGATGATCCAATCATCTATAATCACAAATTCAGCACTATCGTCGAAGGTGGGAGGTCCCAACCACTGGAAGTGCGATATGAAATTCATTTCTGGTGGTATCGCCATCAGGGGCACCAGAGGAGCAGGGGTATCTGACACGGCTTGTCCCAAGGCGGGCTCCTGCACTGAAGGTTTCTGCGCGGGAGCGGCAGACAACAAAGAGTTAATTTGCGATTGCATCGCAACCAATTGCCTCGATAGAGCCTCATTGCTCTAACGCAGACTCTCGATAATCGCGTCACTTTGCGCACCTGATGACTCACCCTTTGACTGGGGAGTCGACCTCGTCGCAGGACGCTTTGGCGACATTTCTAAAAATCAAACGAACAACTCATCAAAATCCTAGCTTACAACAAAGCCACACTACTAGTTCAGACCATACTTAAAAGACACTTGCTTACGCAGCAACTTGCTCTGGGATTTTATAATGATGCTATGTCTTACTTAGGATGACATCCTCTCATCCTATTGACTCTTGTGCCTATGACATGAATGCATGTATTCTTTATTCTTTTTCTGATTTAAAATCATGTGTGTACATATGTCATCCCGCAAATCTTTAGCTTGGCACATTGTGCTTATGCAATGTTATGATATGCATGATTGTTCTATGCATTCTAAAAAGGGCCTAATGTATGTTATGAGCGGGGTACGCATGAAAATGTTATGCATCCCATACTATATGACATTCTCATGCAACGAAAAAGAAACGTGCTAGTCGCATTCATGTTGTGAGGTTATGCATCTCATACTACATAACCCTCACATGTTGCCCATATGGTGGATCCATATACAGACACATATTATGCATCCCATACTACATAATATGCCCATATACTTCATATTATGCTATGAGTGTATTGTTCGTGCTTCAGCCAATACGTGCTGATGACATATCGGTGTGTGTATGATATGATGCTAAACACTTAATACTAATAAGGAAAGGTTGCCCAACAAATTGTCAAGCAACCTCCCTCTGATACCAACTGTCACAACCCGCATTTTCATCGCAAAAAAGGCTTATCAGAGTAAGGGAAAATTCGCATCATGATTCCACGTCAGCAGGGGATAACTGCGGATGCTCAGGAAGACACCAAACTAATCATGAAGAAATATTCTTTTTAAGTTATTTTAAGGAAAATCAGTTAAGTGTAGTAGTTAGCTGTATCCCTCGGCTTAGTGGCTCATCTAGTCCACGAATCAAAATATATTATACGCTGCGGAAAAATACTTGATTAGATTAACTCAAACATCCTACATGAGTAAAAACATCCCTAAGGGACAGATCATGCTATGCAAGACTCTAAATTTATTATAGTAGGAAAGATAGCTTTTACGGTCGCTAAAAATAACAAGTTAGAGTTCCAAATTATGCAATACATGAAGTAATAGTAGTAAATTTTATAATTGAAAATACCTAACATGCATTCCTAGCATAAATCCTCCTAAAGAACAAGTAATCCACATCCACATTTAAAGAAACGAGCACCTAGCAAGTATCAAACAACTAACAATTCAGTGGGCGCCAACAAGTTGACACGAACCCACGAACAAAAGTATGTCTGAACTAGTAAAACTAAACAAACATCAAACTACCTCGCTATGACGAGGCAACAACCACGACCAACACTGCCGCCAGAAAGCTCCAAAACCAGTACTGCTAACTGCTACTGCTCTAAACCTGAGGCATTTCAAAGACAGAACACCTTAGCAAGAAGGTACAAAAGGTGGCAGGAAAAGTAATAAGCCAAAATAAACAAAGGTCAACAGGGGTACCAACCCAAGAACAAAAGCACTGAAGTAAAGTACAAAAGAAAACAGGGCATCAACAGGAAAAGAACTCCTACGTGATTTGTCATGTTCCACAAGGGTACACCAGATACACGAGGCTATAAGGTGAATACATGAATATTTCACCAGAAAGAAAATACAAAACCTTTATTAGGCACCTGTGGTCAACTCTATCCAAAAATACGGGCGAAGTGGTCACTCTTGGACACACCACCCAAAAACACGGGCGAGGTGGTCAATCTTGGACCCACCACCCAAAAACAAAATGGATATATAATCCGTCTAACTGCAAGGGAGTCTCATACTCTCCACCATACACCGCAGACATCCAAAACCAGGTAGACTTCCACAGGGCACTAATGAAGGTAACAAACACTGCGGAGGTGGAATCGTCCACTAACTCCTGCATTCAAGAAACCCAAAGAAACCACAACACAAATATCTCGAGATTTGGCTCGACAGATTCTACTTGACATTACCGAACTCAAGATGTGGTTGATCAACCTCTAGGAGCAATTTACAGTCCTAGCTAAATTCTAACACGCTAAATAACGAAATCTAAAACATGCATAGCCATCATTAAGACACACCAGGAATAATTAACCAAAACCAGACAAAATTGGGCTTTCCAAGAAAACATCGTACAACAACAAAGGAACGTTGAAACGATTAATCATAACAATGATTTGGAAGAATAAGCACAAAAAATTTAAAGAACATGAAAGTATAGTCGTTACCATCAGATCAGATAAAGAGAAATGAGGGGAAACCACCACTTGCCTTGGTTTTTTTACCGGAAAAGTCCTCTGAGTCGCTCCACGTCGTAGATCGGGGCAAAAGACTGCGGGAGGAGTCGAAATCTATACAAAAAATGGTCGAAAAGGGGATTAGGGCCGAAAAACCATAACAAAAAATATCAAGAAATGGGGAAGAAATTACCACGAGGGCGTAGCTCTCGACAAGAGCTTTCCAGATCTACGATCGGTTTGAAATTCCGAGCACCGGAGCACCGTCAACAGCCACCGGAAGACCTAAGGATGGACAACCTCTTTCTCGCTCACGCCACTCTGGTTTGGGAGGAAAACGAATTGGAGAAGAAGATGAAGAAGGTATTTATACTAAAGGTGATAACAGGGAGAACAACAAAATAAATCGGGCTCAGCTGAACCGGTTTTCCCGAGATAGAAGGAACGGATTACTCGAGTACTAAGGGAATTACACGAGTACTGCACAAGGGTTACTCGAGTACTAAGGCACATACTCGAGTACTGCACGGGGATTACTCGAGTACTAAGGACTTACTCGAATACTGCACGGGGGAACTACTCGAGTACAAGGGCACTTACTCAAGTATAATAAGGGGATTACTCGAGTATAAGGCAATTACTCGAGTACTGCTAGAGGATTACTCACGAATTCTGTTCGAAAATAGTCGAACGCATGCCTGATCATCGAACCCAACATGAAGATCTGCTAGACCTACATCAAGCTCCGCTCGATGTTTTGTCAAGCTCAGCACGACAATCGTTGAGCTCAACGATCGTCGACCTCTAGACAGCGCCCAAAAAAATTGACAATCATCGAGCTCCGCTCGACTATCGTCGACCTCGACACAACGCCCAGAAAGAAAATGACAATCGTCAAGCTCCGCTCGATGATCGTCGACCTCAACATAGTGCCCAGAAAAATGACAATCGTTGAGTTCCGCTCTGTTGGAACACCCTATTACTGATTTGGGCAAGGATCACTATGTCCTTAGGAAAATTTTTTTTGACCTCCTTGTATAGTTTTTAAGGTCAATTAGATTGAGTCTAAGGGTTAGAATTTAGGCTTGAAAGCTGCCCCCAAGACCCTCAGATCAGATATTCAAATTCAGGAGAATAAGTCATTTTAGTCGAGCTCAGGTCGACAAATCGTCGAACTCAGTTCGATGATCTATGAGCTCAGTTCAACGAGTCGTCGAACGCCGTTCAACGATCTTCAAGCTTAGATCGACATTTCTGTCTCTAGCTGTTTTCCCAGTCTCTGAGCTCAGGTCGACGATAGTTGAGCTCAGATCGACGATTTCTGTTTCCAGTCTAGTTCCAGTCTCTGAGCTCAGGTCGACGATAGTTGAGCTCAGGTCGACGATTTTCTGGAGAGATGGACAATTCTCAAGATTCAAATTCAGACATTTATGGTATTCTATCTTATTTATTCCCAGCATTTATTTCAAGGATCTTGTAGCCGTTTCAATTAATCTGGAGCAAGTTTCAAGGGAGATTTAAAGGAATATTTTCTAGGACTTTCCTCCAGAGACAAAATTCATTTAAGGAAGTCATTAATAAGTGGCTAACGACTATCTTGGAGACAGAGAATCAATTCATTCTTTTCAGATCTAAGGAATAAAAGAGAATTTATCCTACTTCTCCTAATAGACACAAACAGTTACACTCAGAGAAAAAGAGAACAATCACAGCCAGACACAAAAATAGAATACATTCAGAACACACACCACTGAAGGAGATCAACATACAGAAAAAGATTTTCTAGATCTCTTTTGACTCAAGTGTTCAGAAGGCCTCATCCATCAAGACTCCAGACACTACACATTTTAGCAACTACTGGAATCATTCTTTGCTGGAGATCTCATCTACTGAAGGCCTATCACCCTAGTGCAAAGCTTCTTTTCCTGAACAACTTCCAGATCTCAGGGGGAGCTTTGACAACATCATCCACTAGTCTTCTCTCTGATTGTTGACAGAGAAGATCATCTCTCCTCTTTCTCGTTCTGCTGTAAAAGGGTTTCTCAAAACTCCCCTCAAAGGTTTTGTGTTGGTTTCTGAGACCTTGTCAAAACTCAGTGGTGGCAAGACACCTGATCAAAAAAATCTAGTTTGGTTTTTGAGCACCTTATCAAAAGCTCATTGGTGCCCAGGACACCTGATCAACTCATCCTGCAGTGGATTCCTACCTAGTGTGGTAGAAGAGTGGATGTACCCAGATTGATTGGGGAACCACTATAGCTCGTTGTGTATTCTGGTTGCTATATTTTGTTTGCTGTGTGCTGTGTTTTTATTTCTTGCTTTCATAATTTTTATTTACTGCAAGCACCTTACACATATATTTAAATTAAGTCTTCCACTACAAAATAATTTTTAACTTGAAAATTATTTTAATATACTCTATTCACCCCCCCCCCCCTCTAGAGTTGAGGTATATCTTATCCCCACTTTCAATTGGTATGAGAGGGAGGTTGGTTAAAATCACCAGGTTGGTTACTTTGGTTGGTTAAAATACCATACCTTAGTTGGTTGTTATTCAACTAAATCTTCATCAGATTAGTTGTTCCTACAGACTAACACCTGAACCAAAAGATCTCTGATAAGATCAATCTTTTATAGAGGGTTTTTATTTTTATTATTTGTATTATATTTATCTTTATATAAAACCATGGCACAGAACAAAGATTATGCTAGCACCAGACCTCCAGTGTGCAATCTATCTAAGTTTGTACTTTGGAAGGCAAGGATAAGATTGTACATGAATTCTATTGATGAAGATATCTTTAATTCTGTTTTGATAGTGTGTCCAAGACCCCTAGCAAATACAAGTACAAGTGCTGTTCCACCTCCTTCAGGAATAGATGGAGAAATCAAAAAATGGAAAGTTGCAGATGCCAAAGCAATGAATATTTTGGCACAAATCATGTCTGATGAAATATTTCAAAAAGTAGCTGAATGCAACTCAGCAAAAGAGATATGGGACAAACTATCTGAAATAGTATCAGGATCTGCAGATGAAAGGAAAGATAGAAGATCCCATCTCATAACTCAGTATGAGAACTTCAAGAAAGGAGAAACTGAGACAGTTGCTGATATGTATAACACACTCAGTCCTATAGTCTATGAACTGAAAACCTTGGACAAGGAGATCTCATTGACTGAACTCAATGACAAAATCCTAATGTGCTTCCCCAGCACTTGGGACTCAAGGATATGGCCAATCAAGGATGCCATAAGTCTAAATGAGATCACCACTGAGGCTCTTTTGGGCAAGCTCAAGTCTTATGAGCTGCTCATTAAGAACAGAGAAGAAGAGCAGAAGGCTGCTTCACCAGCAATCAGAAAAGAGAAATCAATAGTAATCAAAGCTATTGAAGAACAGCCTGAAGACAAGGTCACAGGCAATGAAGAGCTGCTAAGCTTACTGACCAAAAGGTTTTATAAAATGGCCAGGATGGACTTCAGGAAAAAGTCATTCAGAGGGCATAAAAAGCCAAGGTATGATAAGTCCAATAACAAAGAAATTATTTGTTTTGTATGCAGGAATACATGTCATATTGTGCCTGACTGTACAAAAAATCAGAATAAGGACAAGAAGGACAGAAAAGAAAGGAGAAGAGACAAAGTGTAACGCCCCGAAACTCAAAAGAGCGATGGGGGACATTTTGGGACAGTTTTGGGTTCTGGCAGGAGGCACACGGCCTGGGACACGGGCTTGTCCCAGGGCGTGTCAGGCTTGTGTTGACACTCAGCCAGCGAAGTCGACATTTTGCTCTCGACATTGTGTCGAGACTGTGCACACGGCCTGCGACACGGGCGTGTCGCAGTGCGTGTCGACCCGTGTCGACACTCAGCCCGCGAAGTCGACACTCTGCGCTCGACGAAGTGTCGAGACATGGCACACGACCTGCGACACGGGCGTGTCGCAGGGCGTTTCGACCCGTGTCGACACTCGTACCTGGGAATCGACGAATTTTGCTCGACGATGTGTCGAGACAAGGCACACGGCCTAGGACACGGGCGTGTCCAAGGCTGTGTCGTGAGGTCGATGAACTTCGCTCGACAAAGTGTCGAGTGTCGAGACCATATACATGGCCAGGAGCCCAGGCGTGTTGAGGTAGACACGGGAAAGGAAACGGGCGTGTCCTAGAACCCGTGCAGTTCTCTGGTTGTTTTCGGGATAAATCGATGGGGGTATACGGCCGGCCACACGGCCGTGTCAGGTGGAACACGGGCGTGTCAGGTCGAGCACGGGCGTGTTCGATGCCCGTGTGTTGTTCCAGGCGCGTCAATTTTGACGGCGAATGAGGCACACGGCCCTGGACACGGACGTGTGTCAGGCCGTGTTCGGTCCAGATTGGACATTTCAGTCCCGAATCAAAGCCGTTCGTTTCTTTAATTGGTGATCCAACTGCTGGGGGTTATTCCTGATGGGATATACCCGGGATTGGGCCTTAGAAACCCTCACTTTTACATGAGTGCTTATCGTTCTAAAGCTTAGAGAGAGAGGAGAGCCAAGAAAGGAAGAAGAAGCTAGATCCGGCCATTGGAGGAGCTTCGAAACTCCAAATCGCGAGCCGACTTCGGATCCAGGGAGGCGAAGAGAGTGCGGTGCTTTTCATCCGCTTACTTTTCCATGGCGCCAAAGAGAAGCGCTAGGGTAACGATTCTATTCTTGAGCATGTGAAGCTCTCCTTCTTTGCATAGGAAGCCCGCTCTCGCGAGTTTGCGGTGAGTTGGAGGCGTTCCTTCGGGTATATATGTAAAGTCCCCGTTGTGTAGAGTCCGTAAGCGAGAACGGACATAGACATGATGTGTGAAGCCTATCCGGACATGTTGGTCTGGATCGGTGATGTTGAATTGCATAAATGTCCGAGAAGACTCCGTGCGATTGATTGTTTTCGGGTTTTCTACGTGGTAGATTGCAACAGGGAGCCTTGGGGATTAACCCAAAGGTGCACCCGGAAACTGGGCGGATGCATGATCTTGCCAACTTGGTGGACTGAGAGCTAACTTGAACATAACCAGGTTATGTGAAATGTGATGGAAATGGGACTCGGGAGAAGTTTGACCAACGCAAATGGCTTAAATTCTCATTGCGATGTGAGCACGGGTTAGATGGAACTGTACCTGTTCTATGTCATTCGGTTAAAGAGACCTAAGGGTACGTGGCACTTGCCATTGGCATAGATTAGGGTCTTCGGCGGTCTATGGCTTAAATTGTCGTGACCCAGGCCAAGAAGACAAAATGTTCATAGGTTTGGCCGTCAAAGTGGCGGTGGTGAGTCCGGAATTCCTATGGCATTAATTGACGTGACATCGACCGGTTCACCGAGAATGTTCCCTGAGAGCACGGGGTGTGTGGCCGTACGAGCCAACGTCTGTGATGAAATGAATATTGCTATATTGCTTGCTTATGCTAATGAAATGCAGGGAAGGAGCATCGCCGCCCTGAGCTGGGGGCGGGATCGTTATAATTTGGTCAGCATTGCTGACCGTTGCCTTGTTTTGCCACCGTGCAGTGGTTTGTTGCTTGCAGGTGCTGCTGGACCAAGCTGTCAATAGCGGGCTAAAGCCCAATTTGCGAAGCCGGCCCTCGAAGGCCTAAATGGAGTGTTTACTGCTTTTATTCATGTATGACCGGCCTGCATGCTGTGATTTGTAAAACATATAATATGAAGTGGACAATTTTTGTAAGGCCTTAAGGCCTGTACTTGTGTATGTACAACATTCCTCTTTGGTATTAGTGGACGTTCATGCTTTAGTGCTGGGTTCTTTATTCCAACTTGTTAATCTGCTTCCGCTAGAATTCTCTGTGTAGGACGTTATGATTGGTTGGATGGTTTCCATGAGTAACCACCCGGTCTGTCTGTGGCATATGGCGTCGGGCCCCGGCCGGACCTACTGCTATATGCTATGCGACGGATAGGGGGTGTTACAATTTGGTATCAGACTACTGGTTTTGGTCAGGCTTAAACTGAATTCATGGCCGAATTCTTTTTAAGGGGTGGTGAGCACATTGTGTGCGTCATCATTATAACGGTAAAAGAACCCATGAATGTCCACTTAGGAATGAAAATACACGTGTTTGAGGAACCTGCGTGTCCCTATAATTGTTGTTTGCAATTTTATTTGGTCACTTAATGGTGTTTTGTACCACTATAGGTGACCAGAAGTGGTGTTGGGGCGTCGGAATGTCGAGTTTCTGAGGCTAGCAGTGCACCCGATGTAGCTCCTGCAACACCTCTATCGGCGGAGACCATAAGATTGGTAGCCGAAGTAGTGTTGGCCATGATTAATGCGCAGCCTGCAAGGCAAACGCAGCAGCCCGCTCCTGCGATGGAGCAGGTACCGCTGCAAGCTGCTGAGCCGAGGAGAGTGGAACCAGTGGTGCCAAGGAGGGAAACTGAGAGACAGCTCAAGCATGTCATGAGCTTTATTCCTCTGGTATTCTCGGGGTTGGGAACCCCATCTCAAGCTGAAGACTGGCTCTCCAGGGTGAAGAGAGTCATGACAGCAACGGAGACGAAGGAGTGGCAAATGATCACCATTGCTACGTTCCTTCTGGACGGTGAAGCGAGGATGTGGTGGGAAGGTTTGGAGCTGCACCTATTGAGAGGTAGGCAACTTGTTGATGTCTCGATGGAGGAGTTCTCGAGATTGTTCTTGGCTAGATACCTCCCTTCGGCGCTGAAGATAGCATTGGAGAACGAGTTCCTGAAGTTGGTACAAGGGGATAGTAGCGTGGATGAATACCTCCACAAGTTTACTCGTTTGAATCGATATGCTAGCTCCACCATCGTGGATGAGGAGCGCAAGACGAATCGATTCTACGAAGGGTTGAGAGATGAGTTGAGATTACTACTCTCGGGGCCGATGACGCAGGGTTTCTTAACCTTGGTCAACACGGCCCGGTCCTTGGAGAAGGACATGAAGAATGTCCAAGCAAAGAAGAGCGTTGGAGACAAGAAATCTGAGTTCAAAGTGCCGACTACTTCAAAGTCTGGCTATCGAAGGTCCTTCAAGAAGCATGGTACTTCGGGTCCAGCTCCTTCTAGTGCTTCTGGGGTGACCACGGGTCGGACCCCGGGCGCATGTTTTACTTGCAGAAAGTCGGGGCACTTTGCCCGCGATTGTTGGAGCGAATGCCCCAAGTCCGATAGAAGGCCGGGAGCGACCTATGAAGAGAAGGGCAAGGCGGTGGACTCGACCGCGTGCCACTATGCTCCGGCCCAACCAAGGGTGTATATTCTTGGCCAACAGGAAGCCATTAAACAGGCGGATGTGGTGACAGGTACGGTTTAATTTATATCAAGTTAATTTTTTTAAATACTTGTTATGCACATGTTACCTTACCACTGCTTGTTTAGGATTTGTTTTGATTTGTGAAAATCCGGCATGAGCACTTTTCGATACGGGAGCTTCACACTCCTTCTTGTCCGAGGGATTTATATCACGCATTGGAGTCCCTTCTTCGATGGCGACGGATAAGTTGGATGTGTTGTTTCCCAATGGGTGTTCGATGCGCGCGGTTAGGATCTGCGATGTTAAGATTCGTATTGGGAATCAGGAGTTCGACGTTATATTTGGCATGGACTGGCTCTCGGAGCAGCAGGCCTATATTGACTGCGGTCGCAAGGAAGTCAAGCTGGGAGCAAGTCGTGAAACGACTTTTATGGGCTTAAAGGGGTCGAGCAAGACGTTGATGTATGCTCTTCAGGTGGTGAAGGTGGTTCGTGCCGGTGCAGAACTGTTCTTTACACTAGTGGAGGTTGCAAAGCCGAAGCCCGCGTTGGATTGTATTTCAGTGGTATCAGAATACCCTGATGTGTTCCCCGCAGATCTTCCTGGAGCCCCGCCTCAGCGGGAGATAGATTTCACGATTGAGCTAGTGCCAGGTGCAAAGCCTGTGTCACGATCTCCATATCGGCTAGCGCCTAAAGAAATGGCGGAGCTGAAGGTTCAACTGCAAGAGTTGTTGGAGCAAGTGTATGTGCGCCCGAGTTCTTCGCCTAAGAACGCGCCGGTCCTCTTTGTTAAGAAGAAGGACGGAAGCTTGAGGCTATGTATTGATTACCGAGAGCTCAACAAGTTGACGGAGAAGAACAAGTACCCGATCCCTCGGATTGATGATCTTTTTGATCAGTTTGTCGGGTCGACGGTGTACTCGAAGTTGGATCTCAAGGCTGGGTACTATCAGCTACGAATAAGGGAGAGTGATATCCCGAAGATAGCGTTCAGTACGAGATACTGGCATTACGAGTTTACGGTCATGCCATTTGAGCTGACTAATGCGCCGTCAATGTTCATGGATTTGATGAACAGGACTTTCAGGGAGTACTTGGACCATTTTGTGATCGTCTTCATCGACGATATTTTGGTGTACTCGCAAAGTGGGGAAGATCACTTCAAGCATCTTCATTTGGTTTTGGAGACGCTAAGGAGGAATCAGCTGTATGCCAAGTTCTCGAAGTGAGAGTTTTGACTATCCTCAGTGGCGTTCCTCGGGCATATAGTGAGTGGAGAGGGTATTGCTGTGGATCCGGCGAAGATTGTTGCGATACGGGAGTGGCCTGAGCTTGCTACGGTAGCAGAAGTCCAGAGTTTTCTGGGGCTTGCCGGCTATTATAGGCGCTTCGTAGAGAACTTCTCGCGGATAGCTTTACCTCTCACTACTTTGACGAGGAAGGAGCAGAAGTTCGTTTGGTCGCCAGAGTGCACGCAAGATTTTGAGGAGTTGAAGTGTCGGTTGACCACGGCACATGTACTGAGTTCGCCGATTGGGACCGAAGACTATGAGATTTATAGCGACGCTTCGGGCCGCGGTTTAGGTTGCGTGCTGCTGTAACACGGAATTGTGATAGCTTATGGCTCGAGACAGCTAAAGGTGCATGAGAGGAACTATCTGGTCCATGACTTGGAGTTAGCTGCCGTGATTTTTGCCTTGAAGCTGTGGAGACACTATTTGTATGATGTGAAGATTGATATCTACACCGATCATAAGAGCCTGAAGTATTTGATTGATCAGAAAGATTTGAATATGAGGCAGCGTAGATGGATGGAGTTCTTGGGAGACTATACATTCAAGATCCACTACGTGCCTGGTAAAGGGAATGCGGTTGCCGACGCGTTGAGTCACCGAGCCCCAGCTCAAGCTAATTGGCTATCGGTGCATGATGAGTGGTTGGTGCGGGAGCTGGAGGCGTTGGAGATTGTTTGTGTGGATGGGCAATCAAGTTATGAAGCAGTACTGAATTGGACTGAAGTCCAATATGACCTGGCTGATCGGATTCGGCATGCTTTGGATATGGATGTCCATATGAAGCAGCTCATGGTAGGGGCTCTGGATGGGTCAAATTCCCAATTCGTTGTGGAGGACGGATTGCTTTGGAAAGACGGTCGTCTGTGCGTCCCAAGTGTGGGCGATTTGCGGGTGGAATTGTTGTACGAGGCACACCATACGAAGTACTCAATTCACCCGGGGAGCACGAAGATGTGCCGTGATGTCAAAAAACTATTTTGGTGGCCGGGTTTGAAGAAAGATGTGGCGCTCTACGTAGCGAAGTGCCAAACTTGTGCCTTGGTGAAGGCGGAGTGCCAAAAGCCGGGAGGATTTCTGAAGTCCTTGCCTATTCCGGAGTGGAAATTTGACGACATCTCTATGGACTTTATGCACGGTTTGCCAATGTCGCAAAAGGGGAACGACGCCATTTGGGTGGTTGTTGATCGGCAAACGAAGGTGTCGCATTTTATTCCGCATAGGAAGGATGATCTGGTGGATAAGTTGGCAAAACTGTATGTGGATAACATTGTACGGCTTCATGGTGTGCCCCGCAGCATCGTGAGTGATCGAGATGGGCGGTTCATGTCCAATGATTGGAGGCTATTGCAACAAATGTTGGGGACAAAGTTGAAATTCAGCACAGCCTTCCATCCGCAAACGGATGGGCAGACCGAGAGGGTCAATAGAACCATGGAAGACATGCTCCGCATGTGTGTCTTGGATTTTGGAAAGCAATGGGAAGACCATCTTTATTTGGTGGAGTTCACGTACAACAATAGCTACCAAGCGAGTATTCAAATGGCGCCCTTCGAGGCCGTATATGGTAGAAAATGTCGCATGTTGTTGTCTTGGCTAGAAACGGGTGAGTCAAAGTTATATAAGCAGTTAGAAGTGGAGGATGCTACTTCTTTGGTGAGAACCAATCGGGAAAGGTTGCTTACCACTCAGGACCGGCAAGCGAAGTACTATAATGCCAAGCACAGGAACGTGGAGTTCGCTGTGGGCGATTGGGTGTACTTAAAGATCAAGCCGTTCAAGGGTGTCTCGCGGGTGCGGCGATTGAAAAAGCTAAGCCCGAGATATCTTGGGCCGTTTGAGGTTCTGGAGCGAGTGGGTGAAGCAGCCTATCGGTTGAAGCTTTCAGTGGAGCTTGGTGGATTACATGATGTATTCCATATTTCGGTGCTTCGGAAGGCGGTGCAAGAGCCTACGCAAGTGATCACAGTTAATCAAGTATCGGTGGATAGTGGGCTGACGACAAAGGTCAAGCCCGTGCGGATTGAGGACTCGGAGGTCAAGCGTCTACGCAATAAAGAGATCAGGATGGTCAAGGTCCGGTGGGACAATTGCGGTCGTGAGGAGCTCTCTTGGGAACGAGAGCAGACTATGCTTGACGAGTATCCGGAGTTGTTCCGCTCAGGTACAAATTTTGGTTTTGTACATGTCTTTCCTTTATATAATTTCGTGGACGAAATTCTTTTAAGAGGGGGAGAGTTGTAATGCCCCGAAACTCAAAAGTGAGACGGGGGACGTTTTGGGCCAGTTTTGGGTTCTGCCAGGAGGCACACGGCCTGGGACACGGGCGTGTCCCAGGGCGTGTCAGGCTTGTGTCGACACTCAGCCGGCGAAGTCGACATTTTGCTCTCGACATTGTGTCGAGACTGGGCACACGGCCTGTGACACGGGCGTGTCGCAGGGCATGTCGACCCGTGTTGACACTCAGCCCGCGAAGTCGACACTCTGCGCTCGACGAAGTGTCGAGACATGGCACACGGCCTGTGATACGGGCGTGTCGCAGGGCGTGTCGACCCGTGTCAACACTCGTACCGGGGAATCGACGAATTTTGCTCGACGATGTGTCGAGACAACGCACACGGCCTAGGACACGGGCGTGTCCAAGGCCGTGTCGTGAGGTCGACGAACTTCGCTCGACGAAGTGTCGAGTGTCGAGACCGTGTACACGGCCTAGAGCCCAGGCGTGTTGAGGTAGACACGGGCAAGGACACGGGCGTGTCCTAGAACCCGTGCAGTTCTCGGGTTGTTTTCGGGATAAATCGATGGGGGTACACGGCCGTGTCAGGTGGAACACGGCGTGTCAGGTCGAGCACGGGCGTGTTCGATGCCCGTGTGTTGTTCCAGGCACATCGATTTTGACGGCAAATGAGGCACACGGCCCTGGACACGGGCGTGTGCCAGGCCGTGTTCGGTCCAGATTGGACATTTCAGTCCCGAATCAAAGCCGTTCGTTTCTTTAATTGGTGATCCAACGGCTGGGGGTTGTTCCTGATGGGATATACCCAGGATTGGGCCTTAGAAACCCTCACTTTTACATGAGTGCTTATCTTTCTTAAGCTTAGAGAGAGAGGAGAGCCAAGGAAGGAAGAAGAAGCTAGATCCGGTCATTGGAGGAGCTTCGAAGCTCCAAATCGCGAGCCGACTTCGGATCCACGGAGGCGAAGAGAGTGCGGTGCTTTTCATCCACTTACTTTTCCATGGAGCCAAAGAGAAGCGCTAGGGTAACGATTCTCTTCTTGAGCATGTGAAGCTTTCCTTCTTTGCATAGGAAGCCCACTCTCACGAGTTTGCGTTGAGTTGGAGGCGTTACTTCGGGTAGATATGTAAAGTCCCCGTTGTGTAGAGTCCGTAAGCTAGAACGGACATAGTCATGATGTGTGAAGCCTATCCGGACATGTTGGTCTGCATCGGTGATGTTGCATTGCATAAATGCCGGAGAAGACTCCGTGCGATTGATTGTTTTCGGGTTTTCTACGTGGTAGATTGCAACAGGGATCCTTGGGGATTAACCCAAAGGTGCACCCGGAAAACTGGGCGGATGCGTGATCTTGCCAACTTGGTGGCCTGAGAGCCAACTTGAACATAACCGGGTTATATGAAATGTGATGGAAATGGGACTCGGGATGAGTTTGACCCCCGCAAATGGCTTAAATTGTCGTTGCGATGTGAGCACGGGTTAGATGGAACCGTACCCGTTCTATGTCGTTCGGTTAAAGAGACCTAAGGGTACGTGGCACTTGCGGTTGGTATAGATTAGGGTCTTCGGCGGTCTATGGCTTAAATTGTCATGACCCAGGCCAAGAAGACAAAATGCTCATAGGTTTGGTCGTCAAAGTGGCGGTGGTGAGTACGGAATGTCTATGGCTTTAATTGACGTGACATCGACCGGTTCACCAAGAATGTGCCCTGAGAGCATGGGGCATGTGGCTGTGCAAGCCAACGTCTGTGATGAAATGAATATTGCTATATTGCTCGCTTATGCTAATGAAATACAGGGAAGGAGCATTGCCGCCCCGAGCCGAGGGCGGGATCGTTATAATTTGGTCAGCATTGCTGACCGTTGCCTTGTTTTGCCACCGTGCGGTGGTTTGTTGCTTGCAGGTGCTGCTAGACCAAGCGGTCAATAGCGGGCTAAAGCCCAATTTGCGAAGCCGGCCCTCGAAGGCCTAAATGGAGTGTTTACTGCTTGTATTCATGTATGACCGGCCTGCGTGCCATGGTTTCTAAAACATGTAATATGAAGTGAACAATTTTTGTAAGGCCTTAAGGCCTGTACTTGTGTATGTACAACATTCATCTTTGGTATTAGTCTTCATTCATGCTTTAGTGCTGGGTTCTTTATTGCAACTTGTTAATCTGCTTCCGCTAGAATGCTCTGTGTAGGACGTTATGATTGGTTGGATGGTTTCCATGAGTAACCACCAGGTCTGTCTGTGGCATACGACGTCGGGCCCCGGCCGGACCTACTGCTATATGCTATGCGACGGATAGGGGGTGTTACACAGAGACTTCAAGAAATACAGCAATGACAAACCCTCCTCCAACAAGAATAAACATACCAGGAAGGGGTTTGTAGCTGAAACCTGTAGTGAAACAGAAGAAGAATCCGAAACTTCATCCAGCGCAAGTGATGATGAAGATGATGCTGAAGAAAAGGAGTTCTGCATGATGGCTATCAATGCCTCTCAACACAATACTGATGCAGAATAAGAGTCAGAGTCTGAATGAGAAACTCAATCTGAAGAGGATCAGGTAATAGACTCTTTTGATTTTAATTTCAAAGGACTTCAAATGTGAATTTAAGGCACTTTGTTTAGATCTATTAAAATCTGAGAAAGAAATTATTTCTCTCAGAAATCAACTGTCTAAACAAAGCACCTTAAAATCAGATAACCTCAAACTCTCTGAGGAGTTGGAATGATGTAGGGAGCAGATAGCCTCACTGAAAAGTGAACTATCAGAGGCCAAGAAGTTTGAAGAATCCCTCAATGGGAGAAGTATCAAACTAATGGACATCACAAGCACAGTGAACTCAAGATTCAATAGTACACTGGGCTTGGGTGCTTCATCCAGCCAACCTATAGTATTAACAACCCCAATCAAGTTTATCTCAGATAAAGGTAAGGGAGTTGTAGAGGTGGCTAGGAAGAATTCTGATTTACCTAAGAAAACAAAAGTTTAACAAAAAATGTCAAACGGAGCTCGACGATCGCCGAATGGAGCTCAACGATCTCAGGTTGAATCGTCGAACTCAGGTCGACGATCTCTGAACCCTGAACTCTGGCATAGTCGATCTTCGAACGGAGCTCGACGATCTGACCCAAGATCATCGAACTCAGTTCAGAGAACATCGAACAGAGCGCAGAGCTTTGAAAAATCTTTCAAAGGTAAATCAAACTTCAATCCTAAAGGTCCTACATCTCAGAGGTTTAACCCTTATACTGAATGGATAATACCTCACAGGAGATATCATCCTGAAGGCTATAAGAGTCAACCAGGGATGTCTTTTATTTCAGAATTTAAAGGTTATCAACCTAGGCCCAAGGTAAACTGGGTCAAAAACAAATAAATTATTTTATGTGCAGGTGAAGACCTATCCAACATCAAACCAGCAATAGTATCTGGATAGTGGGTGCTCAAAGCACATGACAGGAAACAAGGACAATGTCACATCCTTCAAAGCCAAACTTGGACCCAAAGTAATATTTGGTGATTCAAACTTTGGACTAATAAAAGGATATGGTGCAGTCCAGATTGGCTCAGTCACATTCAAGAAAGTAGCTTATGTGGAGGGACTGAAGCACAACTTAATCAGCATCAGTCAACTGTGTGATGAATCCCACCAAGTGACTTTCAACAAATCCTCTATTAATTTTATCATTTTCTTCTTGTTTTAAAAATATCAAAATCAAAAAAAAAAAATATTTTGTCTTATTTTGGTGTATGACCCGAGGGAATCTGTCACCTCTTTTTGATTTGGATCCGGAATTCGAGCGAACCCTTCGACACCGCTTACGATTTCGAGTTCCGAATTTTCAAGATACGGAATTCTTAGGAGACACTCCTAATCCTTCATTAATCCTCTCTCCGTCACCGCCTTCTTCTTCTCCTTCTTAATTTAGTTCTTCTTCCCATTCTCCTAGATCTCCTTCTTCTTCTTCTTCCAATATTGGTGAGCCAAATGCAGTTGAACATAGGACTATGTCCTATTATGCCCATCCAAACTTGGACGAGGCTCAATCTAGTATTGTTCGCCCCGCTATTGCCCCCAATAATTTTGAGTTGAAGCCAAGCATCATCCAAATGGTACAACAATATGTACAATTTGATGGGCTTCAAGATGAAGATCCAAACGCGCATATTTCAAATTTCTTAGAAATATGCGATACTTTTAAGATTAATGGTGTATCCGATTATGCCATCCGGCTAAGGTTATTTCCATTTACATTGCGCACTAAAGCCAAGCAGTGGTTGGGTTCTCTACCAAGAGGATCCATCACAACATGGGCTCAAATGACGGAAAGATTTCTTACGAAATACTTTCCGCCGGCTAAAACGGCTAAGTTGCGCAATGATATTACTTATTTCTCCCAACTTGATTCAGAAACGTTATATGATACTTGGGAGCGTTTTAAGGAATTGCTTCGTCGATGTCCTCATCATGCAATTCAGGATTGGTTACAAATCCAAACCTTCTATCACGGCCTAAATTCTCAAACTAGGCAACATATCGATGCTGCTGCCGGTGGAACGCTTAATAACAAAACACCGGCGGCCGCACAAGAGCTTATAGAAGGTATGGATTTGAATACCTATCAATGGAGTACACCTCGGTCTAAACCACCTAAACCGGCCGGGATGTATGAAATCGATACGGTTTCAAGTTTGTCTCTCCAGGTTGAGCAACTGCAAAAACAGATGAATGAGATGTCTACTTCCTCGTCCAAATCTACCTGTGAGCCCCAATATTGGGAGCCTTCTACTATTGCCGAGCATGTGGATTACATGGGTAATCCGAATCGGCCACCTTATAATCCGGGTAATAATTTTGGCAATACCTATCACCCGGGTATAAGGAATCACCCCAACTTCTCTTGGAGTAATCCGGGGAACGCAGCGCGCCCGCCGAACACGATTCCACCCGGCTATTTTCCACTGCAAGCTCCCAAAGCTCCCAATCTCGAGGAATTGTTCACGAAATATACGACTACAAATGATGCCAACATCCGGAATCTCACCGGATCTCTTTGAAGTTTGGAGACACAAATTGGGCAAATCGCTAAAATGCTCTCCGATCGTCAACAAGGAGCGCTACCGGGCAATACAGAGCCCAACCCAAAGGAGCATGCCAAAGCCATCACCCTACGGAGCGGGAAGGAGGTAACCACTTCTCCAAATCCGGTTGATACTTCTCCAATTCCGGTTGATACAGAGGTAACAATTTCTTCATCTTCTCCTCCGCCTAAGCCTTCTATTTTTAATAAACCAAAAGCTTATCAACCATCTCTTCCCTATCCATCTAGAATGCAAAAAGACCGGGTGGATGAACATCACGGTAAATTTTTGGACTTGTTTAAACAAATCCAAATAAATCTACCGTTTTGTGAAATAATAACACAAATGCCAAAATACGCCAAGTACCTCAAGGATCTTTTATCCAATAAAAAGAAACTTGAGGATATCTCCACGGTTCAATTGAATGCAGAGTGTTCGGCAGTTTTACTTAATACATTACCTAAGAAATTACCCGATCCGGGTAGTTTCTTCATTCCCTGTTTGTTTGGTGATTTATTAGTAAAACGTGCGTTAGCCGATCTAGGCGCCTCAATTAATTTAATGCCTTATTCTTTGGTTAAGAAGTTGGGATTAGGAGAACCTAAACCCACAAGAATGTGCATTCAATTGGCGGATCGGTCTGTCAAGCTCCCTATGGGGATCATAGATGATGTGCTTGTCAAAGTTGACAAATTTTTCTTTCCGGTAGATTTCGTCATCTTTGACATTGAAGAGGACACCGAGGTCCCACCCATTCTCGGTCGCCCTTTTCTTGCCACCTCACGCGCAGTTATAGACGTTAGTAATGGGAAACTTCTCCTTAGAGTCGGAGATGAAGAAGTTACCTTTACTATAGACACGTCTATGAAAAACTCGCTCTCAAATGACGACTCATGTTATTATTTGGAGGCTTCTCCTGAATAAGACTCCTTTCTTTTTTCTGAAAAATCTTTATCTTCTATTGATCATGATGCCGATTTTGACAATTTAGATTTAATTGCTCATGAAAATAGTGATAATCTCTCGATCACTCACGCACCTATTTTTGAACTTTTAGAAATTGGTAGTGATCGTTTGAAAACTTCTTATGATGAACTCCCGCGCTCGAACTAAAACAATTACCTGATCATTTAGAGTATTTATTTTTAGCGGAGGATTCAAAACTTCCGGTTATTGTGTCGGCCTACTTGACCGATGAAGAAAAAATTAAATTATCTCGTACTTTACAACTTCATCGCCGCGCAATTGCGTGGAAGATCACGGATTTGAGAGGTATTAATCCCTCCTTTTGCACCCATAAAATGTTTTTAGAAGAACACGCTCACAAAACAATTCAACCTCAACGTCGGCTAAATCCTAACATGAAGGAGGTAGTCAAGGCCGAGGTAATAAAATTATTAGATGCGGGTATCATATATCCAATTTCGGATACGACAATGATGTGGAATTACATGCTTTATGAGTCGACATGCGGTGTCATAATCCTGGGTTAAGGATAGTGTGGCAGGTCTACAGGCTCGCTAGACGTCACACCGACGGGAGTTGGCAGTTAGACCTTGGGCGGTTAGGCTTGGTCCTCGGTGTTCACGTCCCGGGGCTCCTTCCGTGCCAAGTGAGCGGTTGGGCTTGGTCCTCGTGCTTTCTTCCAAGGCTCCTTCCGGGTCACACAAGGCCAGTTCGTTGCTTGGTTCTCGGTGCACATCTACCTGAGAGTCCCGTTGGGCCATAGTACGCGAGGGGGGGGGGTCCACTATTATGTTCTTAGCGTTGAGGCGTACGGAGGCCTGGGTGAAGTAGTGTGGATACCCACCTAGTAGTAGAGAAGCCCGCTCTACTGTCACCGCCTGGCCACGGCGGTTGATGCCTGAGAGGTTAGCTACCTGCTCAAAAAGTGGGAACTACTTGTCTGTGTCGACGTAGCGGTTGCATGTGTGTGATCATGGGTGAGTCATTGCAGAGCATACATATCATCACATTACATTGCAAAACAAGATCCTCATCGTATAAGTTTGTATGGGCACTCTAATACGATGAGTTAGTTTTTGTTAAACCGATCCTTAACTTATAAGCTTGTATGGGCATCCTTATAAGTTAAGTTACTTTCCTGCAGTAGATATTTATACTTGATGGTTTGTTGTAGCTCTTGTAGAACTGCTAGATTAAAATGTTGTTAATCACATTGTACTACTACCACCTGCTTGTACCTGCTTGTTACATATTATATATTGTACCCTTGTTCCGTTCTCCGCCCGGTGCCGAGGAGTCACCGGGGGAGTGGATGTGAAGCCACTTAGTCTTTTAACTAACGGTTGCTACGTATTCCTTTTAGGAGGTCACCCCGTAGGTAGAGGAGTCGCAGACCTTGTAGCAGGATAGCCAGGCTAGGACGACAGGGCCTGAAAGGACGGTATCATCGCTACCGTTAGTTACTGATGTGAGTGTTGAGCGACTCTGATGTAGCCCCGTTGGGCATTTATTAGCTGTACTCTGATATTCTAGAAGCATGTTTTAGCTTCCTTATTTGATGTAGTTTGGACATATATGCTTTGTGTGAAGTTTACTTCTCTTATTATATTTTGGTTGGGTTGGCATATGTATATTGATATTGATTGTAGTCTGCAGAATAAGTGTCTTGTGGTACAGGTTAGCCCGTGTGCTAATGCTACCGCAAGCCGGCTGTTCTGGGCATAAGACCCTCTTCGTGCCATGTTTTGGGATCCGGGAGGGGTGGTCTTACAAATGGTATCAGTTTGCCACGATCCTCAACTAAAGAAGTCATTCAACAATGGTACCACCCCCATTCGATTAGTCAGTTTGCGGACAAACTGACTTAGCGGACGCAGTGGTGTGCCCATATGTAATTCACACTAAGTAAGTCCAACTTTGACCTTTAGATTAGCCAACCTGACCATATATTTGTATTCTACGTGTAGATTCCAGTGTATGTTGAGCTGATGGGGGACACTCCTGCCCCTTCTATACCCACTCAGTTCCAACAATCCGAGTTGGGGCAGACGCTCACCGCAATCCTAAATGCCTTTAGGGAGCAGTAGCCTCCAATACAAAAACAACCTCCTGGCTCAAACTAGCTGAGCACCTTTCGGGCTCTCTCCCCTCTCGCCTACCTTGGGACAGAGTCGGCTGCACGCACTGAAGAATGGCTCGAAATGGTGCAGGAGCTATTGGCGGGGATCCATTGCCCAGCCAACATGGCTGTAACGTTGGTGGTGTCCGTATTAGAACTACATGCTAAGAGGTGGTGGAAGTCCCTCATGGGATCCACCTTCCAAGGGTGAGTCTATACAGAGATAAGTTGGAGTGAGTTCTCGGGTGTCTTCTTGGAGCACTTCATTCCCTATAAATGAGCACCGAGGACCAAGCCGAACCGTCCGACTTTGACTCATCTAATCGCTGTCCCAATTAGTGACGGTCAATACCGCACTTACATCCTTTCACAATGCTACCCGTAGTGAGACGACACTCTAATCATTGGACTACTAAATTCATTCTGTTAATCAAATATTCACATGTCCATAGATTATCCTCCTACATGTCATTCCAAATGATTTCAACACATTATAAACATGATGCACATTTATATTAGTCTACCAATTTCTATCAAATCATTTCGTTTAAGTATGCTTCGCTTCACAAATCAATTTCATGGGATCCAATTATTAAACTTCATCAATTACAGAACTAAGATGATTAACATAAAATAGTTCACCAAACCTCAAGTTAACTTGCAACATTGACTCCACCAAGTCCAAATCCCATGTTATACAAAACCCAGAATTTAGGTGCAGAATAAATCTGGACAACAATTTCGACTGGAGATTCCCAAAGCTACATTAATCTAGTGAAGAAGCGTAACCCCTCGATGGAAAGGTCTTTCTATGGCTTACAACTTTCATACTCAAACCACAACCCAGATTTGAGAGTACCATACTTGAAATCGGCTTCAAAATCCGCTGCGTACAAAACACAATTTCTGCATGCAGCGTTTGCCGACTGCCAAGTTCGTTTGGACTTTCCTATGGCTACATGCATTGCCTGAAGTCATGCAACCATTCGTTGGAAAGGTATTTGCAAGGGCTTCAACTTTTGTGTTTAGTTGAAAGCCCATATCTGGACATATCACACCTGAAAATGGCCAAGGAGATCACTACGCGCAGAACACAGATTATGCGCGCATCTTAAGGCGGAATGAATGTCATCATTTCATCTTCCTCAAACCGATCTTCCCAAATCACACCAGAAATTCTTCCTCCCTTATTCACCCTCATGAGGCCATGACTCTTCACGAAACCATGCCCCATCTTGACATAGAAGGTTGGAGAGGTTGAAGACACCACTAACCTTAGAGCACAAGCCCTAGAATGGCCTCTTCCTAGAGAAATCATCATCTCGCAAGTCTAGACACTTTTGAGTCGACATCTCACCTAGATATCTACATATCTAGATCCAAGGGAGAGGGGAGGAAGCTCACCTCATTTCCGGCATTTCCAATATTTCCGGCCATGGATCTCGTGACTCTTCTCGGCGGCATTTTCTCCTCATGGCGGCGGCGGATCTTCTCCTCTAGGACTTGCTCCAGCAGTTTCTCCCTCTCTACAAAAGTTCTCTCAGAAAAATTGTTGGAATGAGTAGTGAAAATGGCTAGGGTTTTCACAACCCTTATAAGTGAAAAGTGATAAGGGTAGGGACACGCCCGTGTCCTTACCCGTGTCCTGCTCGGGCGAAGCGTCGACGAAGGTTTTAGTGTCGGTTCAATACTTGACACGGGTAGGAACACGCCCGTGTCCCGGCCCGTGTCCACATGATACGGCCGTATTCTCTGGCTGTATTCTCTGGCCGTGTCCTTCTCTGGACACGCCTTGACGAACTCAACACGACATACATGGGTAGGGACATGCTCGTGTCTCTACCCGTGTCCTTCTCGGGTACACTTCATCGATCTCAACTCGACGCACACGGGTAGAGACACGCCCGTGTCTCTACCCATGTCAACATCACACTGGTAGTGACACGCCCGTATCACTACCTGTGTCTTTCTCTAGGACAACTCGAGTCATCGACTCGAGAGTTGGTTGGATAGACACGGGTAGGGACACACCCGTGTCTCGACCCGTATCCTTATGCACACGGGTAGTGACACGCCCATGTCACTACACGTGTCCTTCTCTGGACATACTCGAGTCGTCGACTCGAGAGCCGGTCTCACACACACTTGTAGGGACACACCCGTGTTTCTACCCATGTCCTATTTTGGACTGATTTCTCCCCCCATTTACAAGTGCAGCCCAGCTGCCGGCACTTCCCTGAACCGAAGTCAGCTCTACTAACTCAAAAATGCGTACGAGGGGCCTAGTGCGAATCGGGATGTTACAAATAGTGCCTCCAGATTTTGTGGGTGAAGATGATAGTTCCCATCTCCAAGTTGTGTGCCACATAGTTTAGACCGCACAACTTCAGCTGACGTGATGCATATGCAACCACCTCATCATGTTGCATCAGAATGGCCCCCAAATGCTTTAGGGATGCGTTAGCATAGATCCGGAACCCTTATCTTCTTGTGGGGATCATAAGGATCAACGCAGAAGTAAGACATTTCTTCAACTCGATGAACGCAACCTCGCATTTTGACGTCCATCAAAACATAGTGTCCTTTCTTATGAGAGTGGTGAGGCGTAAGGGAATCTTAGAAAAACCTCTATAAATATCCGGTAATATTCGGCGAGTCCGGGGAAGCTTCTAATGTTTACTATTGTCTTGAATGGCGGCCAATTATGTAATGCTTGGATCGTGGCCTGTCCACTGCTACCCCGTTCTTTTTGACGGTCTGGCCTAAGAATCCAACTTCCTCTTGCCAAAACTCATACTTGATGAATTTTGCAAAAAAAGGAATGCTCTCGAAGATTGAGTAACACCATCTATAGGTGTCTAGAGTAGCATTCCTTAGTATTCAAGTAGATCAGTATATCATCTATGAAGACGATAACAAAGTGGTCTAGGAATGGTTCAAACACCTTGTTCATCAATGCCATGAAGGCGGATCGTGAGTTGGTGAACCCAAACGATATCACCAAGAACTCGTAGATGTTGGAACCGTTGTTTCACATTCCCTATGTTTGAGAATATCAAATCCCAAGTTGTATTTGATCACGTCTTGTGTTGATAGAGTGTGCAGGTTGACAGGTTCACGCAAAGAAAAAAAGTGTCCTATGGATGATAACGCCGAGAGATAGAAGTTACAGCGGGGCGATAGATGTGAATTAATTAGACAGAGCTCTCAGGAACCTACTGCTCTGAGCTAGTTATACCGCCCGCGCTAGCTCGTTGAATTAATTAGACAAAGCTCTTGGTATCCTACCCGTAGGCACTAGAATGGTACACTATCGCGGTAACCCACTCAACGCCCCAAGGCATTGAGAGCATTGATACAACACTACCGCAGGCACTAGCATGGTACCGCTCCGCGATAACCCACTCAAAGTGCCAAAGCATTGAAAGCATTGAGACAGAACTACCGTCGGGCACTAGCTTGGTACCGCCCCGCGGTAACCCACTCAACGCTCCAAGGCATTGAGTGCATTGAGTCAGGCCTACCGCCGGGCGCTATCTGCTTACCGCGCCGCACTAGCATTGGAAAATGGAAAATATTTGTTTTGAATATTTTTCCTAATTTGGAGGACAGCTGGAACGTCAAGCACGTGAACATACCGCCGGGCGCTAGTCTTACTACCGGTGGTAGCCTATTTTCATGAAGACGTATATAAAGCCGCCTTAGTTTTTGTGCTCATGACCTAAGATGAAAAAGGACAAGTTTGTGCATTCCAAGGTTCGGTCGCCTCTTTGTGTTCCATTCCAATCATCTTTGTCAAAGAAGAAGAAAGCCGTATCCCTCCCATTCGCACAGGAAGAACTCTGACGATCCAAGATCTACATCAACTACGAAGAGCGGACCGGTTGCTACCATACGAAGATCTCAAGCACTGGTCGTGAATCGCTCGACCGAGAAATCAGCTAGAGGGATAACTTAATCTTTTAGATTCTTTACATTTTTTTTGTAATCTTCTCTTTTTCTTAATCTTGTGGTGAGGAAAATTGACCGGTGAGGGTCGTCGGAATCCGGGTAGGATTCCATGAAAAATCATCCCGGGGTAGGGACGTATAGATCAGAGGATCTAGCGGGGCTCGAAGAAGTTTCTCGGAGTGAAATGGAGAGAGCCAACCGGTCCGTGGAGCGGGTTGGTATAGAAAACAAAAGAGTTCTTCTTTCTCATTGCCTTCGATCGCTGGCGTCACGGGGGTCACAATTTTGTAATTGTCTAAACTTGGTTGTTTTTAATTCTTGCAATGGAATTACATTACTTCTGCTTTATCATCTTTGTTGTCTGCTGAGATTATTTGTTGCTATTATTCTATGGGGTATACAAATGAATCTGCACGGGAAAACGAGTTCACAGACTTACCGCCACGCGTTAGCTACCTAATTCCCTGCGGTGGCTTCTATAACTCGATTTTTTGGAGTGAAATAATTTGAATTTTCATTAAACGCGAAAAACCTTATTCACCGCCCCCTGCCCCCCCCCCCCCCTAAGGTATGGGTAGACCTCCACTATTCACGGTGAGTGACTATAATCACTGGAGAACCCGGATGAAAATTTTTTTAATGACTCCAAGCATGGACGTATGGGCCATGGTTGACGAGAAATACACTACACCCACGGTCACTGTAGGTGATACTATCATAATTAGACCAAACGATAAATGGGATGACGTAGATAAGCTTATATGTACGAACAATGCTAAGGTTATAAACTCTCTATTCTACGCATTAGATAAAACTGAATTCAATAGAATCTGCAACTGTGAAACTGCTTATGATATTTGGGGCTTACTTGATCATACTCACGAAGGTACTTGACAGGTGAAAGAGTTGAAGCTGTTCCGACTTTAGTCTGAATATGAATATTTCTGGATGGAGATCGACGAGGAAGTTGACAACATGTATACATAATTCACCAAGATCGTCAACACCTCAAGATCTCTCGGGAATAATTTCTCAAATGGAGATCTAGTGAGAAAGATCTTGTGTTCCTTACCACCTCTCTTCAACCCGAAGGTGACTCCTATTGCAAAATCTCATGATATCAACACCCTGGAGATAGAGGGCCTCATCGGCAATCTGAAGACACATGAACTTGAGCTAAAGATTCAAGCAGAGTATCCCAGGGAAATAAAGAAGAATGGAGATGAAAATTCCATCTTCAGATTGCTTCACCTGAAGTCCTAAGAAATACTTCAGCTCTTCCATACTGCCCATTTCGAACTTCCCTTGCATAAGTTTGGAAAACTTTTTGCAGAGGTTGTCGTCAGTAGAGCCAATTATAATGTCATCGACATAGATTTGCACAAGCAAAATCTTGCCTTTTTATTTCCCTAAGAAATAATGATTTATCTATCTTTCCTCTTATGAACTTGTTCTCAAGAAGAAAGTTAGATAGCGTCTCTTGCCAAGCTAGAGAAAGGCAAAAATCAATTTGCAAATCAGTGTGTAATGCTAGTTACTAAAAACACCACCTTAAAGGCGAGGATCCATGATCTTAACTTTGCTGTCCAAAAATTTGGAATAGGCCAAAAATCACTGGACATGCTATTGGGAGCACAGTGTCATGGATCTGAGAAATTTGGACTAGGTTACGTGAGTCCAATGTTACCACCGAGTAGAAATCAGCAATATGCCAAGCTTAGGACTGACACTAACAAATCTCAAAATAAGGTCCAAAGTTTTGTAAGGCTATCCCGATCATCAATCACAAGCCCTAGTAACATGATAAAGGCAACATCCACTGCTTACACATAATGTGCAAGCTGTCATAAGTTTGGTCCCACATCTGGCTCGTGTTTGAGGAAAGGTGTCAAGAAAAATTTGCAAGTTTGGCTACCAAAGTCTTCTACCTATCGTATGGGTGGGACAACATGGGTAACCAGATCTTTACCCTCATCTTCTTGTTAGGTGTGTTGGCAGGATAAGGACAAGGGGAACGTGTGGTACTTGGACTCTGGTTGCTCCAAGCACATGATAGGAGATAAAGACAAGTTCCTTAGCCTAGAGAAGAAGAAGGGATGCATGGTGACATTTGGGTACAATAGCAAAGGTCGTATACTTGGAATCGTCACCATAGGTAACAAGGCATTCTCAATTTCAAATATTCTGTTTGTAGATGAACTTAAGCATAATCTAATTTCTATTAGGAAACTTTATGATAAGGGTCTCAATGTTATATTTGAATCCTTTACAAACACATGCAAAATTATTGATGTCAAAACTACTAATGTATTAGTTATAGCTCTTAGAACTCATAATGTCTATACTGTTAGTTTTGATGATATATATGTGCCTGATTTGAAATGTCTAGTTACCAAGAATGAGGAATTAGATCTTTGGCAAAGGAGATTAGGACATTCTGGAAGTAAGCTTATTGTTAAACTATCTAAGAACAAGCTAGTTCGGGGACTCCCCACACTTAGTGTCAGTTTAAATTCCTTATGTGGTCCGTGCCAAAAAGACAAATTTGTTAAAACCTCATTCAAAAGTAAAAATGATGTTTCCACGACTAGACCACTAGAACTCATTCACATGGAATTGTTTGGTCCCATTAACACGTGTAGTATATGTGTCAAACGATACATGTTTATTCCTATAGACGAATATTCACGTTACTGTTGGACGATCTTTCTTACAAATAAATTTGGAACTTTTAGCGAATTCTCAAATCTTTGGACGAGACTTCAAAACGATAAAGAGCTAAAAATTAAATGCATTAGGTCAGATCATGGGGGTCAGTTTGATAATGAGGACTTTATAAATCAATATGACACCCTAGGAATAAAGCACGAGTTCTCCGCCCCTCGCACTCCGCAATAGAACGGGGTTGTAGAAAGAGAGAACCACACTCTCCAAGAGTTAGCACGCGCTATGCTCGCCGAGTTTTGCTTAACTCGATATTTCTAGGCTGAAGCGGTTAACACAACAAGCTATGTGATGAACCGAGTCATGCTTCGCCCCCTTATTAAGTGAACTACATATGGGCTAATCTTTGACAAGAAACCGTCCTTGTCTCACTTTAGGGTCTTTGGTTGTCCGTGCTACATTCTAAATACTAAGGATCACTTATGGAATTTTTATGAAAAATCTAATCTAGGCAACTTTTTTGGATACTCATGTACAAGTCGTGCCTATAGAATATACATAAGAAAATCTTAGTTGTTAAAGAATCAGCTCATGTACATTTTGACGAAAATATCCCAACCAAAGTACCTAGGCTGAATGAAGAGGAAATTGATGATGGTGCTCGATTAGAAGTAAGGAGTGAGGAGAGAGTTGTGCCAGATGACGTTCCAATTCATGTAGATAAATATAAGCCTCCGAGTGCTTTAAATTTCTTGAAATAGCATCCTTGAGAACTAGTAATAGGAGAACCTTCTCATGGAGTTAGAACTTGATCTACACTACATGAATTATTTTCAAACTTATGTTTTCTATCTGAAATTGAACCCAAGAACATCTCGGAAGCCTTATACAATGAATCATGGTTCTTAGCTATGAATGTGGAGCTAAATCAAGTCGAGAGGAGTAAAGTCTGGTTTTTAGTAGAGCGTCTAGATAGCCATCCAGTTATAGGTTTATGATAAATTATAAATATACGTATTTTTACGTACGTTAATTAAGTCGTTTTAATTTATTTTTGTCATTTTTAGTTAATTTTCATCAATAAATGCTTCTTTTTGTATATAATTTCCTAAATTAACTTCAATTTGTTTTCTGAAATTTTTTAGGAAAAAGACAAAAATTCATAGTACATGCCCGTATACTTCTCGGTCACGCCCGTGACCAGGCCGTGTTACATGATCCCAACAGAAAGTTGTCGCAAGCTCGACGATCGGCGTTCGACATTCATCAAACTAGTGGATACGCCCGTGACACAACCGTGACATGCCAGCCAACCACTCAACGCCAACCACTCGACGCCATCCCCACTCGATGCCAGCCAACCACTCAACGCCATCTCCACTCAATGCCAACCACTCGATGCTAGCCAACCGGTCGACGCCATCGCCACTCAATGCTTCCAGCTCGACGTTCAGCGTTCGAAGTTTGTCGAACCCACCTACACTCCCGTGTCAATATTCGACACGCCCGTGACTTCTCCACCTGTCTCAGATTAGACGGTGCCATCGACGAAATGACACGATGCCTTCCCTAGATAAACCTCCCCAACATGCCCCCTACATGTCCGTGACAGCAGGGTCACGCACGTGACTTCCATGTATATATCCCCAAAGTCAAACTAGCAATAAATGCTCAGCATCAACTCAAAAATAGTATAGACATGCCCCCTACATGCCCGTGCCTAGGGCGTGTAACCCAAAAATTTTGCCTATAAATAGATCTTTTCTGTAAGATCAAATGTTCTGTTTTTTTTTTCTGAACCATTTTGCCTAAGGGTTGTGCTGCTTAGGTGTTCTTCAAGGCTATGTAAGGAAATTTCACCCCCACTCTTTTATGGTTTAGCTTTGTAATCTCCTTTTTAAATTAATAAAATTTGTAGATTTTCTCTCGTTTTATGGTTTTAGATTTCATCTGAGTGCCCTCCTTAAGTAATCTTATTTGTTTTTTCTTCGTTTTTCTTTATTTTCTGTGTGTGTGTGTGTGTGTATGAGAGTAAAAGTAATGTTATGTTTTCATTTTTTGTTACTTTGCTTTGTATTAGCTTTTCTTCTCATTTGGCCTTAGCCCATTTTTGTTTTGTTCAAGAACTTTTTTTATGTTCATTCTTATGGATTTATAAAAATGGTTATAAAAGTGGTTTTGATTTTTTTTTACTTAGTCTTTTTATTTTTATTTTTGTAACACTTTTCATTCATTTACTCTTTCTTCCACTTTTTGAGCATTTTTATAGAGTTATAAGAATGGATTAGTCGTCATTTTAATTTTCGAGCACTTTGATTTTTGCTTTTAATTTTCAAAATTTTTGCTCCTTTAATTTTAATTTCTTCTTTTTACGCATTTTTAGCATAATCTACCGGTAAATTGTAATCATTTTAATTTTTCAGTCACTTTGTTTTTCTTGTTTTTGTTTGTGTGCGTGAGTGTATGAGTTAGATTTTATTTTATGTAGAGTGTGTGCATGTGTGCATCTATTTCCTCCTACTCGTTTGAGTAGGACTCGCTTTAATTTCCCGCCGACTCGTTTGAGTAGGACTTGTATTTTCAGCTTTCATTTCTCGCATACTCGTTTGAGTAAGACTTGTCATTTTTTAGCTTTCATTTCCCGCCTACGCGTTTGAGTAGGACTTGTCATTTCCCCTACTCATTTGAGTAGGACTCGCATTTACTGCTTTAATTTCCCGCTTACTCGTTTGAGTAGGACTTGTCATTTTATCGCTTTCATTTCTAGCCTACTCATTTGAGTAGGACTTGCCATTTCCCGCCTACTCATTTGACTAGGACTCGCATTTACTGCTTTAATTTCCTACCTACTTGTTTAAGTTGGACTTGTCATTTTATCGCTTTCATTTCCCGCTTGCTCGTTTGAATAGGACTTATAATTTTATATCTTTCCTTTCCCGCCTACTCGTTTGAGTAGGACTTGCATTTACAGCTTTCTTTACTGCTTTCATTTACTGCTTTCATTTACTGTTTTCATTTCCCTTCTACTCGTTTGAGTAGGACTCACACTTCAATTATGCAATATTCTTATCGCAATCCGTTCCCATTCCGATGAGTGGCTAACCGCTCTTAGCCATCAGTATCGAAGAGCATTGAGACAGATAAAATCACTTTAAATAATTAAAGGTATTCTTTTCGATTTAACTAAATTACTTATGATTTGCCCCGGGATTACGACGCGTAGAACCACATATCGATATGTGGGCTCTATTTCCGTAGTGCATACGCTAGCTAGCCGAGAGGCTGTGCGTATGGACCGATCACCCCTGGGTAAAGGGAGTTCTGCACTAACGCTCGAGAGAGGAGGCGCTGAATTCTACCGGATTGGGTTCCCCACCTAATAGCGGGGTTCTTAGCGTAATGCGTGCATTAAGAGGAATCCTTTGTCGGACAAGAGCTCGGTTGAATAGTTTAATGTTCATGTGAGCGATAGTTCTAGAGATAGGTGAATTCATTTTTATGGAAGCTACACGGCCAAGTCTCCGCCTTAATTAATTTGAAATTTAAGATTTCTATTTATTAAAAGTTATTTTCGTTCAAATTCAATTTGGTACCGTTGCGCTAAATTCTTCATCGGCTCCTTTTTAATGTTTATTTTCTGTTTATATATATATATAAATAATAACTCAACAAGTTATTTTCGGTAAAATAATAGTCACGTTCAGAGAAGAGTAAAAATAATGAACCCATCCCCGAGAACAATACGACCCCGATATTCCTCACTGGAATATCCTGTACAACACGTGATAGGTGTACTTGCCTCCTTTCATTAAAACTCGATTTCAACTTTTTATAGATAATAAATCCGCGCTCACCATCCTTCCAAAATAGATAAACCATCCACTTTTCCAAAAAATAAACCCGCGGGGCGCCATGAGTTTTGACTATCAAGTTTTTGGCGCCGTTGTCAGGGACTTGATTGATCCATTAATTTTTTTGGAGTTTTAACCATCAAGTTTTTGACGCCATTGCCGAAGACTTGGTAAAACCATCCAGTTTTTGGCGTCATTGTCGGGGACTTGGTAAATAAATCAAGTTTTTGGCGTCATTGCCGGGGACTTAAAGCAATCAAGTTTTTGGCGTCATGCCGGAAAACGTTTCGTGTTGTTATTTTGAACTCTGAAAAACTATTACTTTTACCAATTTTTATGTATAACAAAAAAAATGGCCAACAAAAAGTAATAATAATAATAATACTTAAGAAAACTTAAAGAAAAAATGATTATTTTATGCTTATTATTTCATATATATTTATCTCTATCAAAAAAAATGAAATGATGTCGTTTCCAAAAAAATTTAAAAAAAAACTATAAATCAAAAAAATTGAAAAAACTATAAAACCAAAAAAATCTAAACACTAAAAAATGAAAAAACCATAAATTCAAAAAAAAATTCATTATTTTTTATGAAAACACTAAAAACCAAAAAAATCTAAAATAACTAAAAAACTAAAAAAAACTAAAAAATACTACAAACAAAATAATCTAAAAAACTAAAAAGTTATAAAATCTAAAACTAAAAATCTAAAAACAAAAAAACTAAAAAAATCAAAAAACAAAAAAAATCTAAAAACTTAAAAACAAAAAAAATATAAAAACTAAAAAACTAAAAAATCTAAAAACAAAAAAACAAAAAATCAAAAAACTAAAAAACTAAAAAATCTAAAAACTAAAAAACTAAATTTGTTTTTTAAAAAACTAAAAACTAAAAACCCAAAAATCTAAAAACTAAAAACTAAAAACAAAAAAATCTAAAAAAACCTAAAAACTAAAAAAATAAAAAAAACTAATAACACAAACACCTACTAAAAACCGTAAAAAAACACCTACTAAAAACCGTAACAAATTTATATATATATATATATATATATATATATATATTTTATTTTAACTTTTTTTCAAAAACCCAAAAATATATCTTTTTATTAAGAATTATATATTTATTTTCTCGCTTCAGCACGCCTCGCGTTTTTTTAGGCGTTAGGGCAATGCATTTCTATTGTATTTATTTAGCTAGGACGTTAGCTACTTCCAAGTCACCCACACTTGCCACACATACCACCCGAAACCTTATGACCAAGTTGAGTTTGTACATCTATACATAAGGTGCATACTACAAATATCAACCGCGCGCCCCCAAATAAATTCCATATAACGAAATTGTTTATTTTTCTTTCCTTTTTCTAAATAATGCAGGGTTCCAAATCGGACTCCCCGATCTCGTCTCAGGTAAGTTTCTACCCTCCATTTGTTTTTGGTAAATACTGTAATTTATCTATTTTTGTTCCTCATGCTTATCTTGCAACATTTTGCACAATGTTGGAACTAAGTGTTGGGGTGTTTTCGTTGCTCGTATTTTTCTTTTTTCGCACTTATATTTTCTACACCCAATCAAAAATAAAAAAAATGCAAAAAAATTTAAAACATCAAAAATTTTTTTTGCTACTTATTTTTATAATAAAAAATTCAAAACAAATCATAAAACACAAAAAATTCAAAAAAAAACTTATAAAACAAAAATTCAAAAATTATATATGTTTTTTACTTTCAAAATCTTTTTGTAAAAAAAATCTCTCTTTTCCCCTCTCTTCTTTGTACATAACAAATCTTTCTCTCCCCTTTCTTGTAAATAAATTGATAAAAATGTTAAAAAATTTAAAAACTAAAAAATCAAAAAATTTAGAAAATCCAAAAATCCTAAAAAGAGTATAACTCTAAAAATAAAAAAAAAATTATAAATCAAAAATACCAAAAAAGATAAAAACTCTAAAAAAATCACAAAAAGTTTATTTATTATGAAAAAAATAAATCGAATGTCTCATTCTTAACCCCTTTTCGCTCTCCAAAAATCTAGTTGCGAGTTTATTTAAAGGAGAATTTTATTAATTCTTTGTTCATTATTCGTTTATTAATTGGAGATTGATAGATTTAGATATCTGGGGTTAAGTTTTAAAGAATTTCGTATGCTTTTTTTATTTAGATAAGGGACTTATTTTCAGCACCACTTCTATTTTATCTAAATTGTTACACATTTATTTTGTTAGAAAATAATAATCTTAGATTTCGAATTATGTTTAATCCAAGTTTTTTTTGAAATATAGGAACGTTCAATTTATAAAGGTTGCTCTCAAATTTTTTTTATTTTATCTAGTTTTCTTTCTGAAAAAAACCTATCTCCCCACTTTTTTTCATGTCATACTTGACATGATTTTGATCCTTAAAAGAACCTATGTCAATGAGAATAAGATTTCGTTCCGGAAACATAGGCATCCAATATTTTTAAAAGATTATATGTTGCGGTGTAAGAGGATAAAATCCATTACTCTTATGCATACATTGTGTTATTATGAAGTTGTTCAAAAAAGTATATGTTATGAAAAATAAGATTTCATTTTTCTAAACATCCACATTCAAAAAAAAAATTCATTAGAGGTTTGAGCGAAAAAATATACCTCACCTCTAAACCAAAGCCCTCTTCATAAACCACAACATCGCCCTCCGCCATTTTCAAATGATTCTAAACTTAATTTAAAATATTTTTGAGAGCATAATTTGTAAATTGCATTATTTTCTTTAATTTTTATAAGATAAAGTTTCCATAATCCCAATCTATTTTTGTTAACCTAACAAATACAATTTTTATTTTCTATTTGATTATATCGAGAAGTTTTTAGTTGAAACTCTTCCTCTATTTAAATTTTTGTCATAATTTAGGACATAACTCTTATATCCTGGATAATTATTTTGATCTTTCTTTCAATTAATTCAAGCGGTAGCTAAACTTATCATTTCTTTAATTCCTTATAAGTATATCTCCAACTTTGCTATGGAATAGCAAAAGCTTAAGTATGGGGGTATTTAATAAGTTGTAAATATACGTATTTTTACGTACATTAATTAAGTCATCTTAATTTATTTTTGTCATTTTTAGTTAATTTTCATCAATAAAATGCTTCTTTTTTTATATAATTTCCTAAATTAACTTTAATTTGTTTTCTGAAATTTTTTCGGAAAAAGTCAAAAATTCATATTACCCGCCCGTGTACTTCTCGGTCACGCCCATGACTAGGGCATGTTAGTTGATCCCAACAGAAAGTTGCCGCCAGCTCGACGATCGGCGTTTGATGTTCGTCGAACTAGCTGACATGCCAGTATCCCGATTCGACACACCCGTGATACGCCTGTGACACGCCAGCCAACCACTCAATGCCAACCACTCGACGCCATCACCACTCAACGCTAGCCAACCACTCAAAGCCATTTCCACTCAACGCCAGCCACTCGATGCCAACCAACCACTCGACGCCATCTCCACTCAATGCTTCCAGATCGACGTTCAGCGTTCGAAGTTCGTCGAACCCACCTACACGCCCGTGTCAATATTCAACACATCCGTGACTTCTCCACCTGTCTCAAACAAAATAGTGGCGGTGACGAAATGACACGATGCCTTCCCCAAATAAACCTCCCCAACACGCCCCCCTACATGCTAGTGACAGTAGGGTCACACCTGTGACTTCCACGTGTATAACCCTAAAGTCAAACCAGCAATAAATGCTCAGCATCAACTCAGCAACAGTACTGACACGCCCCTTACACGCCTGTGACCTAGGGCATGCGTAACATCTCATGTTACTTCTAGACCCCTTAACTTAGATTGGGTTGGGCATGGGGTGGGTGTTGGGGAAATTAGCTAGGTTTGACCCTAGGTAGTGGGTTGTAGCCATGTGGGGCCCACTATAGGGCCAAGTCAAACTAGGTCAAACTAGCCTAAATATGAACCCTAGCCACACTATGACCCCACCACATTGCGCTAACCCTAAAATAATCTAAGTGGGCCCTAGGGCATGTCATTAGGTCAACCCTTTGACCCTAGTTGACCAAGTCAACCATAGCCCTAAGTTGGTCAAATCTATACCTATAGGCCCAATTAGCCCAAGTAGGGCACCACATTAACCCAACCCAAGTTGGGTGGTGCCATTAGACCCATGACCACCAAGTGGGGTCAGCCCACTCATCATGGTTGACCAGGTCAACTCAAAAGTCAACTTAGTCAACATAATTGACCTAAAGAAGAAAATGAGGGCTAAGCCCATTCTCAATAGGCAAAGCCCACCCAACATGGCCCATTATCAGCCTAAGGTGTCAAATACCAGCCCTACCCCTCAGGTTTTGGAGAGAGAGTGCATGCATGGGGGCATTTTGGAGAATTCACCTAAAAGAGGAGAGAGAAGGTGGGATTAAGAGGAGAGGCCACTTGGCCTTGGCTTCTTCTGCCCCAAAAAGTTGCTGACCGGCCTCCTCAGTAAATTCCAGCAGAATATTGAGCATGGTGGCCACTTGGCACCATTGGTGATACAACCAAAGCCCCAAACCGAGCTCACCTTGGAGTTATCTCCACATACAATCTTCCCCAGCTCAAACCGACCACACCATCAACTTCAATGAGTGGAAACGAGCTGAGAACGAGTCTTGGAGCAGATCTTTTAGTGAAGAAACGAGATTTTGAGTAGGAGATCGCCGAAGCAGCTCAACCATGGCCAACCTCCGCCGCACTAGCCGCCAAGGCTTGATTTAGGTCTGTTTCACCGCCTCTCTACCCGTACTAGCTTTCTAGATCCTCTAGGAGAGACATCAAGCTCAATTGATCCGGATACCATGTGAGGAAATGGAGATTTTTCCGAGTTTTTATTCTTGCTCGGGTTCGCCGGAGGAGCCAACTCCGGCGGCCTCATCGTCGGGAATCGCTAGCCACCACCTCATTGAAGGTGGTGGCGACATCCGCCAGCGGTGGTGGTGGCTTAGCTGGTCGGAAATGGCCAGACAAGGTGGCCCAGCCGGAATCGATCCCAGCCATCGGCTGGAGGTAGAAGATGACCAGATTCCATCCATTCTGCTTTAAGATTCGTGCAATCAATTTTAAATTAAATAAAAATAAAACTATAGAATATAGGAATATTTGTCACACTTATACAGTGATATTGCAAGCCACATTTAGTCCTCTTAGAGGATTTTCCAGAACATGAACCCTAAAGGAAATTTGTGTCTGGTTGTCTTATAATTTGCCACCTTAATCTTATAATTTGGTACAGTATACTGTCATGTAGGACTGTTTTCCTAGGACTGGTCCTTAACTAGAGAAGAATTTCAATTTGAAACCCAAGCCAAACCAGTAATCACAATGACCCCAAATTTTGGATGCATGCATGATTAGGGCATATCTAGTCCCTGCCAAAAATTGATAATTTTTGGGGAAACTTTTTATATAGTTTTATTCATAATATCAAAAAGTAAATAAATGAAATAATTGGAGTAATATGACTCCAAATGACCCCAAATTTTTGTGGCATGTCCTTGGGGACAATTCATGTGCATGGTAAATATTTCGGCATATTTGGACCACTATATGTTGGGTAAACTGACTTGCATGTGTTGGTTATACATAGGCTAGCCAATTTTGAAATATTGTGTATTAGGCCTATTTGAAACATCTAAAAATCATGGAATTGATTTCAGAGGCTCATTAGGGTGAAGTATACCCCACATTGTAATAATGGGATTTTTGGAAGCAAAAATCCCATTTTTTGGAATTTTGAAATAATAGGACTTTTGAAAAATAAATATGAAAATAGGCTCATTATTGAGATAAAATCCCCAATTTTTGTCAAGGTCAATATAATGTTAGGTTTAACTCCTGAAAAGTTTTATGTCTCTGTTTGAAGAAAATTGATAGGAGTTATGTGGAAATTACCTTTTTACCCTCATTATACTTAATTAGACAACTGAGGAAAATACTCAGTAGAAAATTTTGGAAACTTTCTTAGTGATATATCTGAGTATGCGTAACCTTGTATAATTTTCTCAGTATTTGTGGATGACTCAGTAATTTTTAAAACCTCATAGTGGCATTTTGGTAATATAATTTGAAATGAAATTTTGTAGCGCTTGTTCCATGGAAGTTCATGAAATTATGTATTTAGCATTATTTTACCAATATATGTATGCTGTAATTGTCTTAGAATTTTTAGTACTGAACTCCTTATACTTTCTTTGGAAAATGGGTATTATGTGAGTTTTGTACTAATTAAGGAATAAATAGAAATATCCAAAGGAAAATTATGAATTTTGGTAGACAACAATATTTTACCAAGACGCAACTCAGGAAAAATTTCTTAGGCTAGTGGATTACAATTTGTAATACTTCATGTATTAAATGACCTAGAGGATTAATTAAATGATTTAATTAGAGAATTTAATTACTTAAGAAAATTATAAAAATCAATATTCTCACTTCATTAGTCCATACCATCCTAAGATAAATAATTAGGGGCAGCTGACCCAAGGAATTGGAAGTTCTATTTCGTGGTGGTATTTGGTCATGGGTTGCGCATAGTGTAAGTAGGTTATACTATAAAGACCACCGGGGGATAGATCGACGGATGAGCTGGAGGTTACGATTGGAGAATAACCTTGGTTGGTATTATTGTCTTAGTGACGAGAGTAAAAGTGCAAGCCCTTGGATAGCAACTGGAGTGGAGGCCGGTGGAAGACCGTCGCCCTTCTGAGAACATCTTAAGTCATTAGGATCACTCAAGAGTGATAACGAGAGCTGGGGGTGAATTTTGGGTAGCCATCAACTAAAGTAAATATCCTTGAGAAAGGGAGCTTTGGGCGTAATCCCATCGTAGTTCCTAGTGCGCCCGAGAGCCCTTCACCGGCTATACCCTGGGCAGTCCTGGGATTAACCTTAAATCACTAAGTATAATAACCCGTAGACAAGAGTAGTCTAATAGGTTAAGACATTGTGTTTCTTCTCGCCCGTGACGGGTTGGAGGGATACTGAATAAAGGCATTATTGTGCATTCTCACCCGCTATGGGTTGGAGGGATATATGATGCAGGCTCGCCCGTGATGGGTTTGAGAGATTTTGAATAAAGGTACTATTGTGCATTCTCACCTGCTATGGGTTGGAGGGATATATGTTGCAGGCTCGCCCGTGATGGGTTTGAGGGATTTTGAATAAAGGCACTATTGTGCGTTCTCACCCGCTATGGGTTGGAGGGATATATATTGCAGGCTCGCCGATGATGGGTTTGAGGGATTTTGAATAAAGACACTATTGTGCGTTCTCACCCGCTATGGGTTGGAGGGATATACGTTGCAGGCTCACCCATGAAGGGTTTGAGGGAATCAGGACAGGTTAGTCCCGCTAGCTAAAGGCTCGAGATGAAATACTTGCATGTGCATAAATTTAATGGCGGGTCATGCGGTACTGGCTGATCGTCACACCGATGGCAGTACGGTGAACCAGGCAGGTGTGAGGGTTTGAGGGGCCAGTGGGTTGTTTTACACTGCGGTCTGGAGGTTGATCCCCGATAACGCACACCCGGTCCAACAAGACTGACCGGTTGTCAGCAAAGTATGTACGCAGACTCTAGAGTGCACCTAGGACGTGTACAATGGCATATGAGAGGGGTCTAAGGTTTGGTAGTGTGCATACCTGCCTAGAAGTGGAGATGCCCGCTCCGCTGCTGCCGTAGCCACAACAGTGGTACCCGAGAGTGAAGCTAGCTCTCAAAAAGTGGGAACTAAAGGTCTGTGATCACAGAGTCGTTGTGTGTGAGTTGCACTTGCCTGTTGCATAAATTGCATCATAAACATTCATTCACATTAGGTCATACGCTTCATAGATCCTTATCATATAAATTAGTATGGGATCTTTTATATGATAAGTTAAAATTCCTGGAAACCTTAACTTATAAATTTTTTTGGGCATTTTTATTAGTTAAGGTACGTTTGTGATGGTATAGTAGTGGTAGCATAGTTTTACTTTTCTGCTCTTACTTTCAGTTCTTTACTTACTTGTATTGTTTATGCTTTTACTTTTGTGCTATATACATAGAACTGCTAGTATAGATTTACTGCTCAGACTTTTACGTGGTAGCTTAGTTTCCCTTGTCACCTGTTTCCCTTTTGTTACCCTTTGTTGTCCTCCTCTTCATCCTCCCGCACGGTGCCTAGGAGTTACGAGGCGAGTTGCGGAGGAAACGACTTAGTCTTTTTGACTAATGGTCGGTGACCAAACTATTTTTAGGAGCACGAGGAGATGGAGCACCAGCACGACCGGCAGGATGAGCTGACAGGGCGTGAGGAGTTGATTCCACCTACTACTACTACTATAGCGCTACCTCAGGTGGGATGAGTACGAGATTAGTTGATTAGCTTCCGCTATTTTGATATTTTGAGAGGAGAGTTTATTCATATGATGTACTGGGCATAAGCCCTTATTACTCTACATATTTTTATTCTCATTGTGGACTGTGTATACTTTCATTCATATATATATGAGTTGTACTGTAAATGTGGACTAGCTGTATTGTACTCTGATATGTATTACTTCTACTTCTCATATTGGCCTACAAGTTATGTTGAGGAGTCTCACTTGACCAAAAGATCATATATGAAAGAAGTCCACAACACTGGCTCACCCCGCTCGAGCAATAATTTGCGGACAAACTATGCAGCGAAAGCAATGGTGTGCCCATGTATAAAAAGTCACAGAAAATAGTCCATTTAAACAATGAGTCAGGCCAATCCAATTAGGACAGCACCTTAGTTTGACTTACTAAGAGGATTTCGTAGTGTATCCGAGTCTTAAATCGACCTCGCAGATAGATTGGTTAAGGTACGAGAATACCCAAATTCACCAAGGGAAGAATTTGACGCAAGAGTCACTCTTAAGGCTTAAATTCTGATGTCCCTACTCCACCCATCGAGTGATATTATCACTTCTTACCCAAGCTGATAGGACCGCCTTAAGGAGAATTGGTGCATATAATCTATTAGTGGAATAGTAGGGTACTCGTAAACTTAACCCTCATACTGATGACTTGATTACGTTGAGACAACCACAGTGGCAAATACCAAAGGTAGAATAAGAATTCAAGTCTCAGAAGAAACCCATTTTGGTTGGGTCACATGTTGACCTCGAGAAGATTGTCGTATAAGTAATCTTAAGGGCCAAAGGTATATAGCATATTAATTAATCTCAAGGTGGAGCTCTAGGTCTAAGATTGTTAGACCTAAGGATTGAGTGCACATATAAGAGGAATGCACTATAAATATTAATGGAATTTAGCCCGAAAGGTATGGGGGCTAATCCTTTTGTTTATTGGGCTAAATTGGTAACGACTTGAATTTCTGTAGACCCAGTTTATAAAACACGTGTCACAAACATAGTGATCTAGAAGACTTGATTAATTCAAACGTTGCTCAAGTAAATATGAGGTTTTGTATTCGCATAATCGGCAAGATAATCAACCCTCCCTAGAATTTTGAGATATATGTAGAGGGTTGCCCGCTTGAATATATTACAACCCTAGAATAAGGAAAGTCTCCAGAGAAGTTAGAAACTTTCGCGGGCTTGTGAATCAGATCATTACTTGACAAAACTTTAAGAGATTGTAATTTCATCGATCCATAATGACATCCTATATCCCAAAGATTGAAGCAAGTTACATATAATCCACAAGAATTCGAACAAATGGCCTTTCGATAAACTAAAATCAAGCAGTAATGACAACACAATGGTTTTATGTATAAATTAAGGAATGTGTTACCACAGCAAAGCACGTTCCTAGATGCCCCAGCAGCTTAACCCAATTGACGTGACACGAGATTAATAATTATATCATCGGTTAAGGATTTGATTCATGAACTCAGATATATTGCAAGAGAAAACCAATGTGAATTGAGAATTCAGTATAAGTCGGAATGATAGATGGAAATTCTGTATAGCTGTGGCTCTTAGGAAAGTGACTATGACTTTCACATATTAAATGTGTAGAATTGGGAGAAGTGGAAATGATGATGGATCACTGCAATCCGCGCCTACCTGACATGCTCAGGTCATAATGTTAGAAACATACAGATCGAGATAGAGTAATATCATGGTAATGTAAAGGAGTGATTACGGGTCTTAACTATGATGTGATTGGAGCCCATCAAGTAAGGATTCAAGTATTTGAGTAATTATGTCCATAACACTAGGGTTAAAACGATCCCAGAAAACTTAAAGTCAAGTGAAAAATCAAAATTGGAAGACGTATGTTATAGGTATGATCCTTTGGATGTGACTCTGATGATCATAAGAACCAAAATAAAAGTGTTCGATGATGATTTACAGATGGTGTGTTCTCTCAAAAAATCAACCCTTTTCAAATTTAAATGGTTTACTTACCCTTATACTTTGGGAGATAGTTTAAGTTATAATTAGAAATCTTGATAAGATAACGTCTTGCATTTAGAATATAATGGTTAAGTTACTATGGTCAGGTATGATTTAGTACTACCTTGTTTGATCCTAAAAGGGGCTGGGATTTGGAGAATTAAACACAATGATGAAATATCATTACTATTCATGCTTACATGATATAACTAGTCACTTGATCATAATGGTGAACTATATCCTTGAATGATTCAAATAAAGCAAAAGTCATTATATTGGAACTTAAGAATTGAAATAAGGTAACATTATGATAAATAAGATTAATCTCCTATGGCATGACATTGAAAATGTAACGACTCAACAAATTCAAATGGGGTGGATGATTAGTTGAAACATATGCATAGGTATGATCACTTGATTATGATAACATCGAGAACTGGGACACATACGTTGATAACATCATGATGACCTTAGAAAATTCATGACTATGGGGAGATCAATTTTGGTTTGCTAAGGTGTATACGGTGAAATTACACGAGAAATAATGAGTGTTTATTAAGATTCTCTTTATGATGAAATCGATTTGTGTCAGATCTCACCATTATTAGACAGATACGTTTATAAATTTATGAATTAGACTATATATGAAAAACAAATGGGAGTCATTTATATCAATATCAATATCATTAATGATCGCTTGATGTACGCTTGAAAGGTGAACACTCTATGAATTATATATTACCGTTTATGCAGAGGTCTAATAATTCATGAGTCTGGAAGAAACAAAATAATGACCTCTTCATCACATCTTAATTTTTGAGGTTGGTTAATTACTATACATAAGTTGGATCTTCGTAATAATTAATATCACAATACATTGTATTTGAAGAATCGATGTAGTATAAGCCATGAGGCATGATGCAATTTTGGAAGAGAAATCTGAGATTTGTGTGCTCAATTCTACATATAAAAGTATTGATTCTCACGTACTTGGTGGTCATTGCTCGTAAGGGACATCGAACCAACGTATGATTAAGGTTTATTTAATGATAATGCGTTGAAAGACTTGGAAATATGCCAATGTAATCCTGATTATGAATATCATGAAGTATAATGAAAATACACTTGGATCAGAATATATAGAGGATACGAGTGGTTAGATACAACTGATTAGGGATCAGATATTGGAGGCTTAGAATAGGCAGGCCAAGTACTACGATGTACGATATCAAATGGTGGAGTTCCAGGAGGGGGGAAACATGGTGTTCTTGAAGATACGTCTGGTGCATGGTGTCTCTCGGATGCGAAGTCACAATTAGCTCAGCCCTCGATATAGGGGATCGTATTTGATCCTGGAGCGGATCGGCCCCTTGGCTTACATGCTGGAGCTGCCGCTAAAGTTAGGGAATTTGCACGATGTCTTTCACGTCTCCTCACTTTGAAGAGCTCTACTTTGACCAGAACAACATATTACCACTGCAGCAGGACCGGTAGCACCAGATAGATCAGTTGGTTTGGAGCCGGTCCGGAGAGATGATACGACGATTCGAGTTCCGCGGAAGAAGGTTCACCTAGTGAAGGTATTATGGTACAACCACGGACGGGACGAGCACACTTGGGAGCTGATGGATCTGATGCGTGAACGGTACCCAGAGCTTTTCGCCTCAGGTGTATTTTAACTATGCTGAAATTTTCTTAAAATTCTTGTGCACAGAAACCCCGTAGACCCAAACTTGAATTTCGGGGACGAAATTATTTTTTTTGTTTATTGGGATTTGTAACATCCCATGTTACTTCTATACCCCTTAACTTAGATTGGGTTGGGAATGGGGTGGGTGTTGGGGAAATTAGCTAGGTTTGACCCTAGGTAGTGGGTTGTAGCCATGTGGGGCCCACTATAGGGCCAAGTCAAACTAGGTCAAACTAGCCTAAATATGAACCCTAGCCACACCATGACCCCACCACATTGCCCTAACCCTAAAATAATCTAAGTGGACCCTAGGGCATGTCATTAGGTCAACCCTTTGACCCTAGTTGACTAACGTCAACAATAGCCCTAAGTTGGTCAAATCTATATTTATAGGCCCAATTAGCCCAAGTAGGGCACCACATTGACCCAACCCAAGTTGGGTGGTGCCATTAGACCAATGACCACCAAGTGGGGTCATCCCACTCATCATGGTTGACCAGGTCAACTCAAAAGTCAACTTAGTCAACTTAATTGACCTAAAGAAGAAAATGAGGGCTAAGCCCATTCCCAATAGGCAAAGCCCACTAAATATGGCCCATTATCGGCCCAAGGTGTCAAAGACCAGTCCTACCCTTCTGGTTTTAGAGAGAGAGTACATGCATGGGAGCATTTTGGAGAATTCACCTAAAAGAGGAGGGAGAAGGTGGGATTAAGAGGAGAGGCCACTTGGCCTTGGCTTCATCTGCCCCAAAAGGTTGCTGGCCGGCCTTCTCAGTAAATTCTAGCAAAATATTGAGCATGGTGGCCACTTGACAGCATTGGTGATATAACCAAAGCCCCAAACCGAGCTCACCTTGGAGTTATCTCCACATACAGTCCTCCAAAGCTCAAACCGACCACACCATCAGCTTCAGTGAGTGGAAATGAGTTGAGAACGAGTCCAGGAGCAGAGCTTTTGGTAAAGAAACGAGATTTTGAGTAGGTGATCGCTGGAGCAGCTCAACCATGGCCAACCGCCGCCGCACTCGCCGCCAAGGCCTGATTCAGGTACGTTTCGCCGCCTCTCTATCCGTGCTAGCTTTCTAGATCCTCTATGAGAGACATGGGGCTCAATTGAGCCCAATACCATGTGTGGAAATGGAGATTTTTCCGAGTTTTTCTTCTTGCTCGGGTTTACCGGAGGAGCCAAATCCGGAGGCCTCATCGCCGGGAATCACTAGCCACCACCTCAGTGAAGGTGGTGGCGACATCCGCCGGCGGTGGTGGTAGCTCAGTTGGCCGGAAATGGCTAGACAAGGTGGCCCAGCTAGAATCAATCCCAGCCATCGGCTAGAGGTAGAAGATGACCAGATTCCGTCCATTCTGCTTTAAGATTCGTGCAATCGATTTTCAATTAAATAAAAATAAAACTATAGAATATATGAATATTTGTCACACTTATATAGTGATATTGCAAGCCAACATTCCCCACTTGTCCTCCGACTCTACCCAAACTTTTTTGGTTCACCCCAACATTCCCCACTTGTCCGACTGTTGCTAAGCAGTTTTTGGATATCAAACGGACCTCCCCGGATGGTAATCTCAATGTGGCTGATTTACCCTCTTTTGCAATCAGTTTCGCTACAGCGCCTGCTGCTCTAGCTAATTGTCCACCCTTTCCAAGTATGATTTCTATGTTATGTATGGTCATGCCTAAGGGCATATCGGTTGAAATAGATTCATATTTTTTATCAATAAAACCCCTTCCCAAACTGTACAAGCTTCTTCCAAAGCATACGACTTTCTAGATGTATATGATGATATCTAGACAGATGGATCTTATTTGAATCGTATGATGAAGTACCACATGAGTGGATATATAGGAATCCAAATCTGCCGAATCACTAGGACTCAAGAGGCATTTCCAGAACATGAACCCTAAAGGAAATTTGCGGCTGATTGTCATAACTTTAATTTGCCACCTTAATCTTATAATTTGATGCAGTATACTGTCCTGTAGGGCTGTTTTCCTAGGACTGGTCCTTGACTAGGGCAGAATTTCAATTCGAAGCCCAAGCAAAACCATTAATCAAAATTACCCCAAATTTTGGATGCATGCATGATTAGGGCATATCTAGATCTTGCCAAAAATGATAATTTTTGGGGAAACTGTTTCTATAGTTTTATTCATAATATCAAAAAATAAATAAATGAAATAATTGGAGTAATATGACTCCAAATGGCCCCAAATTTTTGTGGTATGTCCTTGGGGACTATTCATGTTCATGGTAGAAATTTCGGCACATTGGGACCAATGCATGTTGGGTAAACTCACTTGCATGTGTTGGTTATACATAGGCTTGGGGTGCAAATAGCCAATTTTGAAATATTGCATATTAGGCCTATTTGGAACATCTAAAAATCATGGAATTGATTTCAGAGGCTCATTAGTGTGAAGTATACCCCACATTGTAATAATGGGATTTTTGGAAGCAAAAATCCCATTATTTGGAATTTTTGAAATAATTGGACTTTTGAAAAATAAATATGAAAATTGGCTCATCATTGAGATAAAATCCCCAATTTTTGTCAAGGTCAATATAATGTTAGGTTTAACTCCTGAAAATTTTATGTCTCTGTTTGAAGAAAATTGATAGGAGTTATGTGGAAATTACCTTTTTACCCTCATTATACTTAATTAGACAATTGAGGAAAATACTCATTAGAAATTTTTTGAAAATTTCTTGGTGATATATCTGAGTATGAGTAACCTTGTATAATATTCTTAGCATTTTTGGATGATTCAGTAATTTTTAAAACCTCATAATGGCATTTTGGTAATATAATTATAAATGAAATTTTGTAGCCCTTATTCCATGGAAGTTCATAGTGGCATTTTGGATTATAATTTGTAATACTTCATGTATTAAATGACCTAGGGGATTAATTAAATGATTTAATTAGAGGCTTTAATGACTTAAGAAAATTATGAAAATCAACATGCTCACTTCATTAGTCCATACCATCCTAGGATAAATAATTAGGGGCAGGTGACCCAAGGAATTAGAAGTTCTATTTCGGGGTGGTATTAGGTCATGGGTTGCTCATAGTGTAAGTAGGTTATACTATAAAGACCACCGGGGGACAGATCGACGGATGAGCTGGAGGTTACGATTGGAGAATAACCTTGGTGGGTAGTGTTGTCTTAGTGACGAGAGTAAAAGTGCAAGCCCTTGGATAGCAACTGGAGTGGAGGCCGGCGGAAGACCGTCGCCCTTCTGAGAACATCTTAAGTCATTAGGATCACTCAAGAGTAATCACGAGAGCTGGGGGTGAATTTTGGGTAGTCATCAACTAAAGTAAATATCCTTGAGAAAGGGAGCTTTGGGCGTAATCCCATCGTAGTTCCTAGTGCCCCCGAGAGCCCTTCATCGGGTATACCCTGGGCAGTCCTGGGATTAACCTTAAATCACTAAGTATAATAACTCGTAGACAAGAGTAGTCTAATAGGTTAAGATATTGTGGTTCATTCTCGCCCGTGACGGGTTTGAGGGATACTGAATAAAGGCACTATTGTGCATTCTCACACGCTATGGGTTGGAGGGATATATGTTGCAGGCTCGCCCGTGATGGGTTTGAGGGATTTTGAATAAAGGCACTATTGTGCGTTCTCACCCGCTATGGGTTGGAGGGATATATGTTTCAGGCTCGCCCGTGATGGGTTTGAGGGATTTTGAATAAAGGCACTATTGTGCGTTCTCACCCGCTATGGGTTGGAGGGATATATGTTGCAGGCTCTCCTGTGATGGGTTAGAGGGATTTTGAATAAAGGCACTATTGTGCGTTCTCACCCGCTATGGGTTGGAGGGATATATGTTGCAGGCTCACCCGTGAAGGGTTTGAGGGAATTAGGACAGGTTGGTCCCGCGAGCTAAAGGTTCGAGATGAAATACTTGCATGTGCATAAATTTAGTGGCGGGTCATGCGGTACTGGCCGATCGTCACACCGATGGCAGTACGGTGAATCAGGCGGGTGTGAGGGTTTGAGGGGCCAGTGGGTTATTTTACACTGCGGTCTGGAGGACGATCCCCGATAATGCACACCCGACCCAACAAGACTGACCGTTTGTCAGCAAAGTACGTATGCAGACTCTATAGTGCACCTAAGACGTGTACAGAGGCATATGAGAGGGGCCTAAGGTCTGGTAGTGTGCATACCACCTAAAAGTGGAGATGCCTGCTCCGCTGCTGCCGTAGCCATAACGGTGGTACCCGAGAGTGAAGCTAGCTCTCAAAAAGTGGGAACTAAAGGTCTATGATCATAGAGTCATTGTGTGTGAGTTGCACTTGCCTGTTACATAAATTGCATCATAAACATTCATTCATATTAGGTCATACGCTTCATAGATCCTCATCATATAAATTAGTATGAGCTCTTTTATATGATAAGATAAAATTTCTGGAAACCTTAACTTATAAATTTGTATGGGCATTTTTATAAGTTAATGTACGTTTGTGATGGTAGAGTAGTGGTAGCATAGTTTTACTTTTTTGCTCTTACTTTCAGTTCTTTACTTTCTTGTACTGTACATGCTTTTACTTTTGTGCTATATACATAGAACTGCTAGTATAGATTTACTGCTCACACTCTTACTTGGTAGCTTAGTTTCCCTTGTCACCTGCTTCCCTTTTGTTACCCCTTGTTGTCCTCCGCTTCGTCCTCCCGCACGGTGCCTAGGAGTTGCGGGGCGAGGTGCGGAGGAAATGACTTAGTCTTTTTGACTAATGGTCGGTGACCAAACTATTTTTAGGAGCTTGAGGAGATGGAGCACCAACACGACCAGCAGGACGAGGTGACATGGCGTGAGGAGTTTATTCCACCTAATACTACTACTACTACAGTGCTATCTCAGGTGGGACGAGTACGAGATAAGTTGATTAGCTTCTGCTGTTTTGATATTTTGAGAGGAGAGTTTATTCATATGATGTACTGGGTATAAGCCCTTATTACTCTACATATTTTTATTCTCATTGTGGACTGTGTACACTTTCATTCATATATATATGAGTTGTACTGTGACTGTGGACTAGCTGTGTTGTACTCTGATATGTATTACTTCTACTTCTCATATTGGCCTACAGGTTATGATTGTACTAGCTTGCAGAATCGGCGTGTTGCGGTGTCGACTAACCCGTGCGTTAGTGCCACCGCATGACAGCGGTTCTGGGCATAAGACCTGGAGCCTCCTTGGTAAGGGGGAGGGGTCTTATAGCATGTAACCTGAAAAGTTTGCCTATAAATAGATCTTCTCTGTAAGATCAAATGTTCTCTTTTTTTGAACCATTTTGCTTAAGGGTTGTGCTGCTTAGGTGTTCTTCAAGGCTATGTAAGGGAATCCCCCCCCCCTCTTTTATGGTTTAGCTTTGTAATCTCCTTTTCAAATTAATAAAATTTGTAGATTTTCTCCCGGTTAATGGTTTTGGATTTCATCTGAGTGCCCTCCTTATGCAATCTTATTTGTTTTACTTTATTTTTCTATGTGTGTGTGTGTGTGTGTGTGTGTGTGAGAGTAAAAGTAATGTTATGTTTTAAATTTTTTGTTACATTGCTTTGTATTAGATTTTCTTCTCATTTGCCCTTAGCCTTTTTTTGTTTTGTTTAAGAACTGTTTTATGTTCATTCTTATAGATTTATAAAAATGGTTATAAAGGTCGTTTTGAATTTTTTTACGAAGACTTTTTATTTTTATTTTTGTAACACTTTTCGTTCCTTTACTCTTTCTTCCACTTTTTGAGCATTTTTATAGAGTTATAAGAATGGATTAGTCGTCATTTTAATTTTCGTGCACTTTGATTTTTTTGCTTTTAATTTTCAAAACTTTTGCTCCTTTAATTTTAATTCTTCTTTTTACGCATTTTTAGCATAATCTACAGGTAAAAATGTAATCATTTTAATTTTTCAGTCACTTTGTTTTTCTTATTTTCGTATGGATGCGTTAGTGTATGAGTTAGATTTTATTTTATGTAAATTGGGTGCATGTGTGCATCTCTTTCCTCCTACTCGTTTGAGTAGGACTCGCTTTAATTTCCCGCCTACTCGTTTGACTATAACTTGTATTTTAAGCTTTCATTTCCCGCCTACTCGTTTGATTAGAACTCGTCATTTTTTAGCTTTCATTTCCCATCTACTCGTTTGAGTAGTACTTGTCATTTCTCGCCTACTCGTTTGAGTAGTACTCGCATTTACTACTTTAATTTCCCGCCTACTCGTTTGAGTAGAACTTGTCATTTTATCGCTTTCATTTACCGCCTACTCATTTGAGTAGGACTTGCAGTTTTATAGCTTTCCTTTCCCGCCTACTCGTTTGAGTAGGACTTGCATTTTACAACTTTCTTTACTGTTTTCATTTACTGCTTTCATTTCCCGCCTACTCGTTTTAGTAGGACTCACACCTTTAAATTATGCAATGTTCTTATCACAAGCCATCCTCATTCCAATGAGTGGCTAACCACTTTTAGTCTATAGTATCGAAGAGCATTGGTACAGATAAAATCGCTTGAAATAATTAAAGGTCATGTTTTTCTCTTTAATTAAATTACTTAAGGTTTGCCCCGGGTTTACGACGCGTAGAACCACATATCGATGTGTGTGCTCTATTTCTGTAGTGCATACACTAGCTAGCTGAGAGGCCGTGCATATGGACCGATCCCCCCTGGGTAAAGGGAGTTCGACACTAACGCTCGAGAGAGGAGGCACTGAATTCTACCGGATTCGGTTCCCCACCCAATAGAGGGGTTCTTAGCATAATGCGGGCAGTAAAAGGAATCCTTCATCGGACGAGAGCTCGGTTGAATTATCTTAATGTTCAGGTGAGCGATAGTACTAGAGATAGGTGAGCTCATTTTGTGGAACCTACACGGCCAAGTCTCCGCCTTAATTAATTTAAAATTTAGGATATCTATTTATTAAAAGTTATTTTCGTTCAAATTCAATTTCGTACCGTTGTGCTAAATTCTTCATCGGCTCCTTTTTAATGTTTATTTTCTGTTTATATATATATAAATAATAATTCGACAAGTTATTTTTGGTAAAATAATAGTCCCCTACAGGGAAGAGTAAAAATAATCAACCCGTCCCCGAGAACAATACGACCCCGATATTCCTCACCAGAATATCCTGTACTACACGCGATAGGTGCACTTGCCTCCTTTCGTTAAAACTCGGTTTCAACTTTTTTATAGATAATAAATCCGCGCGCCCCGTCCTTCCAAAATAAATAAACCATCCGCTTTTCTAAAAAAATAAACCAATGGGGCGTCGCGAGTTTTAACCATCAATTTTTTTTTTGCGTCGTTGTCGGGGACTTGATTAATCCATTAATTTTTTTGGAGTTTTAACCATCAGTTTGAAATGGGTGTACAAAAAAAAACTTGATGGCGAATCTAGGATAACTAGGAATAAAGCTCGGTTGGTGGCACAAGGATACTCTCAGATAGAGGGCGAGGATTCTGAGGAATAAATTGCACCAGGTTCACATCTTGAGTCCATCCATATGTTTTTGGCATTTCCAAGTTATAAACAAATGAAATTATATCAAATGGATGTTAAGAGTGCATTCTTAAATGGATATATAAAGGAAGAGGTGTTTTTGGAGCAACCAACCGGATTCAAGAATGCTGCCTACCCGAACCATATATACAAGTTGGTGAAAGCCTTATACGGATTGAAGCAAGCACCCTGTGCTTGGTACGATAGGCTCACGACCTTTTTACAACAATATGGGTTTAGGATGGGTAGGGCGGACACCACTCTATTTGTGAAGCACAAAAACTTAGATATAATTATTTTACAAATCTATGTGGATGCTATCATTTTTGGGGTCTCAAATGAAAAATTATGTGAAGAAATTGTCACCCAAATGAAATCTGAATTCGAAATGAGTCTAGTAGAAGAACTTACCTATTTCTTAGGATTTCAAATTTCTCAACGCAAAGACGGTATTTTTATAAGTCAATCAAAATGTATCAAAGATATGGTTGTGTGTTTTGGATTTGAGAATCTAAAACAAGTCAAAACTCCTATGAGTGCTTCTCTTAAAATAGGAAAGGATGGAAGTGGCATTTCTGTTGATCAAACTGTGTTTAGAGTTATAATAGGATCATTGCTATATTTAAGTTCCTCTAGGCCCGACATCACATTCGCGGTAGGTATGTGTGCTAGGTACCAAGCCAACCCTAGAGAGTCATATTTGAAAGCGGTAAAGCATATCTTTAGGTATCTTAAAAGAACACAAAATATTAGAATCTAGTACCCACACACCACCAATTTCACACTTCACGGGTACTCTGACTCTGATTGTACTATATGCTCACTTGATCGCAAGAGCATGAGTGGTACATGTCACTTCTTAGGCCCAACACTAGTCTCCTGGTCTAGTTGCAAACAGAACTCAGTTACACTCTCCACCGTTGAAGCCGAGTATATCGCCTTAGGAAGCTATTCCGCACAAGCACTGTGGATGTCTCAAACGTTAGAAGACTTTGTCCTAACTTGTAGGAATGTTACACTTAGGTGCGACAACAAGACTGCCAAAGACTTGACAAATAATTCAGTGCATAATTCAAGGTCAAAACATATTGACGTGCATTACCATTTCATTCGAGACCACATTAAAAAGGAGAACGTGATAGTAAGCTTCATTGGCACTGATGAACAACTAGCTGACATATTCACAAAACCACTCTCAGATGCACGTTTCTCATTACTTCGTCTCGATCTGAGCATTTTGGACCTCTCTTCCTGGTCATCATTTTTTTGTGTGTTTGATTGTATTTTTTTTAATTGTTTTGTCTATGTTTCATTTTTGTTTATTTGCTTGTATGTTATTTATTTGAGTTTCATTGTCGATTTTAAAAAAAACAACAAAAACACAAAAAATATAAAAACCAAAACAAAAAAAACTGTGAATTGATCATGTTTTACGGACACACATGACCCAAACTTGTTCTATAACAAGTACATACAATGTTTGAGTTATGAAGGGCTAATGCGTATGAACATTGTCTCCAGTCATGTTGTGTCTAATCTATAGGTGCTGAGTCACTGAGTGCGACACTACATGTTACTATATGTTAACTATGCCTCTAGGTATGTGTGAGGATTTAGATAGGGGAATGACTTCACACTATGCACACATCACTAGACGAAGCACTCATGTACAAATACTAGGGTTACATGCTATAACTCGTGAAATATCATCGTAACACGTTAGAAATACTTTGAATAATCAATGTCACGATATATATATATATATATATATATATATATATATATATATATATATATATATATATATATATATATATATATATATATATATATATATATATATATATATATATGTGTGTGTGTGTGTGTGTGTGTGCGTATATGAAGATAAAAAATTTGGTACAAATCTCTAGTGCTAAAGTCTTATTTATACAAGTTAAAGTGTATCTATCTAGGTGGATAGATTTCGATTAACTCGGGGCTCCTTGAACTCAAATATATATATATATATATATATATATATATATATATATATATATATATATATATATATATATATATATATATATATATATATAAGTGATAGCTCAAAGCAAACTAAAAAGAAAACTATGCAAGCATTGTGAGGACCCCCAAGCACTACTCATTCCTTCTGATAAATCTTTATGACATTGTGAGGATGAGCACCTTAGTTCAAAGAGTCATTTCGATCTTGTACATAGACTCTAACTTAAGTATAGTAGCCCTAGTTCAAGTCTTAGTATGACATAGATAGACGTGTGACGTGATTGTTCACTTTATTTCTCTTGTGTTAACATTTTAAAAGATCGAGATAAAACATGTAAAATATGATATTTCTACGTGATGTTTTCTCTCTTGTTGATGCTACACGTACACATCATTGCCTTATTTAATGATTCGATGCATAAGAATTAGACTGAAACTACACTATATGTTTTTCGTACATAGGTACTAGCACATGATTACTACTTTTGATGTTTACAATGTTTAAATGTCATTAACTCTATAACTCTCGTAGCATTTTATTGTTCCTCATTGTGTGCTTAGTCTACTCTGTGCTGTCCAATCCGTATAATCTCTGTGAAATGACTTATTTTATGTTCGTGTACTCTGCACTTATGTTTGACCATGTGCTTCATATTCTCTGACTTGCATTTTTTGGGTCACCCCTATGTTTCTCACTTTTTGCTTTACTGATTGTGTGCACTGTCTGATGTTTCTTTCACGCTTATCATATATACTATTTTTTACTCTTGTGTGACTGTTTGGTCTGGCCTGCCCCTTTTGATACTATCAAATGGGGAGAAGAGATTGTTCATGAGAATTATTCATGGGTATGATCTCATGTAAGGGGAGCTTGTTTCATTGCATGCACATAGATAGGGGGAGCGTGTAGAACATGTAGGTAGAGGGAGCGTGTGTGTAGGGGATCTATATAGAGAACTTGAAACTTGAACATTCAAGATTATTTTATATATAAATATATATATTCGCTCTATCATGTACTTTGTTATTTCTCATGAACGAGATTTGATATTATCAAAAGAGGGAGTTTGTTAGAACCGTTGTTTCAAATTTCCTATTTTTGAGAATATCAAATCCCAGGCTGTATTTGATCACGTCTTGTGTTGATAGAGTGTGCAGGTTGACAGGTTCATGCAAAGAAAAGAAGTCTCCTATTGATGCTAATGCCGATCGATAGAAGTTACAGTCGGGCGGTAGCTGCGAATTAATTCGACAGAGCTCTCAGGAACCTACCGCTCAACGCTAGTTCTACCGCCCGCCCTAGCTCGATGAATTAATTGGACAAAGCTCTCAGGATCCTATCGCGTAGGCACTCGCATGATACCGTGCAGCGGTAACCCACTCAACGCCCCAATGCGTTAAGAGCATTGAGACAACACTACCGCAGGCGCTAGCATGGTACCGCACCATGGTTCTATGTTCAACGGCCCAAAGCATTGAGAGCGTTGAGACAGCACTACCACCGGGTGCTACCTTAGTACCACCCCACGTTAACCCACTCAACTCTCCAAGGTGTTAAGTGCGTTAAGTTAGGCCTATCCTCGGGCGCTATCTGCTTACCGCGCCATGCTAGTATTGGAAAAAGAAAAATATTTGTTTTGAATATTTTTCCTAATTTGGAGGACAGCTGGCACATCAAGCACGTGAATCTACCGCGGGGCCCTAGTCTTACCGCCGACGGTATCCTATTTTCACGAAGATGTATATAAAGTTGCGTCGGTTTATGTGCTCAGGACCTAAGACGAAAAAGGACAAGTTCGTGCATTCCGGGGTTCGGTTGCCTCTTTGCATTCCGTTCCAATCATCTTCGTCGAAGAAGAAGAAAGCCATCTCCCTCCCGTTCACACACAAAGAACTTCGGCGATGCAAGATCTACATCGACTACGAAGAGCCTACCGGTTGCTTCCATACAAAGATCTCAAGCACCGGTCATAGATCGCTCTACGGAGAAATCGTCTAGAGGGAGAACTTAATATTTTATATTCTTTACATATTTATTTATGTAATCTTCTCTTTTTCTTAATCTTGTGGTAAGGAAAATCGATCGGTGAGGGTCGTCGGAATCCGGGTAGGATTATGTGGAAAATCATCCTGGGGTAGGGACGTCTAGATCAGAGGATCTAGCAGGGTTCTAAGACCCTTCCTGGCGTGGAGGTGAAGAGTCGGCTTGAAGACCTTTCTCAGAGAGAAATGGAGAGAGCCAACCGGTCTGTGGAGCGGGTCGGTATAGAAAATAAAAGAGTTCTTTCTCATCGCCTTCGGTCTCCGGCGTCACGAGGATCACAATATTATAATTGTCTAAACATTGGTTATTTTTAATTCTTGCAATGGAATTACATTAATTCTGCTTTATCATCTCTATTGTTTGCTGAGATTATTTGTAGTTATTCTTCTATGGGGTATACAAATGAATCTGCACAGGAAATTGAGTTCACAGGCTTACCACCGCGCGTTAGCTACCTAACGCCCCGTGGTAGATTCCAGAACTCAATTTTGTGGAGCGAAATTATTTGAATTTTCATTAAACGCTCAAAACCTTATTCACCACTGTAAGGTTGGCCACGTGATCCAATAGTAGAGGCCATAACGAGAGCTAAAAGCTATCTTGGGAATGTTTTCTACCCGTATTTGAAGCTAATACTAACAAGATCTCAAGTCCATCTTGGAAAAGATGGAAAAGCCCTACAACTCATCAAACAACTCATCAATCGTTGGTACATGGTATGTGATCTGAATGGTGAGCTTGTTAAGCTCCATATATTTGATGCATAGGTGCAATGTCCCATCTTTGTTTTTCACGAACAATACAGGAGCTCCCCACGCTGAGGAACTTGGGAGGAAGAATCCTGCATCGATTAACTCATGAAGTTGAATTTTCAACTCCGGCAATTCCCTTAGAGCCATCCGATAAGGTGTACAGGATACTGGTCGAGCCCTGGGCACAAGATCAATCTGAAAATCCACCTCCCGTTGCGGTGGAAACATTGGGAGGGACTCAGGAAAGACATCCGGGAATTCTCATGTCACTGGAACCTTGGCGAGATGCTGGTTCCTATTTTCCATCTCGAAGTAAATGAGGTACACATCGTTCCTTTATCATACTGACATGACAACTTGAGCAGAGGTTAGAATAATGCAGGTAACGGATGGTATACCTTTCAAAGTGATAACCTGCCTATTTGGGTTATGGAGGTTGACTTCTCGGGTCAAGTGGGTGATCTGAGCTTTATGCTTGACCAGTAAGTACATCCCTAAAATGATGTTGAACCTGGTTATTGCTAGGATCGTTGTATAGATTTCAAACTCCATATTTCCTAGCATGGAATGTAATGAGCATTTCTCCATAGAAGTCATGTCTGATCCATCCGAGAGTCAAATCCTTATAGACATCCTGGATGACCGGACAACATTCTCTTTAGACACAATGAAGTCTTATGACACGAAGTAGTATGTCGCTCCGGTGTCGAAAAGCATTTTTGCATGGTGTCCTTATACCAAGAGTAAGTATGACGACATATATGTATACATATAAAATACATCAAGTCTACATAATACACACATGATATAGATATACATGTACACAACATACATCTAGTCATATCATGATCATCTATCACATCACTAGCATCAGAGGTAGATACCTATAACCACATCGGGCACTGACCCGTGCTGAAGTTCCAATGGGTATGCCTCAAGGGTTGTTGCTTTACCTTGTTGGTCCCTTATACCAGGCCTACCTCTACAGCCTCTCTGTCCATATCTGATAGTTTATAGTTAGTAGTAGTCTAACTCACCTAGAGGGGGTGAATAGGTGTCTTGCAATTTAGTGTGTTCTTTTCAGATTTTAGCAGATATAAGAATGTAAAGCAAGCACACATCAAACACACAAAGATTTATAGTGGTTCCCCAAGATCTGGGTACATCCACTTTTCCTCTACATCTATCTAGCTATGTGCTAGACTAGGCATACTCCTCCAAAACTCAGCCCAACTGAGCTTACAACACAAATCCCTCAGGATTTCTCAGGTCACCTCCAAGACCCTATCACAAACTTATCAAAAAGTCCTACCTCAGCTCACAGTCCTTACTACTCAGAGTGATCTAAGTCCTACAGCTTAGAAACCCTCTAGGTTTCTTACCTCAGACTTATCTCAAGTACTACTTCAGATTTCCACTTAAATTCTACCACTCAGGCTGGGAGTACAACCCTACAACACAGGCAAATAGATCCTACAACTCAGGCACAAATGCCCTATAAAACTGTAATAGAAGAAATTATAGAAGTCTAAATATAGATTGACCTTGAAGATTTGAGAACTTCTATTGTTCTTTCTTGATAACAAGATCTGGAGCAGGTCCCTGAACTGAATGATCTTCAGGTTCCACATGTTAGGGCTTGCTCCTCCTTAATATTCTTCTTCTTGCAAATGGAAGAAGATAGACCTTGAGTCAAAGAAATGAATCCACTTATTCTTCTGGATGCCTTCAGCAAGAACTATCTTCCTTTATCAAGAACTTAGTTCGCAGTCTTAGGTTTCACGATTTGAACAAGGACACTGTTCCATTGACCTAGTAGTTCATCTTTATTGTCTTTGACACACTACAATGGTCTTGAGAAAACTTCCTTTAAAGCATGGAGAAGAGTAGAATATCTTATCTCCACCTTAGGTGCTAGCGCCAAAATTGAGTCCCGCTAGTTTGTATAGGCTCAACGGTAACATTTTGAATCTTATCCACGATATCGTTAAGTGGAGACTTCATTCTCAGCTTTATCTACCTAGTGATGAGATCTACGGCTTTCAGTGACTTCTCCATGGTAACGAAGAGACGAGATTCCATTATCACCGATATTTACCTTAGTGTTGAGATCTATGGCTTTCAACAACTTCTCCATAGTAACACTGAGATGAGACTTTATTCTCAGCAGTATGTCTCTGAAATACCTACTCAGCGGTATATAAACTATACAGTTGACACTTGTATACCTTCTCAGTGGTATAATTTTTCTTTGCTCTAAACCTATTTATAGAGTTAATACTCATGCATATGCATGAATAGATATACTATCAAATACAATATGCACTTAGCATTGTAGGTGATGCTTCTTCAAATCTAGGAATATTGAGGGCAATATTCACAACACAGTCCTATCGTCATTGCTCCTCCCTGAACTGCCCCTAACACTGATATCCCTGTAGCCTGCATACAGAAAGATCTAATGTGGCCCGAATGCTAGGAAAGAAAATAGTTCCCCATGAAGGGAGCATCTCGTCGGATCGTGGGTGCAGGCTGGGGTGCTTGAGCTAGTCTATGGGGTCTGTTGTAGTATTGGTCGAGGTGTTGGGGTGCAGGTTCCTGTCAAGGCTGTGGTGGAAGTCTATAGGGTTGTCGAAGTTGGTGCTGCCTCCTTTCCCTCTCTCCTGACATCGCGGGGGGGGGGGGGGGGGGGAGGGGGGGCAGCTCCTCTCTCATCCCTAGCCTTGTGGGACCTCAACCTGTCGTAGCACTGCTGGGACAACATCCACTGATCCAGCTCTGGAGCGGCGGTATGAGTCACTATAGTATGAAAGGTGGAATCTGAAATCATAATCAATGCCTGCCACAAAACTTCGCGTAGGCATTTGTAAAATTGAGCAGCTCGCTCTCTATCCGTAGCCGCGAGCATCCCAACAAAGTGGGCCAAGTGAATGAACTAATGCTGGTACTCGAGGATGGTCTTATCGCCCTATCGAATGTGCAAGAACCTCTCCTGCAATGCAACTCAGTCGACATCGGAAATGAAGTACTCGAGGAAGGCGACAAAAAATTCTCCCTACAAAATAACACTAAGCGGTCTCCCCTTAAAGGTGGAGCAACTGGCTTCCCTCCAAAAATCTCTAGCATACCTCTCCAACAATAACACCACCAAGGAGACAATTGTAACTGCATGGCACATAATGCCCACTAGAAGCTCCTCAACTTGCTCAACCCACTCCTTTACTTGCATGTCAGACACTGTGCCTCTAAAGTTAGGAGGTCTCAGCCCCCTAATGGTGGTCAGGAGGTCCGTGGGTACAATGAGTTGTTGCGGTGACTACGTAATAGTAGAATGAAAGGTAGTCAGTATGGCTGTCAGAATCCACCCTAAATCCATCTCAATGAATAGAACAATAATTATAGCAACTGGGTTGGAGGTAGAGTGGAGGGGATGTTACCTCTATAGGATGACCTCTCGTTACTAGACTCCAGTATTTGGAGAAGTAACAAGCAAAATGTCAACACTTTCCAAAAGTATGGGAAATTTGCAAATTACTGACAGAAGCAAAAAAAACAAATAGTGTGCAGGTGTACTATCATATAGTTTGTAATCCTTAAACCTCTAACGTAAGGGTCCATTAGGCTTCCGTTGTATGGTTCGTCCCGAACCAATGAATGGAGCGAGGGACTAAAGGATCTTGAGACTGCACCACAAGGACGGATTGTGATCGCTCTGATCCATTTATAAGACCCCCTCCCCCAACATTTGTCCGGGTTGGGTTGAAGATTGGCCTTACTACCTAAGATGTCCACCCAGTGCTTCCCAAGTTGTAACGACTCACTCACCTAAACACTAGTTGGCCGCCTTGACATGCAAGAATCACAACATATCACAACACATCATAAATGCGGAAGCAAATCATAGAGAGCCAACTATATATATATATATATATATATATATATCAGAGACTTAAGCCGTAGCCACTGTTTATACATGAATGCCCCGAGGCCTCAAAACATCTACTACCAGGACTCTCTCTCACTCCTCATGCTGTAGAAACTCACATCTCGGAAGTCTAGAGATGATGGGGGTGCCTCTGCTCGGGTAGCCTCAACTATTGATACGCCGTCATACGACAATTGGGCTTCGTAGTGTTCCGTCTCTTGTGAATGGCTATTTAAATAATAGTTAGTCACAGAGCTTTGTGGAAACACATCTCCTCCCCGGATCCATATCTTGTGTAAGAGCCTAAACACCCAAAAAGTAAATACATAGCCGAAGAAAAAGAGAGTTAACAACATCATTTCTATATAATGAATTTTCATTTCATATGCTGGGAGCGAATATCTGAAAGAGAGCAGCATAATATAACTAGAAAGTGATAGCATAAAAATCAATTATTTTTAGGTGCTCAAATAGCTATCACACAATCAAATAGGTACGCATAACCTGTAATCACAAAGCAGGTGTTCAAAACCTGCCAACACACAGTAGGTGTTCGGGCCCGCGCACACACCCTATGTCGACATAGTATGGATTGCTTCTCTTCTAGTAGGGTAGAGAACCTCGTGGCATTCACTGATGTGGTCGTTGGTGATATTGGACAGTCCTGCCACTACTAAGTGTGTTCGTACCGCACTATCCAGGCCCCAACATACAACTAGGTGTACTCTTAGATGTGAGCTAAATTTAGCAATTTCTGGAATTTAGGCTAACCAGCGAAGGAAATCCAATGTGGTATAAAATGACTAATCACCCATGGTATGCATCTCCTTATCGCCATGAGTCATTAACCTCCTCGTGCTGGTACGAGCAGTCTGCGGGGGTGACTAACCCACCATTTTTTTATCGCAAGCAATTCATAAGCATTTCAATAAATAAAAAACTATCATATATCGGGTCTGCGGTGAGCTCCCCTGTTTGACATGAAATAATTCAGGCAAGTAGCCTGCAAATCAACATGTTGCTTAAATTTAGACACGGAGCACACTGAGTGTGGGAGCACATTATTTGGGGCTAACCCTCGAGGAATGCATCAACTCTCAATTATCCCCAATTAACACTCTACCATAAAGTCAACCGCTCGTCAGAGCAAAACTCGATCTAGAAATGCATAAATAGTAAATAACATTAATTAAGTGCGGTAGGTAAATGCTGCTGAAATAAGCTGCATAAATGAAATGCTAAACTATAAAAGTACTTAACTGAACGGACTGAAATAAAGTGCTAAAATGAGGTATATCAATACAAGACTGGAGTAGTACTGAAAAAGAAACTGAACATAAATAACTTTAAATAAAGTACTAAAAAGAACTGGACCAATACAATACTGTAGTAGTACTGAAAAAGAAACTGAATAGAAATAACTATAAATAAAGTACTAAAAGGAATTGGACCAGTTCAAGACTAGAGTAAAAAGAAAGTGTAGTAAAATAAAAGGGTTAGTAGTCCTTCACTCCATTTTTAGGAGGCTTACATTCCATTTCCGTTCATAGGAAGAATGTTTTGTTTCATCTCTTTTGATAGGAGAAATGTTCAGTTCTATCTTCGTTCATAAGAGGAATGCTCAGTTCTATCTCCTTCATAGGAGGAATGTTCAGTTCCATTTCCATTCTTAGGAAACTTCTTTTGAATTTCACCCACTATTAATGTCTGATATTAAGTTCAATTGCGCCTCTTAAACATGGCTTAATCAAAATTATTGGGTTCATTGCCCACAATGTCCCAGATTTAAAGAAGTTAATCATGTCAATGATATACATAAAGTTGTATTTGATGTATGCTTAAGTTCATACATACAGGTTAGTTCTTGAAATATTGATAAGATTAGTATTCCAAGTGATGTGGCAGGTGGTCACAAAGTAATGATATGGAGAGACAGAAATCAGTCTAAGTCCACAGACATTGAGTAAAGCCAGTTCACTCAATGCCAGATGCACGGGAAGATGCTGGGTAAGCTGAAAATCACCTGTCCACATATGTTGAGTGAAGCCAGTTCCCTCAATGCTAGATGCCATAAAGCGCTGAGTTAGTTGTGGACAGTCAAAGGCATGCAGTCAGCAAAGCAATTCTGCGGGTAAGTCCACAGACATTGAGTAATGACAGTTCACTCAATCCTATCGTCGACTATAACTGAATCTGTCAATGCCAAAGAAAAGGTGGCCAAGTACAAAAGCATTGAGTGTTGAATCATCACTCAACACCCTCAACGCCAGACAGCAAAAGCATTGAATCTTACTATTGTAGTCAAAGCCTAAGAAGAAGACAAAAATTGGCTCAGTCCAGAAGCGTTGAGTGAAGCCAGTTCACTCAACGCCCAATAAAGAAGGCAGGAAAAAGCAGAAAGCGTTGAGTGAGGCCAGCTCACTCAACGCCTTCAGACAAGTGAAGAAATGACTAAGTGTAAAAGCATTGAGTGAAGCCATTATACTCAACGCTTTCAATGCATATGATGCAGAATGATTCAGACTGTTGACAAAGGGTTTTGGCTCTAATTTCTTGTGACTTTCTTTTATTTTCTTCTTTAAGTGCATAGTGTGTTAGTAGTTATCTACTTTCAAGAACTTGCAATAAAGAAACAACACAAAAAGGCACACAGAAAATATATAGTGGTTCCCCAGATTATGGGTACGTCCGCTCTCCTCCCACCTTTCTAAATTCTAGTTAGACAAGGCACTTCTCAAAAACTCAGCTCCAAGAGCTTACACCACAGATCCTACAGGATCTCTCTGTCTCCTCCAAGACTTACAACTCAGGCCAAAGCCCTACCTTAGAGAAAATTTGCTCATACAACTCTGTGATCAACTGATCACCTACCTCATGCCCAAAGGCCCTACAACTCAGGCTGGGAGGACAGCCTTACCTCAGATCTATAATGGATCCTACCTCAGAGAGAATGACTCTCCGACAGCTCAGTCACAAAGGCCCCACCTTAGATCCAAAGGATCCTACAATTCAGGCACAAGTGCCCTACAACTTAGAGAGAATGACTCTCCTGTCTCAGGCTCAAAAGCCCTACAGTTCAGTGATCAAATGATCACCTATCTCAGATCCAAGCTGGATCCTACACACAGAGAGTATTACTCTCCTACAACTCAAGCAAAACTACCCAACTACAGGTGCAAAAGTGCTACATCTCAGATCCAAAATGATCCTACAAAAATACAATGGTTTTAATTAATTTAACATAGAGAAATTTCTCTGTGTCTGCTACAGAGCTGAGTTATCTCAACTCTATCTATCTTTATAGTAGCAGAAAAGTGTTCTTCAATAAATGGCTGCCTCTGCTGGAAGTATCTCAGAAAACTATTTATGAACTTACTATAGAAGACTGAAAATCTGCTATGTCTTGAGTTCTTCAAATTGCTAACCTAAACCTTCAGAATACTGAGGGCTCTCCTCTCTTTCTTTATCAGAAGTGTTTTTGAACTTGTTGTAGCTTAAGAAAATGTTATAGCTAACTTGACTGAACTTTTAGTTCAGATGATCGACTTCAAGCTTTTTCCCGGTAGCAATGGTGAGGAAGATGAAGCCCAGATGCTCATTGCTGGAACAGAAGGATAGGGAACTTAGTCAACTTAGGGTCATGAATCTCATCCTAATTTGCTCCATCAAGTTTAAGAATAGTCTCATCAGGGATCTTAAAGAGAGGCTAAGGAGGGAGAAAATAATAGTGGCTAGCTATTCTAAGCCAAGTAATGTGTTACCCATGATATACTCCTCCTCTCAGAAGGGTAAGAAGGGGTTGGGATTCAAGGGAAGCACAGCAGTTGCTACTTCCAAAGGGAAGGGCAAATCTCCAGCTCAGCCTCCTGCTTCCAAGCCTCCCATTCCTTGTAGGAATGTTCGATTGCCTTCAAATAGGTATGACCAAGAAAGCATCTATGGTCACTAGATGAATGGAAGATCCACTGTTGTGAACAAAAATGTTCACAGCCATGGTGGAAGGTATAGCAGGGTGAGTGCTTTTAAGGCTTCCCATGAAGAAATTCAAATGGCCCATCCTAGACCATTTGTCTTTGGTGCTCTAGCTCCCACTCTCAAGAATGTAGCTGCAGCCATGTTTCAGAACCGTACAGCTAAAACTCAAACTGAGGGTCAGTTTAACAGTAAGCCTGATTTGGGCATTTTTGATGCTATCAAAAGCATATTTTCTGCAAAAAAAAATTGTTGTTGATGGCACTTAGAACAGACCAAATAAGCCAGCTGGAAGACTTTCCTTCAGTCAGATCCTTACTGAAAGGAATCTAAAGAAGGTTGGTGCTCCTCTTCCTATTGATCAGTCAGTAGCTAAGAAAACTGCATCTCCTGCATAGAAGAGAAGATACAACATTCAAGAATGTTGGTGCTATGACAAAGTGGGTCACTTTGCTTTAGACTGCTGGAATAATCCAAGTGTGCCAAGAGCAACTGTTAGTCCACCAGTCAGAAAAGCTGTTGGTAGACAAGCTCATTTTCAGACTAACATGCACCTAGGACCCAATAGATATTGGGGTCCTAATGTAAAGTGAACTGTGTGATGCAGGTTAGTCCAAGTACCCATACACCTATATGGTACTTGGACAATGGTTGTTCCAGGCACATGACTGGGACAAGGAGCAACTTAAAGGAGTATACTTCAGTGAAATATCGACCCAAAGTTATCTTTGGTGGTTCTGATAGAGGGGTGACTCGAGGCTATGGTAGTATTACCAATGGCATAGTCACCATCACAAAAGTGGCTTATGTTAAAGGGTTGCAACACAACCTCATAAGTATAAGCCAACTCTCTGATCTTGGCTATGTTATTGTCTTCCACAAGGATAAGTGTCATATTAAAAGGTCAAGTGACCAATAGGTCATCTTGACAGGTGTAACGCCCCGAAACTCAAAGGAGCGACGGGGGACGTTTTGGTCCAGTTTTGGGTTCTGGCAAGTGGCACACGGCCTGGGACACGGGCGTGTCCCAGGGCGTGTCATGCGTGTGTCGTCTAGTTGGTCGAGTGGTTGATGATTTTGGAGTCGACGATCGTCGAGCAGAGAACACGGCCTGCGACACGGGCGTGTCGCAGGGCGTGTCAAGGCCGTGTCGACGATCGGCCCAGGGTGTCGACGAATTTCGCTCGACGTTGTGTCGAGACAGGGTACACAACCTGCGACAGGGGCGTGTCGTAGGGCGTGTCGACCCGTGTCGACACTAAGTCCGTGAAGTCAACACTGTGCTTGACGAAGTGTGGAGACATGGCATACGGCCTGCGACACGGGCGTGTCGCAGGGCGTGTCGACCCGTGTCGACAATCGTCCTGAGGAGTCGGTGAATGTTGCTCGACGATGTGTCGAGTCAAGGCACACGGCCTAGGACACGGGCGTGTCCAAGGCCGTGTCGTGAGGTCGACGATCTTCGCTCGACGAGGTGTCGAGTGTCGAGACCGTGTACACGGCCTGGAGCCCAGGCGTGTTGAGGTAGACACGGGTAAGGACACGGGCGTGTACTAGAACCTGTGTAGTGCTCGGGTTGTTTTCGGGAGAAATTGATGGGGGTACACGGCCGGCCATACGGCCGTGTCAGATGGAACACAGGCGTATCAGGTCGAACACGGGCGTGTTAGATGACCGTGTGTTGTTCCAAGCGAGTCGATTTTGACGGCGAATGAGGCACACGGCCCTGGACACGGGCGTGTGCCAGGTCGAGTGCGGTCCAGATTGGGTATTTCAGTCCCGAATCAAAGCCGTTCGTTTCTTTAATTGATGATCCAACGGCTGGGGGTTGTTCCTGAAGGGATATACCCGGGATTGGGCCTTAGAAACCCTCACTTTTCATGAGTGGTTGTCTTTCTAAATCATAGAGAGAGAGGAGAGCCAAGGAAGGAAGAAGAAGCGAGATCCGGCCATTGGAGGAGCTTCGAAGCTCCAAATCGCGAGCCGACTCCGGATCCACGAAGGCAAAGCTAGTGCGATGCTTTTCATCTGCTTACTTTTCCATGGCGCCAAAGAGGAACGCAAGGGTAACGATTCTCTTCTTGAGCATGAGTAGCTCTTATTCTTTGCATAGGAAGCCCGCTCTCGCGATTTTGCGGTGAGTTGGAGGCGTTCCTTCGGGTAGATATGTGAAGTCCCCATTGTTTAGAGTCCGTAAGCAAGAACGGACATAGGCATGATGTGTGAAGCCTATCCGGACATGTTGGTTTGGATCGGTGATGTTGCATTGCATAATGCCGGAGAAGACTCCGTGCTATTGGTTGTTTTTCGGGTTTTCTACACGGTAGATTGCAACATGGAGCCTTGGGGATTAACCCAAAGGTGCACCCGGAAAACTATGCGGATGCATGATCTTGCCAACTTGGTGGCCTGAGAGCCAACTTGAACATAACCGGGTTATGTGAAATGTGATGGAAACGGGACTCGGGAGAAGTTTGACCTGCGCATATGGTTTAAATTACCGTTGCGGGCACATATGGTTTAAATTACCGTTTCGTTGTGAGCACGAGTTAGATGGAACTGTACTCGTTCTATGTCGTTCGGATTAGAGCCGTTGGATAGATGAGAGTCTTCGGCGATCTATGGTTTTAATTACCGTGACCCATGCCGGGAAGACAAACTGCTCATTAATTGGCCGTCCAAAGGGATGGTGGTGAGTCGGCAGACTTAGACTGTGTTCACCGAGAATGTGCCCTGAGTGCACGGGGTGTGTGGCCGTACGAGCCTATGCCTGTGATGCAATGAATATTGATATATTGCTCGCTTATGCTAATGAAATATAGGGAAGGAGCATCGCCGCCCCGAGCTGGGGGAGGGATCGTTATAATTTGGTCAGCATTGCTGACCGTTGCCGTGTTTTTCCACCGTGCGGTGGTTTGTTGCTTGCAGGTGCTGCTTGACCAAGCAGTCAATAGCGGGCTAAAGCCCATTTTGCGAAGCCGGACCTCGAAGGCCTAATTGGAGTGTTCACTGTTTTATTTCATGTATGACCGGCCTGCGTGTCGTGGTTTGTAAAACATGTAATATGAAGTGAACAATTTTTTTAAGGCCTTAAGGCTTGTACTGGTGTATTTGTAACATTCCTATTTGGTATTAGTGGACATTCAGGCTTTAGTGCTGGGTTCTTTATTGCAACTTTTTTAATCTGCTTCCACTAGAATGCCTTGTGTAGGACGTTATGATTAGTTGGATGGTTTCCATGAGTAACCACCCGGTGTGTCTATGGCATACAGCGTCGGGCCCCGGCCGGACCTACTACTATATGCTATGCGACGGATAGGGGGTGTTACAATTTTGTATCAGACTACTGGTTTTGGTCGGGCTTAAGATGAATTCGTGGGCAAATTCTTTTTAAGGGGTGGTGAGCACATTGTGTGCGTCATCGTTATAACAGTAAAAGAACCCATGAATGTCCACTTAGGAATGAAAATACACGTGTTTGAGTAACCTGCGTGTCCCTATAATTGCTGTTTGTAATTTTATTTGGCCGCTTAACGGTGTTTTGTACCACTATAGGTGACCAGAAGATGTGTTGGGCCATCGGAACGTCGAGTTTCTGAGGCTTGCAGTGCACCAGATGTTGCTCCTGCAACACCTCTATCGGCTGAGAACATACGATTGGTGGTCGAAGCAGTGTTGGCCGTGATAAATGTGTAGCCTACAAGGCAAACGCAGCAGCCCGCTCCTGCGATGGAGCAGGTACCGCTGCAAGAGGCTGAGCCGAGGAGAGTGGAACAAGTGGAAGTGGAACCGTTGGTGCCAAGGAGGGCAACCGAGAGGCAGCTTAAACATGTAATGAGTTTTAACCCTCTGGTATTCTCGGGGTTGGGAACCCCATCTCAAGCTGAAGACTGGCTCTCCAGGGTGAAGAGAGTCATGACAGCAACGGAGACAGAGGAGTGGAAAATGACCACCATCGCTACGTTCCTTTTGGACGGTGAAGCGAGAATGTGGTGGGAAGAATTGGAGCTGCACTTATTGAGAGGTAGGCAACTTGTTGATGTCTCGATGGAGGAGTTCTCGAGATTGTTCTTGGCTCGATACCTCCCTTCGGCGTAGAGGATAGCGTTGGAGAACGAATTTCTGAAGTTGGTTCAGGGTGAGAAGAGCATGGATGAATATCTCCACGAGTTTACTCATTTGAGTCGACATGCTAGCTCCACCATCGCGGATGAGGAGCGCAAGATGAATCGATTCTATGAAGGCTTGAGAGATGAGTTGAGGTTACTACTCTCGGGGCCGATGACGCAGGTTTTCTTGACCTTGGTCAACACGGCCCGGTCCTTGGAAAAGGACATGAAGAATGTTCAAGCAAAGGGGAACGTTGGTGAGAAGAAATCTGGATTCAAAGTGCCGACTACTTCAAAGTCTGGCTATCAAAGATTCTTCAAGAAGCATAAGACTTCGGGTCCAGCTCCTTCTGGTGCTTCTAGGGCGACTACGAGTCGGACCCCGGGGGCATGTTTTACTTGTGGAAAGATGGGGTACTTTGCCCATGACTGTTGGAGCGGACGTCCTAAGTCCGAGAGAAAGCCGGGAGCTACTTATGAAGAGAAGGGCAAGGCGGTGGAGTCGACCGCGTCCCACTATGCTCCGGCCCAACCAAGGGTGTATAATCTTGGCCAACAGGAGGCCATCAAACAGGCTGATGTGGTGACAGGTACAGTTTAATTTATAGCAAGTTAATTTATTTAAATACTTGTTATGCACATGTTATCTTACCACTGCTTGTTTAGGATTTGTTTTGATTTGTGAAAATCCGGCAAGAGCACTGTTCGATACGGGAGCTTCACACTCCTTCTTGTCCGAGGGATTTATATCACGCATCGGAGTCCCTTCTTCGATAGCGAAGGATAAGTTGGACGTGTTGTTGCCTAATGGGTGTTCGATGCGAGCTGATAGGATCTGTGATGTTAAGATTCGTATTGGGCATCAGGAGTTCGATCTGAAGCGTTGTTACTTCCGTTGGTGGAGTTCGACATCATATTTGGCATGGACTGGCTCTCGGAGTAGCAAGCCTATATCGATTGCGATCGGAAGGAAGTCAAGTTGGGAGATAGTCGTGAAACGACTTTTACGGGCTTAAAGGGGTCGAGCAAGACGTTGATGTCTGCTCTTCAGGTGGTGAAGGCGGTTCGTGCCGGTGCAGAACTGTTCTTTACACTAGTGGAGGTTGCAAAGCCGAAGCCCGCGTTTGATTGTATTTCAGTGGTATCGGAATACCCTGATGTGTTCCCTGCAGATCTTCCTGGAGCCCCGCCTCAACGGGAGATAGATTTTACAATTGAGCTAGTGCCAGGTGCAAAGCCTGTGTCACGATCTCCTTATCGGCTAGCGCCTAAGGAAATGGCGGAGCTGAAAGTTCAACTGCAAGAGTTGTTGGAGCAACGGTATGTGCGCCCGAGTTCTTCGCCTTGGAGCGCGACGGTCCTCTTTGTTAAGAAAAGGACGGAATTCTGAGGCTATGTATTGATTATCGGGAGCTCAACAAGCTGAGGAGAAGAACAAGTGCCCGATCCCCCGGATTGATGATCTTTTTGATCAGTTAGTCGGGTCGACGGTGTACTCGAAGTTGGATCTCAAGGCTGGGTACTATCAGCTGCGAATAAGGGAGAGTGATATCCCGAAGACAGCGTTTAGTACGAGACACGGGCATTATGAGTTTACGGTCATGCCGTTTGGGCTGACTAATGCGTCGTCAGTGTTCATGGATTTGATGAACAGGACTTTCAGGGAGTACTTGGACCATTTTGTGATCGTCTTCATCGACGATATTTTGGTGTACTCGCAAAGTGAGGAAGATCACTTGAAGCATCTTCATTTGGTTTTGGAGACGCTAAGGAGGAATCAACTGTATGCCAAGTTCTTGAAGTGTGAGTTTTGGTTATCCTCAGTGGCGTTCCTCCGTCATATAGTGAGTGGAGAGGGTATTAATGTGGATCCGGCGAAGATTGTTGCGAAACGGGAGTGGCCCGAGCTTGCTACGCTAGCGGAAGTCCGGAGCTTTCTGGGGCTTGCCGGCTATTATAGGTGCTTCGTAGAGAACTTTTCGCGGATAGCGTTACCTCTCACTACTTTGACGAGGAAGGAGCATAAGTTCATCTGGACGCCGGAGTGCGCGCGAGCTTTTGAGGAGTTGAAGTGTCGGTTGACCAAGGCGCCTGTGCTGAGTTCGCTATGTGGGACCGAAGGCTATGAGATTTACAGTGATGCTTCGGGCAGCGGTTTGGGTTACGTGCTACTGCAACACGGAAGTGTAATAGCTTATGTCTCGAGATAGTTGAAGGTGCACGAGAGGAATTATCCGGTCCATGACTTGGAGTTAGCGGCCGTGATTTTTGCCTTGAAGCTGTGGAGACACTATTTGTACGGTGTGAAGATTGATATCTACACCGATCATAAGAGCCTGAAATATCTGATTGATCAGAAGGATCTGAATATGCGGCAGCGTAGATGGATGGAGTTCCTGGGGGACTATACATTCAAGATCCACTACGTGTCTTGTAAAGGGAATGCGGTTGCGGATGCGTTGAGTCGTCGAGCCCCAGCTCAAGCCAATTGGCTATCGGTGCATGATGAGCGGTTGGTGTGGGAGTTGGAGGCATTAGAGATTGTTTGTGTGGATAGGCAATCAAGTGCTGAAGCAGTTCTGAATTGGACTGAAGTCCAATATGACCTGGCTGATCGTATTCGGCAGGCTTTGGATATGGATGCTCATATGAAGCAGTTCATGGTAGAGGCTCTGGATGGGTTAAATTCCCAATTAGTCGTGGAGGACAGATTACTTTGGAAAGACGGTCGTCTGTGCGTCCCAAGTGTGGGTAATTTGCGGGTGGAGTTGTTGTACGAGGCACACCATACCAAGTACTCGATTCACCCGAGGAGCATGAAGATGTACCGTGATGTGAAGAAACTATTTTGGTGGCCGGGTTTGAAGAAGGATGTAGCGCTATACGTAGCGAAGTGCCAAACTTGCGTCTTGGTGAAGGCGGAGTGCCAAAAGCCGGGAGGATTTCTTAAGTCCTTGCCTATTCCGGAGTGGAAATTCGACGACATCTCTATAGACTTTGTGCACGGTTTACCAAGATCGCAAAAGGGGAACGACGCCATTTGGGTGGTTGTTGATCGGCTAACGAAGGTGTCACATTTTATTCCGTATAGGAAGGATGATCCGGTGGATAAGTTGGCAAAACTTTATGTGGATAACATAGTACAGCTTCACGGTGTGCCCCGCAGCATCGTGAGTGACCGAGATGGGCGGTTCATGTCCAATGATTGGAGGCTAGTGCAACAAATATTGGGGACAAAGTTGAAATTCAGCACAGCCTTCCATCCGCAAACGGATGGGCAGACCGAGAGGGTCAATAGAACTATGGAAGACATGCTCCGCATGTGTGTCTTGGATTTTGGGAAGCAATGGGAAGACCACCTTTATTTGGTGGAGTTCGCATACAACAACAGCTACCAAGCGAGTATTCAAATGGCGTCCTTCGAGGCCCTATATGGTAGAAAATGTCGCACGTCGTTGTCTTGGTTAGAAACGGGTGAGTCAAAGTTGTATAAGCGATCGGAAGTGGAGGATGCTACTTCTTTGGTGAGAACCATTCTGGAGAGGTTGCTTATCGCTCAGGACCGGCAAGCGAAGTACTATAATTCTAAGTACAGGAACGTGGAGTTCGTTGTGGGCGACTATGTATACTTAAAGGTCAAGCCGTTCAAGGGTGTCTCGCGGGTGCGGAGATTGAAAATGCTAAACCCGAGGTACCTTGGGTCGTTTGAGGTTCTGGAGCGAGTTGGTGAAGCGGCCTATCGGTTGAAGCTTTCAGTGGAGCTTGGTGGATTACATGATGTATTCCATATTTTGGTGCTTCGGAAGGCGGTGCAATAGCCTTCGCAAGTGATCGTTGTTGATCAAGTGCCGGTGGATAGTGGGTTGACGACAAAGGTCAAGCCCGTGCGGATTGAGGACTCGGAGGTCAAGCGGCTACGCAATAAAGAGATCAGGATGGTCAAGGTCCGGTGGGACAATTGCGGTCGTGAGGAGCTCTCTTGGGAACGAGAGCAGACTATGCTTGACGAATATCCGGAGTTGTTTCGCTCAGGTACAAATTTTGGTTTTGTACATGTCTTTCCTTTATATAATTTCATGGACGAAATTCTTTTAAGAGGGGGAGAGTTGTAACGCCCCGAAACACAAAGGAGAGACGGGGGATGTTTTGGGCCAGTTTTGGGTTCTGGCAGGAGGCACACGGCCTGGTACACGGGCGTGTCCCAGGGCGTGTCAGGCATGTGTCATCCATTTGGTCGAGTGGTCGTCGATTTTGGAGTCGACGATCGTCGAGCAGAGAACACAGCCTACGACACGGGCGTGTCGCAGGGCGTGTCAAGGTCGTGTCGACGATCGGCCCAGGGTGTCGGCGAATTTCGCTCGACGTTGTGTCGAGACAGGGTACACAGCCTGCGACACGGGCATGTCGCAGGGCGTGTCGACCCGTGTCGACACTAAGTCCGTGAAGTCGACACTGCGCTCGACGAAGTACCGAGACATGGAACACGGCCTACGACACGGGCGTGTCGTAGGGCGTGTCGACCTGTGTCGACACTCGTCCCGAGGAGTCGGCGAATGTTGCTCGACGATGTGTCGAGACAAGGCACACGGCCTAGGACACGGGCGTGTCCAAGGCCGTGTTGTGAGGTCGACGATCTTCGCTCGACGAAGTGTCGAGTGTCGAGACCGTGTACACGGCTTGGAGCCCAGGCGTGTTGAGGTAGACACTGGTAAGGACACTGTTGGGTACATTGGTTCTAATGTACCTGATTTGAAGAAGACTCACCCTACTCAATGATATACATCAAAATGTATTTGATGTATTTTGAGTTGTCTTGTGCAGGTTAAGTATTTGCAGGAAAGATGAAAAAGTTTCTAAGTCCATGTGTCGACACCCAGAGGGAAAGTGTCGACACTTAAGAAGACTTGTGTCGACACCCAGGCAAGCAGTGTCGACACTTGGAGTACTTGTGTCGACACTAGGGATACAGAGTCGACACCAGACAGAAAGTGTCGACACAAGGAGCTGTGTCGACACTCAATGAAGAAAAGTGCAGTGAAGCAGTGTCGACACTTAGCAGTTGTGTCGACACCCAGAGGAACTGTGTCTACATCAGAAAGTGTCGACACTTGGAGGCTGTGTCGATACTCAGCAAAAGTCAGCAGAGTCTAAGTATAAGTGTCGACATAATAAATAATGTGTCGACACTCAGCAGAAGACTCAACACTTGAATAAAGTGTCGACACAATGAAGAATGTGTCGACACATAGCAGAAGACTCAACACTTGAAGAAAGTGTCGACACAAGGAGCTGTGTCGACACTTAGCAAAGTTCAACAAAATTCTAAGTACAAGTGTCGACACTAAGGAAATGTGTCGACACTCAGCCAGAGTCTCGACAGAAGAAGAATGTGTCGACACATGGAGCAGTGTCGACACTCAGCAAGTATCAACACAGAAGGCATGTGTCGACACCAAGAAGATGTGTCGACACTGAACAAGTTCAACACATGAAGATGTGTCGACACAAAGGTGTTGTGTCGACACTTACAAGAATTCAACAAAGTGCTGAAGAACAAAGTGTTGTGTCGACACTCAATATCAGTGTCGACACATGATGAAGAAGCTGTGTCGAGAAGTGTATTCTATAACACAAGGAGTTGGGTAGACACCTTGTAGGCTAGTGTCGACACTTAGTCAACTTGCGTCGACACTTAGTCTATAAGTGTCGACACTTAAAGACAGACAGTCTCGACACTTACAGACAGATACAGTTATTTCAAGAACTGACTGGATGACTTGACAGCTGCCATTCCAGCCGGTCTACTGCACCTGTCAGAGTTGTCAGAAATCAGTTATGAACCGGATCAGCCGGTTACCATGAAGAAGGCCTATAAATAGGCTTATACTGTCTACAGAAACAGATGATCAACACATCAAGTTATACAAAGAAGATCTAGATATTCATTGAAGAATCTAGTGAAGATCTAAGTAGTTGGAGAGAGAGAGCTCCATCCAAGAAATACAACCGTTGGAACCAGGCTGAGAAGAAGGATTCAGATTTTGTTCTGAATCTTAAGTAGCAGAGATCAAGGATCAACTGCAGAGGAGGTCAATCTTATTGTGTTCTACATTCAAGAAGCTTTGAAGAAAGCTAAGTCAGGATTGATCTCAGCTGAGTTCTTCCAAGAACTCATCAAGAAACTCACAACTCTTCTCTCTTTTCTCTGAGTTGTAGAGTTTACATTTTGTATTCATAATATCTTGTAGGATTCTTAGGGATCTGATTTTGTAAGCCTGTAATTATAAAGGCTGAGTGTAGGGCCTGTGTGCCTGAGTGTAGGAGATTTGTATCTCTGAGTGTAGGCCTGTAGTCCCTGAGTGTAGGCCTGTTGTGGCTGAGTGTAGGCTTTGTGAAAAAGCTGAGTGTAGGTCTTTGGAGAAGACTGAGTTGTAGGGCCTTGGGCCTGAGCTGTAGGAACCTGTGTTGGGGTTCTGAGTGTAAGATCTGAGGATCTGAGATAGTGGAGGAGTTTGTCCGAATCTAGTACACTACTATATAGGCGAAGGGGGAAAGTGGATGTACCCAAACCTTGGGGAACCACTATAAATCTGTGTGTCTACTGTGTGCTGGATTGATTCTGTGATTGCTGCTTGTGTGCTGTGATAAAGTAACTAGAACTCTGTGATATAATCTGAATTCTGCCTAAAAAGTTAAAAAGATTTACTCACCTATTCACCCCCCCTCTAGGTGCGTAGGTACAATATCTTTCAAGTGGTATCAGAGGGAGGTTACTCAAAAAGGGACATAACTGTCTGAGTAGATCCTGTTGGCAGATTCAGTCTAAGTACATTACAGAATCAAGAAAATCAAGAACCATGGGTTCCACTGAGAATCATAAGGAATTGGGATCCATGAAGCTACCCATTTGCAGAAAAGAAATATTTGGCATTTGGAAGGAAAGGGTGAGACTATTTATGGAAGCCTCAGACCCTAGGATTTATATCACAGTGAAAGAAGGGCCATATGTGCCCATGAATGTTTTAGTCTTAGATGCAACTTAGAGAACACCTAAGGATTTCTCTGAAATGACAAAGGATGAGATAGTTCTAGCCACAATGGAATAGAGGGCTCAGAATATCATAGTGAGTGCTATAGATGATGCTACTTTTCAGAATTTGATACATTGCAAGACATCCAAGGAAATGTGGGATCCTCTTATTGTGTACATGGAGGGTTCTGAAGAAGTGAGGCAAGACAGAAAGTCTTTGCTAAACCAAGAATATGAAAGTTTCAGGCAAGGTAGGACTGATAGCATAACTGAATGCTATAAGAAGTTCTATAGGATTGTGAATGAGCTAATGTCCTATGGCAGAGAGTTCAGTAATTATGAGCTTAATGATAAGTTTCTAAGGTCCCTGATAAAATATTGGGACACCAAGATCTGTGCCATAAGGGAAATGGCAAAGTTAGCAGAAATTCCTCCACCAACACTGTTTGGAAAACTGCTGTCCTATGAAATGCAGTTGATGGTAAGGAAAGAAGAGAAGAAATCTACAAGAAGTGAACATAAAGAAAGGACAGTGGCATTTAAAACAGAAGCCCCCAGAAAGTACAGAAGTAAGTCACCAACTCCACCACCAAAAGTAGCTGAAACTGAGTCAGATGAGTCAGCAAGCAGAAAGTCTAAAAGCGGTGAAAGTGATGAGGACTTTGCTGCCTTCACAAGACAGTTTCAGAAGTTCTTAAAGAAGAAACAGTGGAGGACAAAGCCATCTACTTCACAGGGTAAAGAAGACTATTATCAGAATAAAAAGTCTTCAAAGAAAGACAGGAAAAAGACCAAGTCTAGCAAAGCAACTCTTTCAAAAATTGTATGTTATTGCTGTAATAGACAAGGACATGTTGTTGCAGACTGTCCAGAGAAAAGGAAGGAGTCTAATGATAAGAAAAAGACTCAATTCAAGGTCAAGAAGGAAAAGTCTTTTGTTGCCAAAAAGGATAAGAGCGTGTCAGACATTTCTTCATCAGAAACGGAGTCAGATGCTGAAGCATATATAAGACTGTTTGCTGAGGAAGAAGAAGAAGAGTTCATTCAGATCATGAACTCTATACATGAAAAGAGGACAGTCAGTGACAAAGACTGATGGCATTGACAGAAAGTGACAAAATCCAGGAGCAGCCTAGACCTAGTAAGGTACAAAATTGTTCTTTCAGTTCAATTTCTTGTGCTAGTTCAGAATCAGATTCATCATCATCAAGTGATGAGAGTGCATCTGAGTCTGAAGAGGATATTCATCAATTGATAGATGAATATAAAGTTCTGTTGCAAGCATTTAAGAGTTGTAAATTCTTGGCCAAGAGTCAAGCTAAGGAGATTGCAAGTCTCAAAGTGACTGCAACTGATTATGAGAAGTTGTTTGATCAAAAACTTAATGAGATAGCCAGACTGAAGCACATAACTGATTCAGATGGGGACTATATCATTTAAGAATGATCAAATCAAAAGTCTGGAGATTAGTCTTCAGAAGGAGAGAGATTTAGTTGTTAGGTTTTCTAAACCAAAGTCAGTTCTACCCTTAATTGATGAATTTGTTCATCAAAAAGGTAAAGCTGGACTGGGGTTTACTAAACCAGCTAGGACTGTTCAGTCCAAGTCCAAGGGCAAAGCCCCAGCTCTCAACAAGCCAGCTGTAGATAAAACAGCTAAGAATGTACCTAAGCAAAGGTACAATAGGTTTGAGTGTTGGTGCTGTGGCAAGGTAGGCCACTTTGCCATGGACTGTTGGCACAATGCAAGTGCCAAAGTGAGTAGCAAACTGCCTGTTGGAAAACCTGCAGGTAGCTTTGTTAGGATGCAAACTAACCAGTACCAAGGACCCAAGAATTCTTTGGATTCTAAGGTTCACTAATCTGTTTTGCATGTGAGTCCAAGTGGCCATGCCCCAATATGGTACTTGGACAGTGGATGTTCCAGACACATGACTGGAACAAGGGGATTGCTAAAGGATACACACCCATCAAGGATGGTCCAAAAGTCACCTTTGGTGGTTCTGAAAAAGGGATCATCAAGGGTTTTGGTAACATTTCTAGCTCCCATATAATTATTACTCAAGTGGCTTATGTCAATGGTTTGAAACATAACCTTATTAGTATAATTCAATTGAGTGATGTAGGATATGACATCTCATTTGTCAAAGATGGTTGTCATATCAGGAGGTCAAATGATCAAGAGATCATTTTGACAGGTTATAGAAAAAGGAATGTCTACTGCCTAGACATTATGGTTGAGAACAATGGTTCTCCAGTGTGTCTTGTAGCTGATGAGAAAGTCTCTCATTGTGTCAAATGGCACAAGAGGCTATCCCATCTCAACTACAAGACAATAGGCCAACTCTTTAGCAAAGAGTTAGTGAGGAATGTTCCTCAAGTTAAGTGTATTAAAGATGGAATATGCTCAGCTTGTCAAAAGGGCAAGCAGACAAGATCCACCTTTAGTAGCATTGAAAACAAAGATGCTGTGAGGTGTTTATACCTCTTGCATATGGATCTCTTTGGTCCTATGCCAGTTCACAGCCTAGGTAGGAAGGTATATACCTTTGTAGTTGTAGATGACTACTCAAGGTTTTCCTGGGTGTTCTTCCTTACACAGAAATCTGAAACACCTAGTGTCTTCTATAGCTTTGTCAAACAAATTCAGAATGAACTAGACAGTACAGTGGTCAAAATAAGAAGTGACCATAGTACTGAATTTCAGTCTGATAGTATGGCAAAACTATGTGAAGAATTTGGGATATTGCAAGAGTTTTCTTCACCAAGGACACCTCAGCAAAATGGCATTACTGAGAGGAAAAATAGAACCTTGATTGAGGCTGGTAGGACCCTATTAAGTGATACATCTCTACCAGAATATTTCTGGGTAGAGGCAGTTAATACTGCATGCCATGTAATTAATAGGGCTACCATTACTAAAAGCCACAACAAGACCCCCTATGAGGTTGTGAAAGGCAGAAAACCAAACCTATCCTACTTCAGGATCTTTGGTTGTAAGTGCTTTATACTTAACAATGGAAAGTCTTACTTGACTAAGTTTGCTGTCAAGTCCCAAGAGGGAATTTTTGTTGGGTACAGCAACAACAGTAAGGCTTATAGAGTCTACAACTTGTCTACACAAGTTGTAGAAGAGTCTGTACATGTAGTATTTGATGAAACTAGACTTATTAACAATGAGTTGTCCAGTAGTATTTGCAGCCCCACAGGTGTGACTGAGAAGATGGACAAGCTCACTATAGAAGAAAGACCTACTGTAAGACAGCAAGTAGCAGATAGTGGCTGCTGTCCAGGGGGAGTACTACATGTACCTAATGAAGAAGAAGTCCAAGGAGTACAGCAAGATGAAGAAGTTGAAGAAGTTCAACCTGAAGCAAGGATGCCTCCAGCTAATAGGCATCTAAGAGATCATCCAGCAGAACAAATCATTGGTGATCCAAGACAAGGGGTACAAACAAGGAGTAGAAATCTGAATACAGTGCTCTTCTCCAGTTTTCTATCCCAAGTTGAACCAAAGAAGTTTGAAGAAGCCATCCTAGACCCTCATTGGATTGAGGCAATGCAAGAAGAGCTGAATCAGTTCAAAAGGTGCAAAGTCTGGGAGCTTGTTCCTAAACCAAAAGACCACAATATAATTAGGACCAAGTCGATCTTTAGGAACAAGATGGATGAACATGGAGTCATCATTAAGAACAAAGCTAGATTGGTTGCTAAAGGATATAGGCAGGAAGAAGGTATTGACTTTGATCAAACCTTTGCTCCAGTAGCCAGACTGGAAGCCATAAGGATGTTCCTGGTCTATGCAACCTTTCAAGGATTTAAAGTTTACCAAATGGATGTAAAGTCAGCCTTTCTGAATGGTAATCTAAAAGAGGAAGTCTATGTGGAACAGCCATCAGGTTTTGTTGATTCAACTCAACCTAATCATGTCTATAGACTTAGGAAAACATTGTATGGGTTAAAGCAAGCCCCTAGGGCTTGGTATGAAACCCTGTCTAGTTTCCTCATTGAGAATAAGTTCACAAGGGGGAAAATAGACAAGACTCTATTCCTTAGGGAATCCAGAGGCAAGGTAATACTAGTCCAAATATATGTAGATGACATAATATTTGGGTCTACTGAAAGTAGTCTTTGCAAAAAGTTTGCAAAACTAATGCAAGGAAAATTTGAGATGAGTAGTATGGGGGAACTTAAGTTTTTCTTGGGTCTCCAAGTTATACAGACTGAGAATGGATTATCCATATACCAGTCTAAGTTCACCCTAGAACTCATAAGGAAGTATGGTATGGATTCATCCAGTACCATGAAGACTCCTATGGGGTCATGTATGTCTCTTAGCAAGGATGATGCAGGGAAACCTGTAGATGAGTCTTTGTATAGAGGGATAGTTGGCTCCCTATTATATTTGACTGCAAGTAGACCAGATATCATGTATGCTACATGTGTCTGTGCAAGGTATCAAGCATGCCCTAAAGTGTCTCATTTGACAGCAGTCAAAAGGATACTGAGATATCTAAAGGGCACTCCTTATCTAGGCCTCTGGTACCCTAGGAATGGGGATTTTGAACTAACAGGTTATTCAGATGCAGACTTTGCAGGATGCAAAGAAGATAGAAAAAGCACAACTGGAACCTGTCAATTCCTAGGTGGAAGACTGATTTCATGGAGTAGCAAGAAGCAAACAAGTGTGGCTATCTCCACTGCAGAGTCAGAATATGTGGCTGCAGGAAATTTCTGTGCTCAACTTCTATGGATACAACATCAGCTTGAGGACTATGGAATTCAGGTAAGTAGAACTCCACTATTTTGTGATTCTACTAGTGATATATCAATTGCAAACAATCCTGTTTCCCATAGTAGAACCAAACATATTGAAATAAAATATCATTTTCTTAGGGAGCATGTAGAGAAAGAAGATATTTTACTGGAATATGTTAAAATAGATAATCAACTAGCTGATATGTATACTAAGCCCTTAGAAGAAACAAAGTTCAATAGGTTTAAAATTGAACTAGGTATGATAAACTTAGAATAAGTTTATAGAAATGGCTAAGTAAAAAGGTGTCGACACACAGAGATATCTGTGTCGACACAGAAAAGTGGTGTCGACACTTCAGGGAAAAGGTGTCGACACATCTAGGAAGTTGGTGTAGACACTTCAGAAAATTAGTGTCAACACATGACTAGTAGGTGTCGACACAACCAAGGTGGTGTCGACACTTAGAGTTTACTCAGAATTATCTAAGTAAAGTCTCGACTAAGTGTCGAGTTAAGTGGTGTCGACACATATATATGTTGACTAAACTTGTGTCGACACATAGGTGTCGAGACATTATAAGTCTATGTCGACACTTTTCAACAGTGTCGACATAATTTAAGTTAGTTAACCCGCCTTTTCATCTTCAAACCTAGAAAGGTATAAATAGAATTTCTCCATTGTCTGTCGACACGCTCACTAAAGTTTCGAGACCAAACTTGTGTGTCGAGACCTCTCTTCTCTCCAGTCAAATTCTTCAAACCCTAATGGAGCCAAAGCTCGAGGAGAACGTCAATGAAGGCTACGAACTGGTGCGACATGCGTTTGATGATGCATACCCGGAGATCAAGAGTGTGGTTACCCTAGTTGTAGACTCAGGGTTAGAATTTCTTGTTTCAGAGCCGACTAAAATCTGGAAGAAAGAAGTCTTAGAATTCCTGAATGGAGCTAAAGTAGACGAATCTGGACTCAAGATCAAGTCTAGGGTTCATGGTGAAAAGGTGAAGGTATCACCTAAAAGTTTGAGAAAAGTCCTAAACCTGCCAAGGACAAAAGAAGAGGATGAGGTTACTGCTTCTAAGAACAGGGAAGCATTAACATGGTGTGGTCTAGATTCAAAGATGAAAATTGGATCTGTGTTTAATAGGAAAGGTATGAACAGCCAGGGAAAATTTCTATCAGAAATTGTTGGCAAAGTGATATTGAGTAAGCTAGGAGGGCATGATAGGGTATCAGCCCATATGTTCAACCTTATGACAAGGATAATCTTAACAGTGAAAACAGATTGGTCTGTTATTGTCTTTGATAAGATTAAAGAAAGTCTGAAGAAACCCAACTTGGGTAGGATCTTAAGTCTATACTTGGCTGGTAGTATACCGGACGTTATGAGTCAAGCTGCAGGCACTAAGATCAACCATGAGGAAGATGGACTTGAGGAAATTCTCTAGGTGGGACAGAGTTTTAACTAAGGAGATGCCTACTCCTGAGAAAGTAACACCCCAAAAGAAGAAGAAGAAGCCTGCCCCAGTGGCTCAGGATTCATCTAGCAGCTCTGGTAGTGAAGAGCAAGTTGTCCTTACTACTGATGAGGATGTAGAAGGAAATGCTGGAAAGTCTCCAGCTCAACAAGATGCTGCAGAAAGGCAGGGGGATCTACCACCAGCTAGCCCCATACACCAGGATCAAATCCAGGGGGAGCCTCTAGTGGTGGAAGAGCCAACTCCTCATGAAAGTGAAAGCGCCACCCATATCATTCTTGAGGTAATCACTGAGATTAATACTTTAGATTTTCCTATAGAGGGTACTGATTTGTCTGATTCATTAAATGATGTTAATCAGCAATCTCAGATTGATAGCCAACTCCCAGATGTTGTCATGGAGGACACATCTGTTACAGTTCAAGTAGTATCTGATCCAGTAGTAGATGAGCCAAGAGTTTCTCCTGCCCATTCTCCACAAGAATTTACTATGGAAGATCTCTTCCTCAATCTGGATCAAGAAGACCTTGAGAAGGAAAGTACTGCTGCTGAGGGGGAGAATGCTCCAGTTGAGGGGAGCAAGTGCAAATTCTAGAAGAAACAGCAAGGCAAGAGCCAGAGAAGCAAAAAGCTATTGAAGAGCTACCTAAGGAGAGAGTAGACATAGCAAGCACCTCAGTTTCTAAAGATGAGGAGGCAGCTAGAGCTAAGAAAAGGAAGTTCCAAGTATTCAAGAGGAGGAGTCAGAATTACAAAAAGGATCTACAAACTATTGCTCCACAGCCTATATCTCAACCAGCACCATCTGTAGATTATAGTTCTCTCATGGTTGTTATGCAAATAAAACTTGATGAGCACAGGAAAGCCATTGAAACCTATATGGATGAGGGGCACAAGTAGATGACATCAAGAGATGACTGACTGCTTCCATAAGGGAGGGAATGCAGTGGTATACTTAGCTACACATCAAGAGAAGATAAAAGCTCAAGTAGATGACATTGCACTGAAGCAAGGATATGTTCTTGGGAACCAGATCAGAATGAATGATAACTTAACTGCTTCCCATAATGCAATTGTCACAGAGATGAAGAACATAGCTGCTGGACTGACAACTTCTACTGCTACTGCTAAGGCAGATTTTGATAAAGCACTGCAAAAGAGTTTATCTGATGTTACAACTGCAATTCAAGACTCTCAGAAGTTGATAACTGACAAACTCCAAAGGTTGAAACCTTTCTTTAAAGATGGAGTCAATTATTTGGATAACCAGGTCAGATTTCAGAAAGATGATGAAAGAGATCACATAGAAAGAGAAGTCATAAAGGGGGAGAGGGTGTTAGTCAAAGCCAGCTCTGATCATGCTAAGTGGATTTCTAATTCTATCAGAGCTACTCTTGGATATCCTCCTTTATGTGATGATGACAATGTAGCAGAATCTGGGATACATCCTGCATATCTAGGAGGGGAGCAACCTGAAGTGGCTCAAGTCATCTACCCTCCTCCAGATTTTGATATGATACATGCTGATATACAGTCCATATATAGCCCACCTGGGGGAAAGGACAATGTCATCATAGAGAAGGTGGTTCAGCCAGTATCTGAGGCTATGCAAGAAGCTTTTCTGAAAGAACAGGAAGCTAGATTGTCTAAGAAATGGTTCAGAGAGCAAGCTGAACGAACACCCGACTTTGAGCAGTGGAGCCCCACTTCAAGAAACATTATCTTAACTGCATGGAAAGCTGCAAAAGATAATATACAAGACAGAAACAAATGGTTTTCTGAACTACAATGGAGAAAGCATGAGACAAGGCAAGAAGCTATAGTGCAATACAGGAGAAAGGCCAAGATGGGAAAGCTACCTCCTACTGCTCAGGAGCCTAGCAAGTACTTTCCCAAGCCTTATCATTATTTTGAGAGGCAAAAGATTAAAGCTGAAGAACAAAAGAAAAAGGATCTGAAAGGTAAGAAACCTGCTGATACTGAAGTTGCTGAAGCCCCTGTACAAGCCAAAGTACAATCAGGAAAAGGAATTGTGATTAAGGAGGCTGATCAGAATTAGAATAGATTTATCTTAAGTTTACAGTTGTAATAGTTTGATTTTAAAACACTCTGTAAATTTTTATGATGAATATGACAAAGTATTAGAACAATGAGATGTATTATAAATCTATTTCATAATTGTTCTAAGATGTTATCTGTGTATACATGTTTTGTTTGATACATGTTTATGTTTGCCCTGTTATATAATCCTGCTTTACATCATTTTGTAATTTTTTTATGAATGGTGTATATCATTGACTAAGGGTTATGACTTCTCCAAATAGGGGGAGATTGTTGGGTACATTGGTTCTAATGTACCTAATTTGAAGAAGCCTCACCCTACTCAATGATATACATCAAAATGTATTTGATGTATTTTGAGTTGTCTTGTGCAGGTTAAGTATTTGCAGGAAAGATGAAAAAGTTTCTAAGTCCATGTGTCGACACCCAGAGGGAAAGTATCGACACTTAAGAAGACTTGTGTCGACACCCAGGCAAGCAGTGTCGACACTTGGAGTACTTGTGTCGACACCAGGGATGCAGAGTCGACAACAGACAGAAAGTGTCGACACAAGGAGCTGTGTCGACACTCAATGAAGAAACGTGCAGTGAAGCAGTGTCGACACTTAGCAGTTGTGTCTACACCCAGAGGAACTGTGTCTACATCAGAAAGTGTCGACACTTGGAGGCTGTGTCGACACTCAGCAAAAGTCAGCAGAGTCTAAGTATAAGTGTCGACATAATAAAGAATGTGTCGACACTCAGCAGAAGACTCAACACTTGAAGAAAGTGTCGACACAATGAAGAATGTGTCGATACATAGCAGAAGACTCAACACTTGAAGAAAGTATCGACACAAGGAGCTGTGTCGACACTTAGCAAAGTTCAACAAAATTCTAAGTACAAGTGTCGACACTAAGGAAATGTGTAGACACTCAGCCAGAGTCTCGACAGAAGAAGAATGTGTCGACACATGGAACAGTGTCGACACTCAGCAAGTATCAACACAGAAGGCATGTGTCGACACCAAGAAGATGTGTCGACACTGAACAAGTTCAACACATGAAGATGTGTCGACACAAAGGTGTTGTGTCGACACTTACAAGAATTCAGCAAAGTGCTGAAGAACAAAGTATTGTGTCGACACTCAATATCAATGTCGACACATAATGAAGAAGCTGTGTCGCGAAGTGCATTCTATAACACAAGGAGTTGTGTCGACACCTTGTAGGCTAGTGTCGACACTTATTCAACTTGTGTCGACACTTAGTCTATAAGTGTCGACACTTAAAGACAGACAGTCTCGACACTTACAGACAGATACAGTTATTTCAAGAACTGACTGGATGACTTGACAGCTGCCATTCCAGCCGGTCTACTGCACCTATCAGAGTTGTCAGAAATCAGTTATGAACCGGACCAGCCGGTTACCATGAAGAAGGCCTATAAATAGGCTTATACTGTCTACAGAAACAGATGATCAACACATCAAGTTATACAAAGAAGATCTAGCTATTCATTGAAGAATCTAGTGAAGATCTAAGTAGTTGGAGAGAGAGAGCTCCATCCAATAAAGACAGCCGTTGGAACCAGGATGAGAAGAAGGATTTAGATTTTGTTCTGAATCTTAAGTAGCAGAGATCAAGGATCAACTGCAGAGGAGGTCAATCTTATTGTGTTCTACATTCAAGAAGCTTTGAAGAAAGCCAACTCAGGATTGATCTCAGATGAGTTCTTCCAAGAACTCATCAAGAAACTCACAACTCTTCTCTCTTTTCTCTGAGTTGTAGAGTTTACATTTTGTATTCATATTATCTTGTAGGATCCTTTGGGATCTGAGTTTGTAAGCCTGTAATTATAAAGGCTGAGTGTAGGGCCTGTGTGCCTGAGTGTAGGAGATTTGTATCTCTGAGTGTAGGCCTGTAGTGGCTGAGTGTAGGCCTGCTGTGGCTGAGTGTAGGCTTTGTGAAAAATCTGAGTGTAGGTCTTTGGAGAAGACTGAGTTGTAGGGCCTTGGGCCTGAGCTGTAGGAACCTGTGTTGGGATTCTGAGTGTAAGATCTGAGGATCTGAGATAGTGGAGGAGTTTGGCCGAATCTAGTACACTACTAGATAGGCGAAGGGGGAAAGTGGATGTACCCAAACCTTGGGGAACCACTATAAATCTGTGTGTCTACTGTGTGCTGGATTGATTCTGTGATTGCTACTTGTGTGCTGTGATAAAGTAACTAGAACTCTGTGATATAATCTGAATTCTGCCTAAAAAGTTAAAAAGATTTACTCACCTATTCACCCCTCCCCCCTCTAGGTGAGTAGGTACAATATCTTTCAGACACGGGCATATCCTAGAACCCGTGCATTGCTCGGGTTGTTTTCGGGAGAAATTGATGGGGGTACACGGCCGGCCACACGGCCGTTTCAGTTGGAACACGGGCGTGTCAGGTCGAACACGGGCTTGTTCGATGCCCGTGTGTTGTTCCAGGCGAGTCGATTTTGATGGAGAATGAGGCACACGGCCCTGGACATGGGCGTGTGCCAGGCCGTGTGCGGTCCAGATTGGGCATTTTAGTCCCGAATCAAAGCCGTTCGTTTCTTTAATTGATGATCCAACGGCTGGGGGTTGTTCCTGAAGGGATATACCTGCGATTGGGCCTTAGAAACCCTCACTTTTCATGAGTGGTTGTCTTTCTAAATCTTAGAGAGAGAGGAGAGCCAAGGAAGGAAGAAGAAGCGAGATCCGGCCATTGGAGGAGCTTCGAAGCTCCAAATCGCGAGCCGACTCCGGATCCACGGAGGCAAAGCTAGTGCGGTGCTTTTCATCTGCTTACTTTTCCATGGCGCCATAGAGGAACGCAAGAGTAACGATTCTCTTCTTGAGCATGCGTAGCTCTCCTTCTTTGCATAGGAAGCCTGCTCTCGCGAGTTTGCGGTGAGTTGGAGGCGTTCCTTCGGGTAGATATGTGAAGTCCCCATTGTTTAGAGTCCGTAAGCGAGAACGGACATAGGCATGATGTGTGAAGCCTATCCGGACATGTTGGTCTGGATCGGTGATGTTGCATTGCATAATGTCGGAGAAGACTCCGTGCTATTGGTTGTTTTTCGGGTTTTCTACATGGTAGATTGCAACAGGGAACCTTGGGGATTAACCCAAAGGTGCACCCGGAAAACTGGGCGGATGCGTGATCTTGCCAACTTGGTGGCTTGAGAGCCAACTTGAACATAACCGGGTTATGTGAAATGTGATGGAAACGGAACTCGGGAGAAGTTTGACCTGTGCATATGGTTTAAATTACCGTTGCGGGCGCATGTGGTTTAAATTACCGTTGCGTTGTGAGCACGGGTTAGATGGAACCGTACCCATTCTATGTCGTTCGGATTAGAGCCATTGGCATAGATGAGAGTCTTCAGCGGTCTATGGTTTTAATTACCGTGACCCATGTCGGGAAGACAAACTGCTCATTAATTGGCCGTCCAAAGGGATGGTGGTGAGTCGGCAGACTTAGACTGTGTTCACCGAGAATGTGCCCTGAGTGCACGGGGTGTGTGGCCGTACGAGCCTACGCCTGTGATGCAATGAATATTGATATATTGCTCGCTTATGCTAATGAAATGCAGGGAAGGAGCATCGCCGCCCCGAGATGGGGGCGGGATCGTTATAATTTGGTCAGCATTGCTGACCGTTGCCTTGTTTTGCCACCGTGCGGTGGTTTGTTGCTTGTAGGTGCTGCTGGACCAAGCGGTCAATAGCGGGCTAAAGCCCATTTTGTGAAGCCGGCCCTCGAAGGACTAATTGGACTGTTTACTGTTTTATTTCATGTATGACCGGCCTGCGTGCCATGGTTTGTAAAACATGTAATATGAAGTGAACAATTTTTGTAAGGCCTTAAGGCTTGTACTGGTGTATTTGTAACATTCCTATTTGGTATTAGTGGACATTCAGGCTTTAGTGCTGGGTTCTTTATTGCAACTTTTTTAAATTGCTTCCGCTAGAATGCTCTGTGTAGGACGTTATGATTAGTTGGATGGTTTCCATGAGTAACCACCCGGTCTGTCTGTGGCATACGGCGTCGGGCCCCAGCCGGACCTACTGCTATATGCTATGCGACGGATAGGGGGTGTTATAACAGACACTAGGAGTGGAAATATTTATTGTTTAAACTTTCTTTGTCTAGTTACAGACTCTCCTATTTGTCTAGTGGCAAATGAGAAAGTCTCATATTATGTCCAATGGCACAAGAGGCTAGCTCATTTGAATAACAAGAATATTGGAAAGTTCTTTAATCAAGAGCTAGTTATGAATGGACCTAATGTAAAGTTCACCAAGGATAGCATTGCTCAGCATGCCAAAAGGGCAAGCAGACCATAGCTTCCTTCAAGGGCATTGGAACCAAAGACTCTCTGTGGTGTTTATTGAAAATGTTTTAAGTTGTCTTACCTAAATCACCTAGATGGGGTGAATAGGTGAGTTGTGTGCCTTTTTGCAGAATAAAAAAATTTAACGATCTATGCACAGAAAATCAACCAAGCCATCACAGACGACAACAAGAATTATAGTGGTTCCCCAACCTTGGGTACATATACTTTCCACTCACCGATCTAGCAAAACACTAGACTCGGCTACGCCACTAATCTCAGATTGAAACCAATCCTACACCTCGAGACAACGTTCCTACAACTCAATCCCAAATCTAGATCTACACTTGGAAGATAAAAACTTCCTACAAGAACTCGGAGAAAAAAACTCCTACAACTCGGATAAAGATCTCCTACTATAATATAATGAAATAATAAATACAAACAGTGATTTATTCTCAGATCTGAAATCCTTCTGCCTATTCTTCTTTATTTGAGCTTTACGACTTTATCAGAATTTGTTGAAGAAGAATCAACAATATCTGTAGATCTAAAATTCTCTGGAGTCACACAATGAAGTAGAAGATCTGTTGTTGAAAAGAAACTCAATCTGTGAATCAACTTCTCTGAATCTATCTGAATCGAAAGTGCTTAGGCGATGAAGAAGAAGATTCGCGGCTCTCGATTTAGAAATAAAAAACGGATTCTGAAAACTTAGAATTTCTTCTTGCGGCGGCTGAAATTCTTCTTAAAATCTTCTTCGGGTTGGTCAAAAATGACAAGACCTTATATAAGATTACCCTAACGGTCATAATCATCATTAATGACATCCACGTGGACCAATCGTGCGTAAATGATGTTTGAAATACATGTCTGTCTGGACTTAGTAATTTTCAGAAAAATCAGACTGGGTATTCTCGAGAAGAAGGCTTTTACTCGAAAAAAAATGAATTCTATTACTCGAGAACAATAAGGAAATTCTCGAGAAAAATACTTAGAGAAAAATGATGTGCAGAAAGAAAATAGCATTCTAGAGAAAGAAGTAAAGTATTCGAGAAAAATATCTTATAGCTCTCGAGAAGAACTATTTTGGTACTCGAGAATGAAAGTCTGTCTCGAGAAAAATACTTAGAAAAATATGTGGAGGTGGAAATCTGCAGTGTCGAGAATGATAGAAGTACTCAAGAGAAATGATGTATTGTTCTCGAGAGGAAACATCCCGGTACTCGAGAATAAATAACTATACCGAGAACAAGAGTCTGGCTCTCGAGAAAAATACTATAGGTCTCGACAAATACCTTCTGTATCCCGAGAATAAAAGATAATCTTCTCAAGAATAATTTCATTCTTCTCGAGAAAAAGACTTAGAAAAATATTTATCTGGAAAAACAAACATCCCGATAAGAAATGTCATATTACTCGATAACAAAAGCCTTTCTCGAGAACACAAGAATCTTTCTCGAGAATAACTTCTGTTACTCGAAATGAAGACAAGTCTTACTCGAGAATAATCATTAGTCCTTGAGTACAAATATAGTACTCGAGAAAAAGACTTAGAATTTTTCTGAAAAACTTAAAATCTTGATTCTTCATAAAAATCAACATCCATCTTTTCTCTTGCCCTTAGTGCTTGAAAAGGAAGTATGTCCCAATAGAGAGGCTACACATGAATCAACACCATGGATAACACAATGAGGGATTACATTGTATGGTCCTGTGTTTGGAGACTCATTGTAGACTAACATTGGTCTACACTTAGTAATTAAGTCCTGTAAACACCTAACAAAAAGTGCATCAAATACAAACTTAATTCATCTTAGTATAAGGGTGATTTCATACAAATCTAGGTTATTGTGGATGCAATACCCAACATTTATACTACTTGCATATGGACCTATTTGGTCCTATGCCAGTTCATAGTCTTTGTAAGAAAGTCTACACCCTTGTGGTGGTTGATGACTATTCCATATTTATTTGGGTGTTCTTTCTCAATAAAAAGAATGAAACCCATGATATCTTCATCAAGTTTTTTAAGCAAATTCAGAATGAGTTTAATAGTTCAGTGATAAAAATCAGAAATGACCATGGAACTGAATTCTAGTCTAAAAGCATGACAAAGTTCAGTGAAGAGCAAAGGATTCACCAAGATTTTTCTTCTCCAAGAACTTCCCAGCAAAATGGGATTGTTGAGAGGAAAAATAGGACTCTCATAGAGGCTGGAAGAATATTATTGAGTGATACCTCTCTCCCAGTATATTTATGGGCTGAGATAGTGAATACTTCATGTCATGTCCTCAACATGGCCTCTATCACCAAGAGCCACAAGAAGACTCCCTATGAGATCTTGAAGGGCAGAAAACCAAACTTGTGTTATCTTAGAATCTTTGGTAGTAAGTTATATATGCTTCATAATGGGAAGTCCTATGTGACTAAGTTTGCTGTCAGGTCCTTTGATGAGATTTTTGTTTGGTACATCAATCATAGTAAAGCCTATAGGATCTACCACTTGAAAAGCCAAGTTGTATAAGAATCTAAAAATGTAGTCTTTGATGAGTTTACTATGATTAACAGTGAACTGTCAAGCTCTTCTTCTAGTACTGCAGGTACAGTACACATGATGGACCAACTAATTATCAAAGAAGCTGCTCCAATAGTCCAAGATAAAGCTGATGGAATGGTAATTCCAGCAGAAGGACTGCAAGACACAAGTTAGGTGGATGTTGATAAGAAAGAAGCTACCCTAGTAGCTAATACTGAAGCAATATTTCCACCAGTAGTCAGGCATCTAAGGGATCATCTAAGACACCAGATCATTGGTGATGCCATCCAAGAAGTGGTGACCAGGAGCAGAAGTATTAACACAACACTATACTCAAGCTTCATGTCACAGGTTGAGCCAAAGAAATTATAAGAGGCTAACATAGATCAGTTCTGTATTGTAGTTATGCAAGTTGACTGGACCAGTTTAGCAGATGTAAGGTCTGGAAGATGGTTCCCAGACCACAAGGACATAATATCATTGGAGTCAATTGGATTTATAGGAATAAACTTGATGAAAATGGCATTATAATCAAGAACAAGGCAATGATAGTAGCTACGGGGTACAAGCAAGAGGAAGGTATTGATTTTGATCAAACCTTTGCCCCTGTAGCAAGATTGGAGGCCATCAAACTATTCCTTACATATACTGCACACAAGTGATTCAAAGTCTTCCAAATGGATGCGAAGTCATCCTTCCTGAATGGTGACTTAAAAGAAGAAGTCTATGTTGAGTATCCTCTAGGTTTTATTATTCCTAACTCACCTGATTCTGTTTATAGACTTTGGAAAGCTCTATATGGGCTGAAGCAAGCCCCTAAACCATGGGATGAGACATTGTCTAGCTTCCTTATTGAGAATAAATTATCAAGGGGGAAGATAGAAAAGACCTTATTCCTAAGGGAATCTATGAGTAAGATCATCCTAGTCAAGATGTATATGGAGATGACATTATCTTTGGATATACTGACGACAACCTTTGCAGGAAGTTTGCCAAACTTATGCAAGGGAAGTTTAAGATGAGCAGTATGGGTGAAATTTAGTTCTTCTTGGGCCTCAAAGTTAGACATACTGATGATGGATTGTCTATATCCCAGTCTAACTTCACTAGAAAATTAATCAAGAAGTTTGGTATGGAGAATTCCTCCCCCATGAAAACTCCCATGAGGTCAAGTATGCCTATAGGTAAAGATGAGGCAGGGAAACTTGTTGATGAAACTTTGTATAGAGGGATAATTGGTTCCCTTCTATATCTAACTGTATGTAGGACAGACATAACGTATGCTACATGTGTTTGTGCTAGGTATCAGGCTTTCCCTAATGAATCTCACTACTCTGCTGTAATGAGAATTTTGATGTATCTTAAGGGCAAACCAGATCTTGGCCTATGGTAACCTAGAAATGAGGAGTTTGAGCTAATAGGTTATTCGGATGTAGATTTTTCAGGCTGCAAAGAGGAGAGGAAGAACACTTCTGGCACCAGTTAGTTCTTGGGAGGAAGACTAGTGTGTTGGAGTAGCAAGAAGGAAACAAATGTTGCAATCTCAACTATATAGTCAATGTACATCTCAGCAGGTTGCTACTGTAGATCCGACATCAGCTCCAGGATTATAACCTCCAGATAAGTAGAAGTCCCTTATATTATGATTCTACTAGTGTCATCTCAATTACTTGAAATTATGTCTCTCAGCAAAACTAAGCACGTTGAGATTAGATATCATTTCATTAGGGAGCATGTGGAATGTGAAGATATCAACCTTGAGTTTGTCCCTACAGACAAGCAAGTGGCTGACATCTTCACTAAGCCACCATATGAAGCAAAGTTCAATACCTTCAAGTTTGAGTTGGGTATGTTGAACCTTGTATAGCTTCAGTTTCACCTCATATTGTTGCAAGTTTTTTTCTTGCAGGTGGAATTGTTCTTCAGTGGAATGAAAACTTTTAAAGTGGTATACCTTCAGTGGTATCATGTTCAAGTACTTTCCAAACTGGTATAGACAAGAATGTCTACCAGGAAATATGATAGAGGATGTTGCAGTTGAGGGGGAGCAAGTCTAGCACTTGTAGAGGAAGATTCGAATGATATCATGTAGAGAAGGAGCAGCACACCTCTAGCACTCATAAGTGGGTCAACTGGTGCAAGAGTTGCTTTTCCATACTCAAAAAGTTGGAGCAAAAAATCAGTTCCTCCTTGAATATTTTCAGAAGTCAAAAATGGGAGGAGAAGGATATAAGTTAAGGAAAGTGGTATCAGATCTATAAGTGTATTAGATACAAGAGTAGGATATGTGAGAAGGATACAAGGGGTATCAAAGTGATCAAGAGGCCAGGCAGCAATAATTAAGGGGGAGCTGGTGTGATGATGTTCATCCTACAGGCAAGGAAGTTTGGTAACTATAACTTGTTCTCTTGTTATATCTTTTCCAAGTTATTGTTCTATTGCTGCATATGTTAGTGTATGACATTGACTCATTTGATTGAGGGTTTTGACTTCTTCAAATAGGGAGAGATTGTTGGGTCCATTGCCCATAATGTCCCAGATTTGAATAAGTCAATCATGTCAATGATATACTTAAAGTTGTATTTGATTTATATGTATGTTCATGCATGCAAGTTAGTCCTTGAAACATTGATAGGATAAGTATTCCAAGGGATGTTATAGGTGGTCACAAAGTAAATATATGGAGAGATAGAAATCTATCTAAGTCTACAGGCATTGAGTGAAGTCTGTTCACTCAATGCCAGATGTAAGGGAAGATGCTGGATAGGCTGGAAATTGCCTAAGTCTACAGACATTGAGTGAAGACAGTTCACTTAATGCTAGATGCAATAAAGCGCTGAGTTATTTGTAGACAGTCAAAGCCATGCATTCAACAAAGCAATTCTGCGGCTACGTCCACAAGCGTTGAGTGATGATAGTTCTCTCAACTCCATCGTCCAGTATAGCTGAGTCTGTCAATGCTAAAGCAGATGGCGACCAAGTACAAAAGCATTAAGTGATGAATCTTTACTCAACACCCACAACTCCAGATAGCAAAAGCGTTGAGTCTTGCTGCTGCGTCAAAGCCTAAGAAGAAGACAGAAATCAGCTGAGTCCAGAAGCGTGGAGTGAAGCTATTTCAATCAACACCCAATATAGAAGGCATGCAAAAGGAGACAGCGTTGAGTGAGGACAATTCACTCAATGCCTTTAGACAGATGAAGAAATGACTAAGTGTAAAAGCGTTGAGTGAATCCATTGCACTCAATGCTCTCAACACCTATGATTTAGAATGATTCAGACTATTGACTAAGGGTTTGGGCATTGAGTGAAGCTTGTTCACTCAATGCATTAAATGTCTGGAGTGAATTTGAGAAATTGGCTAAGTCCATAATCTGATGACGTCAGACAAAATTGACAAAGTCAAACATAATTCAAATTATTTTCGGTGAAGCTACAAAACACGACAAATACTGTCAGAGAGCTAATGTACGTCTTCTTCCATTAAAGAAAGGTGCATTTGTCTGCTACAGGTGGTCCCCACTACTTCTTGGAGTCGTTAATGTGTGGAAGATATAAAGAGGAAACTATTGTATGTTGAACTCAACTTTTAGGGGTTTGTTTCAAAAAGAAAAAGAGCGGCTGGATTTCATCTTCCTGACCATTGCTGGCGGAAAAAAGCTGGAAGTCGATTTGCTAAACTAAAAGTTCAGTCAAGTTAGTTGTAGCATTTTCTTAAGCGACAGCAAGTTCAGAAACACTTATGATAAAGAAAGAGAGGAGAGCCTTCAGTCTTCTGAAGGTTCAGGTTAGTTGTTTGAAGAACTCAAGACCTAGAGATCTTCAGTCTTCTACAGCAAGTTCAGAAATAATTTTTTGAGATACTTCCAGCAAAGGCAGCCATTTATTAAAGAACACTTTTTGTTATTGTGACGATAAATAGAGGTGAGATAACTCAGCTCTAGTAGTAGACATAGAGAAATTTCTCTGTGTCAAATTAATTAAAACTATTGTATTCCTGTAGGATCCTTTTGGATCTGAGAAGTAGAGCTTTTGAGTCTAAGGAAGGGCAGTTTTGCCTGAGCTGTAGGAGATTTATACTCTCTGAGTGTAGGATCTAGCTTGGATCTAAGGTAGGTGATCATTTGAACACTGAGCTGTAGGTCTTTTGAGCTTGAGGCAGGAGAGTCATTGTCTTTGAGTTGTAGGGCACTTGTGCCTGAGTTGTAGGATCCTTTGGATCTGAGGTAGGGCCTTTGTTCCTGAGCTGTAGGTGAGTCTTTCTATCTGAGGTAGGATCCTTTGTGTATCTGAGGTAGGGCTGTCCTCCCAGCCTAAGTTGTAGGGCATTTGGGCCTGAGGTAGGTGATCAGTTGATCACTGATTTGTAGGAGCAAATTTGCTCTGATGTAGGGCTTTGGACTGAGTTGTAAGCCTTGTAGGAGACAGAGAGATCCTGTAGGATCTGTGGTGTAAGCTATTGGAGCTGAGTTTTGGAGAAGTGCCTTATCTAATGAGAATTTAGAAAGGTGGGAGGAGAGTGAACATACTCAAAATCTGGGGAACCACTATATATTATGTGTTTGCCTTCTTGTGTTATTTCTTTATTACTGGTTCTTGAATGCAAATAACTACTAACACACTAAGCAATTACAAAAGAAAATAAAAGAAAGTCACAAGAAACCAAGAAACCTATTCACCCCCTAGGTTGCTAGCTACCTTAAAACAAAGACTTTCAGAACTTAAGAAGCTTATTATGGGTCCCTTAATTTCTCGATACGTATAGCATACTGATTTGATTGTCGAGAGTATAACATTTATTCGAGGATAGGAGCCAACTTGATTGCTCGAGTCTGGCAGATTCTGGGTATTTTAGAGAGATTGATTTTTTTTTCTTCAAAAATCAACCTCATGAATATTTTCAAAATAAAGGAAAAATTCGATCATTTGAATCGAGGTTGGCATTTCTGTACTCCATTCTTGTATCGTTCATTTCCTGATATGCTCAAAACACACAAGAGTTACTTTTAAAAATGCTTGATGATTTGCAAAATCCATGTATCGCTTCGAGCTTGAGATTCCATCTCTATAAATCTCGTCATTATTTATTTGAAAAATAATTCATAAATTATATCTCAATCGCACACTATGATTTCTTCCTAAAAATATTTGAACAAATCAAAAATTTAAGCATGACCCTTTTGTTCCAAAAAATTGTAGAACCACCAATTTTTACCCAAAAGTCCCCAATTTTTTATATAACATCAAAGTTGGCCTATTTTGAGTATAGAAAGTTTTCCAAAATTTTCCAACCAATTTTGGGTGTTTAATTTGGCCAAATAAATTTTATTTAGGAATTTAAAATACCAAATCAAATTATAAAAATTCCAACAAAATTATGGAGATAGCCCTCAATATGGGGAACAACTTTCATGTTCAAACATTTTTCCCTAGAAGCCTAGATTTCTCTCAGAAAAATCATCAATTTTCAGTTATAATTTTGGTCTGCATATAGCAATCATTACCCTAAACCCATGGCTGAGATTGAGCCAGATGGTGCACTTTATACTTTTATCTCCCCACAGTGGATCTGGCGTCGATCTTTCTTGTGGGGGGGGGGGGATTTATAAATCCCTGATCGTCTGGTATCCAGACGTAGATCAGACGGCGGCTGGAGGTTCCCGACAACAAAAGCTTATGGGCTTCAACCGTCGCCGCCTGGCAGTCGTCAGGCCACATCACCTCCCCCGGCCAACTTGTCGGGGGCCAGTGATTCATTTAGTGGTGGTATGGTGGCCAGGCGCTGCCGACCAACGCAGAGAAAACTCAACCCGAAAGAGTATGGCGCGACCAGCTCTTTTCCCGGCGACATCGCACCACCCCGCCTCTTTGGTGGCTCTCATACCACATCCCCTCTCTTTCCTACCAGCAATGTGGGATTATGTTCCCATAGAGGAGAGTAGTTCCTCTTCCTCCAGCCGTCTAAGACAGCTGGTATTCATCAGGGATGGAAGTACTGCTATGTGATAGTGATCAATGAGGGTTTATATTTTGTGGAACTTGGCTTGGAACATAGAGAAGGGAGTGGAGAGACTTTTTGGCCTTTTGGGCTATTTCTAAGGTCTCATTTTCCATGGGGATTTGTTGTCCAAGAGAACACCTAGAAATGGGCCCAAGATGAGCAAAAGGTGGGGGCTTGGGTTGGAGAAATCCACCTTTGGAAATTTTCCAAAAAGAAGATGGGGGTTGACAAAAGTAAACCCTAGGTTGGGTCCCTCATGTGGGTAAAAGTAAAAGTTGGTCCAAGTCCTCCTAGGATGAGTCAATGTTGGGGTATTGTGCTATAATTGGTGTGTGCACACTTTTCAGTGAACAATAATGTTTGGTTTGACCACCCAATATCGAAATTGACCGGAACAAACTCCATTGACCTCGTATTGATAATACAAGTCCAATGCCACTGACCGATGTCAAATTAGAGTTTATTTACTCAATACTCAAAAAATAATTTCGCTTCAAGATGCCATATAACCTCAAATTTAAATACAATGAGTCCCATCACACGTATTGGCTATACGAGGTCATTAGAACTGACAAACCATCTTTGTACCTATGAGAGGAAGCTCAAATGCAAAGTCAATTATAAACCTGTACATGGACTCATCAAAAGATTTCCCCTTTTCATCCTTACGCAGTGATATAATTGATCCCATGTGAGTTTTTATGGTAGTGGAACTTTCCATATCAAACTTCTTTATTAACTCTATAGTGTACTTGGTCTGGGAGATGAAAATTGCATCTTTAGACAATTTCACTTGGAGACCTAAAAAATACTTAAGCTCCCCTATATTTCTCATTTCAAACTACCCTTTTATCAGGTTAGCAAACATCTTACAAAGGTTTTCATCAGTAGACCCAAATATATATCATCAACATATATTTGGACTAAGAGACACTTGATCTTTATTTCCCTAAGAAATAACATTATCTATCTTCCCCCTCGAGAATTTATTCTTAATGAGGAAGGTAGATAGGGTTTAATACCAAGAGTTAGGGCTTTCTTTAACCTATAGAGTGATTTCCTAAGAAAAAATACATAATCAGGGTGAGTAGGATTGACAAAACCTGATGGTTGCTCTATATAGACTTCCACTTTGAGGTCACCATTTAGGAAGGATGAATTCACATCCATCTGGTAGACCTTAAATCCCTTATAACATATATAAGTAATAACCTTGTTGCTTCTAGCCATGCTAGTAGAGCAAAGGTTTGGTTAAAGTCAATTCCTACTTCTTATCTGCATCCTTTTGCAACTAGCCTTGCCTTGTTCTTTACAATTACTCCATTTTCATCCAATTTATTTCTAAAGATCCACTTTTTTCTCAAATGATGTTATGTCCTTGAGGTTTTGGAACCAACTTCCATACTTTGCATCTTTTAAATGGATGAAATTCATATTGGATAGACATTATCCAGAAAGGGTCCTGGTTTGCTTCTTCAAACTTCTTCGGTTCCACCTGCGAGAGGAAGCCCAAATACAAAGCTTCATTATATATCCTACTTATTATTGTGACCCCCTGACTGGCATCTCAAATGAATAGATTGTTGGGGTGATCATTTAGATTCCTGGTTGTTGTAGGCATCATTGTTGTAGTTGACTGAGTTCTTGGAATGTCTTCACCTTGCTGACCCACATCTTCAGCAACCTGAACTACATCTGATGGATGATCTTCCTTAGTTATGATTGTATCACTTGAGGAGATTTTACTTGTACTGGGCTTGTCATTTAAGGATAGTTCATTCATGTTTACTTCAGTACCTGCAATAATAGGTGAACTAGACCAGTCCTTGTGTATCATGCTAGTCTCATCAAAAACAACATTGATTGACTCTTCAATTACATGAGATTTCTTGTTGAATATTCTGTAGGATCTACTATGTGAGAAATATACAACAAAGATACCTTCATTGCACTTCTCTGCAAACATAGTTAAATAAGATTTTCCATTATTTAAAATGAAACGGTTGCATCCAAAGATTCTAAAATAGGATATAATTAGTGTTCTCCCTTTCAACAGTTCATAGGGAGTTTTCTTGTAATATTTGGTGATGGAAGCTTGTTGGGTATTATATCCCCAATAGCCCTGATTAGAAGAAGTTACCTTTGAACTAAGATGAATTGAGGGTATATTTGATGTTGTATTTATTTATGTATGTTGCAAGACATTGCAAGTGCTAAGTACAAAGCATTATCAGATTACAATGGGATACCAAACACATGTCTATGCAATATAATTCCTCATTGTATAGAACATCGTGTTGACTCCTGTGTAATCTCTCAAATATGGTGTACTTCATCTCAGTGCAATAGAAGAATCAAGTTGTTGTCTTTGTTGTGCAGAAATTATGAAATTTTCCTAGGTACATTTGTAGAGTAAACAAGTGAGTACTCGTTATATTCATCGAGTCTTCACATGTGCACTCGAGAAATTCGTCAAAAGACTCGGGAGTTCTCAAGAGTTCTCGAAGACCTGATTTTGGATTATTGGCTAAGTTAAAAGCAGTTATATTCACATGAGCACTTGACTAATTCGTTGAGAGTACTTGAGTGAACTCAATCAATTCGTCGAGTACTTCTGATAGTTCTCGTGATTTATGATTCAAGTATTCATGAAGTCCAGCAAGTCTTATTCGTCGAGTGAATTCATTTAATTCATTGTAATATCTCGAGAAGTCTTGTATGGTCTCGACAAATGGACTTATAAATTTTTCATTTTCAAATCCAGATGGCTTTCCAAAACTAGATCTAGCGCCAAGTACAATGCACGTGGAGGCTTTTCTAAGTTTTAAATCTAGTCATTAGAGAGGAATCGCTTATATATATTAAAGGGTTATTTTCCAAAAACCCTAATCGCTCATTGCAATAATTTTTCGGGATTTAAAAAATTATTTAACAAAGAACTCCAACGACGACAAAATTTGCTGATCAGCGGTTCCTCCTACAAATAAAGCTTTGATTGATTTATTATTCTCCAGAATACTTCCAGAGATTCAAAGTTAAGATCAGATCGATTGTCAAGCAAGCCGATCCTTCTTCTTCAAGATTCAAGTTAAGGCTTTCAATCAAGGAAGAAGGGTTGATTTCAAATCTGAAGAAATTGTAAAATCTTTTTATACCTTGTAGGAAGTTGTTTGCTTCCATTTTTTTGTAGATCCTAATTTAGAGGATCGAGTGTAGGATATGTTGCTCTCCGAGTTTGTAGGAGTGGGAGACTCTGAGTTTGTAGGAGTGGGAGACTCCGAGTTATGAGATTATTATTAATCTTTGTTTTTGTGAAGTAGTCGAGTCTAGCCCGAAGTGATAGATAGGCGAGGTGGGACAGTGGACGTACCCATTTTGGGGAACCACTCTAAATCATTATGTTTGTGTTGTGATTGCTCTCTCTCTCTCTCTCTGTGTGCTTTATTTTGATTAAATTTTTTTTCACTATAAGATGCAGAACTCACCTATTCAGCCCCATCTAAGTGATTTAGGTTAACAACTAGATACTTTCAATTGGTATTATAGTGATGTTCTTTGTTAAAAGGTTAACACCTTGAATAGATCTTAATTAGGTTATCAAAAGAGAAACAGACAGGTGCAAGGATTTTTCCTCAGTGATGTTGTCAGTGTGCACTAAGGAGAACTTCCTTATATAAAAAGAAAGAGTAACGTTTTTATAGAAGCTTCTCATCCCAGAATCTTCAAAAATATTGAAGAAGGCCCTTATATTTCTACGACTCCGTATTCCCTTAATCCAAATCTGATGGTTCCCAAAAAGATGTCGGATCTGACCAAAGATGAGATTGCTCTCGTCATTCTGGATAAGAAGGCGAAGAACATCATTACTAGTGCGGTGGGCGATTCAACGCTGCAAAATCTAATCCTTTGTATGTCTGCTAAGGAGATGTGAGAATCTCTAATTTTTCTTATGGAAGGAATGGAAGAAGTTGGGGATGATCGGAGATCTCTACTTAATCAGGAATATGAGTCCTTCATGCAAAATAAGAGGGACACTATTGTTGACTGCTACAAAAAGTTTTTTATGATCATCAATGGCCGAAGAAAATATGGTCGTGAATTTACCGATGGCAAGCGTAATGACAAATTCTTGAGATCCCTTACGAAAGAATGGGATACCAAGGTAGTTGCAATAAGGGAATTTGCTAAAATGGCTACCATGTACCCACAGATATTGTTCGAGAAGCTACTATCCCATGAGACGAAACACAATATTAAAAAGGCAGAAAAAGAGGGAAACAAGACTTTAGTAAGATAGAAGTCTGTACCAATCACTGTTGAAGGGTTAAGGAAAGGCAGAGTTATGTCACCAGTAAGGACACATGCATCAAATGAACACGAAGACTCAGAGGGAAGCACCTCCAGTTCTGAAATGATAGATGGAGAGTTTTATTTACTCTCTAGATAGTTTAAGAGGATGCTCGGGTGAAGAAGACAAATGAGAAATCATCCCTCCTCATTTGATTATAGAAGATCACGTTGTTATGGTGATCATCACAAGAGAAGCCCCACCAATAATGGCAGGTATAAATCTAAACAAAACAAATACGTTTCTAATGAAATTCTTTGCTATTGTTGCAATAAACCAGGACACATGATCGCTGACTTTCCTCACAAGAATAAGGAAGTATCAAAGAAAAAAGAAAAAAATATCCTTCAAAGGGAAGAAGAAATAAGAAAAGAGCTTCATCGCGAAGATGTCAAAGACTTTCAGCGATAGCGACTCAAGTGAGTCAAGCACGAATGAAGAGGCCTATTTTGGGCTTATGAAACATACTGACGAGGATAATTGCGACTCCTTATAAAATGGGAAGGTAAATTCAAATACTCTTCTGTCTGATTCCGATGCAAACTCTGACAGTCATGAAGATCACCTCTCTAAGGATGAGTCTGACTTAATGATGCAGTATCGAGCATTACTTAAGGGATTTGAAAAATGTCGTAAGGTTGTTAAATATTAGGTCAAAGAGATTGTATCTCTCAAGGCATTGGAATCTGAACTAAGGGATGAAATTGAGAGATTGACACCCCTTAGAGATGATATCCAATCCATGATAGAGGAACTGGAATGATTTACTGAGTTAGTAAGTCTAAAAGAGAAGGCAATAAATGAATTGGAAGATAAGTTATTCATTGAAAGGAAGCTTGTAGAAAGCTTCTCGAAACAAATGACTGTTCTTCCTCTCATTGATGAATTTTCGGCCTCTAAGACAGGTGGTGTTGGATATAAGGCTCCTAGAAATAAAAGGAGGGATACATATAGTCAATTTGTATTCAAGAAGGTAATGTTTTCAACAAATCAGTATGACTTTGAAACATCCTATGGTCATTTTTCTAGACCAATGTATGTTGCCTCTAATAAGAAAAACCAAGAATGGAGCCGTCCTAAAAATCTTGGAACAAGTGCTCTCAAGGAACCTTATGAAGAGATTATTCTGAAGCATTATGGTCCATTCATTCATGTACTGAAGGAGAAGAAAGCACCAGAAGGAAAACAAGTTGCTAAGCAGCCACATGAGACAATAAAGCCTACCACTTGTTGTTCTCATGAGGCTTCTAAATCTAGATTAGTAGCACTTGCTAGACCCCCCCCCCCCCCCCCCCCCGTTTATATGACGAAGTAGGAGAAGAAGACAAGGAACGAAAATTTGACTATTGGTGTTGTTGCAAAATTGGTCATATCACCATAGATTGTTGGTACAATTCATTTGAAAATAAGACACCCCGAGTTAACTTTGCTAGGATTACCCCTCATAATGTTAACAATCTCAGTGTTGTCTATCTAACAAAAAACCAAGGACCCAAATCTATTTTAGTTCCTAAGGATATTTAATCTGTGAATGCAGGTATGTCCAAAGGCCAATCAAAATCCTATATGGTATTTAGACAATGGATTTTTCGGGCACATGACCAAAACAAGAAGCCTTCTACAAAATTATACCTCAGTCAAAGACAGCGCAAATGTTATTTTTGGTGGATCTAACAGAGGAATTACAAACGTTTTTGGTATGATTACCAATAGTATAGTCTCTTTCACAGACGTGGCTTATGTTAAAGGATTACATCATAATCTCATAATAATAAGTCAATTATGTGACAAAGGGTATATGGTTGAGTTCTACAAGGACAAGTGTCTGATAAAAACATCTGATAAATCAGAAACTATTTTAACAGGCACTCGAAGTAGAAAATTTTTTTGTCTTAATTTTCTTTGTTTGAAATCTTCTACACCAGTGTGTTTATTGGCAAAATATAGTGCATCTCTTTATGATCAATGACATAAGAGACTAGCACAAATTAATTTCAAAATAATAAATATGTTATTTTCTCACAATTTAGTGTGTGATGCACCTGATATTAAGTGCATTAAAGATAGACCTTGTCACCCATGCCAGATGAGTAAGTAGACAAGAGCTACCTTTAAAAGCATCGTCGGTAAAAATTCTTCCAAATGTTTATATTTGCTTCATATGGACTCATTCGGTCCCATGCCAGTTCGTATTTTAGGAGGTAAAGCTTATACCTTTGTTATTGTTAATGATTACTCATATTTTGCATGAGTGTTCTTTCTAAAGTATAAGTCAGATACCTTTGACTCTTTCACTCGCTTTGTCAGGTAGATACATAATGAATTGAACTGCTCTATGGTCAAAATCAGAAGTGACCATGAAACTGAATTTGAATCTGGTGCCATGACAGAGTTCTGTACAAGCCAATGTATCTTTCATGAGTTTTCCTCTCTTTATACTCTACAGTAAAATGGAGTTGCTGAGAGAAAGAATAGAACACTCATTGAGGCAATCAGAATAATGACAAATGACTGTTCATTGCTATAATAATTCTGTCTGAAGCAGTCAATACAACTTGTCACGTGCAAAATAGAGTCTTAATTAATAAGAATCATCGTACGACACCTTATGAACTTCTGAAGGGCAGGAAACCGACTGTGTCCTACTTTAGAATCGTTGGAAACAAATGCTTCGTACTTAATAATGAAAAGTATTACAAAACTAAGTTTAATAAAAAAATGTTTTGAAAGTATTTTCGTAGGATATAGTAGCCATAGTAAGACATATAAAATTTTTAATAAGAAAACCCTGGTTGTAAAACAATCCATTAATGTCATATTTGATAAGACAAGTATGCTTCATAGAAACACTTCTAGTATTTTTGTTGAAGATGCAGGTTCACGGCTAAAAGAGATAGGTTTAGAAGAAGCAGTTAAAGAAGATGTCGCAAGTTCCATCAAAGTAAATTTTCCAATTTTGGTTGAAGAAGAAGAACATCGGGATGATGAACGTAAACTAAGTTTAGTAAAAAAATGTTTTGAAGGTATTTTTGTAGAATATAGTAACCATAGTAAGGCATATAGAATTTTCAATAAGAAAACCCTAGTTGTAGAAGAATCCATTAATGTCGTATTTGATAAGACAAGTATGCTTCATAGAAACACTTATAGTATTTTTGTTGAAGATGTAGGTTCACGACTAAACGAGATAAGTTTAGAAGAAGCAGTTAAAGATGATGTCTCAAGTTCCATCAAAGTAAATTCTCCAATTTTGGTTGAAGAAGACGAGCATCAGGATGAAGAACGTGCACCAAAAGTAGCACAAACTCCTAGTGGAACTGCAAGCAATCTAGTGATCAAACACTCAAGAGATCAACCCACTAATCTGATCATTGGAGATCCTAGTGATGGAATTAGAATAAGAAGAGGTACAACTAACGAAACCTTGCAATTAAGTTTTCTTTCTCAGATTAAGCCGAAGAAATTTGAAGAAGCAAATAAGGATGCTTCATGGATCATTGATGAGTGCGATTATGATAGGCTTTTTACTATCATAATTGTAATCATGTCTACTATTTTCTACCTATTTTTGTAGTAATTTCGCGAGAATAGTTGAGAAATTGTCTTATCATGAATAGGAGAGCACAGTTAGGATTTTTGGTTATTCCTTGTATTAAGCTATCTATTTATTCTTTCATTTTTCTAATGCAGGTAATGCCAACTAATGGAACTAAACATCTTAGAGCAAACAGAGGAGTTCACGGAGTCAACATGGCTGATGACAGGACAAAAATTGGGCTCATACAGGTAGGCACACGCCTGTGTCCATACTCGTGTCCTATGTGCACTGGAATTGAAGAAAATTGGAAGAAGAAGACAGAGACTCACACGGGTTGGCACACGCCTTTGTGCCTACCCGTGTCCATTCGACCTCGACTGCTAACCCACCCGTGTCTGAAGAACATGAAGAACAACATGGTCATGTCAGTACCCGTGTCATCTGACACGGCCGACTACCAAACATGCTTGTTCGTGTGGAAATGCCCTAGAACCATCAACACGGCTGTGTTGGAACTCGTGTCCGAACCTATTTGCTAGGAGACTATAAAAAACATGTAGAAAATTTAGAAGGGAGTTTTGGATCATTTTTCATTTGGGAGAACTTCTGGAGCACGAAGTGGAGCATCCAAGAGAAGGAGGATTTGAAGGGTATTTTTGTATGCATTTAATCTTTCATTAATCCCTCTTAATCTTTGTTATCTCTTGGTGATTCAACTTTAGTTTTCTTTTATTTTGCATGAACTTTAATTTGGAATAATTTGTTAATCATGTATCGTATTGTTTTCATCAAATTTATGGTATTTTATTCGTATGTAGGCTTACAAACAAAGAGTTTTATCCTAATTATGAATTGGTTATTTGTTTTACATGAATTGCAAATCTCTAGATTGAGAAATTGGATGATTGTGATGACATTTACATATTCATATTTTGGTGTTAGATCTCTTTGTAATTCAAATTCCATGATCGAGAGGTATGTCGTTTGGATAATTGGAATATGAATAAATGGATTCATGGTATTTTAGAGATAGGATTTCATGAATTTATGTAGTAGATAGGGTACTTCCATTAATGCAAATTTGAGTGTTGTAAATTGTTCGAGAGAAAATTTACTAACTTAGGTTTAGACTTTGAATTGCTCGAGAGAGAATTTGATAGATGTTTACCCTTTATAATATAACAAATTTGATAGTCTTATTATTTCATGATTACAAAGAATTGAGTTAATGAATGAGTATGTTCATGTAATTGCTCATAAGCTTTCGGCTTTTTATCATCTTTAATCCTTCAATGTTTATTTATCCAAATAGTCATAGTTAGGTTAATTTAGATTAGAAGTCAATTTTAATCATAGGTATGATAATAGAGTGAGGGTGAGTACGAGTATTTGAAATGGCCCTATGGAATACGACACGAGATGTAGATTTCTCATATACTATGATTGATAGGTACACTTGCCTGAAAGTTAATTCAATCTAGCTTATGCCCATTTACATAGTTTATACTAGAGTGTAGAATGAATCTGCATCAAGTTATTACTTGTTAGCAAAAGAATGCATCAAGTTTTTGGCGTCGTTGCCGGGGAATCGATTTCAATATTTTGAAAGCCTAAACTTTATTAATCTACCAATTTTTGTTCATTAATATATAATTATAAATTAGTTTATGGAATAATTATATCGCTTAATCTCTATTTTGTAGTCTGTTAGTCTATGACCAGGGGCAGAAATTCTGGGCTACCACCATTTTATCCTGACCCAGAGCGAATTATTCATAACACCAACCAAAGGGACGTGGGAGTTAATACCGCAGACATTTCAAACGAACTATTAGAAGAAGAAATAGTTAACCAAGGAGAGAATCATCTGGAAAATTTAGACACCATGGCCAATCAGAATGAGAAAACTATGTCTGACTTTGCTATACCTAATCTCCAAGGAACTGGGTCAAGCATCGTTAGACCGCCCAATAGTCACAAATAACTTTTAGTTGAAGCCTAATGTTATACAGATGGTTCAACAGTATGTCCAGTATGATGGCCTGCAAGATGAGGATCCTAACAGCCACTTGGCCGGATTCCTGGAGATATGTGACACATTCAAGATCAATGGTGTTTCCAACGATGCCATTCGATTGAGATTATTTCCATTCTTGTTAAGGCATAAGGCGAAGCAGTGGTTGAATTCATTACCTAGAGGGTCGATTACTACTTGGGATATGATGGTTGAGAAGTTTTTGATGAAGTATTTCCCACCGGCAAAGACTGCAAAGCTAAGGAATGACATCTCTAAGTTTATGCAATTGGAATCTGAATCGTTGTACGACACATGGGAACGATTCAAGGAACGTTTGAGGAGATGTCCCCACCATGCTCTACCTTCATGGCTTCAGATTCAGACCTTCTACAATGGTCTCAATACGGCCACTAAACAGATGATTGATGCGGCTAGTGGAGGCACTTTGAATAACAAGACACTTGAAGCGGCTCAGCAGATGATAGAAGATATGGCTATGAACAACTATCAATGGACTACCGTAAGACAAAAGCCTAGTAAGCCCGTAGGAATGTATGAAGTGGATGCTGTCACCTCCTTAGCCATTCAAGTGGAGAAGCTTCACCAAAAGATGGATAATCTTGCCTTAGCATCACCCTCCATGGCACCTCAACAATGGGACCCTTCATGTAATGGAATGCCTAGTTGTGAACCTTCAATACAAGAGCATGTTGACTATATGGGCAACAATATTAGACCTCCATTCAACCAAGTAAACAACCTGTATAGTTCTACATACAATCCTGGATGGAGGAACCACCCCAATTTCTCTTGGGGAGGACAAGGTAATCAAGGGAAGCAACCTATGTTTGGACAACAACAACAACCAAAACCAAGGAAGCCTACTTTAGAAGATGTGCTCACTAAGTTCATGCAAACTACCGATGTAGCCTTCCGGAATCAAGAGGGCTCGATTCGGAATTTAGAGAATCAGATTAGACTGCTTGCATGGATGGTTTCTGAAAGGCAACAAGGAACACTTCCAGGAAATACTGAGTCAAATCCAAGGGACCATGCGAAAGCCATTCAATTGAGGAGCGGAAAGGAGTTACAAGACCCAAGGCCTACAAAGGAAGCACCCCAAATGGAGTCTAGCGGCGTAGGACCAAGCAAGATGAACGTGCAACCGATGGAATATCAACCAGCAGTACCATACCCAGCAAAGCTTAACAAGGAGTGCATGGATGCGTAGTATGGTAAATTTTTATCTATGTTTAAGCAATTACATGTCAATTTAACTTTTTCAAAAATTATTCAAATGCCTAAGTATGCGGAATTTCTTAAGGATTTAATTTATAATAAAAGGAAAATAGTGGAATTATCTTTAGTAACACTTAGTGAAGAATGTTCTGCTATTTTGCAAAATAAATTACCACAAAAACTTAAGGATCCCAGTTCGTTTTCAATTCTATGTTTAATCAGAGATTTGCAAGTAAATAAAGTTTTAGCGGATGTAGGAGCAAGTATAAATTTAATGCCTTATAAACTATATTTGAAACTAGGTCTAGGAGAACTTAGCCCAACTAGAATGAGTATTCAACTAGCAGATCGATCGGTTAAGTATCCTAGAGGAATAGTGGAGGATGTATTGGTTAAGGTAGATAAGTTTATATTTTCTGCTGATTTTGTTATTCTAGATATGGATGAAAATATCGAAGTACCACTTATATTAGGTCGTCCATTTTTATCCACTTCTAGAGCGCTTATTGATGTTTTTGATGGTAAATTAGTTTTGCGAGTAGGGGAAGATGAAGTCACTTTTCAAATAGGCAATACTATGAAACAATCTTTAGATAATGATGATTATTGCTATTTTTCTCATGGTGTTGATAATTATATGACTTCTATTCATTCCAATTTTTATTATAAATATTCTTTAGAAATTTGCATTACTAACTGTTATCTAGAAGAAAAAAATAAAGATATTGTTCAACATTTATTTTTTCTAGATAATAGTTTTGTGATAAAAAGAACGACTGAATATAGTTTGATTACTCAAGGAGATCATGAAACTCTTAAGAATAATACTAAGAATCCACCAATTATAGAACTAAAAAAATTACCGGATCATCTTGAGTACGCATTCTTAGGAACTAATTTTTCTTACCCAGTGATTATCTCTTCTACTCTTTCTAATACTGAAAAAGATAAATTAATAACTGTGCTGAAGAAATGTAAAGGTGCAATAGCATGGCAAATATCCGATATAAAGGGTATTAATCCTAGTTTTTGCACTCACAAAATCCTTTTGGAAGAAAACTATAAATCTTCTATTCAACCGCAATGTAGGCTAAACCTGAAGATGAAAGAGGTAGTTAAGGCGGAGATTGTTAAGTTATTAGATGCTAGTATTATATATCCTATTTCAGATAGTTCATGGCTTAGTCCTGTACAAGTCATTCTTAAGAAGGGAGGTTTCACAGTGGTAGCTAACGATAAGAATGAGTTAATTCCTATGCGAACGATAACAGGTTGGCGTATCTGTATTGACTATAGGAAGTTAAATGATGCCACTAGGAAGGACCATTTCCCTCTTCCTTTCATTGACCAAATATTAGAATGTTTGTCAAGACATTCTTATTATTGTTTTCTAGATGGACTTTCTGGATACTTCCAAATTCCTATTGCACTAGAAGACTAGGAGAAAAAAACATTCACCTGCCCATTTGGTACATTTGCATATAGACGAATGCCTTTCGCGTTATGTAACGCACCCACCACTTTTCAAAGGTGCATGATAGCCATCTTTAACGAATATGTTGAAGATATCATGGAAGTATTTATGGATGATTTTTCTGTTTTTGGCGACTCGTTTGATCTATGTTTGAATAATTTAGAGAAAGTTCTTAGGAGTTGTGAAGAAACTAAGCTAGCGCTTAGTTGGGAGAAGTGTCATTTCATGGTCAAAGAAGGGTTAGTACTTGGCCATAAAATCTCAATCCAAGGAATTCAAGTAGATAGAGAGAAAATTGAAACCATAGAAAAATTACCACCACCAACCTCCATTATGGAAGTTAGAAGTTTCTTAGGACATGCAGGATTTTACCGCCGATTTATTAAGGACTTCTCTAAAATAGCTAAACCACTTACCAGGCTGTTAGAAAAAGACACACCTTTCATTTTTGAACAAGTGTCTACATGCCTTTGAGTTCTTAAAAGAGAGATTAATTAATTCTCCTATTATGATCATGGCCCGATTTTAGTCAACCGTTTGAGATCATGTGTGACGCTAGCAGTTTTGCGGTAGGGGCTGTTTTAGGACAATGCCGACACAAACACTTTCACCCTATATACTATGCTAGCAAAACACTTAATAATGCATAGGTGAATTATACAATTACAGAAAGAATTCCTAGCAGTGGTATTCACCTTAGATAAATTTAGATCTTATTTAACGTTGTCTAAAGTGGTAGTATATACCGATCACTCTGCCATAAGATATTTATTAGCCAAGGCGGAAGCCAAGCCTCGTTTAATCCGTTGGGTTTTTTTATTACAAGAATTTGATTTAGAAATTAGGGATAAATGAGGAGCAGAAAACTTAGCGGCAGACAATCTTTCACATTTAGATAATCCACTACGATCAATGTTAGATGAATCTGAAATTTCTGATACATTTCCTGAGGAATCGCTATTTGCCGTATCTACAAATATACATCTTGATTATCCATTGTTTGCGGATTATGCAAACTATCTTGTAGCTAAGGTCCTTCCAAAAGAATTTTCATATCAGCAAAAAAAGAAATTTTTCTCTGACTTGAAATATTACTTTTGGGAGGACCCCTTTCTTTTTCGGATATTTGCAGATTTTGTTATACGAAGGTGTGTATTAGTGGAGGAAGGTTGGAAAATTTTGGAACAGTGTCATTCAGGCATTGCCAGTGGTCACTATGGAGCAAATCGCTCGGCAAAAAAGGTTCTTGATTCCAGTTTTTATTGGCCCCTTCTATTCAGGGATGCCCAAAGGTATGTGCTTTCATGTGATTCTTGTCAGAAAGCAGGTAATATTTCTAAATTACATGAAATGCCACAAAAATTTATTCTTGAATGTGAAGTATTCGATGTGTGGGGTATTGATTTTATGGGACCATTTCCAGTTTCTTTTGGGAATAAATATATTTTAGTAGCTGTAGATTATGTATCGAAGTGGGTTGAAGCTCAAGATTTACCTACTAATGATAGTAGGGTAGTAGTCCAATTTTTAAAATCCTTATTTGCACGATTTGGCACACCACATGCACTTATTAGCGATAGGGGTTCACATTTCTGTAATTTGCAGCTAGATAAAGTATTGGAAAAATATGGAGTTATACATAGGATAACCACTCCTTATCATCCGCAAACTAGTGGTCAAGTTGAAGTTTCCAATAGAGACGTTAAGAGGATCCTAGAAAAATCTATAGAAGGGAATATGAAGCAATGGTCTAGAAAACTTAACGATTGTTTGTGGGCATATAGGACCGCCTTCAAAACACCTATAGGTACGACCCCTTTTAGATTATTCTATGGTAAATCATGTCACCTGCCTATAGAATTAGAACACAAGTTGTATTGGGCAATACGTTCTTTGAATTTTGACACCAATTCTATAGGGGAGAAACGTAAACTTCAACTTAACAAGTTAGATGAGTGGAGAACCATGGCCTATCAAAACTCCAGGATTTATAAGGAGAAGACCAAGATATTTCATGACTGCCACCTTAGCAAACCCAAGACATTCCAAAAAGGTGACCAAGTCCTCCTTTTTAATTCCCGTCTTCGTTTATTCCCAGGGAAGTTAAGGTCTAAGTGGTCCGGACCCTTCAAGGTTAAAGAAGTCTTTCCCTACGGTACCGTCGAACTTACCCACCCTGAGAAGGGAGATTTTAAAGTTAACGGACACCGACAAAAGCCTTATTATGGTGAGCTTCCTAAAGACTTCGCTCGTCAAGAGACCTGCCTCCATTTAGATTAGGATTATGTAAAATATAGTAGTGTTCCTAAGTTATAAAATTTTTAGTATAAATCTAGTTAGGTTTTAAAAAAAAAATTCTGTAATAAAATTCACCTAGGAAGAATTCGAAAGGCAAAGGAAGACATGGGTCACCACACACCCGTATGGGTGGCCGTGTGCTCAACACAGACTCAAGCCCACCCGTGTCATTTAAAATCTAGAGTAGGAAGGATTCATCCTGAGAAACACACGGGTTCACACCAACCCGTGGGTGTGGTCGTGTCCCTGGACATGGGTGGACACCCACCCGTGTGCATGCCTGTGTGCCTCTACACGGGTCATCACCTAGCCGTTTGCTGCGCCATGTTGATGGTCGATGAATTATTTCCCGAGAAGCGCACGGGGTGACACCTGACCATGTTTGGTATCGTGTCGCCGGTCGACGAATGCTGCCCAACAAAGATACGGGTATCCACCCACCCGTGTCGTAATCAGTATTGTTTGTTTAATGCGCTGTGCCAGATCAGACATAGGTCAAAACACAGCCGTGTTGTTGACCGTGTCCGCCTGACACAATGCCCTCCCATAACTTTAATCACACATTCCGAGGCACCCCATGTTTCACAAGGGTTTAGATTACCTAACACGGGTGCACACACAGCCGTGTGCGCACCCGTGTTCGTCTCCTTTAAATGGTGGTCGTATGCTATTCATCTTCATCCCCTTCCCTGGTTCCCCAGCATCAGTTCTGTGCAAGTTTTTGCCTCCAGGTCTGATTGAATTTTTGCCTTCAACGTGCACGGCTTTGCCTCCTCTACTCGTCTTCTTTCCTCCTAGGCAACATTTTCGTTTCCATTTTTATGCATCCTCTTCTTCATCTCCACTTTTCTTTCCAAATTCTTCTCCACCAATTTAGTTTTTTTAAAAATAATTCTTTCTATTTTTCCACAGATAATGTCTTCTGGAAGAGCACAAGGCGGTCGCTATCATCGACCGGAGCTCTAGGCTCTATCTACTGAGAGGCGCGACGCCACTGCGCCGCTGGTGTTCGCAGATCCTGCGCACGTCGCCCGCTACAACCATCTCCAATCGAAGAAATTTCAAGACATTCGAATAATTGATTGGAGTGTCCTCGAAGAGATAAATATAGCGGGGATGTCAGGGAATTAATATCTGTAACGGGTTTGGAGCAATTCTTTGTGATAGAGGAGTTAGGCTTTAAGGAACTCATACTCTAGTTCCTGTCCTCATTTTACTTAAATATTAGGCCTAATCTCACTGATTCTGCTCACACGCACGTGGGGTAATTTCCTTTCGAGTAGGGGGCACTTTTTACACACTCACCCTACTCCAGTTCACCCAATATTTAGGGGGGTACGAGGACTCATTCCTCTTCAGTGCCGCCTACCCCAAGCTTCATTTCGACCTCCCCTCTCGCGACCTTGCCGACAACATCTAGACCCGGCTTTCCTTTGATATTAGTATGTATGAGGCCAAGAGGTCTAAGGCCTCCCAGTTACATTCTCCCGCCCTCCATTACATTCACCACCTCCTTAGCCACACCTTGAGCGGACGGGGCGAAAGCTCCTGCGTTGTTAGTCGGCAGGATGTGTTATATCTTTATAGAATGTCGTCTCGTTATCCCCTCTACCTTAGTTTCCTGATCGCCCAATTCATCCTCCATCAGGCCAACAACTCTCGCATACGGTCTATTTGTGTAGCACTTTACATCACCTGCTTGGTAAAGAACATGGGCATCTTCTCAGCCCTCCCCCCGATGACTGTGGTCACTAGGACCGTGCCGATTACGATGGCCAGTCTTCGGTCCCTCCGCCTTATCACCGCCCATTCTGGCAGGGGAGGCATTATTTATTCACTTGCGAGGCGTGGACCGCACGCGCAGGATGCTGATGACGACGACGTGGATCCGGACCTCGATGAGCCGCTGGTGCCACCGACCCATTATACTCATGCTCAGGGAGAGTCTTCTGCTGCTCCTCCTCCAGCTCGTTCGCAGTATTTGCGGGAGCTCCGACATTTATTCGAGACCGAGCTCTCGTCATGCTTTTAGCGTATCGAGGATGTGCAGGCGCAGACAGAGGACCTCCTCATTCAGATCAGGGACCACCTGGGGATTGCTTCTCGAGCACCGACAACTCCTGGCCAGCCACACTTCCCCGACGACCAGACCGACCAGCCGCCTTACTTTTGACTTGTATCTGTGTATTGTAGCATTTCTATTTGCCTATGTATTGTAGTATTTATTTATATCAGTGTATTTCAGATCTTATATATGATTTAATGTCAGCTCCTGTTTCCTTCATGTGATCTTTTATTTTCATGATAGCGGTTTTATTTTATTTTATTAGTGAAATTACTCTTTCAGCACTTTACATTGCAATGAGGACATTGCAAATTTTCAGTCTGGGGGTGGATGTTCTTCCATTTTAGAATTGCTGTGATAGACATGGTTACAATTGATTATAATTTTGCTATCATAATACTCAAGTTTGTTATACCCCCATAAAAACAATTTTATTGGTTTTTGCACTCTTTTAAGCTCTCATTATTCATTCATTTGGGATTATAACTATCTCATTTAACTTTGCATGCTGATTAAAATGAATTGATATAGACTCATAGAGTGTTCAACTTTGTTGATTCGTAATTAAGTATAGAAATATATTAGCTAAATTTTCTCTATATAATTTATTTTTAAGATTAACCCTTTATAGCATTAACTATCAATCACTCTGTTTTAGAAAATATAATTATCTATAATAAAGTGAGTCAATGAGTGTAACATCTTTATAATTTGGTATTAGGGAATTAAAATGAAAATACTCTCTATTTATTCCTAGAACTTACTCTCTAGCGATCCTCAAAACTTTTGTATAGGTTAATTAGTGAGGGCGGAAATGACTTATGCCTCCTTTTGGATAGCTTGAGCCTTATAATCCCAAAACCTTAAACATTATACCCTTGAACACCCAATTTGGACCTAATCCATATCCTTTTGACACTCTACTCTTAAAATTCACCAAAGCCAAATCCCTACCTATTAGCACACCTATCATTGAGACCTTCTTGGAATGAATTTGTTCATAGTGATACGTGTCCTGAGTGCATGTATACTTGCACCCACTTGGAATGATCCCTCCTATGGACCTATGAAAAGAAAATACATAGTGATATGTGGCCTAAGTGCGTGTATACTTGCACCCACTCGGAATGATCCCTACTATGGCCCCTTGGTTAAAAAAATAAAATAAAAATATAGAGTATCTTTCAAAAAAATGTGGGAAATATACTAATTACAAAGTCTGGGGGTGCTTTTATAGCACTGATGTATGCTAAGGTATGTACCAATAAAAAGGATCAATTGTGATTTAGGTATGAAAGAAAAGAAAACAAAATCCATCAAATTTACCTTTGATTACCTCACCTATAATCTTCTATCCTGAGCCAAAAAGGCTACACCATAATACAAGTCCTAAGTATCCGACCTCACTAATTCTAACTAGTGTTGTGTAGAGGGTGTGAAAATGGTAAGCTCATGACTATCAATATGGGTACTTATAAGTTTTGAAATACTAATACATATCTTATTGAGAAAGTTATTTTTTCCTCACATTTGCCATAGATGACTATACCTTTATTTCTAAGAAAGAGTGAAAGATAGTTAAAAGATATATTGGAGGAATTTTAAGATAAATCTATATTTAGAAATGTCTGCTAAACTATTTCCTATACGATTACATCATCAAAGTTCTCTTTAAATTCATAACAACTAGTGTGCGGAGGTAAAATTATTTATTGGTAACCCAAGTGTTTGAATTAGTTTGCTTAGGGACAAGCAAACATCTAAGTCTGGGGGTATTTGATGAGTGCGATTATAATAGTATTTTTACTATCATAATTGTAATCATGTCTACTATTTTCTGCCTCTTTTTTGTAGTAATTTCACCAGAATAGTTGAGAAATTGTCTTATCATGAATATGAGAGCACAATTAGGATTTTTGGTTATTCCTTGTATTAAGCTATCTATTTATTCTTTCATTTTTTCTAATGAAGGTAATGTCAACAAATGGAACTAAAAGTCTTGGAGCAAACAAAGGAGTTCACAGAGTCAACATGGCTGATGACAGGACAAAAATTGGGCTCACACGGGTAGGCACATGCCCGTATCCATACCCGTGTCCTATGTGCGCTGGAATTGAAAAAAATTGGAAGTAGAAGACAGAGACTCACACGGGTTGGCACACGCCCGTGTTCCTACCCGTGTCTATTCGACCTCAACTGCTAACCCACCCATCTCTGAAGAATATGAAGAACAACACGGCTGTGTCAGTACCCGTGTCATCTGACACGGCCCACTACCAGATACGCCTATTCGTGTGGAACTGCCCTAGAACCGTCAACACGGCCTGACACACGGCCGTGTTGGAACCCGTATCCGAACCTGTTTGCTAGGAGACTATAAAAAACCTATAGAAAAATTAGAAGGGGCCTTTGGATCATTTTTCATTGGGGAGAACTTCTGGAGCACGAAGTGGAGAATCCAAGAGAAGGAGGATTTGAAGGGTATTTTTGTATGTATTTAATCTTTCATTAATCCCTTTTAATCTTCCCTATCTCTTGGTGATTCAACTTTAGTTATCTTTTATTTTGCATGAACTTTAATTTGGAATAATTTGTTAATCATGTTTCGTATTGTTTTCATCAAATTTGTGGTATTTTATTCATATGTAGGCTTACAAACAAAGAGTTTTATCCTAATTATGAATTGGTTATTTGTTTTACATGAATTGCAAATCTCTAGATTGAGAAATTGGATGTTTGTGATGATGTTTATATATTCTTATTTTGGTGTTAGATCTCTTTGTAATTCAAATTCCATGATCGAGAGATAGGTGGTTTGGATAATTGGAATACGAATAAATGGATTCATGGTATTTTAGAGATATAGATAGGGTACTTCCATTGATGCAAATTTGAGTGTTGTAAATTGTTCGAGAGAAAATTTACTAATTTAGGTTTAGACTTTGAATTGCTCGAGAGAGAATTCGATAGATGTTTACCCTTTACAATACAACAAATTTGATAGTCTTATTATTTCATGATTACAAAGAATTGAGTTCATGAATGAGTATGTTCATATAATTGCTCATAAGCTTTCGGCTTTTTATCATCTTTAATCCTTCAATGTTTATTTATCCAAATAGTCAAAGTTAGGTTAATTTAGATTAGAAGTCAATTTTAATTATAGGTATGATAATAGAGTGAGGGTGAGTACGAGTATTTGAAATGGCCCTGTGGAATACGACACGAGATGTAGATTTCTCTTATACTATGATTAATAAGTACACTTGCCTGAAAGTTAATTCAATCTAACTAATGCTCATCTATATAGTTTATACTAGAGTGTAGAATGAATTCGCATCAAGTTATTACTTGTTAGCAAAAGAATTCATCAATCATCGTAATGCAATAAGAGCATAATCAGTTTAAAAGATGCAAGGTATGGGAGTTAGTACCAAGGCCCAAAGGTCAAAATATTATAGGAATGAAATGGGTATTCAGAAACAAGCTGGATGAGAATGGAGTTATCATAAAGACAAAGCCATACTTGTAGCTCAAGGTTACTGACAAGAAGAAGGGATCGACTTCGATAACACTTTTGCACCGATGGCCAGACTCAAAACGATCAAATTGTTCCTAGCATATGCTGCTCATAAAGGTTTCAAAATCTATCAAATGGATGTGAAATTAGCCTTCCTTAATGGTAATTTAAAGGAAGACGTATACGTGGAACAACCCCCAAGATTTGTCGATTAATCTCCACCTTATTATGTTTATTTTCTACATAAAGTTTTATCTAGATTAAAATAAGCGCCTAGAGCGTGGTATGAGATGTTATCTAGCTTTCATCTTGAAAATACGTTTTCAAGAGGAAAGATAGAGAAAACATTATTTCTTAGGGAAGTAAAATGAAAGATCTTGCTAGTAAAAATATATGTCGATGATATTATTTTTGGATCTACAAATGATCACCTTTGCAAAAAGTTTTGCAACTTGATGCAAGAGAAATTTGAAATGAGTAGTATGGGTGAGCTGAAGTATTTATTAGGGCTTCAAGTGAAGCAATCTAAAGATGTAATTTTCATTTCTCAGACAAAGTTCACCAAGGAGTTACTTAAGAAATTAAGAATGGAGAATGCAACCTCTGTGAGGACTCCAATGAGTTCAACTATGTCTCTTGACAAGGATAAGAAAGGGAAACCTTTTGATGAAACCAAGTATAGAAGCATAATTGGATCCTCGCTCTACCTAACTACCAGTAGACCATATATAAGGTTTTTAACGTGTGTCTGTGCTAGATTTCAGGTGAACTATAAGGAATCTCATTATGTCGCTGCAAAGAGGACTTTGTGATATCTTAAAGGCATACCGAATCCTGGCTTATGGTACCCAAGGAGAAATGACTGTGAGCTATTTGGTTTTTAAGATGTTGATTTTGCAGGAAGCAGGGATGACAAGAAAAGCACTTTCAGGATATGCCAATTCCTTGGAAGAAGGCTTATTTCTTGGAACAGCAAAAAGCAAAAATGTGTAACAATTTCAACTACTCAGTTAGAGTATATCTCTACGGGCAGTTGTTGCGCACAACGTTTGTGGATAAATAATCAACTAGAAGACTATAACTTGAACATGAAGGAGATTCCAATGTTTTGCGATTCATTAAGCACAATAGCCATAGCTAGCAATCCAGTTTCTCACAGTCGGATAAAGCATATCCAAATACGTTATCACTTCATCTGAGAGCATATGGAGAACAAGGATATCAACTGTTACTATGTGTCAATGAATAAGCAAATTGCAGATATTTTCACGAAGCCGTTTGATGAAGCCAAGTTCACCTTTTTCAAAACTGAAATTGGAATGCTCAACAAAGAATCTTGAAGTGGTCAAAGAATCTAAAGAAATCTGCCCAAGTGAAGAAGTTCAAAATCATCAAGTCTTCACCTAAGTTCTCGTGAAATCAATTGAGAGATCTCAAGTTAATTTGACGAATCAATCGAATTTCACAAGTATTTTCGACAAATTTCACAAGTGTTTTTGTCAAATTCGTCGAGTATATATGATTCATCTCGATGAATTATACAAGTGATCTCGTGAGACTTCGACAAATTGGACTTGTGCATATTTCGATGAATTGGACTTGTGCAAATCACAAGTTATCACTGGAGATTTCGACGAATTGGATTTGTGCCAAATTTTAAATTCTATTTCTAATTATTTGATCCGAAGACTTAAGTCGAATTCTCTTAAAAAGGTATATGCCTTTACATTTCTTTCAAGACGTTAATATTATATAAGTGCTTAATGGGCATTCACGACATCTCACGGACATTTCACGAGACCTAAACTTTTTTTGTCGAGTCTTCTCTGTCAATTCACCTCCCATCGACTTGCAGAAATCTCTCTCGGTTCCATCTATTCTTCTCCAGTTTCGCAGAAATCTCCGTCATTCATCTTTGATTTCATAGAAATGGCACGTAGAGGTGCAGGAACTCTCCAAGTAGGAGGAAAACTGATTCGTATAGGATTTGTCAGTGCTTCTGACAAATTCAAAAACATAATCCTTATGCTTGAAACTATCGGTTTATCATTCGTTCTAGAGAAGGAATGCAGAGTTTTGGACAGAGAGATCCTTGAGTTTTTCAGAAATACAGAGCTAAGGAATGAAGGCCCTCTAATCAAAAGCAGTGTTCGAAACTTCGGGGTAAGGATGAAGCCAACCTGCTGAAATTTGGAGTCCTATCTCCAAAGGAATTATTCTGGACACCTTCAGTTTGGTTGATTTATCAAATGAGGAATTAATGAAATATTACAACAGAGAAGAATGGAATAAGCATGAAGTTTCAAATGTGACGAGGAGGCTCTACTTCAGAAAGCATGGCAGAACCAATCCCGATGCTCCTGCTCCTTCACCAAGGTATTATCCCAAGCCTAATGCATATTTTGATAGACAGTACGAGAAAAGCAAGGGGCAACCTTAGAATTTTTATCTCTCTTATTCTGATATGTAGTGAGAATTGTGAATGACCATAAGAAACACTTATATAAATATTGATATTTTGTTGATTGACAACTTTAATTTTATCCTTATTTTTATATAATTTTAATTAATTTATTTATTTATAGTTATATTTTGTTAATTATGTTCCTAATTTATTTCTTTTCATATTTCAAGTTAAATTGGGCTGCAAATAATAATTTGAAGCTGGCGGGATTTATCATCAGAAGATTTTGAGCAAATATGGAAAAAATCTGAAGTACATGTGTAACACCCCAGTTTTCTAGACTTGAGGCTCTGGGCGTTACCGCGCGGCGATAGGTTGCTATCGCCCGGTGGTTGCCTTCTTTCGTCGAGTGGAAGGCGTCGAGTGGAAGGCGTCGAGTGGAAGGCGTCGAGTGGTAGGCATTAAGTAGTAGGGGTTGAGTGGTAGCGCGCGGTGTTAGCTAATTACCGCTCGGCGGTAGCCCGGTTCGTTGAGTCTAATTCATCGAGATGAAAGCGTTGAGTGAGCTACCGTGCAGCAGTATTGCTACCGCCGATGGTAGTACTGCATTATTTTGAGACTGACTGATCGGGAAGTTATCACGGTGTGGTAGGTAGCTACCACCTGGCGATAACAGACGTAAGCAGTTTCGTGAGCTGTGGTTTCTGGCCATCTGATTCGCTTGGGATTTTATCCTATGGCACGGAATCCTTCATCCTATAGGCTTAACTGGGGCTGAAAGGTTGTTTTCCCTCATTTTCTTCTCATTTTTAGTTGGAGTTATGGTTTGAGAGAGAGGGTTTGGAGGAGGAAGAAGAAGTGCTTTCTCCGTCATTAGCAAAGCACCGAGGCTCTGTTTGTCAATCTGAATCCAGATCAGTGGAGATGACTTGAAGGCACACATTTTCAACCATGAAAATTGAGGTCTCCATGGCGAGGAAAAGGAGTCATAAGGTAACGAAATTTATCCTCTATGTCTTTAGGATGCATGCATGGCATCCATTTTATTATTTTCATATTTCAGGTTAAGCTGGGCTACAAATAATAATTTGAAGCTGGCGGGATTTATCATCAGAAGATTTTAAGCAAATATGGAAAAAAATCTGAAGTGCACGTGTAACACCCCGATTTTCTAGACTTGAGGCTCTTGGGCGTTACCGCGCGGCGGTAGGTTGCTATCGCTTGGTGGTTGCCTTCTTTCGTCGAGTGGAAGGCATCGAGTGGAAGGAGATGAGTGATAGGCGTCGAGTAGTATGAGTCGAGTGGTAGCACGCGGCATTAGCTAATTACCGCTCAGCGGTAGCCCGGTTCGTTGAGTCTAATTCATCGAGATGAAAGCGTTGAGTGAGCTACCGCGCAGCGGTATTGCTACCGTCGGCGGTAGTGTTACATTATTTTGAGACTGATTGGTCGGGAAGTTACCGCGGTGTGGTAGGTAGCTACCGCCTGGAGATAGCAGACGAAAGCAGTTCCGTGGGCTGTGGTTTCTGGGCGTCCGATTTGCTTGGGATTTTATTCTATGACACAGAATCCTTCGTCCTATAGGTTAAGTAGGGCTGAAAGGTTGTTTTCCCTCATTATCTTCTCATTTTAGTTGGAATTATGGTTTGAGAGAGAGGGTTTGGAGGAGGAAGAAAAAGTGCTTTCTCCGTCATTAGCAAAGCACCGAGGCTCTATTTCACGATCTGAAGCCAGATCAGTAGAGAGGACTTCAAGGCACACATTTTCAACCATGCAAATCGAGGTATCCATGGCAAGGAAAAGGAGTCATAAGGTAACGACATTTCTCCTCTCTGTCTTTAGAATGCGTGCATGACATCCATTTTAGGCAAGCTTACTTTCGAACATTTAGGCACCAAATCTCTTAAATGACAAGGGTACAGGTCGACATGGTTCAAAAGGAGCCACCAGGTCATTTGTGTCCATCCATAACATGATGATGCATTAGAAATCCGCTCCGCCAGTGGATTAGGCATTATGGGTGAATACGAAGTCGCGACCGTTAGTCCGACTCAGTGATGTTACAAATCGAGCCTTAAGGATTTTACTAGAAATCCATTTGCGCCAAGATGTTGTTTGTGATGTTTTCCCCACATATTTCATGCGAGAACAAATAGTGGACTAGGGTGGGAAAGGCTATGTTTGTGGATTGATGTGCAAAGGCAAGACTCTGTCTCTGTGGTTGGCTGGCTAGCCCGTGACATGCAAGTCATGTGTGGAGAGTGTCCCGGCGAGACAAGTCACATTCTGAGAAACTGATGAGAATGTCAAGCTTTTAATAAACCCGGGCGATGAAGCCCATGATCGGGTGGTGTCAAGCAAGGCTTCTTAGTATTGGTTTATTTGTGTGATAGAATCTTGACGTGAGAAGTCAGAGTTTGCAAACAAGTCCGGTTTTTGAGACCCACGAGCGGGTGGAGCCTACGCAATAGTTCTATGTGATGTCTTGAATGTCATTGGGGAAAAATTTAAGTACTCATGTGATGTGATGTGATGATGGGTGATGATGTGTTATATTCAGACGTTATATGGTTCCTTGGGTGAAACTTAGCTTTGCATACATACTGCATTGTAGGCCCATTTTTATTAAGTGCTCAACCTAGAAATGTGTTTGGTGTATGTGACATACCAACCTATATCTTTACTCTCCATGTTTATATACATTTGCATACGAAGTGCTGACCTGCAGGTTTATGGAGTGCCCCGGGATCTGCTAGGGATGACCAGGAGGAGATGTGTTGGTTACACAGTTGAGGTCAGCTTTTACTGACCCACGTTACAACAAATTTTTATAGGGCAAGGATCGCAAGTGGGAGCAGGCTCGCCGGCCAGAAAGTCCTAAGCCTCATGAAGTTGACCCTCTTTTATTTACTTATGATTTATTAAATGCTTTGCTCTGTGAACTGTAATCTAGCAGGCATGCCGAGGTAGCCTAGGAGTGCTAAAGCACGTTTCTCTGTTTGTTGTTGTTTCAGTTTTTAGACACATGATTGTTGTAAGGCCTTAAGGCCATTTTGATACTCTTGTGATAGTGGATAGCTATTAGTGGTTATGGGTTTCCACTGTTTTGTGTTCTGAGTTTTGAGATGCGTTGTTCTTTTATACCACTTTATAATGCTAAAGCTGTAGCGTTTATATGTTGTGGGGCCCCGGCCGGACCAATATTTTATGGTTATTATAGGGGAGGTGTTGCAATTTGGTATCTGAGGGATGTTAATGTCCGTGTTAAGGTTTAGTGGTCGATTAAGCATAATCGGATCGCTTAAAGAAGTAATCCATATAGGAGTATCCCAGGACCTTGAGAGTCCTAGTGTATAAGTTTTTCATCCTCCAACGTTCAAGGGAGTCGGCATACTGATTGACGTGGAGAACTAGTTAGCGAGGATTCAGGAACTTCTGAGGGCGACAGAGATGCCTGAGGAGAAGCAATCTCAATTCGCGACCTTCATTTTAGAAGGTGACATTAAGCTGTGGTGGGTGAGCCGTAGCGGCCGCCAGTTTCTTGGACACACCCCATCTTTGGAAGAGTTCGGGAATGCCTTCTTAAAGAATTATATCCCTTCGTCGACGAGGTTAGCCCTTCAGAGGCAGTTTCTAGACTCGGTACAGTGTGATAAGACTATGCATGAGTACGTACATGAATTTACTCATTTGGGTCTTTAGGCTGGAATGACCATGGCTGATGATGAGCAGAGGGACAACCACTTCTACCAAGGGTTGATAGAAAATTTGAGACAACCCCTTATAGCTATAAAGAATGTGGGTTTCAACGAGTTGATTGAGGCTGCCAGGATGTTGGAAAGTGATATGGAGCGAACCCAACATTATAAGGGACTCGAGATCAAGCAGGGAGAGAGAAAACCTTCTTAATTGCAGGGGAAGTCTGAAGATAGTAAGTGGAAGAAGAAGCCGCATCCCTTTAGACCAGGGGAGAAGAGCAGTACAACGTCGGGGGGATCTCGCTTCAAGGCACCACCAGCGTGCTTTAAGTGTGGCAAGTCAAGCCACATAGCTTGATTTTGAACTGAGGGTGGCGCTGAACAAGAGCCAAGGTAGGAACAGTCAGTGCATTTCAGCCCCGGCATCGCAGAGAAAAGGAAAATGGCAGAGTCGAGCACTTCATATTTCCAACCTGTGCAGCCAAGGGCTTACAACCTTAGGCAACAGGAAGCGATTGGACAACCCTATGTGGTGATAGGTGTGGTAAAGTTTAAGTTTGTTTATTGGCTTTATACTTTCGAGACTTTTATATGTGTTGCATGTGTATTAGGCTTCGTGCTAGTTTTTGGTTACCCTGCTAGGGTATTGTTCGATACGGGAGTGTCACACTCCTTTATTGTGGAAAGCTTTATCCGGAGAATTGGAGTCGAGCCCTTTTCAGTGAACACAAAGCTTAGGGTTTGCCTGCCCAATGGGTCTTTCATGACCATCGGGACGAAAGGGCGCATTGGATGGATGTTAAACGGAGTTGACTTCGTGTTGGTTGAAACATTCCTAATGTTAGCCGAGTTCAATGTGATCTTGGGGATGGGCTGGCTTGTAGAGCAACGGGACAGTATTGACTATCTATTGAAGGTGGTAACCCTGAGGAGCGATGGAAAGGAGGAAGTTAAGTTTGAGGGCCTTAGTGGAGTGGCGTGCTCCCTGATTTCATCCACGCATCTGGTGCGGGCAGTTAACCAGGGAGGTGAAACTTTCGTAGCATTGTTGGAAGTTCAACTTTCCAAGCTATCAATTGGAGAAGTGACGGTAGTAGCAGATTTCGAGGATGTGTTTCCTGAGGAGCTTCCTGGAGCACCTCCTCGACAGGAGATCAATTTCTCGATTGAATTAGTGTTAGAATCTAGGCCAGTGTCACGTCCTTCTTTTAGGATGGCACCAAAGGACTTGGCTGGGCTCAAAGTACAGTTGCAGGAACTGTTAGAACAAGGGTATATAAGACCCAACTCTTCTCCATGGAGTGCGCCGGTGTTGTTTGTAAATAAGAAAGGTGATACTATCTAATTCCATAGATAGATGACCTGTTCGACCAGTTGGTCGGGTCAGTGGTGTACTCTAAGTTGGACTTGAAGTCAAGGTACTATTAGTTGCGGAATCGATATGGGGACATACACAAGATAGCTTTTGGTATGAGGTATGGCGACTTTGAGATCTCGGTGATGTCATTCGGGCTGACAAACGTGTTATTAGTATTCATGGATTTGATTACCGAGTGTTTCAAGAGTACTTAGACTCGTTTGTGGTGGTCTTCATCGACGATATCTTGGTATACTCCAAATCGGAGGCAGAGCATGAGGCTCATTTGAAAGTATTCTTGCAGACTTTGAGAGAGAACCAGCTTTATGCAAAGTTCTCGAAGTGCGAGTTCTGGTTTGAGAAGCTGGCATTTTAGGGCCATGTGATTAGTGGTGATGGGGTGGCAGTAGATCTAGCAAAAGTTGAGGCTATCAGGATTGTCCAGTTATGTGCACCATGGCGGAAGTCAGGAGTTTCCTTGGACTAGCCGGGTACTAAAGACGGTTTGTGGAAAACTTTTTGCGGATAGCTCTGCCCCTCACTTCTCTGACTCGTAAGGACAAGAAGTTTTTATGGACTCGGGAGTGCAATCAAGCATTTGATAAATTGAAGGAAAATTTGATGTCGACTCCAATCCTAAGTCTCCTTAAAGGGAACTGACCAAAGGGCTCGCTGTGGAGGTCCCACCACACATCCAGAAGATCTTAGAGTGCTTCCCCTCCTTAGCCGAAGGCCGAGCTAAGGCTACCTCAGAAAGCGCAAGAAGATCTGAACACTCGTAAGCATGCCTTCTAAGGTGCCCGTTGGATCATATTTATAGTTTTTTGAAGACGACCTGCAAATAGCCAACCTCCGCTATTTTGACAGCTATGTGCAACCCAACTGGGTTTGCCAACATCGCAACTCCACTGTTCTAACAAGCTATTCACACCCCTAGCAAGGGCACCCAAGTAATCCTACCTCTGGGCCCCAGTGGGCAGGTTCCAAGGATCTGGAGGTCGGCACGCCACAACTCTTCACCCCGTTGAGGCGGACGCTTCCTGGCTCCTGCAGATCGGCTTCTCTCCTTGGGCGAGTGCGAGCCAGGCCGTCGCAACCCGCCGACCCTCACTCTGAGGTGGGTTGGCGGCCAGGTTGCCTATAGGAGAGCAGGATAGCCGGTCTGGGACTATTACTACAAAAGGAATTCCAGAAGAATTGAGTCCACCGAGCTTAGTTCTTTGAATCTAGGATTCTAACTCCCGAGGTCAGCTCGAAGAATGCCGAGCTCCGCTCGACTAACGCCGAGCTCCATTTGACAAAAGCTCCATTCGACGAATGCTGAGCTCCATTCGACGAACATCGATCTCCACCTGAGCTCAGTTTGGCAAAAACCTGACTCCGTTCGATGAACTCAGGGAGGACGCAGGTCTGGTGGGCCGGCTCGGGCAGCTCGCGTGCCTAGCTTTGGTGGGAGTGGACTAACCGTTCTGACTTCACTCGTATGTTGTTGTGGCGCGGGCATGTCGCCCTGGTCTGCTCGTTTGTCCTGGTGGACCTACTCGGCGACACTGGGTTATACACAATCCCTGCTCTTTTTGAGCTTGACCAAGTTTGGAAAGAATCATCCAACCCACGTGTTCGGTGAGTGCTTTGCTGAGCTGGAAGGAATCTTTTGGTGGGTCCCACCCTCATGCTATAAATACGCCATCAGACCCTTTGGAAAAATCCCGTCTTCTATTAGCCTTCTCTGTGAGCTGAAGCTGCACGATGCCTGTGTCCGAGGAGATACGAGCTCGGCTAGTGGCCGTAAGGGAGGGTACTATGGCTAATTCTCTCGATGCAGCCCCGTGGTTGGTGTGCGGATCTCCAGCGAATGACCTCCAGGGATCCAGCTCGGCGGCCGGCGCCGAGGTTGCCCATGAGGTATCGAGCATCCCGCTTGATTCGATGTTTTTGCCTCTAACTTCTGTTTTCGAAGGTGTCGCCTCGCAAGGATGGAGAGGAACGGGGTCATTCCCTCCCGTTGTCAACTGAGCAGGCCGCCAGCCCTTCGGGCCAGAGGCACCCTCCTCCGGGGATTCCACAGTCGCCCATTCCCCCTGGGCTGGGGAAATCCTTCGCATTTCTTGATGGAGGACTCTTCCAGGGCCGGCTGGGCTCCTCTCGGCCATCAGCTGGTGCGGGCGACATGCTGACACTCGGTGAGCTCGTACTTGGGCCTGCTTGTTATCGCTTGTTCCCCCTGAGCCCCCCTTTTGCAGGTTTCAACGTGATGTCCTCCTCTGATTTTGAAATGAGCGATGGATATTCGTCTCCTTCTGATACAAATCACATTTCAGAGTATCTAGGCGACCCGATGGATGCGGAGGGTATGAAGAGTGAAAGATATTGTACCTAATCACCTAGAGGGGGCGGGGTGAATAGGTGACTCAAATCTTTTTAACTTTTTAGGCAGAATTCAGTTTATATCACAGAATTATAACTACTTTTGCACAACAATCAATCAGCAATCACAGCAAAACACATACACACAGTGAACACCCAGGTTTATAGTGGTTCCCCAAGGTTTGGGTACATCCACTTTCCCCCTCCGCCTATCTAGTAGTGTACTAGATTCGGCCAAACTCCTCCACTATCTCAGATCCTCAAATCTTACACTCAGAACCCCAAAACAGATTCCTACAGCTCAGGCCCAAGGCCCTACAACTCAGTCTTCTCCAAAGACCTACACTCAGCTTCTTCACAAAGCCTACACTCAGCCACAGCAGGCCTACACTCAGCCACAATAGGCCTACACTCAGAGATACAAATCTCCTACACTCAGGCACATAGGCCCTACACTCAGCCTTTATAATTACAGGCTTACAAACTCAGATCCCTAAGGATCCTACAAGAAATATAAAATATAAAGTGTATCTACCTACAACTCTGAATAGAGAGATGAGTTGATAGGTTCTTGATGAGTTCTTGGATGAACTCTGCTGAGATCAATCTGTCTTGGCTTTCTTCAAAGCTTCTTGAATGTAGAACACAATAGGATTGATCTCCTCTGCAGCTGATCCTTGATCTCTGCAACTAAAGATTCAGAACTAGGTCTGAATCCTTCTTCTCAGCCTGGTTCCAATAGCTGTCTTCTTGGATGGAGCTCTCTCTCTCCAACTACTTAGATCTTCACTGGATTCTTCAATGAATATCTAGATCTTGTGTGTATTACTTGATGTATTGATCATCACTTTCTGTTGACAGTATAAGCCTATTTATAGGCCTTCTTCATGGTAACCGGCTGGTCCGGTTCATAACTGATTTCTGACAACTCTGACAGGTGCAGTAGACCGGCTGGAATGGCAGCTGTCAAGTCATCCAGTCAGTTCTTGAAAAATCTGTAACTGTCTGAAAGTGTCGAGACTGTCTGTCTTTAAGTGTCGACACTTATAGACTAAGTTTCGACACAAGTTGACAAAGTGTCGACACTAGCCTTCAAGGTGTCGACACAACTCCTTGTGTTATATAATCCACTTCTCGACACAACTTCTTCTTCATGTGTCGACACTGATATTGTGTGTCGACACAACTTCTTGTTCTTCAGCACTTAGTTGAATTCTTGTTAGTGTCGACACAACCCCTTTGTGTCGACACATCTTCATGTGTTGAACTTGTTCAGTGTCGACACATCTTCTTGGTGTCGACACATGCCTTCTGTGTTGATACTTGCTGAGTGTCGACACTGCTCCTTGTGTCGACAGATTCTTCTTCTGTTGAGACTCTGGCTGAGTGTCAACACATCTCCTTAGTGTCGACACTTATACTTAGAATTTTGTTGAACTTTGCTAAGTGTCGACACAGCTCCTTGTATCGACACTTTCTTCAAGTGTTGAGTCTTCTGCTGAGTGTCGACACATTCTTTCTTGTGTCGACACTTTCTTCAAGTGTTGAGTCTTCTGCTGAGTGTCGACACATCTTCTTCATTATGTCGACACTTATACTTAGACTCTGCTGACTTTTGCTGAGTGTCGACACAGCCTCCAAGTGTCGACACTTTCTGATGTAGACACAGTTCTTCTGGGTGTCGACACAACTGATAAGTGTCGACACAGCTTCACTGGACTTTTCTTCATTGAGTGTCGACACTTTCTGTCTGGTGTCGACTCTGCATCCTGTTGGGTTTCTCTATGAGGATGGCACAACGCTTGTGCACGCAGCGGAAAAATAAACATCAAGAAAAAAACCCAAAGAGATGTGGATCGGGCCATGAACGTTGAATTAAGAAGTTAGCAAAAACTAGGCAAAAATTACCTCGGTGGCGTTGAGTCACAACTCAACGGAGATGCTCCAAACTTTGATTTCTGCTAGTGGCGAGTTCTTCGTGGAATAGTGTCCACGTTTCTGCAGAAGTCCACACGAGCGGGAGAACACCGGTCTTTCTGTCACACGGAAGATCGGGATGGAGAAGACCGCACCTCTGCTATTCCACGGACTGCTAGGTCCGCGCCAGGAAGAGCAGCACCAGTGACAGTCGCTGGAGAAGAGGAGGTCGACGGAGCGAACACGGCAGCGGACCTCTTCCGGCGGCGGGAATCGGGATCGGCGGAGCGAACGAGCGAAACTCTTCCGTCGGGTTCGATTCGCTACAGGAGAAAATTGCGAGAGAGAGAGTTCCCGAAAACCCTAAGTGTCCTATTTATACCAAAGGGATAAATAAACCCAGGAAAATCGCTATCCGCAGACCACCCGAAAATAGGGTTCAGAATCGGCGAGTATCAATCGGTGAGAATCGGCGACAATCGGCGAGAATCACTGAGCAGGTTCGGCGAGAATCAGTCGACGAGTATCATACAGGATCGGCGAGAATCAGAGTATAATACTCGACGATTCTCGCCGATCGTCGAGCCGCGCTCGACGATACACAACGATACTCGACGATCGTCGAGCCGCGGTCGACGACAATTGTCGAAGTAGTCGATCGTCGAGAATCAACAATTGATTCTCGATGATTCTCGTCGATCGGCGAGAATCAGAGAGACGATTCTCGCCGATCGGAGGGAATCAGAAGACGATTCTCGACTAATGTCATCGACCCTCGGACGACAATCCCAACCAGCCATTCAAGGCAACATTTGCCCAACTCGATGATCCTATAAGGCAACACTTTGCCCATAACCCTATTCAGGTCGGTGATTGGTAACCTTTACCAACACAGTCAGTCATCCAACTTCTCCACATCTCTTATGTGCGACCCTGCAGGCTCATATCGCGTTGGCAGTGAGATTACATGCTTGATCACTTCCAGATCACAATGGTAACTCCAACAGACTCCCACTTGATCTCGAAAGTATCAAAGCAAAAACCTCACAAACAATGAGCGGCATCTAGCAATGCATCATTGCTCCCCAAGCAATAAGAGTTTATAACTCATAAGCCTTTATGACCAATGTATCAGCGTTGTCTTTGTCCCTTTGTCCCTTACATCCGGAAAGAACTAGAGGTATGGACCGTGTCACCCTCGTAATAGCTCAATCCTAGTTTCTTGATCCAGGACGGACTTCCAGAGAATGGTGAGTCCAATATCACATATTGACTCAACCAAGCATGGCCATGCATTTCTCAGTCCAGTTCCATCAAGGGGCCCATGGATGCAACTCCTGTCATACAGGAGGACAAATCCCATATCTGCTCACACACAAACACCCAAATGATTCGTAACATGCCCAACAACCACCCTTATCATCAACCTTTCTCAAGGAAGACTTTAGATGGCATCAAAGCACGCTCTTCCTCACTTGATGAATGCTGTGACTTCAGGTCAAAGGATCACAACACCATTGTCAATTGAGACCTACTCGTGACACGATTGGATGACAATCCACAGAGTAGTCTCAGGTTGGGTCTGTCCAGTACAACTTGTTCACTAACAAGTACCCACGTGATAACTTGATATCACAATATCATGACCTGTGAGAACCAGTCATCAGTCAACACACGTGCTAGTCTTCATGTACCATTATCACCCTTAGCTTCTATGATGATACTCGACCAGGGACCTTTAAGAATGAAGCTTCAAATAAATCATGGGCTCTCACATTCAAGTCATGTACTTGATGTCCCATGGAAGCGAACATTCTAAGGGTATCTATTATGTTAACATTTAACTATCATATATAGAAAAATTCATAATAAAAGAATTTTCCATTAATTATAAAAGAAAAACTAGGTACACAGTTCATCATATGAACAAACAGCCAACAAAATACAAGATTACATGCAACCCACAAGATTCTCGCTAGAGTTGATCATTTAGGTATCGTATACCCATCGATCTAGTTTGACCATCATGCTTTCTCTGCGCGAGAGGCTTTGTCAGCGGATCCGCAATATTTTCCTCTGTCGGCACTCTGCAAATGTTTACATCTCCTCGTTCGACAATCTCACGAATAAGATGAAAATGCCGGAGTATGTGCTTGGAGCGATGATGAGATCTAGGTTCCTTAGATTGTGCAATTGCACCATTGTTATCACAGTAGAGAACTACGGGACCAACAATGTTAGGAACTACATCAAGCTCGCCGATGAATTTCCTAATCCATACAGCCTCCTTCGCCGCATTAGCTGCTGCGATATACTCGACCTCTGTTGTAGAATCAGCAACTGTCTCTTGCTTGGAACTCTTCCAGCTCACAGCTCCTCCATTCAGGCAAAACACAAAACCTGACTGAGACTTGGAGTCATCTCGATCAGTTTGGAAGCTAGCATCCGTGTAACCACTTACAACGAGCTCTTCCTCTCCACCATACACCAAGAACACGTCCTTAGTCCTTCTCAAGTACTTCAGGATATTCTTGACTGCAATCCAGTGACACTCACCGGGGTCTGACTGATACCTGCTAGTCATGCTCAAAGCAAAGGAGACATCGGGTCGAGTACATAACATCGCGTACATAATTGATCCAATTGTCGAAGCATATGGAATCAACTTCATGCGGTCCTTATCTTCACAAGACTTTGGACACTGGTCCTTAGAGAGATTCACACCATGAGACATGGGCAAAAATCCTTTCTTGGACTCAAGCATGTTGAACCGCTTCAACACCTTTTTGATGTACGTACTCTGGGTCAAACCCAGCAACTTCTTCGATCTATCTCTATAGATCTTAATACCGAGTATATAAGTCGCTTCACCCAAATCCTTCATTGAAAAGCAGTTCCCTAGGTTGTTCTTAACAACTTTCAGGGTAGGAATGTCATTCCCAATCAACAATATGTCATCTACATACAATATCAGGAAGACAACAATGCTCCCACTGATTCGCTTGTAAACACAAGGCTCATCTTCATTCTTGATGAAACCAAACTCTTTGATTTTCTCATCAAAACGAAGATTCCAACTTCGAGAGGCCTGTTTCAGTCCATAAATGGACTTATTCAGCTTGCATATTTTAGTGGCTTCATCTGGGGATACAAAACCCTCGGGTTGTGTCATATACACTTCCTCAAGGAGGTTTCCATTAAGGAAAGCCGTTTTGACATCCATCTGCCAGATCTCGTAGTCATAATACGCAGTAATAGCAAGCAATATCCTAATGGACTTTACCATGGCAACAGGGGAAAAGGTCTCATCATAGTCAATACCATGAATTTGCTTGAAACCCTTAGTCACTAGTCGCCCTTTGAATGTCTGTACATTCCCATCCATGTCGGTCTTCTTCTTGAAGACCCACTTGCACCATATGGGTCATACCCCTTCAGGTGGTTCCACCAAGTTCCAAACTTGGTTTGCATACATGGAGTCCATTTCGGATTTCATAGCCTCAAGCCATTTGTCGGAGACCGATCCATCCATAGCCTCTTGGTAGGTTGCTGGTTCATCATCATGATCCATAAGCAACACATTACCTATTTGAGACACGAGAAATCCATATCTCTCAGGCTCAAACCTCGGTCTACCAGATCTATGTAGGACTTGTGTTCCCTGAGCAGGTTCTCTAGCTACAACATCTTGTAGTCCTGTCTCAGAATCCAATTCTGGTTCATTCACTACATGTGGTTATTGAACTTCTTCAAGCTCTACCTTTTCAGTCTTTCTTGATAAGAACTCTTTCTCCAAGAAGACACCAGTCCTTGCGACAAACACTTTGCCCTCAGACGGTAGGTAAAAGTAATACTCTTTCATTTCCTTAGGATATCCCACCAGATAACATTTATCCGATTTGGGTTCCAGCTTGTCAGGCATTTGACGTCTCACGTATGCCTCACAACCCCAAATTTTAATGAACGACATACTAGGACGCTTCCCAGTCCATATCTCATATGGTGTCTTCAGAACCGTTTTAGTTGGAGCGCGATTCAATGTCATTGCAGCAGTCTCTAAAGCAAAACCCCAAAAGGAAACATGCAAGTCTGCATGACTCATCATCGAACGTACCATGTCTAATAGAGTACGATTTCTCCTCTCAGACACACCATTATGTTGTGGTGTTCTAGGTGGAGTGAGCTGTGATACAATACCACACTCTTTCAGATGATCACGGAACTCATGACTCAGGTATTCGCCACCTTAATCAGATCGGAGTGCTTTAACCCTTTTACCCAACTGGTTTTCTACTTCATTCTTGAACTCTTTGAACTTTTCAAAGGTCTCGGATTTGCACTTCATAAGATACACATATCCGTATCTACTGAAATCATCAGTAAATGTAACAAAGTAGAAATACCCTCCTCTAGCCATGGAACTCATGGGTCCGCATACATCACTATGTACAACACCGAAGAGATCCTCAGCCCTCTCAGTATAACCAGTGAAAGGAGCTTTAGTCATCTTGCCTAACAAACAAGATTCGCATCGCTCAAATGATTCATAATCAAATGAGTCCAAAAGTCCATCTCTATGGAGCTTGGATATGCGCTTCTCGTTGATATGGCCAAAACGACAATGCCAGAGAAAAGTAGGGTTCGAATCATTTGTTCTTAGTCTTTTATTATTTTCTACATTACATATCAGATGGTCCAAGTTCAAAACGTAAAGACCATTAGACAATTGGGCTACAGCATAACAAACATCATTCTTAAATATAGAACAACAATTGTTCTTAATTATAAAAGAAAATCCAATCATGTCCAAACATGAAATAGATATAATGTTTCTAGTTATCGCCGGAACAAAATAACAGTGATCTAGTTCTATTACAAGCCCACTGGGCAAAGAAAGACGGTAAACTCCTACGGCTACAGCAGCAACTCTTGCTCCATTACCGACGCGGAGGTCCACCTCCCCTTTACTCAGCAATCTTCTCCTTCCCAGTTCCTGCACATTTGTACAAATGTGAGAACCACATCTGGTATCCAATACCCAAGATAAAGGAGCAGAAAGGTTTATCTCTATAACGTAGATATTAGAAGCGGAAGTCATACCTCCCCTCAATTTCTGCAGACCCTCAATATACGAAGGACAGTTCCTCCGCCAATGACCAGCCTTGCCACAGTGGTGGCATTTCCCATCCTTCACCGTGCTCTTCTTTTTCATCAGTGCTGAAGACTTGGGCTCAAGATATGACTTAGGTCCTACCTTCGTCTTCTTGGAGCCCTTGGCTTTGCCCTTGCCCTTATGCACCATCAGTATGGGGATGGCAGGCTTGGCCTTCTTCATATTGATTTCGGCAGTTCTCAACATGCCTAGGAGTTCGGGCAGTGTCTTGTCTATCTCGTTCATGTTGTAGTTCAAGACGAACTGCTAATAACTGTCCGGCAACGATTGCAGGATCAGATCCGTGGCCAACTCTTGACCAAGAGGAAAACCCAGCCTTTCAAGGTTCTCTATATACCCAATCATCTTGAGTACGTGAGTCCCTACTGAGTCTCGAACTCCCATCTTGCACTGAAACAATGCTTTCGTGATGTCGAACCTCTATTGACGAGCCTGCCCTTGAAACATTTTCTTGAGATGCTCGTCAATCTCCTTGCACCCCATGTTCTCATGTTGCTTCTGAAGCTCAGAGTTCATGGTGGCAAGCATAAGGCACTCGACATCCAAAGCATCGTCAGTATACTTCTTATAAGTATCTTTCTCAGCACGGGAAGAGTTCCCGGTCGGCACCTCGGGGGCTTCTTCTTCCAAGACATAGAGCTTTCGCTCTTGCCTGAGAACAATTCTCAGGTTCCTATACCAGTCCATGTAATTTGTCCCACTGAGCTTATCCTTCTCAAGGATGGCTCTCAGAGACAACGTGGAGTGCGCAACGCTTGCCATGGAATTCTACAAGAATTTATGCAGAATAAAATCAGTACCTAAATTTCAATTACAATTTATTCTAATTAGGACTTCAATTAAAATACTCCCACTATTTTATTCGAAATGATAGCCCTCACTAACAATTCGGAGAGTTCATGCGAGCTACTCTCTTAGTGGACAAGATCCGTATTTCACCAACACTATGAGTCCGCTTTGGCGTTCCTCTCACGATGCGGTTATTTAGGTAGGCAACGCTTGCCAATTGCATCTTCATGCAATTCTTGTATGGTTGGTGAATAACTCCTTATTCGCATCCATCATATGGTGCATGCCAACCCTATGCCTCTAGGCACTCAACCTTTGAGGTCACCTAGTTAAGCTGGACCCGATGTCGACAGTGGGATATCACAATTATCCGCTCGCACCCTTACCAAGATAGATTAATGCACCTTCCTTTGGCAAGCCCACACTTCATCGATCGAGGCAGGAAGAGTGTCATCCATCGGAAGGCATCCGAACACTTAATATTTGATGAAGGGATTTCAAATATAGGTTAACAATTAACCATGATCAACATTTGATCGACGTGCACATCCAAAGAAAAACAATTCTTCTAAAACCACATGCATCTCTTATGTGCACATCCTGACACCATCAACATTTGATAGAAGGAAGGGCTAAATCTGAACATCCGGAAATTTCCAAATCCTCAGATTTACATGCATTGGACAAAGGCAAAGACAGCTCAACTTAAAGCAGTAGACAAGCTCATCTCTCTTTGTTGGATTCAAAATCCAAAACAAAATCGAGGGATGGTTACTGCTAAGGAGATCACAATTTCTAACACTTAGAAATCCACCGAAATTCCAATCGTTCTTGGCGAGGTACCAAGACTAAATCTAGACATTTAGAACACTTCTAAATCTCTACGTTTACACGCACTGGAATAACACAACTTCCAAAACAACAGTCATGGTCGAAACCTCGCTCTGATACCACTGTTGGCTTTCTCCTTGAGGATGGCACAACGCTTGTGCACGCAGCGGAAAAATAAACATCAAGAAAAAAACCCAAAGAGATGTGGATCGGGCCATGAACGTTGAATTAAGAAGTTAGCAAAAACTAGGCAAAAATTACCTCGGTGGCGTTGAGTCACAACTCAACGGAGATGCTCCAAACTTTGATTTCTGCTGGTGGCGAGTTCTTCGTGGAATAGTGTCCACGTTTCTGCAGAAGTCCACACGAGCGGGAGAACACCGGTCTTTCCGTCACACGGAAGATCGGGATGGAGAAGACCGCACCTCTGCTATTCCACGGACTGCTAGGTCCGCGCCAGGAAGAGCAGCACCAGCGACAGTCGCTGGAGAAGAGGAGGTCGACGGAGCGAACACGGCGGCGGAACTCTTCCGGCGGCGGGAATCGGGATCGGCGGAGCGAACGAGCGGAACTCTTCCGTCGGGTTCGATTCGCTACAGGAGAAAATCGCGAGAGAGAGAGTTCCCGAAAAGCCTAAGTGTCCTATTTATACCAAAGGGATAAATAAACCTAGGAAAATCGCTATCCGCAGACCACCCGAAAATAGGGTTCAGAATCGGCGAGTATCAATCGGTGAGAATCGGCGACAATCGGCGAGAATCACTGAGCAGGTTCGGCGAGAATCAGTCGACGAGTATCATACAGGATCGGCGAGAATCAGAGTACAATACTCGACGATTCTCGCCGATCATCGAGCCGCGCTCGACGATACACAGCGATACTCGAAGATCGTCGAGCCGCGGTCGATGACAATTATTGAAGTAGTCGATCGTCGAGAATCAACAATTGATTCTTGGCGAGTCTCGTCGATCGGCGAGAATCAGAGAGACGATTCTCGCCGATCGGCGGGAATCAGAAGACGATTCTCGACTAATGTCATCGACCCTCGGACGACAATCCCAACCAGCCCTTCAAGGCAACATTTGCCCAACCCGATGATCCTATAAGGCAACACTTTGCCCATAACCCTATTCAGGTCGGTGATTGGTAACCTTTACCAACACAGTCAGTCATCCAACTTCTCCACATCTCTTATGTGCGACCCTGCAGGCTCATATCGCGTTGGCAGTGAGATTACATGCTTGATCACTTCCAGATCACAATGGTAACTCCAACACATCCCTGGTGTCGACACAAGTACTCCAAGTGTCGACACTGCATGTCTGGGTGTCGACACAAATCTTCTTAAGTGTCGACACTTTCCCTCTGGGTGTCGACACATGGACTTAGAATCTTTTTCATCTTTCCTGCAAATACTTAACCTGCACAAGGCAACTCAAAATACATCAAATACATTTTGATGTATATCATTGAGTAGGGTGAGGCTTCTTCAAATCAGGTACATTAGAACCAATGTACCCAACAATCTCCCCCTATTTGGAGAAGTCATAACCCTTAGTCAATGATATACACCATACAGAATAAAATCATAGCATGATGTAAAGCAGGATTATATAACAGGGCAAACATAAACATGTATCAAACAAAACATGTATTCTCAGATATCATCTCAGAACAATTATGAAATAGATTAATCACACATCATATTGTTCTAACAACTTTGTCATATACATTAAACAAAAGTTTACAGAATGTTTAACATCAAAAGATTACATAGTAAACTTAAGATAATGTTATTCTATTTTTGCTCTGCCTCCTTGATCACTATGCCCTTCCCAGTCTATATCTTTGCTTGCACAGGGGCTTCAGCATCTTCAGTATCAGCAGGCTTCTTGCCTTTCAGATCCTTTTTCTTTTGCTCTTCAGCTTTAATCTTTTGCCTCTCAAAGTAATGATAAGGCTTGGGAAAGTACTTGCTAGGCTCCTGAGCAGTAGGAGGTAGCTTTCCCATCTTGGCCTTTCTTCTATATTGCACTATGGCTTCTTGCCTAGTCTCATGCTTCCTCCATTCTAGTTCAGAAAACCATTTGTTTCTATCTTGAATGTTATCTTTGGCAGCCTTCCATGCAGTTAAGATAATGTTTCTTGAAGTGGGGCTCCACTGCTCAAAATCAGGTCTTTGTTCAGCTTGCTCTCTGAACCTTTTCTTAGACAATCTAGCTTCCTGTTCTTTCATCAAAGCTTCTTGCCTAGCCTTAGATACTGGCTGAACCACCTTCTCTAGAATAACATTTTGCTTACCCTCAGGTGGGCTATACATTGTCTGGATATCAGCTTGTATCATATCAAAATCTGGAGGAGGGTAGATTACTTGAGCCACTTCAGGTTGCTCCCCTCTTAGATATGCAGGATGTATCCCAGATTCTGCTACATTGTCATCATCACATAAAGGAGGATAACCAAGAGTAGCTCTGATAGAATTAGAAATCCACTTGGCATGATCAGAGCTGGCTTTGACTAACACCCTCTCCCCCTTTATGACTTCTCTTTCCATGTGATCTCTTAGATCATCCTTTTGAAATCTTACTTGGGCATCCAAATAGTTGACTCCATCTTTAAAGAAAGGTTTCAACCTTTGGAGTTTTTCAGTTATCAACTTCTGAGAGTCTTGAATTGCAGAAGTAACATCATTTAAACTCTTTTGCAATGCTTTATCAAACTCTGCCATAGTAGTAACATTAGAAGTTGTCAGTCCAGTAGCTATGTTCTTCATCTCAGTGACAATTGCATTGTGTGAAGCAGTCAAATTGTCATTCATTCTGATCTGGTTCTCAAGAACATACCCTTGCTTCAGTGCAATGTCATCTACTTGAGCTTTTATTTTCTCCTGATGAGTAGCTAAGTAGACTACTGCATTCCCTCCTTTGTGGAAGCAGTCAATCATCTCATTTTTATTTAGATTCATCTCAAATCTTATGGACTTAATGTCCTGAGCCAGATCAAACTGTAAAGACTTATGTCCCTCATCCACATATGTTTTAATGGCTTTCCTGTGCTCATCAAGCTTGATCTGCATAGCAACCATCAGAGCACTGTAATCTACAGTTGGTGCTGGCTGTAGTGTAGGCTGTTGTGCTATAGTTTGCAGAGCTTTCTTATAAGTCTGACTCCTCCTCTTGAATACTTGAAATTTCCTTTTCTTAGCTCTTGCAGTCTCCTCATCTTCAGAAGCAGGTGTACTTGCAATTTCTACCCTCTCCTTAGGTAGCTCCTCAACTTCCTTTGGCTTCTCAGGCTCTTGCCCTGCAGGTTCTTCAACAATTACTACTTGATCCCCCTCAACTGGAGCATTCTCCCCCTCAGCAGCAGCACTTTCCTTCTCAAAGTCAGCTTGGTCCAAATTAAGAAAGAGATCTTCCATTGTAAACTCTTGTTGAGGTAGTGATGGGGATTCTCTTATCTCATCAGTTACTTGATGTGTGTTCACTTGAGCTGCAACAGATGTGTCCTCCATGACAACATCTGGGGGTAGACTATCAATCTGTGGTTGCTGATTAACATGATTTAAGGAATCAGACAAATCAGTATCCTCTATAGGAAAATCTAATGCATTAATCTCAGTGATTACCTCAAGAATAGTGTTTGTAGCTTGTTCACTTTCCAGTGGAGTTGGCTCTTCCACTACTAGAGGCTCCCCCTAGACTGAATCCTGGTGTAAGGGGCTAGCTTGAGGTAGCTCCCCCTACCTCTCAGCAACTTCTTGTTGAGCTGGAGACTTCCCAGCATCTCCAGTGTCTTCTCCATCAGGAGTGAAGACAACCTGTTCTTCTGAACTGCTAGATGAATCCTGAGCCACAGGGGCTATCTTCTTCTTCTTTTGAGGAGTTATTTTCTCAGGAGTAGGCATCTCCTTAGTTAAAACTCTGTCCCATCTGAAGAAGAGTCTCATGTCCATTTTCCTCATATGATTGATCTTAGATCCAGCAGTTTGACTCATTACTTCTGGTATGCTACCAGCCAAGTAAAGACTTAATATTCTACCCAAATTGGGTTTCTTCAGACTTTCTTTAATCTTTTCAAAGACAACAATAGACTAATCAGTTTGCAGGGTGAAGATAATCCTTGTCATAAGATTGAACATATGGGCTGATACCCTATCATGCCCTCCAGGCTTACTTAAGATCACTTTTCCAATAATTTCAGAAAGAAATTTCCCCTGGCTGTTCATGCCTTTCCTATTGAATACTGATCCAATTTTCAGCTTGGAATCCAGTCCACACCATGATAAAGCTTCTCTGGTATTAGAAGCAGTAACTTCATCTTCTTCCTTTGTCCTTGGGAGGTTTAGGATCTTTCTCAAACTTTTAGGTGATACCTTCGCCTTTTCACCATGAACCCTAGACTTTATCTTGAGTCCAGATTCATCTACTTTAGCTCCATTCAGGAATTCCAGAACTTCTTTCTTCCAGATCTTTGTGGGCTCTGAGACAAGAAAATCCAACCCCAAGTCTGCAACTAGGGTTACCACATTCTTGATCTCCGGGTCTACATCATCAAAAGCATGCCGCACCAGTTCATAGCCTTTGTTCACGTTCTCCTCGATCTTTGGCGCCATTAGGGTTTGAAGAATTTGAATGGAGAGAAGAGAGGTATCGACACACAAGTTTGGTCTCGAAACTTTAGAGAGCGTGTCGACAGACAATGGATAAATTCTATTTATACCTTTCTAAGATTGAACATGAAATGGCGGGTTAACTAACCTAAATTGTGTCGACACTGTTGAAAAGTGTCGACACAGACTTATAATGTCTCGACACCAATGTGTCGACACAAGTTTAGTCAACAGAATATATGTGTCGACACTTGTTTATGTGTCGACACCACTCAACTCGACATTTAGTCGAGACTTTACTTAGATAATTCTGAGTAAACTCTAAGTGTCGACACCACCTTGGTTGTGTCGACACTGACCCTGTATGTGTCGACACTAATTTTCTGAAGTGTCGACACCAACTTCCTAGATGTGTCGACACCTTTTCCCTAAAGTGTCGACACCAATTTTCTATGTCGACACAGATAACTCTATGTGTCGACACTATTTTACTTAGCCATTTCTATAAACATATTCTAAGTTTATCATACCTAGTTCAATTTTAAACCTATTGAACTTAGTTTCTTCTAAATGCTTGGTATACATATCAGCTAGTTGATTATCTATCTTAACATATTCTAGTGAAATATCTTCTTTCTCTACATGTTCCCTATGAAAATGATATTTTATTTCAATATGTTTAGTTCTACTATGGGAAACAGGATTATTTGCAATTGATATAGCACTAGTAGAATCACAAAACAATGGTGTTCTACTTACCTGAATTCCATAATCCTCAAGCTGATGTTGTATCCATAGAAGTTGAGCACAACAACTTCCTGCACCCACATATTCTGATTCTGCAGTGGAGATAGCCACACTTGTTTGCTTCTTGCTACTCCATGAAATCAGTCTTCCACCTAGGAATTGACAGGTTCCAGTTGTGCTTTTTCTGTCTTCTTTGCATCCTGCAAAGTCTGCATCTGAATAACCTGTTAGATCAAAGTCTCCATTCCTAGGGTACCAAAGGCCTAGATAAGGAGTGCCCTTTAGATATCTCAGTATCCTTTTGACTGCAGTCAAATGAGACTCTTTAGGGCATGCTTGGTACCTAGCACAGACACATGTAGTATACATGATATCTGGTCTACTTGCAGTGAAATAGAGTAGGGAGCCAACTATCCCTCTATACAAAGTCTCATCTACAGGTTTCCCTGCATCATCTTTGCTAAGAGACATACTTGACCCCATAGGAGTCTTCATGGTACTGGATGAATTCATACCATACTTCCTTATGAGTTATAGGGTGAACTTAGACTGGCATATGGATAAACCATTCTCAGTCTGTCTAACTTGGAGACCCAAGAAGAACTTAAGTTCCCCCATACTACTCATCTCAAACTGTCCTTGCATTAGTTTTGCAAACTTTTTGCAAAGACTACTTTCAGTAGACCCAAATATTATGTCATCTACATATATTTGGACGAGTATTATCTTGCCTCTGGATTCCCTAAGGAATAGAGTCTTGTCTATTTTCCCCCTTGTGAACTTATTCTCAATGAGGAAACTAGACAGGGTTTCATACCAAGCCCTAGGGGCTTGTTTTAACTCATACAAAGCTTTCCTAAGTCTATAGACATGATTAGGTTGAGTTGAATCAACAAAACCTGATGGCTGTTCCACATAGACTTACTCTTTTAGATTACCATTCAAAAAGGCTGACTTAACATCCATTTGGTAAACTTTAAATCCTTGAAAGGTTGCATAGACCAGGAACATCCTTATGGCTTCCAGTCTGGCTACTGGAGCAAAGGTTTGATCAAAGTCAATACCTTCTTCCTGCATATATCCTTTAGCAACCAATCTAGCTTTGTTCTTGACAATTACTCCATGTTCATCCATCTTGTTCCTAAAGATCCACTTGGTCCCAATTATGTTGTGGTCTTTTGGTTTAGGAACAAGCTCCCAGACTTTGCACCTCTTGAACTGATTCAGCTCTTCTTGCATTGCCTCAATCTAAAGAGGGTCTAGGATGGCTTCTTCAAACTTCTTTGGCTCAACTTGGGATAGAAAACTGGAGAAGAGCACTGCATTCAGATTTTTGCTCCTTGTTTGTACCCCTTGTCTTAGATCACCAATGATTTGATCTGCTGGATGATCTCTAAGATGCTTATTAGCTGGAGGCATCCTGGCTTCAGGTTGAACTTCTTCAGTTCCTTCATCTTGCTGCACTCCTTGAACTTCTTCTGCATTAGGTACATGTAGTACTCCCCCTGGACAACAGCTACTATCTTCTACCTGCTGTCTTGCAGTAGGACCTTCTTCTATAGTGAGCTTGTCCATCTTCTCAGTCACACATGTGGAGCTGCAAATACTACTAGACAACTCATTGGTAATAAGTCTAGTTTCATCAAATACTACATGTACAGACTCTTCTACAACTTGAGTAGACAAGTTGTAGACTCTATAAGCCTTACTATTGTTGCTGTACCCAACAAAGATACCCTCTTGGGACTTGACAACAAACTTAGTCAAGTAAGACTTTCCATTGTTAAGTATAAAGCACTTACAACCAAAGATCCTGAAATAGGATAAGTTTGGTTTTCTGCCTTTCACAATCTCATAGGGGGTCTTGTTGTGGCTTTTAGTAATGGTAGCCTTATTAATTACATGGCATGCAGTATTAACTGCCTCAGCCCAGAAATATTCTGGTAGAGATGTGTCACTTAATAGGGTCCTACCAACCTCAATCAAGGTTCTATTTTTTCTCTCAGCAATGTCATTTTACTGAGGTGTTCTTGGTGAAGAAAACTCTTGAAATATCCCAAATTCTTCACATAGTTTTGCCATACTATCAGACTGAAATTCAGTACCATGGTCACTTCTTATCTTGACCACTATACTGTCTAGTTCATTCTGAATTTGTTTGACAAAGCAATAGAAGATACTAGGTGTTTCAGATTTCTGTCTAAGGAAGAACACCCAGGAAAACCTTGAGTAGTCATCTACAACTACAAAGGTATAGACCTTCCTACCTAGGCTGTGAACTGGCATAGGACCAAAGAGATCCATTTGCAAGAGGTATAAACACCTCACAGCATCTTTGTTTTCAATGCTACTAAAGGTGGATCTAGTCTGCTTGCCCTTTTGACAAGCTGAGCATATTCCATCTTTAATACACTTAACTTGAGGACCATTCCTCACTAACTCTTTGCTAAAGAGTTGGCCTATTGTCTTGTATTTGAGATGGGCTAGCCTCTTGTGCCATTTGACAAAATGAGAGACTTTCTCATCAGCTACAAGACACACTGGAGAACCATTGTTCTCACTCATAATGTCTAGGCAATAGACATTTCTTTTTCTATAACCAGTCAAAATGATCTCTTGATCATTTGATCTCCTGATATGACAACCATTTTTGACAAATGAGATGTCATATCCTAAATCACTCAATTGACTTATACTAATAAGGTTATGTTTCAAACCTTTAACATAAGCCACTTGAGTAATAGTTATATGGGAGCTAGAAATGTTACCAAAACCCTTGATGATTCCTTTTTCAGAACCACCAAAGGTGACTTTTGGACCATCCTTGATAGGTGTGTAGTCCTTTAGCAATCCCCTTGTTCCAGTCATATGTCTGGAATATCCACTGTCCAAGTACCATATTGGGGCATGGGCACTTGGACTCACCTGCAAAACAGATTAGTGAACCTTAGAACCCAAAGAATTCTTGGGTCCTTGGTACTGGTTAGTTTGCTTCCTAACAAAGCTACCTGCAGGTTTTCCAACAGGCAGTTTGCTACTCACTTTGGCAGTTGCATTGTGCCAACAGTCCATGGCAAAGTGGCCTACCTTGCCACAGCACCAACACTCAAACCTATTGTACCTTTGCTTAGGTACATTCTTAGCTGTTTTATCTACAGCTGGCTTGTTGAGAGCTGGGGCTTTGCCCTTGGACTTGGACTGAACAGTCCTAGCTGGTTTAGTAAACCCCAGTCCAGCTTTACCTTTTTGATGAACAAATTCATCAATTAAGGGTAGAACAGACTTTGGTTTAGAAAACCTAGCAACCAAATCTCTCTCCTTCTGAAGACTAATCTCCAGACTTTTGATTTGATCATTCTTAAATGATATAGTCCCCATTTGAATCACAATTATGTGCTTCAGTCTGGCTATTTCATTTAGTTTTTGATCAATCATTTTCTGATGTAGGGGTGACCGTGATTCGTGCCCGAATACGCTAATGGAAAATATTATCACAAGACATAAAACCAAAGGGGAGGGCTCCGACCAAAAGCGAGCGAAAAGGGGTCTGGTTTGCTCCCAAATCCGAAAGAGAAAATTGCCGGACTCGATACAACGTCCTTAGGACCTACCTCTCCAACATGCACACAACTCACCGCAAGCCGGACTCGATACAACGTCCTTAAGACCTACCTCTCCAACAAGCACACAACTCACCGCACCTACACAAGCATCTATTGTACCAACTTGAGCCGTTTCAACGCAGCAATAATTTATTTTCGGAGCGGCGGAAAACTTCAATAGGCGGTCGAGTTCGAGTTGTGATTAACTCCCTTGTTAACACCAAAATGTGCCAATCTTGGAGGGCAAGTCAAGGCTAGGTCAAGTCTCGCTCTCGCAACGGATCTACCCAATCCGGATCACAAGAGGTTCAATAACAACGAAATCGAAATCGGAATTTGCAAGCGACGTATTTAAAAATCACGGAAGAAACGGTTTGCAAAAACCTCCACAAAATCTAAAGAAAGAATCTCTAAGGGGAAGAAGTTACCCAACCAAGAACAACAATCACACAAGATAAGGTGGGAGAATCACTCTCTCCACGGATCCACCGGCTTCACACTGAATGGGCTGCAACCTTCTTCCTTGGAGTCGCACCGAAAGGAAGCCACACCGACGTCGCACCGAAGTAGGGGAGGAAGCAAGGGGGGGCGGCGGCTTCACACCTTGGTCGGCGGCTATGGAGGAACCTCCTTGGCCGAACTCTCTCAAATGAGTGTTAGGGTTCTTTTTTAATTCTCTCTAACTTCATTCTCAAAAGGATCTCCTTATATAGGAGTTACAACACACATCTAGCCATCCAACATGGAGATGAAATCTCATCCATCCGGAAGGCTAAATACACACCAAAATGTTTGCAGAAAATAATTAAAGATTACAAGTCACAAATGAATATAAAATTATTAACAAAGATTGGAATAATTTTATATTCGCACATAAAATAATAAAGCATGAGAAATTAATTAAAATAGTCTTCAAGTGAGGGTAGCACGCCGCGGGCGGAGGTTGTAGCGGCGTCGTCCGTTAGTGTCATCACGGCTCCGAAGGTCTTTATGTTGTAGAGCCGCGGCAACTGGATCGTCATCAAGTAGTGGCGGAGGGGCAGCGGCATCAATCCTCCCCCACTCAAAATCACGTATCTCCGATGCGTGGTCCGAGAGATAGCGGCAGAGAAGCTCGGCATCCAAACGTTGAAGCTCTGTCGCAAGTACCCATGAATCATCTGAAGGGGGGCGGTCACGCCAACGGATGAGGAAGCGGTAGGTAGCACCATCAGGAGTGGTAAGTGGCTCAGCAGCAAGTATCATATCTGGAGTGAGAAATGTCTTCGGAAACCTGGGAAACATGTCAGCAGTAGGGAAAAAAAGAAGGCAACGTACCATCCGATGTTATACCTGCGGGGACCGAAAAAGAGAGATCATCCGAACTACCACTCCCCAACCCAGTAGAAATTTTAGTGGAGGGAGAAGACGACAAAGAATTCAACTCATGTGGAGGAGAAACAAACGACGTCAAATCCGAGACATTAAAAATAGGGGAGATACCCCAATCAGCTGGCAAATCCAACACGAAAGCGTTGTCACCTAGTTTCTTTATAATTCGAAAAGGGCCGGCGCGCTTTGGTGCCAAATTTTTAACGGTGCCAGATGGCAAGCGTTCGGGAACTAACCGGACTAGGACCAAATCGCCGACGTTGAAGTGCGACACCCTCCTATGTAGATTAGCGTGCGTCTGATAAGACTCGTATTGAGCAGTCAAGGTAGCTCGTATACGTGCATGTAGGTCATGAATATGTTGGGCGAAGGATTGTGCAAATTGACTTGTCTTGTATGTTGGGGGCAAAGGAACCAAGTCAAGAGGCACAGGGGCCTTGTACCAGTGAACTATCTCATTTGGAGACAGACCAGTGGATCGGTTTTTGGAATTATTATAGGCCAACTGGGCATGGGGAAGAAGAAGATCCCACGTACCTTTGTGATCGCTCACTAGGCATCTAAGGAGGCTTCCTAGGCTCTGATTGACTACCTCTGTTTGCCCATCGGTCTTAGGGTGATAGGCTGAGGAAAACAATAACTTGGTACCCATCAAGACCCAAAGTGTTTTCCAAAAATAGCTCGTATACTTAACATCTCTATCTGAGACTATTGTCTTCGGCACTCCCCGGTGACTAACTACATCCTTAAAATATAATTTGGCAATGTGAGATGCGTCGTTGGTTCTAGTGCAGGGAATAAAATATGCCATTTTAGAGAATCTATCCACCACTACAAAAATAGAATCGTTATGGCGTAAGGTGGTGGGTAGGCCTAAAACAAAATCCATACTCACGTCTTCCCATGGCGTGGAAGGGATAGGCAGGGGCGTATATAATCCTACGTTGGTCTTGGTGCCCTTGGATACCTGACAGGTACGACAACTACTAACTACCCTTCCCACCATCGCCTTAAGTTTTGGCCAATAGAATTTCTCCTCAACTAACGTAATGGTCTTATCCCTACCGAAATGACCACTCAACCCTCCACTATGCAATTCCCAGATGATATGAAGGCGTAACGATGACTACGGGATACATAACTTCCCATGTCTAAATAGGTAGCCATCCTTAATGACGAACGCAGATATAATCGTGGGGGAGCTATCTTGGGCAGACAAATATGCATCCTGAAAGTCTGGACATGTGGCGTACTCATCCTTGATTCGCTCGAATCCTACCACGTTAACCTCCATAGTGGTGAGTAATAGGGTCAGGCGACTAAGAGCATCCGCGACTCGATTGTCAGCTCCTTTAAGGTGTTTGAGGTTAAAAGTGTAACCCTGTAGGAAAGATACCCACTTAGCGTGTCGCGGGCTGATTTTATGTTGGCCATTGATGAACCGCAGTGCCTCGTGATCGGAGAGGATCACAAACTCCTTAGAGAGGAGATAGTGCCTCCAATGGTGCAGACATCTAATGACGGCATAAAACTCCCTATCGTAATTCGAGTAATTCAATTTGGCGCCCGCTAACTTCTCACTAAAATAACTCACAGGGTGCCCTTCCTTACTCAAGACACCTCCTATTCCTACGCCAGAAGCGTCACACGTAAGCTTAAAGACCTTATTGAAGTCAGGTAGATGTAGGACAGGTGCCTCAGTCATAAGTTCCTTAATGCGTTGGAAAGCAATAGCGGCGGACCTTGTCCAGGTGAACTCACCTTTCTTCATGCAATCACTAATGGGGGCCATAATGTTACTAAAGTCTCTAATAAAACGGCGGTAAAAAGTAGCTAACCCATGGAAACTTCGCACCTCTCATAATGTGGTCGGTTCGGGCCAATCCCTCATGACCTTAACCTTATTAGGGTCAACTCTAATGCCTTCCGAACCGACTATATAGCCTAAGAATTCCACTTCAGTGACATAGAATGTGCATTTCTTGAGATTAAGGAATAAGGTTTCCTTCCGCAGGGTGGAAAGAACCGACCTCATGTGGGAGACATGCTCAGCTGTGGTGGTACTAAAGACTAAAATGTCATCAAAATAGACGACCACAAACTTCCCCATGTAAGGCTGAAAGACATGGGTCATCATCCGGGAGAAGGTACTGGGGGCGTTGGATAGCCCAAAGGGCATCACAAGCCACTCGTATAACCCATCCTTGGACTTAAATGTTGTCTTCCACTCGTCCCCCTCACGGATCCTGATCTGGTGATAGCCACTCCGCAAATCTAACTTTGAAAAAATGGTGGCGCCAGATAAGACATCTAGGAGGTCATCTAATCGCGGAATAGGAAATCTATATTTGATGGTAATCTTGTTGATGGCACGGCTATCAACACACATTCTCCACGTACCATCCTTCTTGGGGGCAAGAAGGGCAGGTACCGCACATGGACTCATACTAGTCCTAATGAACCCCTTTTTCATCAAATCCTCGATCTGGGTCTGTAACTCCTTATGGGCGGCGGGGTGAAGCCTATAGTGGGGCTGGTTCGGTAAGGAGGAGCCGGGGATAAGGTCTATAGCATGTTGTATATTCCTAAGCGGTGGTAATACCGAAGGCAGCTCATCCGGGTACACGTCCTTATACTCATCCAACAATTCCTGTAACTCTCTAGGCAACACATCCAATGTTCTAGTATCCCCTTTCGCACTCATAAGAACTAGAGCGTACATCATCCCGTCAAGAAAGGGATCCTTCACAAATTATTTTCTTCCCATGAGACTCAACGTTTTCCTCTCGACTGGAACAGTGGTGTCCTTAGCCAAAGCTACTGGCTCTTTCAGGACGGTCGGTCTCAACGTAATGACCTTGCCATTGAATTTAAACTCATAAGTGTTGGCCCTTCCAAAATGTGTCACGTCACGGTCGTAAAGCCAAGGGCGGCCCAATAACACGTGACAAGCGTCCATTGGAAGGACATTGCACCACACCTCGTCAGTATAGGATTTGATCGAGAGAGGTACAAGGCAACGCTTGGTGACCGGGACGGTAACCTTATTAATCCAGGCTACCTGATAGGGAGCCGGGTGGGGCTGCGTAGTCAAGGACATACGTGTAACGACATTCTCAGAGATGACGTTTACACAACTGCCACTATCAATGAACAACTTGCACAACTTCTCGCCACTCTTAAAGATCAGGGAAAATATACTAGTCCTTTTCCAGTCATCTAACGGACGAGGGGTGGTCAATATACAACGCATCACCATAATGGGGTGTTCGTCCTCTAAATCGCTTGGGACCCCTTCTGGGTCACTCTCCTCAGCAGCCTCATAAACGAAATCAGCAAGGTCGGTAGTCGACTCTAGAAGGGCTATGGCTTTAGTCTTCGTTGGGCATTCAAAGGCATAGTGGCCTTGAATGCCGCAAGAGTAACAAGTAGTGTTATCCTTGCTAACCTTCCCTATAGGGACACGCTCACTCGCAGGATTCTTGCCGTTCCTAGCAGTAATCACGACAGACTTTGACTCGGCAGACCGAACTTCCCCTTATCCTGATATGTGGAGGAAGAGGCTCCAGCTGTGGACTTTCCCTTCGCATGGGAATACCGGGAGTGAGCCTTAGAGGCTAAGTGCTTTTCGATGTCGAGGGCGGCATTAAATGTCGTGTTCATATCTGTATGACCATATTGTAAGAGCTTCCGCTGAATATCGGGATGAAGCCCCTTACGAAATCTGGATAGGGTGACCTCGGGGATCTCCCTCAAATCATAACGCACCATACGGTCTTTCAGTTCTCCCATATACTCAGCTACCGAATTGGAGCCCTGCCGTAGAGTGGCAAGCTCGTCGAACATCTGTGTCCGATGGTACGCGGGAACGTACTGATCGGTCAACAAGTTCTTCATCACGGCCCATCCAATAAGTGGGACCCCGTTCCCGGTTCCTAGCCTACGCTCTTCATTCAGCCAATAAGTTTTGGCATGTCCCGTTAGCTTCATCCTGGCAACTTGGACCTTTTGATGGTCCGTAAGGGTGTGCCAATCGAAGTAGCACTCCATATCCACCACCCAAGTAAGGAAGATCTGGGGATCTCCCATGCCATCATAAGTGGGGGCGTCGATCTTAATGGCCCTAGTGATATCGTAAGCACGATCGTGGTGGTGTTCTCGAGGGGGAACTCGGGGAGAGTCCTCATCGGAATCCGACACAGGAGTTTGTTGGCGCCGGTTGGGCTGCTCAACATTAATGGGTGGCGGGGGTGGCCTTGCTTGATTTTGCAGGATCTGTGCCAACATGTTTTTAAGCTCCGTCATTTCGTTATGTAGCCCTGCTATGCCCTCGGTGTTGGGATCCCCATGCTCGTTCGCAGCCATCCTAGACGTAGACGGTGTCGCGTACTCGGATCCGTGCCTAGTACGCATTCAGGTCTAGGAAATTTTGGAAAGGTGATTTTTCCTAGGGCTGTAGCTATACTGAAAATAAGATATTTTTATATTTTCCCGATGTGAGGAACACGTGGATCGTTAAAAAAAAACATTTTTGAAATTTTGCTGAAAACTAAAGATTTCAGCCCGCTATTGGCAGACCACAGAAAATAATTTTTTTGATTTTTTTTTAAAGATCCGATCGGCCAACAAGAAACGTAGAGAGGATGTTTGCAACGTGTGAGTTGAAACGACCGCCTCTGATACCAAATTGATGTAGGGGTGACTGTGATTCGTGCCCGAATACGCTAATGGAAAATATTATCACAAGACATAAAACCAAAGGGGAGGGCTCCGACCAAAAGCGAGCGAAAAGGGGTCGGGTTTGCTACCAAATCCGAAAGGGAAAATTGCCGGACTCGATAAAACGTCCTTAGGACCTACCTCTCCAACAAGCACACAACTCACCGCAAGCCGGACTCGATACAACGTCCTTAAGACCTACCTCTCCAACAAGCACACAACTCAACACACCTACACAAGCATCTATTGTACCAACTTGAGCCGTTTCAACGCAGCAATAATTTATTTTCGGAGCGGCGGAAAACTTCAATAGGCGGTCGAGTTCGAGTTGTGATTAACTCCCTTGTTAACACCAAAATGTGCCAATCTTGGAGGGCAAGTCAAGGCTAGGCCAAGTCTCGCTCTCGCAACGGATCTACCCAATCCGGATCACAAGAGGTTCAATAACAACGAAATCGAAATTGGAATTTGCAAGCGACGTATTTAAAAATCACGGAAGAAACGGTTTGCAAAAACCTCCACAAAATCTAAAGCAAAAATCTCTAAGGGGAAGAAGTTACCCAACCAAGAACAACAATCACACAAGATAAGGTGGGAGAATCACTCTCTCCACGGATCCACCGGCTTCACACCGAATGGGCTGCAACCTTCTTCCTTGGAGTCGCACCGAAAGGAAGCCACGCCGGCGTCGCACCGAAGTAGGGGAGGAAGCAAGGGGGGCGGCGGCTTCACACCTTGGCCGGCGGCTATGGAGGAACCTCCTTGGCCGAACTCTCTCAAATGAGGGTTAGGGTTCTTTTTTAATTCTCTCTAACTTCATTCTCAAAAGGATCTCCTTATATAGGAGTTACAACACACATCTAGCCATCCAACATGGAGATGAAATCTCATCCATCCGGAAGGCTAAATACACACCAAAATGTTTGCAGAAAATAATTAAAGATTACAAGTCACAAATGAATATAAAATTATTAACCAATATTGGAATAATTTTATATTCGCACATAAAATAATAAAGCATGAGAAATTAATTAAAATAGTCTTCAAGTGAGGGTAGCACGCCGCGGGCGGAGGTTGTAGCGGCGTCGTCCGTTAGCGTCATCACGGCTCCGAAGGTCTTTATGTTGTAGAGTCGCGGCAACTGGATCGTCATCAAGTAGTGGCGGAGGGGCAGCGACATCATTTTCTCAAAATCAGTTGCAGCAACTTTGAGACTAGCAATTTCCTTTGCCTGACTCTTGGCTAGGGACTTGCTCTTCTTAAAAGCTTGCAACAGAACTTTATATTCATCTATCAGTTGATGAATATCCTCTTCAGACTTAGATGCACTCCCATCACTTGATGATGATGAATCTGATTCTGAACTAGCACAAGAAATTGAACTTAAAGAACAATTTTGTACCTTACTAGGTCCAGGCTGCTCCTGGATTTTGTCACTTTCTGTCAATGCCATCAGTCCTTGGCACTGACAGTCCTCTTATTCATATATAGAGTTCATGATTTGGATGAACTCTTCTTCTTCTTCCCCAGCAAACAGTCCTATGTATGCTTCAGCATCTGACTCAGTTTCTGATGAAGATATGTCTGACAGGCTCTTATCCTTTTTGGCAACAAAAGATCTTTCCTTCTTGCCCTTGAATTGAGTCTTTTTCTTATCATTAGACTCCTTCCTTTTCTCTGGACAGTCTGCAACAACATGTCCTTGTCTATTACAGCAATAGCATACTATTTTTGATAGAGTTGCTTTGCTAGACTTGGTCTTTTTCCTGTCTTTCTTTGATGACTTCTTATTCTGATAATAGTCACCTTTTCCTTGTGAAGTAGATGGCTTTGTCCTCCACTGTTTCTTTTTTAAGAACTTCTGAAAGTGTCTTGTGAATGCTGCAAAGTCCTCATCACTTTCACTACTTTCAGACTTTCTACTTGCTGACTCATCTGACTCAGTCTCAGCTACTTTAGGAGGTGGAGTTGGTGACTTACTTCTGTATTTTCTGGGGGCTTCTGTTTTAAATGCCACTGTCCTTTCCTTATGTTCACTTGTTGTAGTCTTCTCCTCTTCTTTCCTCACCATCAATTGCATTTCATAGGATAGCAATTTTCCAAACAAAGTTGGAGGAGGAATTTCTGCTAACTTTGACATTTCCCTTATGGCACAGATCTTGGTGTCCCAATCTTTTGTAAGGGACCTTAAGAACTTATCATTAAGATCATAATTACTGAACTCTCTACCATAGGACATTAGCTCATTCACAATCCTATAGAACTTCTGATAGCATTCAGTTATGCTATCAGTCCTACCTTGCCTGAAGCTTTCATATTCTTGGTTTAGCAAAGACTTTCTGTCTTGCCTCACTTCTTCAGAACCCTCCATATACACTATCACGGTATCCCACATCTCCTTAGATGTCTTACAGTGTATCAAATTCTGAAAGGTAGCATCATCTATGGCACTCACAATGATACTCTGAGCCCTTTTGTCCATTGTGTCTAGAATTATCTCATCCTTTGTCATTTCAGAGAAATCCTTAGGTGTTCTCTGATTTGCATCTAAGACTGAAACCTTCATGGGCACATATGGCCCTTCTTTCACTGTGATATATATTCTAGGGTCTGAGGCTTTCATAAACAGTCTCACCCTTTCCTTCCAAATGCCAAAAATTTCTTTTCTGCAAATGGGTAACTTCATGGATCCAAGTTCCTTATGATTCTCAGTTGAACCCATGTTCCTTGATTTTCTTGTTTCTGCAATTGACTTACACTGAATCTGCCAACAGGATCTACTCAGACAGTTATGTCCCTTTTTGAGTAACCTGGCTCTGATACCACTTGAAAGATATTGTACCTAATCACCTAGAGGGGGGGGGGTGAATAGGTGACTCAAATCTTTTTAACTTTTTAGACAGAATTCAGTTTATATCACAGAATTATAACTACTTTTGCACAGCAATCAATCAGCAATCACAGCAAAACACATACACACAGTGAACACCCAGGTTTATAGTGGTTCCTCAAGGTTTGCGTACATCCACTTTCCCCCTCCGCCTATCTAGTAGTGTACTAGATTCAGCCAAACTCCTCCACTATCTCAGATCCTCAGATCTTACACTCAGAACCCCAAAACAGGTTCCTACAGCTCAGGCCCAAGGCCCTACAACTCAGTCTTCTCCAAAGACCTACACTCAGCTTCTTCACAAAGCCTACACTCAGCCACAGCAGGCCTACACTCAGCCACAACAGGCCTACACTCAGAGATACAAATCTCCTACACTCAGGCACACAGGCCCTACAGTCAGCCTTTATAATTACAGGCTTACAAACTCAGATCCCTAAGGATCCCACAAGAAATATAAAATATAAAGTGTATCTACCTACAACTCTGAATAGAGAGATGAGTTGATAGGTTCTTGATGAGTTCTTGTATGAACTCTGCTGAGATCAATCTGACTTTGCTTTCTTCAAAGCTTCTTGAATGTAGAACACAATAGAATTGATCTCCTCTACAGCTGATCCTTGATCTCTGCAACTTAAGATTCAGAACTAGGTATGAATCCTTCTTCTCAGCCTGGTTCCAACGGCTGTCTTCTTGGATGGATCTCTCTCTCTCCAACTACTTAGATCTTCACTGGATTCTTCAATGAATAGCTAGATCTTGTGTGTATTACTTGATATATTGATCATCACTTTCTGTTGACAGTATAAGCCTATTTATAGGCCTTCTTCATGGTAACTGGCTGGTCCGGTTCATAACTGATTTCTGACAACTCTGACAGGTGCAGTAGACCGGCTGGAATGGCAGCTGTCAAGTCATCCAGTCAGTTCTTGAAAAATCTGTAACTGTCTGAAAGTGTCGAGACTATCTGTCTTTAAGTGTCGACACTTATAGACTAAGTGTCGACACAAGTTGACAAAGTGTCGACACTAGCCTTCAAGGTGTCGACACAACTCCTTGTGTTGTAGAATTCACTTCTCGACACAGCTTCTTCTTCATATGTCGACACTGATATTGTGTGTCGACACAACTTCTTGTTCTTCAGCACTTAGTTGAATTCTTGTTAGTGTCGACACAACACCTTTGTGTCGACACATCTTCATGTGTTGAACTTGTTCAGTGTCGACACATCTTCTTGGTGTCGACACATGCCTTCTGTGTTGATACTTGCTGAGTGTCGACACTGCTCCTTGTGTCGACACATTCTTCTTCTGTTGAGACTCTGGCTGAGTGTCGACACATCTCCTTAGTGTCGACACTTATACTTAGAATTTTGTTGAACTTTGCTAAGTGTCGACACAGCTCCTTGTGTCGACACTTTCTTCAAGTGTTGAGTCTTCTGCTGAGTGTCGACACATTCTTTCTTGTGTCGACACTTTCTTCAAGTGTTGAGTCTTCTGCTGAGTGTCGACACATCTTCTTCATTATGTCGATGTTGGAGTTACCATTGTGATCTGGAAGTGATCAAGCATGTAATCTCACTGCCAACGCGATATGAGCCTGCAGGGTCGCACATAAGAGATGTGGAGAAGTTGGATGACTGACTGTGTTGGTAAAGGTTACCAATCACCGACCTGAATAGGGTTATGGGCAAAGTGTTGCCTTATAGGATCATCGGGTTGGGCAAATGTTGCCTTGAAGGGCTGGTTGGGATTGTCGTCCGAGGGTCGATGACATTAGTCGAGAATCGTCTTCTGATTCCCGCCGATCGGCGAGAATCATCTCTCTGATTCTCGCCGATCGACGAGAATCGTCGAGAATCAATTGTTGATTCTTGACGATCGACTACTTCGACAATTATCGTCGACCGCGGCTCGACGATCGTCGAGTATCGTTGTGTATCGTCGAGCGCGGCTCGACGATCGGCGAGAATCGTCGAGTATTGTACTCTGATTCTCGCCGATCCTGTATGATACTCGTCGACTGATTCTCGCCGAACCTGCTCAGTGATTCTCGCCGATTGTCGCCGATTCTCACTGATTGATACTCGCCGATTCTGAACCCTATTTTCGGGTGGTCTGCGGATAGCGATTTTCCTGGGTTTATTTATACCTTTGGTATAAATAGGACACTTAGGGTTTTCGGGATCTCTCTCTCGCGATTTTCTCCTATAGCAGATCGAAACCCGACGGAAGCCGTTCCGCCTTTCGATCCGCCGATCCCGATCCCCGCCACCGACGGAAGAGTTCCGCCGCCGCTGTGTTTGCTCCGTCGACCGCCTCTTCTCCAGCGACTGTCGCTGGTGCTGCTCTTCCTGGCGCGGACCTAGCAGTCCGTGGAATAGCCGAGGTGCGGTCTTCTCCTTCCCGATCTTCCGTGCGACGGAAAGCTCGGCGTTCTCCCGCTCGTGTGGACTTTTGCTGAAACGTGGACACTATTCCACGAAGAACTCGCCACCAGCAGAAATCAAAGTTTGGAGCATCTCCGTTGAGTTGTGACTCAACGCCACCGAGGTAATTTTTGCCTAGTTTTTGCTAACTTCTTGATTCAACGTTCATAGCCCGATCCACATCTCTTTGGGTTTTTCTTGATGTTTATTTTTCCGCTGCGTGCACAAGCGTTGTGCCATCCTCATAGAGAAACCCAACAGTGGTATCAGAGCGAGTTTGCGTCCATGATCGTTGTTTTGGAAGTTTGTTATTCCAGTGCGTGTAAACCTAGGGATTTAGAAGTGTTCTAAATGTCTAGATTTAGTCTTGGTCTCCTCGCCAAGAACGATTGGAATTTCGGTGGATTTCTAAGTGTTAGAAATTGTGATCTCCTTAGCAGTAACCATCCCTCGATTTTGTTTTGAATTTTGAATCCAACAAAGAGAGATGAGCTTGTCTACTGCTTTAAGTTGAGCTATCTTTGCCTTTGTCCAATGCATGTAAATCTGAGGATTTGGAAATTTCCGGATGTTCAGATTTAGCCCTTCCTTCTATCAAATGTTGATGGTGTCAGGATGTGCACATAAGGGATGCATATCGTTTTAGAAGAATTGTTTTTCTTTGGATGTGCACGTCGATCAAATGTTGATCATGGTTAATTGTTAACCTATATTTGAAATCCCTTCATCAAATATTAAGTGTTCGGATGCCTTCCGATGGATGACACTCTTCCTGCCTCGATCGATGAAGTGTGGGCTTGCCAAAGCAAGGTGCATTAATCTATCTTGGTAAGGGTGCGAGCGGATAATTGTGATATCCCACTGTCGACATCGGGTCCAGCTTAACTAGGTGACCTCAAAGGTTGAGTGCCTAGAGGCATAGGGTTGGCATGCACCATATGATGGATGCGAATAAGGAGTTATTCACCAACCATACAAGAATTGCATGAAGATGCAATTGGCAAGCATTGCCTACCTAAATAACCGCATCGTGAGAGGAACGCCAAAGCGGACTCATAGTGTTGGTGAAATATGGATCTTGTCCACTAAGAGAGTAGCTCGCATGAACTCTCCGAATTGTTAGTGAGGGCTATCATTTCGAATAAAATAGTGGGAGTATTTTAATTGAAGTCCTAATTAGAATAAATTGTAATTGAAATTTAGGTACTGATTTTATTCTGCATAAATTCTTGTAGAATTCCATGGCAAGCGTTGCGCACTCCACGTTGTCTCTGAGAGCCATCCTTGAGAAGGATAAGCTCAGTGGGACAAATTACATGGACTGGTATAGGAACCTGAGAATTGTTCTCAGGCAAGAGCGAAAGCTCTATGTCTTGGAAGAAGAATCCCCCGAGGTGCCGACCGGGAACTCTTCCCGTACTGAGAAAGATACTTATAAGAAGTATACTAACGATGCTTTGGATGTCGAGTGCCTTATGCTTGCCACCATGAACTCTGAGCTTCAGAAGCAACATGAGAACATGGGGTGCAAGGAGATTGACGAGCATCTCAAGAAAATGTTTCAAGGGCAGGGTCGTCAAGAGAGGTTCGATATCACGAAAGCGTTGTTTCAGTGCAAGATGGGAGTTCGAGACTCAGTAGGGACTCACGTACTCAAGATGATTGGGTATATAGAGAACCTTGAAAGGCTGGGTTTTCCTCTTGGTCAAGAGTTGGCCATGGATCTGATCCTGCAATCGTTGCCGGACAGTTATGAGCAGTTCGTCTTGAACTACAACATGAACGAGATAGACAAGACACTGCCCGAACTCCTAGGCATGTTGAGAACTGCCGAAATCAATATGAAGAAGGCCAAGCCTGCCAGCCCCATACTGATGGTACATAAGGGCAAGGGCAAAGCCAAGGGCTCCAAGAAGACGAAGGTAGGACCTAAGTCATATCTTGAGCCCAAATCTTCAGCACTGATGAAAAAGAAGAGCACGGTGAAGGATGGGAAATGCCACCACTGTGGCAAGGATGGTCATTGGCGGAGGAACTGTCCTTCGTATATTGAGGGTCTGCAGAAATTGAGGGGAGGTATGACTTCCGCTTCTAATATCTACGTTATAGAGATAAACCTTTCTGCTCCTTCATCTTGGGTATTGGATACCGGATGTGGTTCTCATATTTGTACAAATGTGCAGGAACTGGGAAGGAGAAGATTGCTGAGTAAAGGGGAGGTGGACCTCCGCGTCGGCAATGGAGCAAGAGTTGCTGTTGTAGCCGTAGGAGTTTACCGTCTTTCTTTGCCCAGTGGGCTTGTAATAGAACTAGATAACTGTTATTTTGTTCCGGCGATAACTAGAAACATTATATCTATTTCATGTTTGAACATGATTGGATTTTCTTTTATAATTAAGAACAATTGTTGTTCTATATTTAAGAATGATGTTTGTTATGCTGTAGCCCAATTGTTTAATGGTCTTTATGTTTTGAACTTGGACCATCTGATCTGTAATGTAGAAAACAATAAAAGACTAAGAACAAATGATTCGAACCCTACTTTTCTCTGGCATTGTCGTTTGGGCCATATCAACGAGAAGCGCATATCCAAGCTCCATAGAGATGGACTTTTGGACTCATTTGATTATGAATCATTTGAGCGATGCGAATCTTGTTTGTTAGGCAAGATGACTAAAGCTCCTTTCACTGGTTATACTGAGAGGGCTGAGGATCTCTTGGGTGTTGTACATAGTGATGTATGCGGACCCATGAGTTCCATGGCTAGAGGAGGGTATTTCTACTTTGTTACATTTACTAATGATTTCAGTAGATACGGATATGTGTATCTTATGAAGTGCAAATCCGAGACCTTTGAAAAGTTCAAAGAGTTCAAGAATGAAGTAGAAAACCAGTTGGGTAAAAGGGTTAAAGCACTCCGATCTGATCGAGGTGGCGAATACCTGAGTCATGAGTTCCGTGATCATCTGAAAGAGTGTGGTATTGTATCACAGCTCACTCCACCTAGAACACCACAACATAATGGTGTGTCTGAGAGGAGAAATCATACTCTGTTAGACATGGTACGTTCGATGATGAGTCATGCAGACTTGCCTGTTTCCTTTTGGGGTTTTGCTTTAGAGACTGCTGCAATGACATTGAATCGCGCTCCAACTAAAACGGTTCTGAAGACACCATATGAGATATGGACTGGGAAGCGTCCTAGTATGTCGTTCATTAAAATTTGGAGATGTGAGGCATACGTGAGACGTCAAATGCCTGACAAGCTGGAACCCAAATCGGATAAATGTTATCTGGTGGGATATCCTAAGGAAACGAAAGGGTATTACTTTTACCTACCGTCTGAGGGCAAAGTGTTTGTCGCAAGGACTGGTGTCTTCTTGGAGAAAGAGTTCTTATCAAGAAAGACTGAAAAGGTAGAGCTTGAAGAAGTTCAAGAACCACATGTAGTGAATGAATCGGAATTGGATTCTGAGACAGGACTACAAGATGTTGTAGCTAGAGAACCTGCTCAGGGAACACAAGTCCTACGTAGATCTGGTAGACCGAGGTTTGAGCCTGAGAGATATGGATTTCTCGTGTCTCAAATAGGTAATGTGTTGCTTATGGATCATGATGATGAACCAGCAACCTACCAAGAGGCTATGAATGGACCGGACTCCGACAAATGGCTTGAGGCTATGAAATCTGAAATGGACTCCATGTATGCAAACCAAGTTTGGAACTTGGTGGAACCACTGAAGGGGTACGACCCATAGGGTGCAAGTGGGTCTTCAAGAAGAAGACCGACATGGATGGGAATGTACAGACATTCAAAGGGTGACTAGTGGCTAAGGGTTTCAAGCAAATTCATGGTATTGACTATGATGAGACCTTTTCCCCTGTTGCCATGGTAAAGTCCATTAGGATATTGCTTGCTATTGCTGCGTATTATGACTACGAGATCTGGCAGATGGATGTCAAAACGGCTTTCCTTAATGGAAACCTCCTTGAGGAAGTATATATGACACAACCCGAGGGTTTTGTTTCCCCAGATGAAGCCACTAAAATATGCAAGCTGAATAAGTCCATTTATGGACTGAAACAGGCCTCTCGAAGTTGGAATCTTCGTTTTGATGAGAAAATCAAAGAGTTTGGTTTCATCAAGAATGAAGATGAGCCTTGTGTTTACAAGCGAATCAGTGGGAGCATTATTGTCTTCCTGATATTGTATGTAGATGACATACTGTTGATTGGGAATGACATTCCTACCCTGAAAGTTGTTAAGAACAACCTAGGGAACTGCTTTTCAATGAAGGATTTGGGTGAAGCGACTTATATACTCGGTATTAAGATCTATAGAGATAGATCGAAGAAGTTGCTGGGTTTGACCCAGAGTACGTACATCGAAAAGGTGTTGAAGCGGTTCAACATGCTTGAGTCCAAGAAAGGATTTTTGCCCATGTCTCATGGTGTGAATCTCTCTAAGGACCAGTGTCCAAAGTCTTGTGAAGATAAGGACCGCATGAAGTTGATTCCATATGCTTCAGCAATTGGATCAATTATGTACGCGATGTTATGTACTCGACCCGATGTCTCCTTTGCTTTGAGCATGACTAGCAGGTATTAGTCAGACACCAGTGAGTGTCACTGGATTACAGTCAAGAATATCCTGAAGTACTTGAGAAGAACTAAGGACATGTTCTTGGTGTATGGTGGAGAGGAAGAGATCGTTGTAAGTGGTTACACGGATGCTAGCTTCCAAACTGATCGAGACCACTCCAAGTCTCAGTCAGGTTTTGTGTTTTGCCTGAATGGAGGAGCTGTGAGCTGGAAGAGTTCCAAGCAAGAGACAGTTGCTGATTCTACAACAGAGGCCGAGTATATCGTAGCAGCTAATGCGGCGAAGGAGGCTGTATGGATTAGGAAATTCATCAGCGAGCTTGATGTAGTTCCTAGCATTGTTGGTCTCGTAGTTCTCTACTGTGATAACAATGGTGCAATTACACAATCTAAGGAACCTAGATCTCATCAGCGCTCCAAGCACATACTCCAGCGTTTTCATCTTATTCGTGAGATTGTCGAACGAGGAGATGTAAACATTTGCAGAGTGCTGACTGAGGAAAATATTGCGGATCCGCTGACAAAGCCTCTCGCGCAGAGAAAGCATGATGGTCATACTAGATCGATGGGTATACGATACCTAAATGATCAACTCTAGCGAGAATCTTGTGGGTTGCATGTAATCTTGTATTTTGTTGGCTGGTTGTTCATATGATGAACTGTGTACCTAGTTTTTCTTTTATAATTAATGGCAAATTCTTTTATTATGAATTTTTCTATATATGATAGTTAAATGTTAACATAATAGATACCCTTAGAATGTTCGCTTCCATGGGACATCAAGTACGTGACTTGAATGTGAGAGCCCATGATTTATTTGAAGCTTCATTCTTAAAGGTCCCTGGTTGAGTATCATCATAGAAGCTAAGGGTGATGATGGTACATGAAGACTAGCACGTGTGTTGACTGATGACTGGTTCTCACAGGTCATGATATTGTGATATCAAGTCATCACGTGGGTACTTGTTAGTGAACAAGTTGTACTGGACAGACCCAACCTGAGACTACTCTGTGGATTGTCATCCAATCGTGTCACGAGTAGGTCTCAATTGACAATGGTGTTGTGATCCTTTGACCTGAAGTCACAGCATTCATCAAGTGAGGAAGAGCGTGCTTTGATGCCATCTAAAGTCTTCCTTGAGAAAGGTTGATGATAAGGGTGGTTGTTGGGCATGTTACGAATCATTTGGGTGTTTGTGTGTGAGCAGTTATGGGATTTGTCCTCCTGTATGACAGGAGTTGCATCTATGGGCCCCTTGATGGAACTGGACTGAGAAATGCATGGCCATGCTTGGTTGAGTCAATATGTGATATTGGACTCACCATTCTCTGGAAGTCCGTCCTGGATCAAGAAACTAGGATTGAGCTATTACGAGGGTGATACGGTCCATACCTCTAGTTCTTTCCAGATGTAAAGGACAAAGGGACAAAGACAACGCTGATACATTGGTCATAAAGGCTTATGAGTTATAAACTCATATTGCTTGGGGAGCAATGATGCATTGCTAGATGCCGCTCATTGTTTGTGAGGTTTTTGGTTTGATACTTTCGAGATCAAGTGGGAGTCTGTTGGAGTTACCATTGTGATCTGGAAGTGATCAAGCATGTAATCTCACTGCCAACGCGATATGAGCCTGCAGGGTCGCACATAAGAGATGTGGAGAAGTTGGATGACTGACTGTGTTGGTAAAGGTTACCAATCACCGACCTGAATAGGGTTATGGGCAAAGTGTTGCCTTATAGGATCATCGGGTTGGGCAAATGTTGCCTTGAAGGGCTGGTTTGGATTGTCGTCCGAGGGTCGATGACATTAGTCGAGAATCGTCTTCTGATTCCCGCCGATCGGCGAGAATCGTCTCTCTGATTCTCGCCGATCGACGAGAATTGTCGAGAATCAATTGTTGATTCTCGACGATCGACTACTTCGACAATTGTCGTCGACCGCGGCTCGACGATCGTCGAGTATCGTTGTGTATCGTCGAGCGCGGCTCGACGATCGGCGAGAATCGTCGAGTATTGTACTCTGATTCTCGCCGATCCTGTATGATACTCGTCGACTGATTCTCGCCGAACCTGCTCAGTGATTCTCGTCGGTTGTCGCCGATTCTCACCGATTGATACTCGCCGATTCTGAACCCTATTTTCGGGTGGTCTGCGGATAGCGATTTTCCTGGGTTTATTTATACCTTTGGTATAAATAGGACACTTAGGGTTTTCGGGATCTCTCTCTCGCGATTTTCTCCTGTAGCAGATCGAAACCCGACGGAAGCCGTTCCGCCTTTCGATCCGCCGATCCCGATTCCCGCCGCCGACGGAAGAGTTCCGCCGCCGCTGTGTTTGCTCCGTCGACCGCCTCTTCTCCAGCGACTGTCGCTGGTGCTGCTCTTCCTGGCGCGGACCTAGCAGTCCGTGGAATAGCCGAGGTGCGGTCTTCTCCTTCCCGATCTTCCGTGCGACGGAAAGCTCGGCGTTCTCCCGCTCGTGTGGACTTCTGCTGAAACGTGGACACTATTCCACGAAGAACTCGCCACCAGCAGAAATCAAAGTTTGGAGCATCTCCGTTGAGTTGTGACTCAGCGCCACCGAGGTAATTTTTGCCTAGTTTTTGCTAACTTCTTGATTCAACGTTCATAGCCCGATCCACATCTCTTTGGGTTTTTCTTGATGTTTATTTTTCCGCTGCGTGCACAAGCGTTGTGCCATCCTCATAGAGAAACCCAACAGTCGACACTTATACTTAGACTCTGCTGACTTTTGCTGAGTGTCGACACTTTCTGATATAGACACAGTTCTTCTGGGTGTCGACACAACTGATAAGTGTCGACACAACTTCACTGGACTTTTCTTCATTGAGTGTCGACACAGCTCCTTGTGTCGACACTTTCTGTCTGGTGTCGACTCTGCATCCCTGGTGTCGACACAAGTACTCCAAGTGTCGACACTGCTTGCCTGGGTGTCGACACAAGTCTTCTTAAGTGTCGACACTTTCCCTCTGGGTGTCGACACATGGACTTAGAAACTTTTTCATCTTTCCTGCAAATACTTAACCTGCACAAGGCAACTCAAAATACATCAAATACATTTTGATGTATATCATTGAGTAGGGTGAGGCTTCTTCAAATCAGGTACATTAGAACCAATGTACCCAACAAAGAGGCAGATGACATGGCTGTTTGAGAAACACACACTACTGCTTCAGGAGGTCTTCAACAAGATTGACAAGGACAAGGCCGAAGTGGAGGAGCAGCTTGCGGTCCTGGAGGTACCGAGGCGCCCAGCTGACGGAGATGGGGTTACCTCTCCCGGGGTGCACATAATGCGGGCCGAGGAGCAGCTCAGGCACGCTACGGAGCAAGTCGGCCTGGCCCAGCAGGAGCTGGTGGCGGTTCGCGAGTATCACTATCCTAGCGTGCCCCGCCCGATCTGGGACTCGAGGGTGGGGTAGGTGGAAATGTATCTGGTATTGAGCCACCCACCCCTTCCTTACTACCGGTCGCCGGGCCTGGACCGTATCTGAATCCTAGACCAGCTCATATAGGAGGGTAATCTAAGAATATTTTTTTTAATATCTGTAATAATTTGAGACTTCTCTCGCCCACCAATGGGCTTAATGCTCGTTCTTTGTTGATTTTATTGTGTTGCCATTTAGTTCTCTAGGGGGAACACGGATGAAGCGCTCTTGCTCTCCTACCGCTTCCTTAAGCGGGCGCGAGATTGTTGAATCGGCTCGCCAAACCCGCCTGTTTAATCTTGGCGGCAGCGGGCCGGAAGCTGGCAGATTACGAGTCTGCTCGGCTCGCTTATGGTTCCAAGCGGGCACGAATCGCGTGAGTAGCGGCTCGCTCGGCTCTCGAACGGGCACGGGCGGGCGCAATTTGCTGTCAGATGGCCTTTGTGGCACAGCTGCAAACCGGGAAGTTTAAACGTCAGGGTGCATTTTGTTATCCGCACTTTTCCCGCCAGTGGAATGTTATCCCGCCCTTTTTCTGTCTATAAATAGTCCCTGTCGGCCCTTTCTCACCCACCGCATTTAAGATTTCCCATTCACCCTCGCTTCCTGCAACCCTCGACTCGTCCACCTCCTGCGAGAACAACTTCGACCCACTTAACAAGCTCTCTGCAAGATGGATGGTCGCAGTGGCGATGCGGATGGGCGGGGAAAGTGCGCTTGGACCTTTTCCGAGCACGACTTCCCCACGCTGCCATTTCTGAAGGTGAATTCTTTGACGCAATAGGCGACTACGTTCTGCCAGGTTTTTTGGCGAGGCGACCTGGAGAGGGGGAAAAGATAAATGACCTCTCTAGAGGGGAGCTCGCCATCCTCTTGGCGCACTTCGAGGCTGTCCTTCGGCTTCCACTATGGTCGGAGGCTCGCCAGATATTGAAATACTTCGGGGTCGTCCCAGGGCAGATGACCCCAAATTCCATTGCTATTATGGTCAGATTCGCCTCCTTCATGCGGGAAGAGAGGGTTGAGTTCAGCCTCGCGGTCTTCCATAAGCTATTCCCATTTCGTGCGAACAAGGATGGGACCGCCTACTTCCCCAGCGGCCACGTCAAGGTACGGGAGACCGTCAATAAGAGCCATAATTTGTTTAAGAAATTCGTGTTCGTCAAGGGGGAGCTGTGCGGGTTCTTCGCTGGGAAGAACTTTGAGGTCGCCTTCCTGCGCCGGAATCTGGACAACCTCGCCCGTGTCCCGCTCGGGGGAGGTAAGCTACTCGCGCTTCTCCTTTCTACTTTGATAATATTTTTCTTCTTTAACTTTCCTCTTGCAGGCGAGCGGGACATCCTCGTGCATCTTCCTTACGAGAGCACGTGGTTCACTTCCAGCGAGCTCGCCGCGCTGAAGCCGCAGCAGCCACATACTGTGAGACCCTGGTATTTGCCGCCCAGAATCAGCCCAGCAACGAACAACCACCACCTCCGCCTCCCAAGAAGGAGAAGGCCATGGGCAATGCACGTACCACAGCCCAAAGGAAAGGCAAGGCCCGGTGGCCAAGCCGACCGAGGACCCCGCCCCCGTGACTGCTTCAGCCAGCGACGCCCCTAGTGAGGCGGCCGACACCTCTGGCCCGCGAGAAGAGACGCAGTCCGCCGTGAAGCCGGTGCCGAGAGGGCACCGCAACTTCGACTACGGTTATAAGTGTCTAGATGAGCTCGGCGTCCCCCTTCTGCTGTGGGACAATGAGTCGAACCGGTCGATCATCTCCACACTGCTGCCGAGCTGGCTAGAGCAAGAAACCATCAGTGGGGAGGTCTATAACTTCTCGTTCGGCCTCTACTCGCGGGAGGATGCCGCCATCTGCGATGAGGAGGCCACGCGGGTGCTGATCTATGAGAGTGCACGGGCCCAGCTCCGTAGGTTGGAGTTGGCCCACATGGTCGGCCGGTGGTGCACACAAATGGAGAAGAATGCCCCCTCACTCAAGAGGCTGGTGGACGAGAAGGAGGAGGCTCGTCGCCTCGTCTAGGAGGAGGCGGAGCGACAGAGAGAGGGCAGACGCAGCCGATGCCACCATTGCTGTTTTAGAGAAAGAAAAAGAATCACTACAGGCACGGGTGTCAGGGCTGGAGACCGCGGCGGCTGCCCTTCCGCCCTCTAACAGCGGTTGCCAGCTCGCTCGCTATACTAAGTATGAGCTGGAGGAAATGATGCAGAAGAACGCTGCTTGCGCGGTGAAGTATACCCTCCAGAGTCTATGGTGGGTTGTTCTCATCAAGAGAAAGGGCGCAGGCCTTTCTGTGAGCGACGCGATACCAGCGTTGTTCCTTCCGGTACCCAAGTCGGGTGACAAGTCCTATCAGCCTCTCTAGGGCTTGTCGCCCGAAAGCTCGCCTCGCCAAATTCCCGCGTCTCGCCTCCTATGTATATATACTTGTTTCTTTCATTGCAACGTAAACGTGGGCCGAGTCCCAAACTTGTAGCTTTGCCAATCAATGAACACTTTTGTGCTCGCTTCTCATGCATGTGTATATTACTGTTGTTTGTAATGATGCTTGTGCAATGCAGATTCTTTCTTTTCTCTCTTGTATTCGCAGCTTGTTTCAATCCTCCTGCTCGCAGTTCCTTATTTCGCATCCTGTCAGCGAGATCATGTGTTCATTAAGGACTAAGCTTAGGGAGCTTAGGGGGATTGGTTAGCCGACTCGCGAGTGGCGACCCGCCGCCTTAGTCCAGGTCCTCCATGCCGCCTGCTCACTAGAGTAGGCGAGCCGGCTCGGCTCGCAACCGAGCTGCCGGGTTCCGTGCTGGCTGTCCCTCATGCGACGCGGCCTGGGTTCTTGCCGCCTTGTCCGTTATCTTGGGTGTTGGCCAACTGTTGGACCCATTTCGTTAACTTTGTGACATCTTCCTCGGTCATTCAGATGCCTGGGACCCCGACTTATAACATTATTTTGTTCATCGAGACCTGTCTATACATCCAGTTGCGAGCTGGAGTAGACTCCTATGAGAGTCATCCAGCCCCGCCAGCTAGGTGAGGGCTTGGCAGCGGGATCTGCTCGGGGTCTGAGCTGACATACATGAGTGACATCTAGCCCTGCCAGCTAGGTGAGAGCCTGGTAGCGGGATCTACTCGGGGTCCGGGTAGACGCACACGAGTGACATCCAGCCCTGTGAGCTAGGTGAGAGCCTGGCAGCGAGATCTGCTCGGGGTCTGGGTAGACGCCATCAAGTGACATCCAACCCTGCTAGCTAGGTGAGAGCCTGGCAGCGGGATCTGCTCGGGGTCTAGGTAGACGCCATCGAGTGACATCCATCCCTGCTAGCTAGGTGAGAGCCTGGCAGCAGGATCTGCTCGGGGTCCGGGTAGATGCACACGAGTGACATCCAGCCCTACCAGCTAGGTGAGAGCCTGGCAGAGGGATCTGCTTGGGGTATGAGTTGCCACACATGAGTGACATCCAGCCATGTCAGCAAGGTGAGAGCCTGGCAGCGGGATCTGCTCCGGGTCTGAGTTGACACACACAAGTGACATCCAGCCCTGCCAGCTAGGTGAGAGCCTGGCAGCGGGATCTGCTCGGGGTCTGAGTTGACATAAACGAGTGACATCCAGCCCTGTCAGCTAGGTGAGAGCCTGGCAGCGGGATCTGCTCAAGGTCCGGGCAGACGCACACAAGTGACATCCAGCCCTGCCAGCTAGGTGAGAGCCTGACAGTGGGATCTGCTTGGGGTCTGGGTAGAGGCCATTGAGTGACATCCAGCCCTGCCAGCTAGGTGAGAGCCTGGCAACGAGATCTACTCGGGGTCTGGGTAGATGTCATCGAGTGATATCCAGCTCTGCCAGCTAGGTGAGAGACTGGCAACGGGATCTGCTTGGGGTCCGGGTAGATGCGCACGAGTGATATCCAGCCCTACCAGATAGGTAAGTGCCTGGAAACGGGATCTGCTCGGGGTTTGAGTTGCCACACAAGAGTGACATCCAGCCCTGCCAGCTAGGTGAGAGCCTGACAGCGGGATCTGCTCGGGGTCTGAGTTGACACACACGAGTGACATCCAACCCTACCAGTTAGGTGAGAGCCTGGCAGCGGGATCTGCTCGGGGTTTGAGTAAACGCCATCGAGTGACATCCAGACCTGCCAGTTAGGTGAGAGCCTGGCTGCGGGATCTGTTCGGGGTCTGGGTAGAAGCACACGAGTGACATCTAGCCCTGCCAGCTAGGTGAGAGCCTGACAGTGGGATCTGCTCGAGGTCTGAGTTGACACAAACGAGTGACATCCAGCCCTGCTAGCTAGGTGAGAGCCTGGCAGCGGGATCCGCTCAGGTTCTGCGTTGACACACACGAGTGACATCCAACCCTACCAGCTAGGTGAGAGTCGCTAGGTGAGAGCCTGATAGTGGGATCTAATTGGGGTCTTATTTGAAACACAAGAGTGACATCCAGCCCTGCCAGCTAGGTGGGAGCCTGGCAGCGGGATCTACTCGGGGTCTGAGTAGATGTCATCGAGTGGCATCCAGCCCTGCCAGCTTGGTGAGAGCCTGGAAGCGGGATCTGCTCGGGGTCCGTGTAGATTCCATCGAGTGACATCCAGCCCTGCCAGCTAGGTGAGAGCCTGGCAGCGGGATCTGCACGGGGTTTGAGTTGACCCGCACGAGTGACATCCAGCCCTGCCAGCTAGGTGAGAGACTGACAGCAGGATCTTCTCTGGGTCTGCTGAGTGGAATCTCCACCTACTCGTGTGAATCATCACAAGAGACTCGACATATGAAGAAGCTTCATTATGAAAAAGGGAACCACTTACATACTTTACGGATAAAAGCGCTTCAAGTCATCAGCACTCCAGGTGAGACTCAGGGTCTCGACCTCCACATTCCGGAGGCGATACCCTCCTGATTTTAAGTCCTCTTTTACAATGTATGGACCCTCCCAGTTGGGGTTGAGCTTCCTCACGACTGCTAATCTTCCCGTTGTATCTACCTTCTTCAAGACCAAGTCTCCTTCCGTAAATTGCTTGATTCTGACATGCTTGTCAAAGTACTTAGACATTCTCCTCTTCACCACTTCCTGTAGGATGGCAAAGAGGTCACGCAGCTCCTCCACCATGTCAAGGGAGAGCCGCAGCTCCTCCCCATTTGCAGTCGGCCATTCCCCTCCGCCTTCCTGCGTCGTGACCACCCGAGGCCTCTGGATTTCAAATTCTATGGGGAGTACCGCCTCACATCCATGGGAGATCTTGAAGGGGGTCACTCCTATGGCTATGTTTGGGGTGGTCCTCAAGGCCTAGAGAACCGAGGTAAGCTTCTCCACCCAGCTCCCCTTCATGTTTTCAACCTTCTTCTTCAGGAGTTTGACAATAATCTTGTTTGCCGCCTCCACCTAGCTGTTGCTCCTGGGGTGGTGGACTGAAGCAAATCTGAGGTCAATTCTGAGCTGCTCGTAGAAGCTAATGAATTCCACACTGGCGAACGTAGGCCCGTTGTCCGTGACAATGGCCTGGGGTAGACCATGGCGAGATATGATCTCCCCCCAAACAAAATTTCTGATGACTTGAGAGGTCACCATGGTCAGCGCCTTCACCTCTAGACACATGGAAAAATAATCTATCATCACCAATAGGAACCTCCTCTGTCCGCTGGCCTGGGGAAATCGTCCAACCGAATCCATTCCCCAAATCGTAAAGGGCCAGGGGGCTGTGATGCTCTTGTGGCACTAAGCTGATTGTAGTTGGAGGGGGGCAAACTGTTGGGTTTCTCTATGAGGATGGCACAACACTTGTGCACACAGCGGAAGGAAAAACATCAAGAAAAACCCAAAGAGATGTGGATCGGGCCATGAATGTTGAATCAAGAAGTTAGCAAAAACTAAGCAAAAATTACCTCGGTGGCGTTGAGTCACAACTCAACGGTGATGCTCCAAATTTCTTCTGCGTGCTAGTGGCGAGTTCTACGTAGAATAATGTCCACGCTTCTACAGAAGTCCACACGAGCGGGATAACGCCGATCTATCCGTCGCACGGATTATCGGGAAGGAGAAGACCGCACCTCTGCTATTCCACGGACTGCTAGGTCCGCGCCAGGAAGAGCAGCACCAGCGACGGTCGCCGGAGAAGAGGAGGTCAGCGGAGCGAACACGGCAGTGGCGGAACCCTTCCGTCGGCGGCGGGATTCGGGATCGGCGGAACGATCGCGGAACGGTTTCCGTCGGGTTCGATTCGCACAGCAGCCAAAAAGCTTAAGTCCCGATAAAACCCTAAGTATCCCTTTTATACCAAAAGCATAAAAGAGTTAGAAACTTCGCTATCCGCAGACCACCCAAGAATAAGGTTCAGAATCGGCGAGTATTAATCGGCGAGAGTCGGCGAGAATCGGCGAGAATAGATCAGCGAGCATCACCATGGATCGGCGAAAATCAGAGTACAATACTCGACGATTCTCGCCGATCGTCGAGCTCCACTTGATGATACACGTCGAATCTCGTCGACCGTCGAGCCGCGGTCGACGATACATGTCGAAGTCGTCGATCGTCGAGAATCAACATATTGATTCTCGACGATTCTCGTCGATCGGCGAGAATCAGAGAGACAATTCTCGTCGATCGGCGGGAATCAGAAGACGATTCTCGACGAATGTTATCGACCCTCGGACGACAATCCTTACCAGCCCTCCAAGGCAACATTTGCCCAACCCCACGATCCTTTAAGGCAACACTTTGTCCACAACCCCATCCAGGTCGGTGATTGGTAACCTTTACCAACACAGTCAATTATCCAACTTCTCCACATCTCTTATGTGCCACCCTGCAGGCTCATATCACGTTGGCAGTGAGATCATATGTTTGATCACTTCCAGATCACAATGGTAACTCCAACAGACTCCCACTTGATCTCGAAAGCATCAAAGCAAAAACCTCACAAACAATGAGCGGCATCTAGGAATGCATCATTGCTCCCCAAGCAATAAGAGTTCATAACTCATAAGCCTTTATGATCAATGTATCAGCGTTGTCTTTGTCCCTTTGTCCCTTACATCCGGAAAGAACTAGAGGCATGGACCGTGTCACCCTCGTAATAGCTCAATCCAAGTTTCTTGATCCAGGACGGACTTCCAGAGAATGGTGAGTCCAATATCATATATTGACTCAACCAAGCATGGCCATGCATTTCTCAGTCCAGTTTCATCAAGGGGCCCATGGATGCAACTCCTGTCATACAGGAGGACAAATCCCATATCTGCTCACACACAAACACCCAAATGATTCGTAACATGCCCAACAACCACCCTTATCATCAACCTTTCTCAAGAAAGACTTTAGATGGAATCAAAGCACGCTCTTCCTCACTTGATGAATGTTGTGACTTCAGGTCAAAGGACCACAACACCATTGTCAATTGAGACCTACTCGTGACACGATTGGATGACAATCCACAGAGTAGTCTCAGGTTGGGTCTGTCCAGTACAACTTGTTCACTAACAAGTACCCACGTGATGACTTGATATCACAATATCATGACCTGTGAGAACCGGTCATCAGTCAACACACGTGCTAGTCTCCATGTACCATCATCACCCTTAGCTTCTATGATGATACTCGACCAGGGACCTTTAAGAATGAAGCTTCAAATAAATCATGGGCTCTCACATTCAAGTCACGTACTTGATGTCCCATGGAAGCGAACATTCTAAGGGTATCTATTATGTTAACATTTAACTATCATATAGAAAAAGACATAATAAAAGAACTTGCCATTAATTGTAAAAGAAAAACTTAGGTACACAGTTCATCATATGAACAAACAGCCAACAAAATACAAGATTACATGCAATCCACAAGATTCTCGCTAGAGTTGATCATTTAGGTATCGTATACCCATCGATCTAGTATGACCATCATGCTTTCTCTGCGCGAGAGGCTTTGTCAGCGGATCCGCAATATTTTCCTCAGTCGGCACTCTGCAAATGTTTACATCTCCTCATTCGACAATCTCACGAATAAGATGAAACCGCCGAAGTATGTGCTTGGAGCGCTGATGAGATCTAGGTTCCTTAGATTGTGCAATTGCATCATTGTTATCATAGTAGAGAACTACGGGACCAACAATGCTAGGAACTACATCAAGCTCGCCGATGAATTTCCTAATCAATACAGCCTCCTTCGCCGCATTAGCTGCTGCGATATACTCGGCCTCTGTTGTAGAATCAGCAACTGTCTCTTGCTTGGAACTCTTCCAGCTCACAGCTCCTCCATTCAGGCAAAACACAAAACCTGACTGAGACTTGGAGTCGTCTCTATCAGTTTGGAAGCTAGCATCTGTGTAACCACTTACAATGTGCTCTTCCTCTCCACCATACACCAAGAACACATCCTTAGTCCTTCTCAAGTACTTCAGGATATTCTTGAATGCAATCCAGTGACACTCACCGGGGTCTGAATGATACCTGCTAGTCATGCTCAAAGCAAAGGAGACATCGGGCCGAGTACATAACATCGCGTACATGATTGATCCAATTGCCGAAGCATATGGAATCAACTTCATGCGGTCCTTATCTTCACAAGATTTTGGACACTGGTCCTTAGAGAGATTCACACCATGAAACATGGGCAAAAATCCTTTCTTGGACTCAAGCATGTTGAACCGCTTCAACACCTTTTCGATGTACGTACTCTGGGTCAAACCCAGCAACTTCTTCGATCTATCTCTATAGATCTTAATACCGAGTATATAAGTCGCTTCACCCAAATCCTTCATTGAAAAGCAGTTCCCTAGGTTGTTCTTAACAACTTTCAGGGTAGGAATGTCATTCCCAATCAACAGTATGTCATCTACATACAATATCAGGAAGACAACAATGCTCCCACTGATTCGCTTGTAAACACAAGGCTCATCTTCATTCTTGATGAAACCAAACTCTTTGATTTTCTCATCAAAACTAAGATTCTAACTTCGAGAGGACTGTTTCAGTCCATAAATGGACTTATTCAGCTTGCATATTTTAGTGGCTTCATCTGGGGATACAAAACCCTCGGGTTGTGTCATATACACTTCCTCAAGGAGGTTTCCATTAAGGAAAGCCGTTTTGACATCCATCTGCCAGATCTCGTAGTCATAATACGCAGCAATAGCAAGCAATATCCTAATGGACTTCACCATAGCAACAGGGGAAAAAGTCTCATCATAGTCAATACCATTAATTTGCTTGAAACCCTTAGCCACCAGTAGCCCTTTGAATGTCTGTACATTCCCATCCATGTCGGTCTTCTTCTTGAAGACCCACTTGCACCCTATGGGTCGTACCCCTTCAGGTGGTTCCACCAAGTTCCAAACTTGGTTTGCATACATGGAGTCCATTTCGGATTTCATAGCCTCAAGCCATTTATCGGAGTCCGGTCCATTCATAGCCTCTTGGTAGGTTACTGGTTCATCATCATGATCCATAAGCAACACATTACCTATTTGAGACACGAGAAATCCATATCTCTCAGGCTCAAACCTCGGTCTACCAGATCTACGTAGGACTTGTGTTCCCTGATCAGGTTCTCTAGCTACAACATCTTGTAGTCCTGTCTCAGAATCCAATTCCGGTTCATTCACTACATGTGGTTCTTGAACTTCTTCAAGCTCTACCTTTTCAGTCTTTCTTGATAAGAACTCTTTCTCCAAGAAGACACCAGTCCTTGCGACAAACACTTTGCCCTCAGACGGTAGGTAAAAGTAATACCCTTTCGTTTCCTTAGGATATCCCACCAGATAACATTTATCCGATTTGGGTTCCAGCTTGTCAGGCATTTGACATCTCACGTATGCCTCACAGCCCCAAATTTTAATGAACGACATACTAGGACGCTTCCCAGTCCATATCTCATATGGTGTCTTCAGAACCGTTTTCGTTGGAGCGCGATTCAATGTCATTGCAGCAGTCTCTAAAGCAAAACCCCAAAAGGAAACAGGCAAGTCTGCATGACTCATCATCGAACGTACTATGTCTAACAGAGTACGATTTCTCCTCTCAGACACACCATTATGTTGTGGTGTTCTAGGTGGAGTGAGCTGTGATACAATACCACACTCTTTCAGATGATCACGGAACTCATGACTCAGGTATTCGCCACCTCGATCAGATCTGAGTGTTTTAACCCTTTTACCCAACTGGTTTTCCACTTCATTCTTTAACTCTTTGAACTTTTCAAAGGTCTCGGATTTGCACTTCATAAGATACACATATCTGTATCTACTGAAATCATTAGTAAATGTAACAAAGTACAAATACCCACCTCTAGCCATGGAACTCATGGGTCCGCATACATCACTATGTATAACACCCAAGAGATCCTCAGCCCTCTCAGTATAACCAGTGAAAGGAGCTTTAGTCATTTTGCCTAACAAACAAGATTCGCATCGCTCAAATGATTCATAATCAAATGAGTCCAAAAGTCCATCTCTATGGAGCTTGGATATGCGCTTCTCGTTGATATGGCCCAAACGACAATGCCAGAGATACGTAGGGTTTGAGTCATTTGTTCTTAGTCTTTTATTATTATTTACATTACAGATCAGATGGTCCAAGTTCAAAACATAAAGACCATTAAATAATTGTGCTACAGCATAACAAACATCATTCTTAAATATAGAACAACAATTGTTCTTAATTATAAAAGAAAATCCAATCATGTCCAAACATGAAATAGATATAATGTTTCTAGTTATGGCCGGAACAAAATAACAATTATCAAGTTCTATTACAAGCCCACTGGGCAAAGAAAGACGATAAACCCCTACGGCTACAGCAGCAACTCTTGCTCCATTGCCGACGCGGAGGTCCACCTCCCCTTTACTCAGCAATCTTCTCCTTCCCAGTTCCTGCACATTTGTACAAATGTGAGAACCACATCCGGTATCCAATACCCAAGATGAAGGAGTAGAAAGGTTTATCTCTATAACGTAAATATTTGAAGCGGAAGTCATACCTCCCCTCAATTTCTGCAGACCCTCAATGTACGAAGGACAGTTCCTCCTCCAATGACCAGCCTTGCCACAGTGGTGGCATTTCCCTTCCTTCACCGTGCTTTTCTTTTTCATCAGTGCAGAAGACTTGGGCTCAAGAAATGACTTAGGTCCCACCTTCGTCTTCTTGGAGCCCTTGGCCTTGCCCTTGCCCTTAAGCACCATCAGTATGGGGCTGGCAGGCTTGGCCTTCTTCATATTGATTTCGACAGTTCTCAACATGCCTAGGAGTTCGGGCAGTGTCTTGTCTATCTCATTCATGTTGTAGTTCAAGACAAACTGCTCATAACTGTCCGACAACGATTGCAGGATCAGATCCGTGGCCAACACTTGACCAAGAGGAAAACCCAGCCTTTCAAGGTTCTCTATATACCCAATCATCTTGAGTACGTGAGTCCCTACTGAGTCTCGAACTCCCATCTTGCACTGAAACAACGCCTTTGTGATGTCGAACCTCTCTTGACGAGCCTGCCCTTGAAACATTTTCTTGAGATGCTCGTCAATCTCCTTGCACCCCATGTTCTCATGTTGCTTCTGAAGCTCAGAGTTCATAGTGGCAAGCATAAGGCATTCGACATCTAAAGCATCGTCAGTATACTTCTTATAAGTATCTTTCTCAGCACGGGAAGAGTTCCCGGTCGGCACCTCGGGGGCTTCTTCTTCCAAGACATAGAGCTTTCGCTCTTGCCTGAGAACAATTCTCAGGTTCTTGTACCAGTCCATGTAATTTGTCCCACTGAGCTTATCCTTCTCAAGGATGGCTCTCAGAGACAAGGTGGAGTGTGAAACACTTGCCATGGAATTCTACAAGAATTTATGCAGAATAAAATCAGTACCAAAATTTCAAATACAATTTATTTTAATTTGGACTTCAATTAAAATACTCCCACTATTTTATTCGAAATGATAGCCCTCACTAACAATTCGGAGAGTTCATGCGAGCTACTCTCTTAGTGGACAAGATCCGTATTTCACCAACACTATGAGTCCGCTTTGGCGTTCCTCTCACGATGCGGTTATTTAGGTAGGCAATGCTTGCCAATTGCATCCTCATGCAATTCTTATATGGTTGGTGAATAACTCCTTATTCGCATCCATCATATGGTGCATGCCAACCCTATGCCTCTAGGCACTCAACCTTTGAGGTCACCTAGTTAAGTATGACCCGATGTCGACAGTGGGATATCACAATTATCCGCCCGCACCCTTACCAAGATAGATTAATGCACCTTGCTTTGGCAAGCCCACACTTCATCGATCGAGGCAGGAAGAGTGTCATCCATCGGAAGGCATCCGAACACTTAATATTAGATGAAGGGATTTTCAATTATAGGTTAACAATTTAACCATGATCAACATTTGATCAATGTGCACATCCAAAGAAAAATAATTATAAACCACATGCATCCCTTATGTGCACATCCTAACACCATCAACAATTGATAGAAGGAAGGGATAAATCTGAACATCCGGAAACTTCCAAATCCTCAAATTTACATGCATTGGACAAAGGCAAAGACAACTCAACTTAAAGCAGTAGACAAGCTCATCTCTCTTTGTTGGATTCAAAATCCAAAACAAAATCGAGGGATGGTTACTGCTAAGGAGATCACAATTTCTAACAATTAGAAATTCTCACGCAATTCCAGACGTTCTTGGCAGGGAAACCAAGACTAAATCTAGGCATTTAGAACACTTCTAAATCCCTAGGTTTACACGCACTGGAATAACAAACTTCCAATACAACGATCATGGCCGAAACCTCCCTCTGATACCACTGTTGGGTTTCTCTATGAGGATGGCACAACACTTGTGCACGCAGCGGAAGGAAAAACATCAAGAAAAACCCAAAGAGATGTGGATCGGGCCATGAACGTTGAATCAAGAAGTTAGCAAAAACTAGGCAAAAATTACCTCGGTGGCGTTGAGTCACAACTCAACGGTGATGCTCCAAATTTCTTCTGTGTGCTAGTGGTGAGTTCTACGTAGAATAATGTCCACGCTTCTACAGAAGTCCACACGAGCGGGAGAACGCCGATCTATCCGTCGCACGGATTATCGGGAAGGAGAAGACCGCACCTCTGCTATTCCACGGACTGCTAGGTCCGCGCCAGGAAGAGCAGCACCAGCGACGGTCGCCGGAGAAGAGGAGGTCAGCGGAGCGAACATGGCGGCGGCGGAACCCTTCCGTCGGCGGCGGGATTCGGGATCGGCGGAACAATCGCGGAACGGTTTCCATCGGGTTTGATTCGCACAGCAGCCAAAAAGCTTAAGTCCCGATAAAACCCTAAGTATCCCTTTTATACCAAAAGCATAAAAGACTTAGAAACTTCGCTATCCGCAGACCACCCAAGAATAAGGTTCAGAATCGGCGAGTATCAATCGGCGAGAGTCGGCGAGAATCGGCGAGAATAGATCAGCGAGCATCACCATGGATCAGCGAGAATCAGAGTACAATACTCGACGATTCTCGCCGATCGTCGAGCTCCACTTGATGATACACGTCAAATCTCGTCGACCGTCGAGCCGCGGTCGATGATACATGTCGAAGTCGTCGATCGTCGAGAATCAACATATTGATTCTCGACAATTCTCGTCGATCGGCGAGAATCAGAGAGACGATTCTCGCCGATCGGCGGGAATCAGAAGACGATTCTCGACGAATGTTATCGACCCTCGGACGACAATCCTTACCACCCCTCCAAGGCAACATTTGCCCAACCCCACGATCCTTTAAGGCAACACTTTGCCCACAACCCCATCCAGGTCGGTGATTGGTAACCTTTACCAACACAGTCAATTATCCAACTTCTCCACATCTCTTATGTGCGACCCTGCAGGCTCATATCGCGTTGGCAGTGAGATCATATGTTTGATCACTTCCAGATCACAATGGTAACTCCAACACAAACAACTAGCATTTGTGGCGCCTCTTTATGAATTCCACAGCGTCGTGGCCCAAGGTAGGACACAAGTATCCTTGTCTGACAATCCTTCCATCCAGGGTCCGGCTCCCGAAGTGTCTTCCACACTCCCCGGAGTGGACTTTTTCCAAGATCCTCTGCACTTCCCTCTCTTCCACGTAACGGGCCAGCATCCCCTAGAGAGTCTTCCGATACAATTGCCCGTCCCGGAGGAGATAGTATGTCGACTTGTATCTGAACTTCTTCTTTTCCATCCCCTCTTGGTACTCCCCTGTGGAGAGGAAAGTCGTGAAAGGGACCTTCCACGAGGGGTGTTGATCCAGTTACGAACAGGAAAAAGCAGACCGAAAATTTGGAGTAATGAAAACTTTATTATCCAAAAAAAGATATCAATTACAATGGTATAGCCACCCTTTTATAGAATGGAGGAGATGAGAGAGATTACAATTAAGTAATGTGGGACTAAAAATTTACAAGTATATGTGGCTTTATAAAAAGACAAACCGGACAGGTCGTGCCGTTAGACATGCTGGCTAACCGCCCGACAACCAGCAGTAGGAGAGAACAAGTGCCACAGAGAGCAAGCTGCCGCAGGATACCGCTAGACTGCACGGTCTCCAAGTTGTCTGAGACAAACCGCCAGACCACTGGGATACCAAACATTAACAACCTGGCAGACAGGCCGACTAGGATAAACCACCAGACCGCCTAGCCTCCGAACAACAACAGACCACCCGACCTCCATACTACAACACTCCCCCTCAAGCTGGAGCATAGATATCAATCATGCCCAACTTGTCGCAAATGTGAAAAAAGGAAGCGGACACCGGCTTGGTGAAGATGTCTGCCAACTCGTTGTCGGAAGTGACGAATGGAGTACAAATCTGTTTCTTCAAGAACTCTTCCCGAATAAAATGACAGTCGACTTCTATGTGTTTTGTTCTCTCATGAAAGACTTGATTTTTGGAGATGTATATCGCGGCCTTGTTGTCACAGAACATCGGAAGAGAATAGTTGTAAACCTCTCCTAAGTCAAGCATGAGAACTCGTAACCCTTTCAACTCATACGTTGTCGATTCCACACTATGATATTCCACTTCTACACTAGACCTGGAGACCACATACTGTTTCTTGCTCTTCCAACTCACAAGATTTCCTCCAACAAACATGCAGAAACCTGATGGTGACTTGCGGTCACTTTTGTCATCAGCATAGCTCGAATTTGAGTACACTTCAACCCTTAATTGACCATTCTTCTGAAATAGGAGACCTTTCCCTGGTGATTCTTTAATATACTCCAATATCCTTAGGGCAGATTGTAGATGACACTCCCTAGGATCTTGCATGAACTGGCTCACCTTGCCCACATCATAAGAGATGTCGGGTCTGGGTGTCGTGAGATAAATGAGTTTGACAACCAGATGTTGGTACCTCGTAAGATCGGATAGAAGAGGCATGTCATTTGTCTAAGTTTTGTCTTCTCCAGCAGCCATTGGACATTGGGCAGGTTTAACACCAGTCAATCCTGCCTGCTTTAGAAGATCAAGAGCATACTTCTGTTGGGAAAGGACCATGGAGTTGGGCTTCCTAGAGATTTCAATCCCCAGAACGTATTTCGGGGAGCCCATATCCTTTGTGACCAGGTGTTGGCGGAGGTGTTTCTTTGTCAAAGTTACCCCATCCCGGTCATCATCAGTAAGAAGAATGTCATCAACATATACCGCAAGAACTACCAGACCCGAGGCGATTTTCCGAACGAATAAGGAGTGATCAGCTAAATTTCTTGCAAAACCAATCGCCGCAAAAATGCCGCTAAACTTGTCAAACCAGGCACGAGGGCTCTGCTTTGGGCCATAGATAACCTTCTTTAGCCGGCATACTCGTGTCTCCCCCTGAGCAACATACCCAGGAGGTTGCTCTATGTAAACATCTTCTTGCAGATCACCGTAGAGAAAAGCATTCTTAACATCCAGCTGCGAAATGGGCCAATCCATGTTGACAGCAATAGAGAGAAGGACCCGAACGGTGCTGAGACGAGCAACAGGAGAGAAGGTGTCGAAGTAATCAACACCATAAGTCTGAGTGAAACCTTTGGCCACCAGGAGGGCCTTGTTGCAATCCACGCTGCCATCTGGATGGAATTTTACAACAAAGACCCAGCAGCAGCGAACCACATCAGTGCCCAAAGGTGGGGGAACCAAGGTCTAGGTACCCCGTACAGTAAGGGTAGCAATTTCCTCATCCATGGCGGCCTTCTAATGAGAAACAGTAAGAGCTTACTTGTAGGTGCGGGGAGTCGCAGTAGCAAAGATAGCCAATGCAAATGCCCTGCGAGAAGGAGTGAGACGATCATATGAAACAACAGCAGTCAGCGGGTGCTGGGTACATGTTCGCACCCCTTTGCGAAGAGCAATAGGAAGATCCAGGTCAGCATGTTCCTCAGTAACCGGAGCATACGTGGCGGAGAGAGTTGGCCTGGGAGAGGAGAGAGACAGCCGCATATAAGATGGAGAGGGCGGTGGTGATGAGGAAGAGAGGGAAGTAGGATACGGTGGAGGTGATGGTGGGAAAATCTCGATGGGATTAGATAGGGTGGAGGGGATGGTGGGAGAAGGAGAGAGAGCTGGAGGTTGGTCAGAGGAGAAATATGACATATTCTCGAAGAAGGTCGCATCCGCGGAGACATATTGTTTGCGAAGAATGATATCAAAACAACAGTAGCCTTTTTGAGTAGTTAAGTAACCCAAAAAGATACATTTTGTGGCACGTGAGTCATGTTTGTCATGTGTAGCGGAAGGATTGTGCACAAAGGCCGTGCACCAAAAGATACGTAGAGGAAGAGGAAACACATCCTTGCCTAGATATAGAAGAGAGAATGGAGTTTTTCCGTGGAGAACTGTGGATGAAATGCGATTAATGAGGTAACACGAGATGAGGACAGCGTAACCCCAATAGAAGCGAGGAACATGCATCTGTGTCATCAGAGTGCGGGCGACTTCGAGAAGGTGACGGTTCTTGCGTTCCACCACCCCATTTTGTTGGAAGGTATAAACAGAAGTAGTTTGATGAATAATACCATTTTGCATACAAAAAGAAGAGAAAACATTGCTAAGATATTCCTTTCCATTGTCAGAATGAAATATTTTAATAGACATATCAAACTGATTCTTAACCATATTATAAAAAGATGTCCATACAGAAAAAAGTTCGGAGCGATCATTTAAAAGATATACCCATGTACATCTAGAGAAATCATTAATAAACGTTACAAAATATGAACCACCCCGACCTACGGTGAGGGTAGGAGCAGGACCCCAGAAGTCGGAGTGAACAAGTTCAAACGGCCGGGAAGATCCACAATCTTGCTTTGGTGGGAAGGAGGGGCGGCGATGCTTGCCAAGCTGACATGCTTCACAGTTGAGCGGTGGACCTTGTGGAGGAAGATGTGGTAGAAGCTGACGAAGAAGACGTAGAGGAGCATGACCAAGATGAAGGTGCCACTGGAGAAGATCAGTAGAAGATGTGGAGAAGGCGGAGAGTGCGGAAACATAGTCAAGGAAGTAGAGGCCGCCGCTCTCAGTCCCAGTAGCAATCGTCTGCTTGGTGCCCGAATCCTGAAAATAACAAGTAGTAGAAGTTAATGTGACAGAGCATTGTAGTGTTTGCAAAGCGAAGTAACAGATAACAAGTTGCAAGGGAACTTGGGCACGTAGAGGGTGTCTGCCAGGCGAAGAGACTGAGTGACTTGAACAACACCCGTTCTATTGACCGGTGATGGAGTGTCGTCCGCAAAAAGGACTGGGGGCAACCAGTCATGCAGTTCTAGGAGAGAAAAACATTGCGGATTGTCGGTTATATGATTGGTAGCACCATAGTCGATCAACCATTTTCCTTGAGTAGCGACGTAGGCACTACCTGAAGACATGACCACAGAGGCAGACGACTTCGAAGAGGAAGTGGAAGCATCGCCAGATGGTCGAAGATGAGGATGCTTCTTCCAGCAGCGACCAACCATATGGCCGGTGCAGCCACAGTGAGAGCAAAGAAAGCGGGAAGCACCATGGTTGCTGGAGGGGAGGTGGCGGCCACAAGAGCTACTTCGTTGAGTATGGTGAGCGGAGTTGTCCGGTTGAGGAGGGGAGGATAACAGCGGATGTTGGAGCAAAGATGTAACAGCGATGATGCTGGCAGTGGTGGCATCCAGGGTGGGAGACTCCACCTCGCCAAGGATCTGTTGACATATCATGTCATATGACTCAGGAAGTCGTAGAAGATAACACACAACCAGAAGCTCCAGGAAGTGTTTGTGTTGCTCAGCGAGATCAACAGAGAAGGGGCGATTTTCTAGAATTTCGACTCCGAGAGCCTAAACTTGCTGGTAAGCATCCGCTGGAGACATGGAGGGATGGGCAAAGAGGTCCGCATATAGAGTATAGATGCGAGACGTCTAAGCCCCCTTTGAGTAGAGAGCGAGAAGATGTAACCAAGCTATCTTGATGGTTTCATCATGATGGATGACAGGGAGGAATTCATCAGAGAGGCTGTTAGCCAGCCATGTGCGGACAAGAGCATCGCTGGCATCCCAATCGTCAAAGAGAGGGGAATCATGCGGAGGAGGGTCATCTGTGAGATGATGACGTTTGCGTTGAGAGCAAGGAAGGAAGGTGAAGGAGACACTACAATCCGGGTAATTGGGACCGATAAACTTGGAAGCGGTGCCAAGATTACCAGAAGGAGTGGGAGGTGTAGGAGGATGAGCAACAACCAGAGTAGTGGCGGTAGAGATATCAGAGTTGGCCATAGAAGAGAGCGGCAAGATGAACAAGCCGCGGCAAGAAGGAGAAGTCGCTAGAAGGAGAGGGGCAGGAAAAGGTCCCGATGACTTAATAACAAGTCGCGGCGACAAAGAGGAGGAGCGACTAGAATAGCTCGCGGTGACCTAAGAACAAGTCGCGACGATAAAGAAGACAAGCGGCTAGAACAGTTTGCGGCGACTTAAGAACAAGTCGCGGCGATAAAGAAGAGGAGCGGCTAGAAAAGGGGAGTCGGCGACTAAGCAAAGTGAGCGGCAAGAAAGAGGAAACAAGAGGTCGCAAACACAAAGAATAGTGACAGGGAGAACCAAGCCGCGAGAATATGGCAAGGGCCAGAGGAAGAAACAAGCCGCGAAGACAGGTCGCGGGAAGAAGAAACAAGCCGCGCGGACAGAGAGGGCTCACAGAATCAGGAGGAAAAGATCGAGTCCTCTGATACCATGTGTGAACAGGAAAAAGTAGAGCGAAATTTGGAATAATGAAAACTTTATTATCCAAAAAAATGCATCAATTACAATGGTATAGCCTCCCTTTTATAGAATGGAGGAGACGAGAGAGATTACAATTAAGCAATGTGGGAGTAAAAATTTACAAGTATATGCGGCTTTACCAATAGACAAACTGGACAGGTCATGCGGTTAGACAAGTCGGCTAACCGCCCGACAACAAACAGTAGGAGAGAACAAGCGCCACAGAGAGCAAGCCGCCAAAGGAGACCGCTAGACCGCCAGGTCTCCAAGTCGTCTGAGACAAGCCGCCAGACCGCTGGGATACCAAACAGCAACAGCCCGACAGACAGGCCGGCTAGGATAAACCGCCAGACCACCCGGCCTCCGAACAGCAACAGACCGCCTGGCCTCCATACTGCAACAATCAACCTCCATTAGTTCCCCCTCTTCGATGGAAGGGCAGAATAGATTAGTGATGGTACCCCCCACCAGGGGACCGTGCTTCTCCAGCTGATCGACCTGCTCGTTCTCCACCCTGGGCACGTGTGAGATGGAGAAGGTCTGAAACGTGCCAATGACCCCCTTCACTTTTGCTAAGTATAGCCGGACATTAGGCTCTCTCGTCTCGAACTCCCCATTGATCTGGGAATCCACCACCATGGAGTCAGTAAGGACCTCCACATCGAGCACCCCCAGCTCCCTGGGCAGGCGCAGCGCTGCTATTACGGCCTCGTATTCGGCCTGGTTGTTAGTGATGGGGGAAGTGCACCACCACCATTTGCTCAATTCTCATCCCCTGGGGCTTTACAAGATTACCCCCATCCCCAAGAAATGTCTCCCCGGAGCATCGTCTACCTTCACCTTCCAAGAAGTCGGATGAGTGAGCTCTTCCTCTGCCACCTCAACCACATAGTCAGCCAAAAAGCGTCCATTGCTTGGGCCTTGATCGAGAGGCGGGGGACGAAGGAGATGTTGAACTCACTCAATTCCACCGACCAACACGGCCGTGTCGGTCAGGACACGGGCGTGTAGGGTGTGACACGGGCGAGTCACATGGCCGTGTACTGGCTGGATTTGAGTCGGTTGCCTGCCTCTTACGTGACAAGACCTGTGACATGGGCGTGTCACAGGTCGTGTCAGGCCGTGTTCAGACTTTTCTGGACAATTCTGAGCCGTTCGATTCCCTAATCTTGGATCCAGTGGTGTAGGCTTCTCCATATGGATAAAGGCCGAGAAAATGGGATAAAAAAACCTTCCTCTTCATCTCCTTCTTCTCCATCTCATTTCAAGAGAGAGAAAGAGAAAGGGAGAGCAAGGGAAGAGGGTAAGGAAGTGGAAACCAGCTGCTAGAGGAGATATGGAGCGCGGAGTGAAGATCCGAGAGCAGATTCATGAAGGCAAAGCCGAGGCGGTGACTTCCATCCGGCTACTTCATGGCGCCAAAGCGATCTTCAAGAGTAATGATCTCCTTCTTGGACATCAAAGTCCTTTCTTTCTACATGTGCGTGTAATCCTCCACCAAGAGGTGGATCTCGTAAGCGATTCCTTGGTTGAGTCTACATTTAGAGCCGGAAGTATGAAGTACGACATAGGCATGCTGTGTGAAGCCCATCTGTACTGGTAGTCTGGATTGGTGATGATCATGGGTAAATCGGAGAAGACTCTATGGATTTAACGCTATGAAATATGTGCTTTGTGTATTGGATGAATGAACGATTGTGATGGATACTTTGGTTAAGCCCCTTGAGGGCTACAGGTCCTCTATCGGTGAAAAGCTGCGGCTAATCAGGAGGGAAAGCCAACCCGCATCAAGTTGCGGTGTTGACGATGTGAGCACGGGAAAAGGTTGATCTCTACCTGGTTATTATGGGAGATCGATGGGTGGAAATGCAAATGGGGGCTGCGTTCATACCTGGCTTGCTACACTACAGTGGTGGGTCGATCTAAATGCTCAATTTTACTGTGGAGTTAGGACCTCTGAATGGTTTGGGCGGAATGCTCACAGCATGCTTGTTGTGGTGACTAGGACCGGCCAGCTAACAAGTTAATAACTGCTGATCGTCGGTGTACGACTGGGATATCCGGTACACCACTAAGGTGCCCTGAGTACACGGAGATTCTGGTGGATACCGGCGTTTGTGATGTGATTGTGATTGCTAAGTTGATAAAGATTATGATATGGCAATGCATACAGGAAGGAACCACTGCCCCGAGAAAGGGGTAGGGTCATTATAAGTGGTCAACTAAAGCTAACTGTTACTTTGTTTGTCGTTATCGGGTGGATAATGAATTGCAGGTATTGATGATTACATTGAATTGCTTGAGCGGAATGGAGGCTTGCTGCTAAAGGCCCTCGAAGGCCGTGCGAATCGTGGTTGGATTTCATGTGTGGCCGGCCTGCATGCCGATGTACGAAAATATATTTGTGTAAAGAGAAACCTGTAAGGCCTTAAGGCCAGTGTGTGTGAGTTGTATCCATTCCGGGTTTGGATATCTAAATTTGGAGTTTATATAGTAGTGAACATTCTTTGAGTTAAGTTCATGATAACTTAAAATGCTGCGCTAGAATGTATTGGGTTAGGCTGCGGGTAGATTTTGATTTCCACAAATAATTCGGCCACCTATCTATGACATATGGCATGGGGCCCCGGCCGGACCCACCGTTATATATCATGTGACGAGTGGGGCATTACAAAGTGGTATCAGAGCCATGTTGAGATTATTTGGGAGGAGAGAACATAATTGAACTCACGAATGTCCACTAGTAATGTATTCCATGCACGTAAGGAGCATGAGTGTGTAGACAATGTATAATTACCGTTATGACATGGATGAGTAAAGGTGTTTTGTACATTTCTAGGTGGCGAGAAGTGGTGTTGGGCAGCCGGAGCCCCAGCAATCCGATGAGAGTGTAGCACCAATTACAGCGCCTATACCTCCCTCGGCGGAGACCATACGGATGGTGATGGAAACGGTGCTTGCGGTGTTACAAGCACAGCCTATGGGGCAGGCAAGGCCTGCAGGAGGAGCAGGACAGGCAGGTGCAAGGCAAGAGCGTGCTGTAGTTGTGACGAAAGAGCAAGCAGTAAATGAGGCATTAAAAAGCTTTATGGAGTTTCATCCACCTATGTTTGGTGGGGCGAGTTCCCCAACGCATGCGGAAGATTGGTTGGCTCGAGTAAAGGGAATCCTGACTGCAATCAGGACGGTGGAGGAGAAGAAAGTGACTGGCTTAGCGGAGGTTTCAATGGACGAATTATCCCGATTATTTCTTGCCAAATATTTTCCTGTGTCGCAGCGAATTGCATGGGAGAACGAGTTCCAACATCTGTTGCAGGGTGAGACTGATATTGATACGTACCTGGAAGAGTTTACCAGACTGGGGCGATATGCGGGGTCTACCTTCGCGAAGGAAGTGCGAAAGACGAACCGATTTTATGAGGGACTGCGTGATGACTTGCGATTGGCACTCCCAAGTTTGGTGAATCAAGGCTTCCAAGCATTGGTCGATACGGCCAGGGCACTGGCGAAAGATTTGAAACGGGTGTAGGATAAAAGAAGTTGGAAATGGAGAAGCTGTAATTTAAAGTTCCGCAGTCTCAACAATTGGAGTTTCGGAAATGAGACAAGAAGAAGTTTAGTCATGCTGAACCAACTTCTTCAATTGTTTCATCTGGCGCAATGTATGGACAAGGACGGGTTGAAACCCATACATGTTTTAAATGTGGAAAACAGGGACATATAACCCCTAATTGTTGCAGTGGCCCTTTAGGAAGTGAGAAGAGGATGGGTGCGTCTTATAATGAAAAGGGTAAAGCAGTGGCCGAATTATCTGCATCCCGGACGCAACCTCGATTGCATAATCTGGAAGTGCAAGAACCGCAAAGCTCAGTCAGGGAAATATAGCCGTGCGTGTTTCGGTTGGAACTACAAGAGGCTATCAAACGTATTATGAATGAAGATGCGGCAAAGCGGAAATAAATGCCCTGTGTGATCGTTTTGGTATACATATTTATGGTGTGTATGATGGGCAATAAGATGTTTGTGCACATATTTGTTGTGTATGTTATATCATATGTGAATATGATGTTTGATTTAGATGGACGTGCATATGTTAGCACTATGTCTGTGTGTATGGTATACAGTGATGATTATTTTGTGCGATGTCGTGGGGAGAAACAAGCTGCGGCCGCTGAGCTCGAACCCAGATCGTTTTGTTAAGGTGCTCGTTTGCTTGTGGTGCAACGAGCGAGCAATGCGTATTTTAAGGTCTGTAGGTAAGCTCAATTTTGAGGACATTACAAAAAAAGTGCCCTTTTTATTGTAACGTTCCCTGGGCCGTCCGTGGGCCTCAGCCCACTAGGCCTCCGTTAGACCGTTACCAGACTGCAGCCCAAGCACCCCAACCCCTCTCCCTCCACAAGCGGTTTGTTGTTGGCCACAGCCTCCCTTTGATGAGAGTTGAAAGAACTCCATAGTTAAGTGTGCTCGGGCTGGAGTAGTACTAGGATGGGTGACCTCCTGGGAAGTCCCCGTACGGCCCAGCTTAACTGTCGAGTTCGCTCATCAAAGGGAGGTTGTGGCCACCAACAACCCGCCTGTGAAGGGAGAGGGGTTGGGGTGCTTGGGCCGCAGCCCGGTAACAGTCTAATAGAGGCCTAGTGGGCTGAGGCCCACGGATGGCCTAGGGGACGTTATACAGTCACTCCCCCTAAAAAGAAGTTTCGCCCCGAAACTTAATACAACACCAAAACCAATCCAAAACGATATAATCAAACATCGCAAAAACAAGGAGACTTACCAAAACTAAGGGAAGAGATGCGGATGATATTTCCTCATCGCCGACTCCAATTCCCACGTTGCGCTTTCGACGTCTTGATTTCTCCAAAAAACCTTGACCATGGGGATTGTCTTTCTCCGCAGCACTCGATCCTGAGACTCCAAAATACGAATAGTCACCTACACAAAAGAAATGTTTGTCTCCAACTGGCGCACAACATCGAGAATCTGCCTGTCGCTCAACACGTACTTCCGCAGCTAACTCACATTGAAAACATTGTGCACTCCGGGAAAATTTGTCGGTAGGTCCAGCCTATAAGTTGAAACACCAATCCACTCAACAATTCGGAAGGGTCCCACATATCTCGGGTCCAACTTATGATTCTTACCAAATCGCTTCACACCAGAGATCGGGGAAACTTTTAGGAAAATCATATCCTCGACGGAAAATTCCAAATCGGTCCTGTGCCGATTGGCATACTTTTCATAGCGCTCCTAGGCTACCTGAAGCTTCTCTCGGATGAGCCTAACTGAAATTTATATCTCTTCAAGGGCTTCTGGACCTAGCAACGGTCTCTCACCAACCTCAGCCCAAAATAAAGGAGTCCTGTAACGTCTCCCATATAAAACTTCAAATGGAGCCATTTGCAAGCTCTCCTGGTAGCTATTATTGTAGGCAAACTCCATTAGCCTCAAACACTCGTCCCATGCTCCACCGTGGTCCAAAATGTAACATCTAATCATGTCCTCCACGATTTGATTTACTCTTTCCATTTTTCCATTTGTCTACGGATGGTAGGCGGTGGAATATCTCAAGTCGGTACCCAACCCCTCTTGCAAGCTCTTCTAGAAACGGGACGTGAACCTGGAGTCTCGTTCAGATACAATACTGACAGGTACTCCATGCAACCTGATGACCTCGTCCAAATACAATTAAGCTATTTTCTTCATGGAGTAGTCAATCTTGAACGGCACGAAGTGAGCACTCTTCGTCAGTCTATCCACGATCACGCAAATTGAGTCATGCCCTATGGGAGATCTCGACAATCCATTAATAAATTCCATCGAGATACTCTGCCATTTCCAACTCGGAATCTCCAAAGGTGTTAACTTGCCTACAGTCCTTCCATGATCGGCCTTAACTCGCTTACAGGTGAAACATTCAGATACAAACCTTGCTATATCACCCTTCATACCCATCCACCAAGCAATTTGTTTCAGATCCTGGTACATCTTGGTCGAACCGGGGTGGTAGGCCACATTAGAACCATGTGCCTCCTTGCACAACTAATACTTAATATCCTTAACAGCGGGAATGCAAAGCCTATCATGGTATCTCAGGGTTCCCATATCATCAATAGAAAACTCTGGCAACTCACCCTTCACAGCTCTACTATAAAGATGCAACAGATCTGTATCCTCCTTTTGATGCAATCTAGTAAGGGTAATCCATGAAGGCTCCAACACTTCTAATTCACTAGTCGAGCTGCCACTTCCCACTGAAATTCCCATCAGTAGAAATTCTTCCACCAGTGAATCACCGAAAGGATAAAAATTTTAGTTGTCTTCCTACTCAGGGCGTCGGCTACCACGTTAGCCTTGCACGGGTGGTACCGGATCTCAACATCATAGTCTACCACATACTCTAGCCATATACGCTGGTGCAAATTCAGTTCCTTCTGTGTGAAGACGTATTTCAAACTTTTATGATCATTGTAAATCTTGCATATAGCGCCATATAACAGATGTCTCCACAGCTTGAGAGCAAAGATCACTGCTATAAATTCCAGGTCATGCGTAGGGTAATTCCGTTCATGAACCTTCAGCTGCGTAGACCCATACGCAATAACCTTACCCTCCTGCATCAACACGCATCTGAGCCCAACATGTGATACGTCCACATACACAACATACTCTAGTCCTTCAGTAGGCAGGGTCAAAACTGGTGCAGTGCATAATCTCCTCTTCAGCTCCTGTAACGCCTCTTCACACTTATCACTCCAAATAAAGGCTACATGCTTCTGCATCAACTTTGTCAAAGGCGCAGATAATGTAGAGAATCCCTCCACATACCTTCTATAGTAGTCTGCGAGCCCTAGAAAACTTCTTATTTCCTTGGGAGTGGTATGCCTACTCCAATCCATCACTGCAGCTATCTTCTCTGGGTCAACCGCTATCCCATCTTTATTCACAACATGGCCCAAGAAGGAGACTTGAGGTAGCCAAAACTCGCACTTGCTCAACTTAGCATACAAATTATGCTCTCTCAAAGTTGACAAAACCAATCGCAAGTGCTGCGTATGCTCTTTAGCATTGCGGGAGTAGACTAGAACGCCATCTATGAACACGATGACAAAATGATCCAGGAAGTCCTTGAATACTCTGTTCATCAAATCCATGAATGCGGCGGGTGCATTAGTCAATCCAAAAGACATTACCAAGAACTTGAAATGTCCATGCTGCAAACGAAAAGCAGTTCGTGGAATGTCTGCCTCACGAATCCTCAACTGATGATAACCTGAACGTCGGTCAATCTTGGAAAATACAGAGCTACCACGTAACTGGTCAAATAGATCATCGATTCTCGGCAATGGATATCTGTTCTTGATGGTCACTTTATTCAATTCTCTATAATCTATACACAACCTCATTGATCCATCTTTCTTCTTTACAAATAGAACGGGAGCACCTCACGGTGACGAACTTGGTCTAATGAAACCGTTCTGCAACAGCTCGTCTAACTGGGTACGCAGCTCTCCCAACTCATGCGGAGCCATATGGTACGGAGCCTTAGCGATAGGACGGGTACCCAGTTCTAAATCTATGACAAACTCAACATCTCTCTCAGGCGGAAGACTAGGAAGATTATCAGGAAACACGTCAGGAAACTCGCCCACTACCTCAATCTCCTCCAAAAGCGGCAAACTAACAATGGTTGCCAACACTGAAACCAAACAGGCAAAGCATACTGAATTCAAAAGCTTTAGAGCACTTATCGCAAAAATGATCGGAGAATCTTGGTGTGATTAACCATAAACGCTCCTGTGTTGACCGTCATCCATCTTGAAGTCCAAATGCCTGACCTTATACTGGATTACTGCATCGTACTTTGATAGCCAATCCATTCCCAGGATTACATCAAAATCTTCCAGTTCTATAACTTTTAGATCCGCAACCACGAGAAAATCTCCCAACTGGATTGGACAACCCTGAATTCCCTGATCTGACACAACGGAATCACCTGAGGGGAACTTGACACAAAAAGGGTCGCCAACCGGATTGAGGGTCAAACGGTGACGCTCTACAAAAGATCTAGCCACGAATAAGTGGGTAGCACCGGAATCGAAAAGCACACGCGCCCAGCAGTTACTTACCTTAAACTTTCCTATAAGATTAAATATATGACTAAGGGAAAAGAACGTTGACATTTAAATCATACCTAGAAAATAAAACAAGGTTAGGATCTAACCTAAAATTACTTAGGTCGACGTCTGAGCTTCATCCGCGGACACCACATTCAACTCGCCCTTCCCTTTGTCCAAGATATGTGGTGGCGGCAAGGCCTGAAGTGGCACTGGCTGCAATGGGGGTTGATCTTGCGGGCAGCGGGTCTTGACATGCCCCTTCCGCCCACATAGGGAACAGGTCTTCTCCTTCCAGCAATGGGCTGCATCATGCCTCGTCTTATTGCAACAGGAAAAAACTAATCTCTCTTTGGGGGCGCCCTGAATCGCATGCACCTGCTCTTGCTTCCGAGCTCCCAGTCTCTGGTAACATCTCTCGAACGGGTGGCCTGCCCGACCACAGAAACTGCACACTTCCTTGCATTTTTTCTTCCCAATAGTCCCGGATTCCTGTGATTCCTTACCTTCAACAGACTTCCTCTTATCGTTCCTCATCTGCTAACCTCTAACCTTGGCATTGTCAATGGATTCCACCTTCAGAGCAGCCTCTACCACCTCAGAATAAGTCCCGGATCCGTAGGCACTGGTAAGCTGCTGAATGTCATTCTGAAGACCACCCAGAAATCGCTTGACTCGGTTGGATTCTAAAGATACCAAGTCAGGAGCAAAGTGGCTCAGCTTACTGAACTCCACCTTATATTCACTGACAGTAAGCTTCCTCTGCTTTAAGTGAAGGAAGTAATTCATCAACTGGTCTCTTTCCACAGACGGAAAGAACTTCTTCAATAACAACTCCTGGAAGGACTCCCACGAGCATCCATCCTTCAAGCTTTCTTTCTCCCTCAACCACCAACTCTTCACCATGCCCTTGAGTTGATAAGCGGCAACCATCACGCTCTGGTCCGCAGAGATACCATAGTAGGTGAACATATCCTCGATGGAAATCATCCAGTCATCTAATGCCATAAAATCTGCCTTGCCATCATACGTAGGGGGTCCTAACCTTTGAAAGTGCGAAATGAAAGTCATCTCTGGTGGCAACACCGCCGGGGGCACCAGAGGAGCGGGGGGAATGGGAACAGCTAGATCCAAGGCGGGCTCTTGCGCCCTCTGCGACTGACTCGCCACGACTGACAACAACGACTGAATTTGCGACTGCATCTCCAGCATCTGCCTCGACAGTGCCTCATTGCTCTGTCGCAATCCCTCTATCACGGCTCACTTAGAGCACCAGAAGATTCTCCCTCCGACTGGGGAGTAGTGAAAGTCCACCTAGTGTCAACTATGTGCACCTATGGGGGGGGGGGAATAGGTGACGTGTAGCGCTTTTGCAGAATTTATAATAGTACCTGCACAATAAAGATAAACAGCACAGCACACAGAAAACACAGGAAATTTATAGTAGTTCCCCGACTTGGGTACATCCACTTTCCCCCTTCGACCTATCTCCCAACAAGGGACGACTCGGTCACTTCTCCAACAGGATTGAAATCCAATCATTGCACTATTGGAAGGAACCCTTCCACACGTAGGAGTCAACACTCCCACAAACCGGGTTGCACCCAACCCTTATAACACGGAACAATCGTTCCTTTACAACAAAAGTAAAATAGAATGTACACGAGATACAAACTTCGTTTGGAGACTTCGGTGTTCCTCTTCGTTCGACGACGTGTTCGTGAAGTCAACGAAGAGTCTACAACCTTGGTCTCTCTTGGAGAGGATCTCCCCGGAACCGGCGGCGGCAATCCGAGCGGCGGCTTGGTTCGGGATCGGCGGCAACGAAGGTGCGCGGCTGCAGTACTTTGAGATCCAAACTTCGTAGCGAAGCAAACTAGGTCTACCAACGGTCACTCTAGGATCGGTCGTCTCGATCGATTCGGACGGGGGAGTTTTTCCCGGTCAACAAATCGAGAGACAAGGGATCTCTGGATAGACACGTGAGACTCAAGATTTGCTAAGCTTCTGTCGCCGGAGATCACGAAGGAGTCCCGATCGATGACGGCGACCAACTAGCTCGAGCGCGACGGCGGCGGTGGAGTGAAGATCGCGATTTTAGGTCTAGGTTTTTGCTCGGCTTCTTTCTGTCTGTCTACAGTTCAAAATACCCGTATATATATACTGTAGATACTACTAATTTGACCGTTGTGGGACCCACAAGAAAAATCCCGAAAACCGGTTCAAAATAGTCCAGCGGCAGAATCCGGTCCAGCAGTTTCCAGAGAAAACGCCAAGTAAAAATCGGCGAGAATCACAGGTGATTCTCGACGAATCGGCGAGAATCAGTTAGTGATTCTCGACGATTCGTCGAGAATCACTAGTGATTCTCGACGAATCACTTTTTGATTCTCCACGAATGTAACTTGGTATTCAGGATCTGCTCTGCGATGGGTTTGGCGAGAATCACTAGTGATTCTCGCCGAATCTTACTTGGCACCGTTTTGAGGTAGCCGGAAAGAGTCGGCGAGAATCACTAGTGATTCTCGACGATTCGGCGAGAATCACTAGTGATTCTCGCCGAATTATACTTAAACGAATTTTCGTCTTTCCGCCCACGAGCTGCTCCTTGACCCATCCTTGCTTCTTGTCTGCTCCTGCAAGATCACAGCCCTGTACTTGAACGTAAGTGCACTCCAATAGAGAGAGTACACGTAGGCCAACACACTGATCTGCTCAACGAGAGATTACGTCGTGCAGACCCGTGTATATTGACCTACTGCACCCTGACATTGGTGTGCACTTTGCGTGGAATAACTGCAAGTACAACTTGAAAGATTTTATCAAATACATTGTCTATTGACCTTAGCTTGTCCAGGGGCTTCTTCAAATCAGGTACATTGTGGATACAATACCCAACAATCTCCCCCTATTTGAAGAAGCCTAAACCCTACAAGCTAAGGTGAATAGAGAAAATGGGAATGAAAACCATAAACTTAAAATGGAGTTGAGTGAGTTATCCATTACCAATACCAATTTCTTGGGAGCAAGCTTGGAGCCACTTTAGCTTAGCCGAGAGGGTAATCTCCCCCTTTTCGGCTTCTGCAAATCGGGATCGGTTGCAGTTGACCCCTTGCTCCACCTCAGTTCTTGCGTCTGTGGTCACACTTGAGTTCCTTGCTCCCCCTCAGATCGTGCACGAGCCTGGAGCTTCTGTAGTCTTCATTCCTCATAATTGAGCATCCCCAATTCAGTCTTGAAGAGATTGAACTTGGCCTCGTCTAAGGGCTTTGTGAATATATCAGCAATCTGCTTGTCCGTGGGGACATAACAGAGAGAGATGTCCTTGTTTTCCACATGCTCCCGAATGAAGTGGTAGCGCACTTCAATATGCTTCGTTCTGCTATGCGATACAGGATTGTTGGCAATGGCAATTGCACTGGAGGAGTCGCCGTACATGGGTACTTCCTTGAACTGAAGGTCGTAGTCGGCTAACTGGTTTCTGATCCATAGAAGTTGTGCGCAACAACTTCCTGCCGAGATGTACTCAGACTCTGCTGTGGAGGTTGCAACACAATTCTGTTTCTTGCTGTTCCATGAGATAAGCCTCCTGCCGAGGAATTGACACGTCCCGGAGGTGCTTTTCCTGTCATCCCTGCTCCCTGCAAAATTAGCATCTGAAAAGCCTATTAGCTCGACATCATTGTTTCTCGGGTACCACAAGACAAGATTAGGAGTACCTTTAAGGTATCTTAGAATTCGCTTTGCAGCGACATAGTGAGATTCCTTAGTGTTCACCTGATATCGGGCACAGACACATGTGGAGAACATAATATCCGGTCTACTGGCAGTAAGATAGAGCAGGGATCCAATGATGCTTCTGTATTTGGTTTCATCGAAAGGTTTACCTTTCTCATCCTTATCCAGAGACATAGTGGATCCCATTGGAGTCCTCATAGAGGATGCACTCTCCATACCGAATTTCTTAAGGAGTTCATTTGTGAACTTCGTATGAGAGATGAAGATTCCATCCTCAGACTGTTTCACTTGAAGTCCTAAGAAATACTTGAGCTCTCCCATACTGCTCATTTCAAACTTTCCTTGCATAAGTTTAGAAAACTTTTTGCAAAGATTGTTGTCCGTTGAGCCGAATATTATGTCATCGATATAGATTTGAACCAGCAAAATCTTGCTTTTGACTTCCCTAAGAAACAATGTTTTATCTATTTTACCTCTAGAGAACTTGTTCTCAAGAAGAAAACTAGATAAAGTCTCATACCAAGCTCGTGGAGGTTGTTTCAACCCATATAAGGCCTTATTAAGAAAATAAACATGATTGGGATAAGTAGGATCGACAAAACCTGGGGGTTGAGCGACGTATACTTCCTCTTTCAAGTCTCCGTTCAAGAATGCTGATTTCACATCCATTTGATAGACTTTGAATCCTTTGTGTGAAGCATACGCCAGGAACAATCTGATTGCCTCGAGCCTTGCGACGGGTGCGAAGGTCTGGTCGAATTCAATCCCCTCCTCCTGTATGTAACCTTGAGCCACCAGCCTGGCCTTGTTCTTTACGATGACACCATGTTCATCCAGTTTGTTTCTGAAGATCCACTTTGTGCTAATCACATTCTGCTTGTGTGGTCTGGGAACCAGCGTCCACACGTTGCATCGTTCGAATTGATGAAGTTCATCTTGCATGGCCAAAATCCATGCCGCATCTTTGTTTGCCTCGTCGAACTTCTTTGGCTCAACCTGTGATAGGAAGCTAAGATGCAATACTTCGTTAATGGTACCTCTTCGAGTTCTGACACCGACACGAGGATCTCCGATGATCTGATCTCTAGGATGATCCCTCACGTGTCGGAGCTCTAGAAGTCTGGCGTCTGGAGCTTCAACTACTTCTTGTGCTTCTCTTTCTTCCAGGAGATTTGTTCCATTTTGATCTTCAACATTTTCAGATGACGTGGAGGTGGAAACTTTGACATACTTAGGAGTGTCATCTTTAGCGGTCTCATCCAGACTCAGCTGTTCAAGTCGTGCACCTGCATCTTCAAGAATACCACTGGAAGAATTGCTGTTAAGCAAACTTCCTTCATCAAATACAACATTTATTGATTCTTCTACCACTAGGGTTTTCTTATTGAAGACCCTATATGCCCGACTGTGGGAACTATAGCCCACGAATATGCCTTCGAAGCATTTTTCACCAAATTTAGTACGCGGGTACTTCCCATTATTCAGTACATAGCATCTGCAACCAAAAATCCTCAAGTAGGCCATGGTTGGTTTCCTGCCTTTCAGTAGTTCGTAAGGCGTCTTACGATGATGCTTGTTGATCAATGCTCGGTTTTGTACATGACAAGCTGTATTGACAGCCTCTGCCCAGAAGTATTCCGGGAGAGAGGCGTCTTTCAACACTGTCGTGCAGGCTTCAATGAGAGTTCTATTTCTCCTCTCCGCAACTCCATTTTGCTGAGGAGTGCGCGGGGAGGAAAACTCATGAAAGATACCTTGTTCTTCACAAAATTCTGTCATAGCACCAGACTCGAATTCTGTTCCATGGTCACTTCTGATTTTGACCACTGAGCAGTTAAATTCGTTCTGAACCTGCTTGACAAAACTAGTGAAGATGTCAAACGTATCTGACTTTCGTTTCAAAAAGAGCACCCATGTAAACCGAGAGTGATCATCAACTATCACTAGCATATAGGACTTGCCTCCCAAGCTATGAACTTGCATTGGACCAAACAAGTCCATATGTAAAAGGTAAAGACATTGGGAAGAGTCTTTGTCTGCGATGCTCTTAAAGGTAGCCCGAGTCTGTTTGCCCATCTGGCATGCAGGACAGGGGCTATCTTTGATGCACTTGATACTGGGGGCATCCCTTACTAAGTTCTTAGAAAACAGCATACTAATTGTCTTGAAATTAATATGTGTCAATCTCTTGTGCCATTGATCACAAAGAGATGCACTGCCTGTTGCCACAAGGCATACGGGGGTAGATGAATCTATACTGAGAAAATCTAAGCAGAAGATATTTCTGCTCCTAATGCCTGATAATACCGTCTCAGAAGAGGTACGTGAAATTATCAGACATTTATCCTTGCAGAACTTAACGTCATAACCTTTATCACATAATTGACTTACACTGATCAGGTTATGGTTTAACCCTTCAACATAAGCCACGTCGGTGATAGAGATTATACCGTTGGAAATCATACCGTAACCTCTGGTGACTCCTCGATCTGACCCTCCAAAGATGACTTTGGGTCCATTCTCGACTGGAGTGTAATCACGCAGCAGGCTTCTTGTCCCAGTCATATGCCGGGAGCATCCACTGTCCAAATACCAGATCGGCGTTTTGGTGGCCTTTGGACATTCCTACAAAACAAAATTAACTCGCCTTAGGAACCCAATCGAACTTGGGTCCTAGATTCCTGGTTAGCACACTCCCCCTCGGTTGGTTAACCCTACGAGTGGTCGGCCTCGCAGTGCTAACATAGGGAGTCTCGTAATACCTTGGATTAAACCAACAATCTACGGCAAAGTGACCAACTTTGCCACAACACCAACAGTCGAATCTGTTGTACCTCTTCCTAGGCTCCTGCCTTACCCTGGGAACGGTGGGTATCGCTGGGGCCTTGGATCTGGAGGTGGAGGCCTCATGGTGACAGCAGTCACATGACTTCGTCACCTTCTGTATAACAGGCTTGGCTTTTGGTGCCTGCTTTCCATTATGGCCGCTAAAGAACGGACCATAATTTCCCATGTGGATTTTCTCATAAGGTGCCTTGAAGGCACTCTCACCGAAGTTTCGGGGAAAGGTCCAACTGTCATATCGGCTCTTTGGCTTTGCAACCGAGGGCCGGAAATGATGGCCAAATGTTGACTCAAAGTCATGTTGGTTGCAAGGAAAGCCAGGCTTTCTGAACGCAACAGGACTAAGCGGAGCCTTTCCCTTTTCATCAGCAGAGGCCTTCTTGGCGGCCTTATTCTTCCTCTGGTTCCTGTTTCTCCTGGAGGAGGAACCAGATACCCCTACATGCCCCAAGCCAGCTCCTTTGGCCTGAGCAGAGAAGGTATCAACAACTGGAAGAACTGTTTTTGGCATAGAGAAGCTCTTGACGATCTTCCTTTCTGCCACAAGTTGTTCTTCCAACTTGTCGACTTCCTCCTGCTTAAGATCAAGGAGCTTCAGAGACTCTGAGTGCTTTGAGGTCAGGTCAAGGTGCTCCTGTCGGAGAGAGATCAAACTGGTGACCTCTTCCCTTAGGGAAACACACTCACCCTTAAGAAATTTTACTTCCTTTTTCTCAGCCTTCAATCTCTTTCGACACTCCTCGAAAGTGTTGAGCAGAAGCTCATACTTCTCGAGGAGCTCAGCTTCACGGGCCGAAAGGCTATCCTCAGGTTCATCATCCTGAGACTCAGGATCAGAGTCGGAGTCGGAGAGAGGGGTGTGAGCTTTTACCTTCCCAGTAAACGGGGGACATTCTCCTTCTGAGTCAGAGCGACCCACCAGCCCGAAGTAGGCTTCCTCATCATCACTGGAGTCTGAGGAATCAGACTCACTCAGTGTCTTTGGCCTTTTGGCGATGTAGCTCCGCTCCTTCTTCTTATCTCTAGAGGATTTGTGCTCCTCTTCTTTCCCTTTTTCTCTCTTGCCTTGAAATCAGTCGGCCACGACGTGTCCTGGCTTATTGCATCCAAAGCAAATAATGTCAGCGGAGCGATGTTTGTTCGGTCTAGATGCATACCTATCAGAAGAATAATTTTTCTTCTGATGCCTGGAGGAGGAGCCGTCTCTCTTTCTTTGATTCCTTATCTTGAGGAACTTCTTGAACTCTCGAGTGATGAGGGAGAAATCCTCCTCCGACAGCTCTGAGCTGGAGGAGCATGGCTCGGAGTCCTCCTCCTCATCCTTTTTCCTGGCACGGTATGAAACCGCACCCTTGCCTTTTCTGGAGTGACTGGCTTTTAGAGCCACAGTCTTTTCTTTGGCTGCCGCCTTCTCTGCTTCTTCTTCTGCTTTTCTGGTGTTCAGCTGAAGCTCATAGGACATCAGCTTCCCAAACAGAATTTGTGGATCAGTTTCTGCTAGTCTGCCAAATTCTCTGATGGCGCAGATCTTTGTGTCCCATTCCTTAGTAAGGGACCTAAGAAATTTGTCATTGAGTTCACCATTAGTGAACACTCTTCCGTAGCCCTTGAGGGCGTTGACAATCTTTAGGAAGTTCTCGTAGGTGACTCCGATCTCTTCCTTAGGCCCTTGTCTGAAGGCCTCATATTTTTGGTTCAGGAGGGATCTCCGAACATCCCTCACTTCATCCGTGCCCTCCATTAGGATGATCAGGCACTGCAAGATCTCCTGTGCTGTCCTGCATTTGCTGAAGTTTTGCATCATTGAGTCATCAACTGCGCTGACCAGAATGTTTCGTGCCTTCTTGTCAAGTCCCACTAGCACCATCTCGTCCTTGTCCATTTTAGAAAGTGTCTTCGGCACCTTCTTGGTGGGATCAATGGTGGAGGCCTTAGTGGGGACATAAGGTCCCTCCTCCACGATCATGAAGGGTCGAGGATCAACTGCTTCCATGTAGAACCTGATCCTTTCCTTCAAGATAGGAAAGTTGAGCCTGGTGCACACTGGGATCTTGCCGGAGAACTTGAGCCCGTCCATAGTAGATGTTTGTCTTCTTCTTGACACTAGGGGCAGGATTCAACTCAAGGTGTTAACCTTTTTGATGAGTAACCTGGCTCTGATACCACTTGAAAGTCCACCTAGTGTCAACTATGTGCACCTATGGGCGGGGAATAGGTGACGTGTAGCGCTTTTGCGGAATTTATAATAGTACCTGCACAATAAAGATAAACAGCACAGCACACAGAAAACACAGACAATTTATAGTGGTTCCCCGACTTGGGTACATCCACTTTCCCCCTTCGACCTATCTCCCAACAAGGGACGACTCGGTCACTTCTCCAACAGGATTGAAATCCAATCCTTGCACTATTGGAAGGAACCCTTCCACACGTAGGAGTCAACACTCCCACAAACTGGGTTGCACCCAACCCTTACAACAAAAGTAAAATAGAATGTACACGAGATACAAACTTCGTTTGGAGACTTCGGTGTTCCTCTTCGTTCGACGACGAGTTCGTGAAGTCAACGAAGAGTCTACAACCTTGGTCTCTCTTGGAGAGGATCTCCCCGAAACCGGCGGCGGCAATCCGAGCGGCGGCTTGGTTCGGGATCGGCGGCAACGAAGGTGCGCGGCTGCAGTACTTTGAGATCCAAACTTCGTAGCGAAGCAAACTAGGTCTACCAACGGTCACTCTAGGATCGGTCGTCTCGATCGATTCGGACGGGGGAGTTTTTCCCGGTCAACAAATCGAGAGGCAAGGGATCTCTGGATAGACACGTGAGACTCAAGCTTTGCTAAGCTTCTGTCGCCGGAGATCACGAAGGAATCCCGATCGATGACGGCGACCAACTAGCTCGAGCGCGACGGCGGCGGCGGAGTGAAGATCGCGATTTTAGGTCTAGGTTTTTGCTCGGCTTCTTTCTGTCTGTCTACAGTTCAAAATACCCGTATATATATACTGTAGATACTACTAATTTGACCGTTGTGGGACCCACAAGAAAAATCCCGAAAACCGGTTCAAAATAGTCCAGCGGCAGAATCCGGTCCAGCAGTTTCCAGAGAAAACGCCAAGTAAAAATCGGCGAGAATCACAGGTGATTCTCGACGAATCGACGAGAATCAGTTAGTGATTCTCGACGATTCGTCGAGAATCACTAGTGATTCTCGACGAATCACTTTTTGATTCTCAACGAATGTAACTTGGTATTCAGGATCTGCTCTGCGATGGGTTCGGCGAGAATCACTAGTGATTCTCGCCGAATCTTACTTGGCACCGTTTTGAGGTAGCCGGAAAGAGTCGGCGAGAATCACTTGGTGATTCTCGTCGAATTATACTTAGACGAATTTTCGTCTTTCCTCCCACGAGCTGCTCCTTGACCCATCCTTGCTCCTTGTCTGCTCCTGCAAGATCACAGCCCTGTACTTGAACGTAAGTGCACTCCAATAGAGAGAGTACACGTAGGCCAACACACTGATCTGCTCAACGAGGGATTACGTCGTGCAGACCCGTGTATATTGACCTACTGCACCCTGACATTGGTGTGCACTTTGCGTGGAATAACTGCAAGTACAACTTGAAAGATTTTATCAAATACATTGTCTATTGACCTTAGCTTGTCCATGGGCTTCTTCAAATCAGGTACATTGTGGATACAATACCCAACAAGTAGTCCTCGTCACCGGACGCTTAGGCGGCATTCTAAATAATCAATAAACGATCTATCAACACCTAGCATAACATGCTAGACTTATAACTTAGCTCAGACATAAAACCTTAGATACTTGCTCATGCTGCTAGCTTGCTCTGGGATTTAAAATAAATGATGGCATATCCTACTTAGGGGGAAACACCCTCATCCTTATGACACTTGTGCCTATTATATGAGTGCATGAATGATTACTTTTTTATTTCAAATCATGTGTGTACATATGTCATCCTGTAGATCTTTAACTTGGCATGTGTGCTTATGCAATGATATGATATGTATGTAGTGCTATGCATTCTGAAGAAATGCCTTAATGCATGTATGAGCGGCGTACACATACAATGTTATGCATCCCATACTATATAATATTGTATGTAACGAAAAAGGTAAAACGTGCTAAGGGCATCCATGTGATGGTGGTTATGCATCTCATACTACATAATCGTCACATGTCACCACCTATGGTGGATCCATATACAAACACATATTATGCATCCCATACTACATAATATGCCCCGTATACTTCTTCTTTTGTACTATAAGTGTAGTGTTCATGCTTCCATCAAGATCTACTGATGACATATCAGTGTGTATATATAATGAATGACACGACGAGAGTTTTGCTTGAGGGCAAGTTGTTCGACCAACTTGCCAAACCAACTGCCCCTCTTGCAAAACCTGGCTCTGATACCACGCATTTTCACAACCCGCATTTTCACCATAACGATGAAATATCAGAGTAAGGAAAAAATGTGCGTCGTGATGCCACGTCAGCAGGGGATAACTACAGACGCTCAGGCAACACTCCGACTCAATACTAAAAATATGATTTAAATGTTTTATTGAAGAAGTTTATTTAAGTTAGGAAATTGGCCGTATCCCTCGGCTTAGTGGCTCACGAGTCCACCAGAAGGAAAGTAATTAAACGCAGCGGAAAATACTATAGTAAATAGGTTAGACATCCTACATGAGTCTAGCATCCCCCCCCCCAAAAAACAATCAAGGCATGCATTACCCTAAATTTATAGTAATAATATCGAAGTAGTTTGTACGTTATTTAAATATAGTTACGTAGAGTTTTAAAACATGATGTGCATGATATAGTAATATTAGTTGGTTTTATAGTTGAAAATACCTATAGGAATCTTAGCATAAATCCTTCCCAGAGAGCAAGAACTACTAACACAAAAGTAGACATTAGCAACTAGCCAAATATCCACGAATGACAATAAACAATCAGTTGGTGTCAAACACCTGACACGAACCCACTAAAAGTTCTCAAGTCTGAAGCATACTACAAAAGAACAAAAGCTACCTCGCAACCTCGAGGCACCCTCGGCAAACCCAGCAACGAAACTACTCAGCCGCACCACCGGCTACAACCCTGAATCTGAGGCATTTAAGAGAAGAACACCTCAGCAAGCAGAAAAGAAAACAAGTGGCAAAATAATAGGTAAGCAAGTGAGTAAGCCAATCAAAGGAGGGTGTACCAAACCCAACCAAAGGAGGAAGAATGCAAAAGAAAACAACAACAATTAGCCAAATAGAATATATAGAGGAAGGTTAGCCATTATAATAACCTCTAAATTTAAAAGAATGCACCAAGTGCGAAGTTGAACAAATCTGGGCATAACCAGCAAAATTTAGCAAAACTGTGGCATAAATCACAAGAAAACAACTTATCACCATATGGCTCGGAAGATGGTGGATCATCAACACGTGGTATGACTGCGTTGCAGGCCGGAGAGGGCGATGACCTCAAGCGCCCTAAGCCCAACTCCGGATCCTCAACCGTCTCACAATCGGTACTGTGGTCCACAAACATGGCCAAACCGAGCCAACCAGAAGCCAACAGTCTAGGAAAGGAGAAACTAAGCATACCCCTACTGTGATGATCCATAGAAAGAAGGGGCCTCCCGGTTGGGTGATATGCTAACCACAACCAACACTCATACCCCCAACATCACCATCTCAAAATTGACACAACACCTAAGTATTACAACACTAAATCGAAGACCACGACTTACAATCGACCTAAACTAAGCGTAACGCATCCTACGCTCAACGGCGTCAAAAGGTTTACCCTAAGCGTAAGCCTAAAAAAATTTAAACATCTTATACTCTAAAGGAACCAGGAATATTAATATAAGATGAAAGTCTTACCATAAGAACTTAATAAAAAGGAGAGGAAACGAGCCACTTGCCTTGGCTTTATCAAAGAAAGCCTCCAAATCACACCTCGTCGTAGATATGGACTAAGGGAGACGAGAGAAGCCGAAATCTGGACAAGAGTGGATTAAATAGTAGTTAGGGCCAAAACCTCCTAACGAGAAATCTCAAGAAATGGGAAAAAATTATCACGGTGATGTACATCTCGCCGAGAGCTTTTCAAATCTATGCTCGAATGAAGATTTCGAGCACCTGAACTCAATCGGCGGCAACCGGAAGTTTCACGAAATCTCACGCTCCGCCGTCGCCATCCTCACATTTCTTCAGTTCTGGTTCGGTTCAGTGAAGAAGAAGAAGAAGAAAAAGTCCTAAAGGAAGAGTGGGGTCGGTTCTAATTCTAAGTATACGTATATATATAGGTATTTATAAAAAGTTGTCTAAAAAATGTACTATTTACGAGCGGGTGCGCGGAAAATGGAAATAGATATTGACGATGGCTTCAAATCGAAAAGCGGTTAACATGAAAGTTGTAGATCTCATCGAGGCGAACAAATTTCATGTTAACCATTTGTTGATACGACGCTGTTTTGACCCTGAAAACGGTGCCCGAACGCAGACAGGAACGACTTACTCGAGTGGCAGCATGAACCACTCGACTTCCAACATATCTACTCGAGTAGCAGCATACCTACTCGAGTTCCAGCATACTGTACTCGAGTAGTAGCATAATATACTCGATTAGCAGCTCATTACTCGAGTTCAAACATGTATTACTCTAGTAGTAGCATAATATACTCGAGTAGCAGCTCAATACGCGAGTTCTAGCAGACAAAATGAAATTAGGGGCTCAAAATGGCTTCAAATCGAAAAGTGGTCAACATGAAAGTTGTAGATCTCGTCGAGACGAACAAATGTCATGTTACTACTTTTTGATACGATGCAGTTTTGACCCTCAAAATGGCATCCGAGCAAAATCTGAAACGGGTTATTCGAGTAGAACCATAGCTACTCGAGAAGACTCAGAACGGAAGCCCAAACGTGCGCCGAATTAAACGAAACTCGCACCGAAGGCGAACACTGACGCTACGAATTTAACGACAAAGTCAAAACCACAAAACTTAACTTATCAACTCGAAAACTTTCAATTTCGTCGAAAATCCCAAAGATCTGGTCAATCAGATCAAACGGACGCGAAAACGCACTAACGGTGCAGCGCCGACAACATGACGTAAAAAAAGGGTAACTCCTTGACGTTATAAATATGATGATATCAAATCAAATAAAATCGACGAAAAAAAAATTCAGGGGCGTTACATCTGTCCTCTCATCTTACAGAGTGTTCAGTATTCCCAACAAGGGACTCTGATCTCTCCTCTTACAGAGTGTTCAATATTCCCAACAACGGACTCTGGCCTCTCCTCTTATAGATGTTCATATTGCCGCAAAAGGGATCCTAGCCTCTTCAGCTCCAAGTCGTGAGCCCGACTCGTGCAAACTCCCCGTGTGGTCCTGCGCCCCTTACGACAAAGCCGCTATTGTAACCCGCGTAAACAAAGTCGCGGGCTGGAACCGAACAAACTAAGCTGCGGGATGGGACCGCGAAAAATAAGCCACGAGCCCAACTCGTGCAAACTCCCTGTGGGGCCTGCCTACCTCAAGGCTAAGCCACGATTACAACCAGTGCAAAATAATCCATGAGCCTGACTCGTGCAAACTCCCTATGGGGTCCTACCCCCCCCCCCCCCCCAGCTAAGCCGCGATTGCAACCCGTGCAAAATAAGCCGCGTGTAAGACCCCCTTTTTTTCAAACCCGGGGGTCTTATGCCTAGAACTGCCATTTTGCGGTGGCACCGACACTCGGGAAGGCCGCCACTACAAAATGTTGATTCTGCCGGTCTTTTCGATCATCAAAGAGAGAGCAGTAATCATAAACTGAATTATAATTGAGTCCACAAATATCATATGAAAATGAGAAACCACAACAGCCCATAAATATAGGAAAGAGAGAGAGTACTGAAATAAGACAATATAAGGAAATATAAACGGGCTTAAGCCCGGTATATCAGATCCTCACTATAATCTCTCGCAGAAGCTATAAGAAAGAGTAATCACTCACGGAGCTTGTCACTAGTGCTCCGATACTAGACTAGCCCACTTCCATGCACATCGTACTCTGCTGGTGCTGGTCCCTGTGCTGCTGGTCCCTGAGATGCTGGTCTCTGTATCCCATCTGGAGCCCATGTAATGTTGTGGTCCGAAAACCATTAGTCATAAAGACTAAGTACTACCATCCCCTACCCCTCCCCCATGGCTCCTAGGCACCGAACGGGGAGGAGGAAAGGGAGACTATGAAGGTAGAGAGTAAGCAAAGTAGGCGACGGTGGAACTAATCTAGTAGTTAATGTATAAAGTATGAATAGCTAAGGAAGAAAGGTACAAACTAGCAGTTATATAATAGTAAGCAGTAAGGTAAGCAAGTAGAGTAAAGCAACATAGGTAGAAAAAACATTCTAGGAAGTAAGTAACCTTAAATTATATGAATGCTCATACAAACTTATAAGTTAAGGGGTCTTCTGCAAGGCTCTCATCGTATAAAAAGTCTCCTACCAATTTATACGTTGGGGTGTCGGTTGTATGCATGTATGAGTGTAGTGATATGTTATGTCATGATTCATGCAAGTGCAACTCACGCACACGACTCTATGCGCACAGACCTTTAGTTCCCCCTATTTGGGCAGCTAGCTTCACTCCCAGGAACCTCCGTAGTGCAAACAGAGACAGTGGGTCGGGCACCCCACTCCTAGGCAGGTATCCACACTACCAGGCCTAGCCCTTACGTACGCCTCTAGAAGGACACAACCTAGAGTCTCCACGTACTATGCTGGCCATATCCACCAGACTTTCTTTGGCCAAGTGTCCCACACTGCCGAGTCAACGTAAAGATGTCGGTGTGAATGACCGTCCAATACCGAAGACACCACCACCTTATTTATATCCAAATCCTTCCGAGTCACCGGCTCCTCGTACTATCCCGTCTGTTACATCTACCTTTTGAACCTTCCGTTCGGATGGTTAATCAAACTAACCTAACCGACCTCCCGAGCTATCGGGGTATGTGAATGTGAAACCCTAGTTATACTAGTTGCTCTTGTAGTTTATTATTCTTACTGTTTAGGTTAGCCCAGGACTGCCCAAGGTATTCCCCGTGAAGGGCTCTCGAGGGCACTAGGAACTATGATGCTAGTTGAAGCTCATCGTTCCCTTTCACAAGGTACTTACTATTATTGGTTGTTACCCAACTCCCGATCCCTTTAATGTTGTACTGGATCTAACTCTAGTGTATTTGACTCTTTCTCTCTCCACGGGGAAGACGATGTTTCGTCGACCCCGAACACTTCTTAACAACTGTCAAACCTCTCACTCCTCATCACGACTCCCGATGATAATCTCATTTCACTTACCAGATCAATACACTAATATCCCAACTCCCTAGATTCATTTTACACCAAATTATGATTTCTGCAGTTTTTACTAAACGCAGAGCATCCTAAGCTATATGATGTATACAATGGGAGGTACTCCAAATTATCATCCAAAATTCCTATAATATTTATTGGAGGTCTATCATGGCATGATTAGCCTAAATCCAGAAGTTTATAATTTTCCTAATTTATTTGATAATTTATTTAATTTCCAAAGTGATCCAAATGTCTTAGTTTGAACATGAAGTACTATTTTCAGGCATGCAAAATATTGCACAAAATTATGATAAATAAAAGATAACTATTTTTCAGTAAATTCAAGGTCTCCAAATTTTCAATAAGACTTAAACCTCTAAACATAATTTTTTGAACATAATCTACATTAACTAAATTAAAGAGACAAGTACTGCCAATATACTTCTAAAAATTCTCAGGAAATTCAAGAATGAATATAAAGATATATAAACACTCCAGGTAAAGTTTCACAATTTATCAGTGAAAAATGAACTTTATACTTGATTTTCACATAATAATCCAAGTTAATAGGTTAATGAACTAAGTACAACAATTATTCATCTTAAAATTACAATAAAATTCTCATATGAGCACATTGACCTAGAAACACTACTGATCAAGTTTCATGATTTTCCAATAAAAAGGGAGCTCTAAATCAATTATAGATCATATTGTTGTATTTACATACTTGTGAAGTAAGTACTAGAAATTTACATTAAAAATTAAAATAAAATTCATGTATGATCATAATGGTCTAAAACCTACTCTGCCCCAATTTCATAATCATCTAGTGGATACTAAGATCATAACAAAACCATAATTAAGTAGGGCTAATACTGGTATTGCAATGGTGATACTAAAATTATTGATCTGAAATTCCCAATAAAATCATCCAAGGTTTATAATGACATTATAACTACACTACCCAAGTTTCACAAGTTTCACAGAGTTTTAATTACATATCCTTCAAATTTAAGGATTGTGACCTAAACTAGGGTTAGGATGTTGAGGGGTTTAACCATCTTCAAATCCTCTAAGATTTTTACCATAGGTCCTTAGCAACCCTAGTGTCCTCTCTACCAAATTTCAAGTCCATACAAGGGCATTTGACCCCATGCCCTTCTCAAACCCCCAAAGTCCAAACTTAGGGCTTGAACTTGGGTCCTAGGGCAATCCTACTCCAAACCACCCCATAACTCATATGAGGGTTTAAAAAGTCATGACAAACCAGTGGACAAAGTCTCAGCCTCTGTTGAGGTGATCTGACCACTTAAACCTCAAAGTACACTTTTGACCTACATACCCCTTATTAGGGCAAGGCTAGGGTTTGCCCAATTCCCACCCAACTCAACTAAAGAACGGGTGAAAATATATACAGATCCTCATGATGACCCTAGGGACCACTCACCTAAATTTGCTAGGGTTTGGAGGTCTTTAGGTCCCTAAATTAATTTACCGTAGGATACTTAAATGATTTCAAAAACTATAGAAAAATTATCCGCAAAAATTCTCTTTTTTGGGCAGGACCTAGGTATAGATTAGGGTGACTCCCTATCCAAGTTTAGGTCATTTGGACAAGGGATGAAGTGGGGGCACACATTTTAACCTTTGTATAGCCCTAAGTATAAACCCCACCAAAAATGAGTGCCCTAGTTAAACCAGGCACCCAAATTGGTTCAAACTAATTTTAAATTAAAGTAGACAAATAGGGCTACAATTTATATGTTGACCACTTTCTCTGGTTTAGCCTCTAAGTATTTTTAAGTTAATTTACAAGATGGTATAGAAATCAAATAATATGGAAATATATATCCTATAGTTTAATTCATCCCTAGCACGCATCTTGAAGCACATCCAGCGGCTTTGGCTTATCTTCTTCCTCCACCCGACCGGTAGGATTGACTCGTCCTGGAGCTACTTCTAGCTGCAACCTCCGGCCATCCGGCCACCTCCCTAGCCGGCCACCGCCACCACCAACTCCGTCGAGGTGGTGGCTATCTCCAGGCGGCGGCACAGCCGCCGGAGGGGCCTATTCTGACGAACCTGACAAGAAGATTTTAACGAAAAAATCATGGAGAAACTCCACCCGATCGGGATCAATTGAGCACAATTTTTGTTCCTAATGAGTCCTATGATCTACCCATGGATGAAGGAGAAGGGGAGGACCTTGATTGCGGATGGAGACACGTCTAACGCGGGAATGCCATTGGTGGTGGAGGAGTCGCCGGAGTTCTGCAACTGCACAGTGAAGTTGCTCAGGATCGTCGGGGCAAGGGTGGAAACAAAAGCTTGGAGTCTAGTGAAGCTTTTAAGATGATAAAATGGGGAAGGGGAGCGCTCTAGCAGAGGTGGCCATTAATGGTCCTAGAGAGCTTGCCTCGACCATGGTGGTGGGGACGTGAATTGGGCTCAATCCAGCCAGGAAACGGCTGGAAACTACTCCTCTCCCTCAGAGGAGTTGAATCCAGCCCTTAATGGGGGGAGGAGAAGGGCCTTCCTTCATGGCACCATTAATGGCCAAGAATTGCATTTCTCGACCATGGTGGTTCTCCTCCCCTAGCCCTAAACAGCCACCAGGATGACCCCTGGCATTCTCCACACTGAATGGGGGAATGAATCAAGCAATAAAAGGGGTGGTCCTTCACTTCCCCAAGCCATGAATGGATTAACTCCTTTTCTCTCTCCTCCATTAAGGAGAAATTGAAGCTTTCTCTCTCCTTCCCCTCATGGCCGGTTTTGTTCATGGCCCTAGCCTAAATGCAGCCCACTAAGCTAATACAAAGTGGTTAGGAGGTGGTTAGCCAAAGTGGCTAGGGGCTTGAGCTTGAGCTAGCCTTTTGAGCTAAGTATGACTTGACTTAGCTTAGGGTTGACTTTGGTCAAATTGACCTTTTGTGTCATCATCAATGGGTCCTTGGTGACCTATTGGCCTCCCCTAGGGTCTAGGTAGGGATGGGTAGGGTTGAATTGGCAACTTAGAGGTCACTTGACCCTTATTAAGGGCACTTTGACCACTTTGGGGCTAGAGTTGACTTTGGTCAACTTAGCCACTAGGGTTGACCCCAATGGATCCTTGGTGACTCATTGACCTCACTTTAGGGTGAGGAGGGCATGGGTGGGGTCCACGTGGCTAGGGGAAGGTCAATTGACCCTAAGTGGGCTAGTTTGACCCATTTAGGGTTAGGGTTGACTTAGGTCAACTTAATCACTTTGACTGCCAACAGTGGGTCCTTAGTGGCCCTATGGACTACCCAAGGTGTTAGGGTGTTGTGGTAGGGTCATGGGATCAAGTTGTAGCCCTAAATTCAAACCTTAGGTCTAAATGTTGAGGGTGGGTTATAGGCAAACCAAGGTGATTTTTCACCTTGGGCATTGCCCACTTGGTTGAGAGCTTCTGATGGTTTTGCCATTACCTAGCCATGACAAAATAAAATCCTAGGGGTATAGTTGTTTGAGGGATGTTAAAAATCTCAATATATAAAAATAAAAATTTCGTCCCCGAAATTAAGGTTAAGCCTACGGGGTTTTCTACTAAAATAAAAGAAACATGTAACATCCCTATGGTTTAAGGTATACCTGACTCAAAGAGCTCCGGGTACTTTTGCTGCATCAAGTCCTGTGGCTCCCATGTATGCTCCTTCTGCCCATTGTTTCTCCACAGAACCTTGACAAGCGGAACCTTCTTTCGTCGCAAGACCCGCACTGCCATGTCATCGATCCTGATCGGCTCCAAGCTGACTGATCGATCTGAGGACATCAGACCGTCCGCTGAGGAAATTAGTTGCTCAGGGGGTAGTAGAGACCTCCATAGTGAGGATACGTGGGAGACGTCATGCAATCCCGCTAACTCTGGCGGTAGCTCCAGTCTATAAGCCAAGGGGCCGATCCGCTCCAGGATCCTGTAAGGCCCCATATATCTCGGACTGAGCTTCTTCCACCCGCGAACCCGCGAGACTCCATGCATCGGGCGTATCTTCAAGAAAACCAGGTCTCCCACTTGGAATTTCACCTGACGATGCCTCGCATTGTAATATTTGGCATGTTTGCTCTGGGCTTCCAACATCCTGTACTGGATCAATCTAACCTGAGCATCGGTATCCTCCACAAACTCCGAGCCGAGTGCCTGCGGTTCTTCATCCTGAATCCATGATAGTGGGTCCTATACCTCCATCCATATAATGCCTCGTAAGGGGCCATACCTATGCTGGACTGATGGTTGTTGTTGTATGAAAACGCGATCAGCGGCAGCAATCTCTCCCAAGGCTCGCCGCTGTCCAAAATACATAGGCGCAGAAGATCTTCCAATGTACGATTATTGCGCTCCGTCTGTCCATCGGTCTGAGGGTGAAACGTCGTGCTGAATGTCAACCGAGAACCCAGATGGGCCTGAACTGACCTCCACTCCATGGACGTAAACCGCCCATCCCGATCTGAAACGATAGTCCTGGGTACCCCATGATAGCGCACAAATTGCTCGATGAATCTCCGTACTAATACACTGACTGGAGAGTCCTTCGCCACTAGAATGAATCTGGACATCTTCGTTAGTCTGTCCACTATCACCCAGATCGAGTCATTCCCCACATGAGACCGGAGTAGCCCATGTATGAAATCCATGGCTATATCCTTAAACTTCCACTCCGGCACCGGAAGTGGCTGTAGTAAACAGGTCGAATTCTTGCACACTGTATTTACGAGTTGGCAAGCCTCGCAATGCGTCACAAAATACGTAATGTCCTTCTTCATGCCTGGCCAATACATCATATTTTTTAGGTCCGCTGCCATCTTAGTGATCCCGGGTGTACTGAGTATCTACTATAGTGGGCCTCTGACATGATATCCTCCCGAATCTGGCCTCCTGCCGGTATATAAACCCTGCCTCTGAAACATAGGAGCCCATCCCTCAAGGAGTAATCCCCTGTCGTGCCTTCCTCCAAGGCTCTGAATATCGGCTCTGCGCTCGCATCCAGCCTTTGCCCGTATCTGATGTGATCCTAAATATCATCAGTGGCAGTCATCGATGACAGGTACTCCGTATATAACTCCGGATCATCCTCGTACACTAGTGATATCTGCATCTTCTTAAATGACTCAACCAACTCTAAGGCCATCAGCTGCGGGCCTACTCTTAATGTACTCACTCTCCGGCTCAGAGCGTCTGCCACCACGTTTGCTTTCCCGGGATGGCAGTGCATGGTGTAGTGGTAGTCCGACAGAAACTCCACCCAGCGTCTCTGTCTGATGTTCAGGTCCTTCTGTGTGTCTACATACGTAAAATTCTTGTGGTCCGAGAAAATGTCGCAGTGAACCCCGTAAAGGTAGTGTCGCCAGATCTTTAGAGGAAATATAACTGCCCCCATCTCCAAGTCGTGCACCGGGTAATTTTGCTCATGTTTCTTCAGCTGACGGGAGGAGTAGGCTATCACGTGCCCATTCTGCATCAGCACAACACCCATCCCCTAATAGGAAGTATCTGTGTACACCTGGAATCCTTCCTTCCCTGATGGAAGAGCAAGGATGGGGGCCATGGTAAGCCGACAATTTAGCTCCAGAAAGGCAGACTCGCATTGTGGCGTCCAAATAAAAGGAGACTCCTTCTTCGTCAGGGATGCAAGAGGGAGGGAAATCTGAGAGAACCCCTCTACGAACTTTCGGTAATAACCGACAAGTCCTAAGAAACTCCGAACATCCGTGGCCATCTTCAGCGGTGGACAATCTCGTACTCTCTGGACCTTCGCCGGATCTACTGCCAAACCTAGTCCACTGATGACATGGCCCAAAAAGGCAACCTCCTTTAGCCAGAATTGGCACTTGCTGAACTTATCATACATCTTATGCTCTCGGAGCCTCCCCAAAGTCAAATCCAGATGCCTCGCATGCTCCTCTTCAGTCCTCTAATAAATTAGGATGTCGTCAATGAATACGATGATGAAGACATCCAGATATTCTTCGAACACCCGGTTCATCAAGGCCATGAATGCGGAGGGTGCATTAGTGAGCCCAAAGGGCATCACAGTAAACTCGTACAGTCTATATCTACTGCTTAAGGCTGTCTTCTGGATGTCCTCCTCCTGAATGCGTAGTTGGTAGTACCCCGATCTCAGGTCTAGCTTTGAGAACCAATGAGCTCCCTCTAGCTAGTCAAATAACTTGTCTATCCTTTACAAGGGATACATATTCCACATTGTGAGCCTGTTCAGGGCCCAGTAATCAATTCACAGCCGAAGTGTCTCGTCCTTCTTTTTGACGAATAGCACCGGAGCTCCCCATGGTGAAGAGATAGGTCGGACGAACCCGGCTTTCACTAACTCTTGAAGCTGGCTTCGAAATTCCACCAACTCCTTCGGGGCCATTCGCTAAGGATCCCTAGATACCGGCTTAGCCCCCGGCACGAGCTGAATCTGGAAGTCCTTCTCCCGGAGCGGGGGTAGCCCTGGTAGCTTCTCCGAAAATACATCGGCAAAGTCCCGCACCACTGGAATATGTGAAATAGAATCCATAGCCACGGCCATCTCGAAAAGAACCTGATAAACTTTGTCTCCCTGCAGGTGGGCCTTGACGGCCTACACAGACGATAATAATATGTGGGGGGCTGATATAATACCTTCGATAATAATAAGGGAGTCCCCGTGCCTCATGCTCTTGGCCAAGCAGTCAATCTGGGCATGGTTCTAGTGTAACCATGTCATGCCCAGGATCAGATTATAGTCTGGCATCCTCAGGATCGTCACTGGTTCCTCAAACGCCTTCCCGCCGATCTCCGCCTCCATTTTGCAATAAGAAGAGGTCATTACCTCTGATCCATCGGGTAGATGCACCCTCATCATCTTTCCTGTGAATTGCTCCACGCCTGCCATTCCTTTCACGAAATCTTCTAACACAAACGAGTGTGAAGCACCTGTGTCGAAGATTGTGTGAGAAGGCTTGCCGCTGATGAAAACCACGCCTGAGGTAATTAAGTGTCTTAGTGTTCTAGCTATAGTTTTTCTTTTCTTGATTTCTATCTAGTCTATGTCTATGAAAACTAGTTTTTAGGTAGGAAGGAATTTAAATATACTGGCATACCTGCTATAACATGTTCCGGGTTTTAGGTTTGTGCCAGATCTAGAGCATACACTTGCTCCCTTTCTGGCTTGTGGCCTCTATACTACTATCCCCATCCTCGGTCGTGTCCTCGGCCACCGAACTGCCGAGGAGGTGGGGCACCCTGAAGTGCTGGTGGGGGTGCTCGCCTTATGGGACAATTGCTCTTGAAATGTCCCGGCTGATTGCACTAGAAGCATATCCGTGCCTGCTCTGCTGTCCAATCTCCTGACGGGGTTGATCCTCGTTCCTTCTTTCCCCAATGACCTGGCCTCGATGACGATCTCTACGACCTCCAATCACTACATCATTAGCCGGTCTCTTCCTGCTCTCGACTGTAAGCTGATCTGCTTCCCTTTTCTTGGCCATTTCCAGAATACTGGCCAAGCTTCCCTCGGAGACGAAGAGGAGGGTGTGTCTCATATCGTCGTGCAGCCCCTTGTAGAACCTCCTAGCGTAGACAGCGTCGTCCAACTGATAAGAGTCCACATAGTCAGCTAGGTGAGTAAACTCCTGGTAATACTCCAGCACTGTCCTATTGCCCTGCCTCAACCGCAGCAACCTATCCTCCAACTCGTCCCTTGCCGACTGAGGTATAAAATGTCCCAGAAGTGCTGCTGTGAACTCTCCCCAAGAGATATCCGTACAATCCATATCCGCAAAAGTTTTGTCCAGTTGTGACTTCCACCACCTCTTTTCATGTGACTCCAGGCAAGAGACTGCCAAAGTAGCTGCCTCCTCGGTGGGGCATCGAATACCCGCAAGCATCTCATAGATGGTATCTAACCATTCGTCCGTGCAAACTGCCGACTCCGTCCCCAGGTAGGATGGAGGGAGAAGTCCCGGGAAGTTACTCATCCAGTTGGCTCCGGGATTTGGCTGTGGATCCGGGGCTTGCTAAGCTCTGAAGGCCTCTAGAATGGTCGTCAGTGTTTGCCCCATCTCCGTTTACTGAAACGGAACTGGAGCCGACGGAGGTGGAACTATATTCAGAGCCTGAGGTGTCCCCTGTTGTGGAGTAGGGTTCATCGCAGGCTACAAGGAAAATTCCAATTGTTAGATAGCATATGAATGGAATAAAAGAAGGAGAAAATGTGTTGGAACACCCTATTACTAATTTGGGTCAGGATCACTATGTCTCTAGGAATCCTTTGGTTGACCTCATGTATAGCTTAATAGGTTAATTAGAATTAAGTCTAAGGGTTAGAAGACTAGGTTTGGAAGCTGCCCTGAAGACCAGGATTCTCTGTCTGGAGACTAAGTCTGATCGTCGAGCTCAGCACGACGATTCGTCGAACTCCGATCGACGATCGTCTAACTCAACTTCGACAAGATCGTCGAACTCCATTCGACGATCGCTGAGCTCAACATCATTATATCGTCGAACTCCATTCGACGATCGGTGAGCTCAGGTCGACGATTTTGACTCTGCTTTGGATCTTTATCTCTGAGCTCAGTTCGACGATCTTTGAGCTCAAATCGACGATATTTTGCTGCTGTATGTTTCCAGATCGCTGAGCTCAGCTCGACGATAGCAGAGCTCAGTTCGACGATTTTAGATAACTTCCAGGATGTTTCTACATTCAAATTCAAATCAGTTAGGAGTTATTCTGCAATTAATTCAGAGATTTCCTAGCCATTTTCATTCATTTATGGACCAAGTTTCAAGGGATTTTTCAAGGAATATTTCTGTGGACTTTCCTCCAGAAGAGATTATGCAATTAAGGATGCAATCAATGCAGGTCAACGGCTATTCTTGACAGAGAATGTTATTCTATTCTGCACTAGAGAATAAAAGAAGAATTTTTTTTTTGAATCTCTTAGAGAACACACAATACAGAGAGAGAATACAGATTACAGAGACACATTCAAAAATCTTCTGTCACAAAGAATTCTCAAGAACACACATCCAAGGAGATCAAGCTTTCTCGAAATCTTCAGATCTCTGTAGTTTTCAAAGTGTTCAAGGCCAACATATTTCCAGACTCCAGACATTCAACATTTCAGCTATTGCTGAAATCATCTATTGCTGGAGTTCAATCTTTGAAGTCCTATCACCCTCAGCAAAGCTTTTCTTCCTGAAGATCTCAAGGATTCAGGGGGAGCTTTGAAATCAACAATCCACATAGTCTTCTCAGTTGTTTGAGAAAGAGAAGATTTCCATCACTCTCTCACCCCCACTCTGTAAAGGGTTTCTCAAACTCCCTTCAAAAGTTTGAGCTTGGTTTTTGAGCACCTTGTCAAAAGCTCATTGGTGGCAAGACACCTGATCAAAAAATCTGCTTTGGTTTTTGAGCACCTTATCAAAAGCTCATTGGTGCCCAGGACACCTGATCAACTCATCCTGCAGTGGATTCCTACCTAGGGTGGTAGAAGAGTGGATGTACCAAAGTTTAGGGGAACCACTATATTTCCTTGTGTCTTCTGGTTTTGCTTGCTTTCATTTTTGTTGCTGGCCTTCATTTTTCTATGCTTAGTTTTTGTTTAACTTAGTACTGTGATTAGATTTATTATTGCTTCCCTGCTCACTCTCATTACAACAATTATTGTAAAAGTTTTTAAAGCACCATATAATCTATTCACCCCCCTCTAGAGTATATCAGATCTAGCTGCACTTTCAATTGGTATCAGAGCCAGGTTGGTTAAACATACCATACCTGATTGGTTGTACATGCTAACACCTGAACCCAAAGATCCCAAACTAGATCTGTTTTTCTTTGGTATTTTATTATTAGATTTTGTTTTCACAAATCATGGCACAAAACAAAGATTATGCTAGCATCAGACCTCTAGTGTACAATCTATCCAAGTTTGCACTTTAGAAAGCAAGGATCAGATTTTACATGAATTCTATTGACGAAGATATCTTTAATTCTGTTTTGACAGTATGTCCAAGACCTCCAGAGAACACAAGTACAAATGTTGTTCCACCTCCATCAGGAACAGATGCTGATATCAAGAAATGGAAGGTAGCTGATGCCAAGGCTATGAACATCTTGGCCCAAACAATGTCTGATGACATATTTCAAAAGGTAGCTGAATGTAATTCAGCCAAGGAAATTTGGGACAAGCTCTCAGAAATAGTCTCAGGCTCAGCTGATGAGAGAAAGGATAGAAGATCCCACCTCATCTCTCAATATGAGAATTTCAAGAAGGGAGAGACTGTGTCAGTGGGAGATATGTACAACAGACTAAGTCTAATTGTCAGTGAACTCAGGACATTGGACAAAGAGATCTCTCTAACAGAACTTAATGACAAGATCCTAATGTGCTTCCCCAGCACTTGGGATTCAAGAATCTGGCCAATTAAGGATGCCAGAAGTCTGAATGAGATCACCACTGAAGCTCTATTGGGTAAGCTCAAATCTTATGAGCTACTCATCAAAAATAGAGAGGAAGAACAGAAGGCTGCCTCACCAGCCACAAGAAAAGAGAAGACCATAGCATTCAAGGCAACTGAGGATCTGCCTGAAGAAAAAGCCACAGGCAATGATGAACTACTCAGTCTGCTGGCCAAAAGATTCTACAAGATGGCCAGAAAGGACTTCAGAAGAAGATCATACAAGGAGCAGGATAAGCCAAGGTATGACAAGTCCATTAGTAATAATAAAGACATTATTTGCTTTGGTTGCAGGAAACCAGGGCACATAGTTCCTGACTGTCCAGAGAATAAGAACAAGGACAGAAGGGACAGGAAAGAAAGAAGAAAGGAGAAAGAATCCAAAAGGAATGGCAATGGCAAACCTTCTTCAAGCAAAAACAAGCACACAAGAAAAGGGTTTGTTGCTGAATCCTAGAGTGAGACTGAAGAGGAGTCAGAAGCCTCATCCAGCTCCAGTGATGATGAGGATGATGCAGAAGAAAAGGAGTTCTGCATGATGGCAATCAATGCCTCACAGCACAATTCAGAGGAAGAGTAGTCAGAGTCAGACTCAGAGACTCAACCTGAAGAAGATCAGGTAATTGGTTCTTTTGATTTTAGTTCAGAAGATTTTAAATCTGAATTTAAAGCACTGTGTTTAGACCTGCTAAAGTCTGAGAAAGAGATTATCTCTCTCAGAAATCAATTATCTGAACACAATACTTTAAAGTCAGAAAACCTCAAACTCTCTCAGGAGTTGGAGTGTTGTAGGGAACAGATAGCCTCACTGAAAAGTGAGCTCTTTGAGGCCAAGAAGCTTGAAGAATCCCTCAATGGGAGAAGCATCAAGCTGATGGACATCACAAGCACAGTGAACTCCAGATTCAACAGTACACTGGGCTTGGGTGCTTCATCCAGCCAACCTATAGTCCTAACAACTCCAATCAAATTCATTTCTGACAAAGGAAAGGGAGTTGTAGAGGTTGCTAGGAAAAATTCTGATCTGCCTCAGAAAACTAAGTCCCAGCAGAAATAGTCGAACAGAGATCGACGATCGCCGAATGAAGATCGACGATCGCCGAACGCAGCTCGACGATCTCAGGCAAAATCGTCGAATGCAGATCGACGATCTCAGCCAAAGTCGTCGAACGCAGGTCGACGATCTCAATTACCTGACCTCAGCTATAGTCGACCGTCGAACGGAGCTCGACGATCTGACCCAAGATCGTCGAACGCAGCTCCAAGATCGTCGAACAGAGGTCAGAGCTCTGAAAATTTTTTTAAAGGCAAATCAAAATTGAATCCTAAGGGTCCTTCATCCCAAATCTTTAATCCTTATACTGAATGGATTTTACCTCCAAGGAGATATCATCCTGAAGGATATAAGAGTCAACCAGGGATGTCTTTCATTTCAGAATTTAAAGGTTATCAACCTAGGCCCAAGGTAAACTTGGTCAAAAAGAAATGAATTATCTCATGTGCAGGTGAAGACCTATCCAACATCTAACCAGCAATGGTATTTGGATAGTGGGTGCTCTAAGCACATGACAGGGAACAAGGACAACCTCACATCCTTCAGAGCCAAGCTTGGACCCAAAGTTATCTTTGGTGATTCAAACTTTGGACAGACTAAAGGATATGGTGCAGTCCAGATTGGTTCAGTAACTTTCAAGAAGGTAGCTTATGTGGAAGGACTGAAGCACAACCTAATTAGCATCAGTCAGTTGTGTGATGAAGGCTACCAGGTGACCTTCAGCAAAGCCTTATGCAAAATCAAGTCAGAGGACAACACAACTGTGTTGACAGGTAAAAGGAAAGGTAACATCTATCTAGTAGATTTTCTTTCAACTGATGTAGATATCTGCTTGTTTAATTCTGTTTATAGACCAAATATTTTATGGCATAAGAGATTAGGACACCTAAACCTTAGAACTATTGCTAGGCTATCCAAGGACAGCCTCGTTAGAGGACTACCTTCTAGCCCCTACAAGAAGGAAGGACTCTGCAGGGCTTGTCAATTAGGCAAGCAAACTAAAAACAACTTTAAGTCACTTAATAAGAGTGATTCACCTAGGATATTGTATCTGTTACACATGGATCTCTTTGGACCCATCACAGTACAAAGCCTAGGAGGGAAATCCTACACTTTAGTAGTTGTAGATGACTTCTCTAGATTCACTTGGGTGTTCTTTCTAAGGAAGAAGTCTGATAACTTTAAGTGTCTGACAGAGTTTCTCAAATGTATACAGATTGAGTTCAATACTCACATTGCCCTGATCAGAAGTGATCATGGGACAGAGTTTGATTCTCTTCTTATGCAAGAGTTCTGTCAGAGTGAAGGGATCAGGCATACTTTCTCAGCTCCTAGAACTCCTCAACAAAATGGGGTAGCTGAAAGGAAAAATAGAACCCTTATTGAATCTGCCACTACATTGTTGTCAGATGCTCATCTACCTCTATCCTTCTGGGCAGAGGCAGTGAACACCTCCAACTATGTGCTGAACAGAAGTCTGATACATAAACTAAAGGGAAAGACTCCCTATGAATTACTCAAAGGGAAGAAACCTAAAGTTGACTATTTTAGAGTCTTTGGTTGCATTTGCTACATTCACAATAATGACAAGAAATATTTAGCAAAATTTCAAGCCAAGGCTGATGAAGGAGTGTTTTTGGGATACTCCATGATCAGCAAGGCCTATAGGGTCTATAATAAATCATCCTTGAAAATTGAGGAATCTGTTCACATTTCATTTGATGAATCTAACATGTCTTTCAAGGAGAAGAATTCTTCTACCATAGAACCTTTGCAGGAACATTCTCTAGTTGAAGAATTGAACAAGTTACAGGTTACTCAAGAGGATGAAAGCAGTGAAGATGAAGGGAATGCTCAACATAATGAAGAACAACTTGAAGAGCCAGTTTTTGTACCATAAGAGGAAACAACAGCACAGGTTTGTGAACAATCAACACCACCTGTTGATTTAGTAACATCAAGAGACCATCCAATTTCCCAAATAATTGGAGAAATCTCAGCTGGTGTGCAAACCAGAAATCAGGTCAACCAAAACCTGTTGCACACCTGCTTCTTATCTCAAATTGAACTTCAGTCCATTCAAGATGCAGAGCAAGATCCACACTGGATCATTGCAATGCAAGAGGAGTTGCATCAATTTGAGAGGAATAAAGTATGGGAACTAGTGCCAAAGCTCAAGGATCACTCCATTGTTGGAACAAAATGGGTATTCAGAAACAAATTGGATGATCAAGGAGTAATTATAAGGAACAAGGCAAGACTAGTTGCTCAGGGATACTCTTAAGAGGAAGGAATAGACTACGACCAGACTTTTGCACCTATTGTAAGATTGGAAGCCATCAGAATATTTCTAGCTTATGCAGCTCACAAAGGCTTCAAAGTATATCAGATGGATGTCAAAAGTGCTTTCTTGAATGGAGACATCAAAGAGGAAGTTTATGTCAGAGAACCTCCAGGTTTTATCTCTCCAACTTTTCCTGATTATGTTTTTAGACTGAACAAGGCATTATATGGTCTCAAGCAAGCTCCTAGAGCATGGTATGAGACCCTAGCATGCTTTCTCTTGGAAAATGGTTTTATAAGGGGTAGAGTAGACAAAACTCTTTTCATTAGAACCCATAAGTCCCATACCCTACTAGTACAGATTTATGTAGACGATATCATTTTTGGTTCTACTGACTCCAAATTGTGCAGAAGGTTTTCTAACCTGATGCATTCTAAATTTGAGATGAGTAGCATGGGTGAGCTATCCTTCTTCCTAGGATTGCAAGTCAAGCAACATGCTGAAGGCATCTTTATTTCTCAAACCAAATATGCAAATGAACTGGTTAAGAAATTTGGTATATCTGAGGCATCTTGTATGAAAACACCCATGCCTACTAATGTTGTATTGGATGCTGATGAACATGGGAAACCTGTTGATCAGACAACATATAGAGCAATGATTGGCTCTTTACTGTATCTTACAGCTAGTAGACCAGATATAATGTTTGCTACATGTTTATGTGATAGGTTCCAAGTAAGCCCTAGAGAGTCACACCTAACATTAGTAAAGAGGATTGATTCTCGGGTATGTTAAAAGTTGTCCAAATCTAGGTCTCTGGTATCCAAAAGATTCAGCATTTGAGTTAACTGGATTCTCTGATGCTGATTATGCTGGATGCAGAATTGACAGGAAGAGCACCAGTGGAACTTGTCAGTTCCTTGGTGACAGACTTGTCTCTTGGTTTTGTAAGAAACAAACATATGTGTCAACTTCAACTACTGAAGCTGAATATATGGCTGCAGGCAGTTGTTGTTCACAAATCTTGTGGATTCAGAACCAACTCCTAGACTATGGCTACAACTTAGAGAAGTCTAAAATCTTTTGTGACAATACAAGTGCTATTTCCATAGCTCAAAATCCAGTCCTCCATAGTAGGACAAAACACATAGAGATTAGGCATCATTTCTTAAGGGATAATGTTGAGAAGAATAAAATTGAACTACATTATATCCCAACTGATTTACAAAGGGGAGATATTTTCACCAATCCCTTGGATGAAAAGAAACACACCTTCTTCCTAAATCAGTTAGGAATGTTAGATGGAGGAAGTCTTAAATAATACCCAAGATTTTGAAAGCTTAAAAATTGACCAAGACTAGACAAACATTCTGATTTTTCTTAGTGTCTAGAATCTTTCTGATCTCTGAACTGCGCTCGACGATTTTCCCCAAGATCGTCGAACGGAGTTCGACGATTTCCGAAATTGTCGAACTGAGTTCAGCGTCTATCAGATAGTATGAACTATCTCTTCCGGTCAATGATCGTCGAATGGCGCTCGACGATTATGTTCTCTGAACGATCGTCGAACGGAGCTCGACGCTCTCCAATATCGTCGAACGGAGATCGACGATGTTGAAGAATCTTCAGATTCCTTTAGGAGCCTCGATCGTCGAACTGAGTTCAACGATCTTTCCAATTCTGCGTCGAACCCTAATATAAAACTCTTTTTTCGTCGTCGTTCTCATTTGCGCTTTCGATTTCTCTGCAAGAATTTTCTTTCCCTCCAAACAGTTCTACACTTGGTCGTTTTGGTTGTTGAATTTTTGCAGGTACACATGGCTGTGTCAGTTGCTGTTCTTGCTGCAATGAAGTTTGATGCCGGTTTTGACATTGATATAGAATCCTTCAGCACGACTGACCAGATTTTTCAAGATATACTGGGTTTATTCAAGGACCAGAATCTGACTGCCATAATGAGCACCAGGATCAAGTTGGCTTCTAATGAAATAAAGGAGTGGGTTTATACTGCCCATAATCAAGATAACTCTACCATTGTTGGGTCCATTTCTGGAAATCAGGTACCCTTGACCCCAACCATTCTATTAGAAATTTTTGAGTTGAGGAATGGAGAAGATTCTGCTGAGTTATCTGGAGAAGAATATTCTGAACTGCTTGCCAGGATGGGTCATCCAGAGGGAAACCCTAGCAAGCTCTTCAAAAGGAACCTGTCTGTAGAATACAGGTTCATGGCAGATGTGGTGGGGAAAGTGCTACTGGCAAAGCACTCTGCCCATGATACAATATCAAGATATCAGCTCTGCCTCGTGGGAGCTCTTGTGGACAAGAAGAATCTAAATTGGGGAGAGGTTTTCTTTGACCTCATCAAAAAGAAAATCAACAAAATTTTTGTTAATTTTGGGAGAATTATTGGAGTATTTCTGCAGCACAGGTGCCCTGCCTTGCTGGTCTCCTCTGGAGTTCTTATCAATGCCTCCAAGAGATTGTCTTGTGCCCTCTTTGGAAAGTGGGATAGACAAATAAGCAAGCCTAGCAGGCCCTCCTCCAGTGCCCCTTCAGGCACAAGGACTCAAAGAGTCACTCCTCCACAAGTCTCTGCCCCTGCAGATGACCTGGCTGCTGCTGTTGCCTCTCCTCCTCCTCCTCCAATTCCATCCCTTCCCATACCATCCACCACTCCAACTCCATCCACCATCATCATATCCAGCCCATCTCCAACATCAACACCTTCTCCAGAACCTAATCTACCTCCACCAGCAGACCAATTCCACCCATTATTCTCCTACCCCCCACCTGATGTCACCTCCTCACCCTCTCATCCATCCTTAACCCTACTTGATGATTCCTTTATGGATGATTCCCCATCATCTCCTCCTGAGTTACCTTCCTCCTCCACTTCATTTCAAGACCTCCTACACCAGATCATTGATCAACCAACATTCACCCCATCCATCTCCATTCCCCTATCCTCCATATCCACCCTACCAACACCTCAGCCATCCCTTCCACAATTCTCCAGCCCTTCTCTTCCAGAACCTTCAGCTGTTTCCATACCTTCTACCTCTGCTCCAGCTCTTGAGCAAGTAGACCTCTCAGCCCTTGCTGACAGGCTGTATGAGCTGCTTGCCCCTAGGCTCTCTCTATTATTGGAGACCTCCTTGGCTCCTCTACACCTGTCAGTGGCAGCCCTTTCTGCCAGGCTCTCTTCCCTCCTCCCTCAGGCAGCACCTACAGCAGTGTGCCTTGATCCAGACATGTTTGCATCTAGGTAGGGGGAGATGCCATATGAAGTGAATCTTCATGCTGCTGCTACTGCTGCTGTTTGTACTGCTTCCTCTGCTGCTCCTCCTCTTGTTGCTGTTGCTGTGCCTCCAGAAAGTCAGATTTCAACTGCAGTTCTTGCAATAGACCTCAGGTCTTTGCTATCAGCTTTTGATTCTGCTTTCTTTAGCTGTCTGCCAGAGGTCCATGCTGTCCAGCCTCCAGAAGATTTATCCAAGGCACTTGTGCCTTTTTCTTGTTGTGACCCTAGCATGATCACCTCCTTTGTAAATTCAGTCATTATTGCTGCTGCTTCTTCTGAAGAAAGGATTGTTGATACTGCTGCTCCTGAGAATATTGTTCCTGCTGCTGAAGTTCCTACCACTTCTGATGAACCAATCTCCAAGGACATTCTTATGACAGAGGCCACTGAATTTGAGCCTTCTGCAGTCTTTGATGATGTTCCTGCTATTTCTGCTATTGTCAGTGAAGTTGTTGCTGCTATCACCTCTCCAGAGCCTGTTGATGATAGTGAATCTGCTGTTTCTACTGTTGTTAGTGAAGTTGCTATTGTTGTCACTTCTCCAGAGCCTGCTGCTGCTGCTATTGCTGTTTCTACTTCTACTCCATCTGCTGCTTCATCCTCAATATCTGCTGTTGTTTCTTCTGTCACTGTTTCAACACCTGCTACTACAACCTCTGCCTCATCTGCTTCTGCTCAACTTAAGAAGGATCTAATGAAGAAAATAGATGCTCTCTATGATGACCAGAGTTCTAAGAGTGATGAATTTAAAATAGACTCTGATGACTCATCTACTACCATTGCCAGGAAAAGGAAGGCAAGGATAAAAGCATTGAAAAGGGTACCTCCTGCTAAAGTTAAAGATAACAATGATATCCCATATTACATTCTGCATAACTGTTCAATTACTGAACACTGGATGCAATACTCTAAAAATCAGCTGAAAGCAATGAAGAAAAAGAGAAAATATGAGAAGGGTTCATCCCAATTCCAGCACTCTCATCCTCCTCCACCACCTCCTCCTAATGCAGGTGCAGGTGGAAGCTCTGCAAGTCAACCCCCAGCCAGAAGTCAGGCTCCCTATCAACCTCATGCCAGATCTTACCTCAGGGAAAGCCAATCCAGGGGTTCACATTCTAGGAGAGGAGGATATAGAGGTAGTCAAAGAGATATTCAAGTCTACTCCAAAGGTTACTCCAGGCAACACCCATATTCTAGGGGAGGACAAATTTCTTCTGATACAACATCTGGTCCTTTTCCTTACAAGCTGAAAGAGACTGTGTCTGCCAGGCCTCCTCAAGACAATCCCTCCAACAGGTATGAGCCACCTGTACCTTTTGAGGATCCTGAAAATAATCCAGTTGCTTGGACTGCAATGTTAAAGGAATTAGCTGCACTGGATCAGATTAAAAAGGCCAGAGAACAAGGATTAGATTCTTCCAACATTTCTACTATGTCTGAACAGAGACAAAAAGAACTAGAGAGATATGCTTCAAGTAAATTCTTTGATGCTGACAGATACATGAAATTATACCCTGAAGCTGTGGTTCCCAGGCCTAAAAAGCAAACATATTTGGGTGCAGCAGATGATACCAGATCCAACAAGGAAGCCCTCAATCCTAACAGAGAAATTAAACTTGTTAAAGACAAAGAGAAGAAATGATATTGTAAGGTGATAATTTCTGTGATTTCTGACTGCTATCTGGATGATATATATCTCTGTGATCCTGCATGTCTAGCTGTTGATTTTCTATTTTACTGTTTGTATGTTGTTATTTAAATTATTCCAAAGTCTGTAAATAGTAATCCTAACCCAAATAGGGGGAGATTGTTGGAACACCCTATTACTAATTTGGGTCAGGATCACTATGTCTCTAGGAATGCTTTGCTTGACCTCCTGTATAGCTTAATAGGTCAATTATAATTAAGTCTAAGGGTTAGAAGACTGGGTTTGGAAGCTGCCCTGAAGACCAGGATTCTCTATCTGGAGACTAAGTCTGATCGTCGAGCTTAGCACGACGATTCGTCGAGCTCCGATCGACGATCGTCTAGCTCAACTTCGACAAGATCGTCGAACTCCATTCGACGATCGCTGAGCTCAACATCATTATATCGTCGAACTCCATTCGACGATCGGTGAGCTCAGGTCGACGATTTTGACTCTGCTTTGGATCTTTATCTCTGAGCTCAGTTCGACGATCTTTGAGCTCAGATCGACGATATTTTGCTGCTGTATGTTTCCAGATCGCTGAGCTCAGCTCGACGATAGCAGAGCTCAGTTTGACGATTTCAGATAACTTCCAGGATGTTTCTACATTCAAATTCAAATCAGTTAGGAGTTATTCTGCAATAAATTCAGAGATTTCCTAGCCGTTTTCATTCATTTCTGGACCAAGTTTCAAGGGATTTTTCAAGGAATATTTCTGTGGACTTTCCTCCAGAAGAGATTATGCAATTAAGGATGCAATCAATGCAGGCCAACGGCTATTCTTGACAGAGAATGTTATTCTATTCTGCACCAGAGAATAAAAGAAGAATTTTTTTTTGAATCTCTCAGAGAACACACAATATAGAGAGAGAATACAGATTACGGAGACACATTCAAAAATCTTCTGTAACAAAGAATTCTCAAGAACACACATCCAAGGAGATCAAGCTTTCTCAAAATCTTCAGATCTCTGTAATTTTCAAAGTGTTCAAGGCCAACATATTTCCAGACTCCAGACATTCAACATTTCAGCTATTGCTGAAATCATCTATTGCTGGAGTTCAATCTTTGAAGGCCTATCACCCTCAGCAAAGCTTTTCTTCCTAAAGATCTCAAGGATTCAGGGGGAGCTTTGACATCAACAATCCACATAGTCTTCTCAGTTGTTTGAGAAAGAGAAGATTTCCATCACTCTCTCACCCCCACTCTGTAAAGCGTTTCTCAAACTCCCTTCAAAAGTTTGAGCTTGATTTTTGAGCACCTTGTCAAAAGCTCATTGGTGGCAAGACACCTGATCAAAAAATCTGCTTTGGTTTTTGAGCACCTTATCAAAAGCTCATTGGTGCCCAGGACACCTGATCAACTCATCCTGCAGTGGATTCCTACATAGGGTGGTAGAAGAGTGGATGTACCCAAGTTTAGGGGAACCACTATATTTCCTTGTGTCTTCTGGTTTTGCTTGCTTTCATTTTTGTTTCTGGCCTTGATTTTTCTGTGCTTAGTTTTTGTTTAACTTAGTGCTGTGATTAGATTTATTATTGCTTCCCTGCTCACTCTCATTACAACAATTGTTGTAAAAGTTTTTAAAGCACCATATACTCTATTCACCCCCCCTCTAGAGTATATCAGATCTAGCTGCACTTTCAAAATGGACTTCTACATGTGATTTTCATTATGGGCACACCACTGCTTCCGCTGCTAGTATGTCCGCAAACTAAGCTCGCGCGGGGGTGGCCTAAGGTTTTTGTGGATTACTTCTCTTTCGATCGAGGTTCGCTCTGATACCACTTGTAAGACCCCATTTTTTTTCTTTTTCAAACCCGGGGGTCTTATGCCCAGAACCGCCGTTTTGCGGTGGCACCGACACTCGGGAAGGCCGCCACTACAAAACACCGATTCTGCCGGCCTTTTCGATCATCAAAGAGAGAGCAGTAATCATAAACTGAATTATAATTGAGTCCACAAACATCATCTGAAAATGAGAAACCACAATAGTCCATAAATATAGAAAAGAGATAGAGTACTGAAATAAGATAGTACAAGGAAATATAAACGAGCTTAAGCCCGGTACATAAAATCCTCACTACAATCTCTCGAGGAAGCTATAAGAAAGACTAATCACTCACGGAGCTTGTCACTGGTACTCCAGTACGAGACTTGCCTACCTATTTTTTCACCGTACTCCGCTGGTGCTGGTCCCTGTGTTGCTGGTCCCTGAGTTGTTTGTCCCTGTCTCTCATCTGGAGCCCCTGTAATGTTGTGGTCCGAAAACCATTAGTCATAAAGACTAAGTCCTATCATCCCCTACCCCTCCCCAATGGCTCCTAGGCACAGAGAGGGGAGGAGGAAAGGGAAGCTATGAAGGTGGAGAGTAAGCAAAGTAGGTGACGGTGGAACTAATCTAGTAGTTAATGTATAAAGAATGAAAAGCTAAGGAAGAAAGGTATAAACTAGCAGTTCTACAATAGTAAGCAGTAAGGTAAGCAAGTAGAGAAAAGCAACACAGGTAGGAAAAACATTCTAGGAAGTAAGTAACTTTAACTTATATGAATGTCCATACAAACTTATAAGTTAAGGGGTCTTCTACAAGGCTCCCATCGTATAAAAAGTCTCATACCAATTTATACGTTGGGGTGTCGGTTGTCTGCAAGTATGAGTGTAGTGATATGTTGTGCCATGATTCATGCAATTGCAACTCACGCACATGACTCTATGCGCACAGACCTTTAGTTCCCCCTATTTGTGTTGGAGTTACCATGGTGATCTGGAAGTGATCAAACATGTAATCTCACTGCCAACGCGATATGAGCCTGCAGGGTCGCACATAAGAGATGTGGAGAAGTTGGGTGATTGACTGTGTTGGTAAATGTTACCAATCACCGACCTGAATGGGGTTATGGGCAAAGTGTTACCTTAAAGGATCGTCGGGTTGGGCAAATGTTGCCTTGAAGGACTGGTAAGAATAGTCGACCGAAGGTCGACGAGAATCGTCGAGAATTGGTACTCTGATTCTCGCTGATCGACGAGAATCATCGAGAATTGGTACTCTGATTCTCGACGATCGACGAGAATCGTCGACCGCGGGTCGACGGTCGACGAGTATGGTCCTCCCCGCGTTCGGCGAGAATCGTCGAGTATTGTACTCTGATTCTCGCCGATCCTAGGTGATACTCGCCGACTGATTCTCGCCGAACCTGCTAGGTGATTCTCGTCGATCGTCGCCGATTCTCGCCGATTGATACTCACCGATTCTGGAACCCTAAATTTCTGGGTGGTCTGCGGATAACGGTGTTCCTAAGTCTATTTATGCCTTTGGTATAAAAGGACACTTAGGGTTTTCGGGGAATAATATAGATCTGTGCGTGCTGATCGAATCGAAGCCGACGAAAGTGTTCCGCAGTTCGTTCGCTCCGCCGATCCCGAATCCCGCCGACGGAAGGGTTTCGCCGCCGTGCTCGCTCCGTCGACCTCCTCCCCTCCGGCGATCGTCGCTGGTGTTGCTTTTCCTGGCGCGGACCTAGCAGTCCGTGGAATAGCAAGGTGCGGTCATCATCCTTCCCGATTATCCGTGCGACGGAAAACTCGGCGTTCTCCCGCTCGTGTGGATTTCTGCAGAGACGTGGATATTATTCCACGTAGAACTCGCCACTAGCAAGAAGACGAAGTTTGGAGCATCTCTGTTGAGTTGTGACTCAACGCTACTGAGGTAATTTTAGCATAGTTGTATGTTAACTTCTTGATTCAACTACCATGGCCCGATCCCATCTCTTTTGGGTTTTCTTGATGTTTTATTCTTCCGCTGCGTGCACAAGCGTTGTGCCATCCTCATAGAGAAAATCCCAACAGTGGTATCAAAGCGAGGTTCGGCCATGATTATTGTATTGGAAGTTTTGTTATTCTAGTGCGTGTAAACCTAGGGATTTAGAAGTGTTCTAAATGTCTAGATTTAGTCTTGGTACCCCGCCAAGAACTTCTGGAATTTCGTGGAAATTTCTAATTGTTAGAAATTGTAGTCTCCTTAGCAGTAACCATCCCTCGAGTTTGTTTTGGATTTTGAATCCAACATAGAGAGATGAGCTTGTCTACTGCTTTAAGTTGAGTTGCCTTTGCCTTTGTCCAATGCATGTAAATCTGAGGATTTGGAAGTTTTCGGATGTTCAGATTTATCCCTTCCTTCTATCAAATGTTGATGGTGTCAGGTTGTGCACATAAGGGATGCATGTGGTTTTAGAAAAATTGTTTTTCTTTGGATGTGCACATTGATCAAATGTTGATCATGGTTAACTGTTAACCCATAATCAAAATCCCTTCATCAAATATTAAGTGTTTGGATGCCTTCCGATGGATGACACTCTTCCTGCCTCGATCGATGAAATGTGGGCTTGCCAAAGCAAGGTGCATTAATCTATCTTGGTAAGGGTGCGAGCGGATAATTGTGATATCCCACTGTCGACATCGGGTCCAGCTTAACTAGGTGACCTCAAAGGTTGAGTGCCTAGAGGCATAGGGTTGGCATGAACCATATGATGGATGCGAGTAAGGAGTTATTCACCAACCATACAAGAATTGCATGAGGATGCAATTGGCAAGTGTTGCCTACCTAAATAACCGCATCATGAGAGGAAAGCTAAAGCTGACTTATTGTGTTGGTGAAATACGGATCTTGTCCACTAAGAGAGTTGCTCGCATGAACTCTCCGAATTGTTAGTGAGGGCTATCATTTCGAATAAAATAGTGGGAGTGTTTTAATTGAAGTCCAAATTAAAATAAATCTTATTTGAAATTTTGGAACTGATTTTATTCTGCATAAATTCTTGTAGAATTCCATGGCAAGTGTTTCACACTCCACGTTGTCTCTGAGAGCCATCCTTGAGAAGGATAAGCTCAGTGGGACAAATTACATGAACTGGTATAGGAACCTGAGAATTGTTCTCAGGCAAGATCGAAAGCTCTATGTCTTGGAAGAAGAAGCCCCCGAGGTGCCGACCGGGAACTCTTCCCGTGCTGAGAAGGATACTTATAAGAAGTATACTGATGATGCTTTAGATGTCGAATGCGTTATGCTTGCCACTATGAACTCTGAGCTTCAGAAGCAATATGAGAACATGGGGTGCAAGGAGATTGACGAGCATCTCAAGAAAATGTTTCAATGGCAGGCTCGTCAAGAGAGGTTCGACGTCACAAAAGCATTATTTTAGTGCAAGATGGGAGTTCGAGACTCAGTAGGGACTCACGTACTCAAGATGATTGGGTATATAGAGAACCTTGAAAGGCTGGGTTTTCCTCTTGGTCAAGAGTTGGCCACAGATCTGATCCTGCAATCGTTGCTAGTTATGAGCAGTTCGTCTTGAACTACAACATGAATGAAATAGACAAGACACTGCCCGAACTCCTAGGCATGTTGAGAACTGCCGAAATCAATATGAAGAAGGCCAAGCCTGCCAGCCCCATACTGATGGTGCATAAAGGCAAGGGCAAGGCCAAGGGCTCTAAGAAGACGAAGGTGGGACCTAAGTCATACCTTGAGCCCAAGTCTTCAGCACTGATGAAAAAGAAAAGCACGGTGAAGGAAGGGAAATGCCACCACTGTGGCAAGGCTGGTCATTGGAGGAGGAACTGTCCTTCGTACATTGAAGGTCTGCAGAAATTGAAGGGAGGTATGACTTCCGCTTCAAATGTCTACGTTATAGAGATAATCCTTTCTGCTCCTTCATATTGGGTATTGGATACCGGATGTGGTTCTCACATTTGTACAAATGTGCAGGAACTGGGAAGGAGAAGATTGCTGAGTAAAGGGGAGGTGGACCTCCGCGTCGGCAATGGAGCAAGAGTTGTTGTTGTAGCCGTAGGGGTTTACCTTCTTTCTTTGCCCAGTGGGCTTGTAATAGAACTAGATAATTGTTATTTTGTTCCGGCCATAACTAGAAACATTATATCTATTTCATGTTTGGATATGATTGGATTTTCTTTTATAATTAAGAACAACTGTTGTTCTATATTTAAGAATAATGTTTGTTATGTTGTAGTCCAATTGTTTAATGGTCTTTATGTTTTGAACTTTGACCATCTGATCTGTAATGTAGAAAATAATAAAAGACTAAGAACAAATGACTCGAACCCTACATTTCTCTGGCATTGTCGTTTGGGCCATATCAACGAGAAGCGTATATCCAAACTCCATATAGATGGACTTTTGGACTCATTTGATTATGAATCATTTGAGCGATGCGAATCTTGTTTGTTAGGCAAGATGACTAAAGATCCTTTCACTGGTTATACTGAGAGGGCTGAGGATCTCTTGGGTGTTGTACATAGTGATGTATGCGGACCCATGAGTTCCATGGCTAGAGGTGGGTATTTCTACTTTGTTACATTTACTGATGATTTCAGTAGATACGGATATGTGTATCTTATGAAGTGCAAATCCGAGACCTTTGAAAAGTTCAAAGAGTTCAAGAATGAAGTAGAAAACCAGTTGGGTAAAAGGGTTAAAGCACTCCGATCTGATCGAGGTGGCGAATAACTGAGTCATGAGTTCCGTGATCATCTGAAAGAGTGTGGTATTGTATCACATCTCACTCCACCTAGAACACCACAACATAATGGTGTGTCTGAGAGGAGAAATCGTACTCTGTTAGACATGGTACGTTCGATGATGAGTCATGCAGACTTGCCTGTTTCCTTTTGGGGTTTTTCTTTAGAGACTGTTGCAATGACATTGAATCGTGCTCCAACGAAAACGATTCTGAAGACACCATATGAGATATGGACTGGGAAGCGTCCTAGTATGTCGTTCATTAAAATTTGGGGCTGTGAGGCATACGTGAGACGCCAAATGCCTGACAAGCTGGAACCCAAATCGGATAAATGTTATCTGGTGGGATATCCTAAGGAAACGAAAGGGTATTACTTTTACCTACCGTCTGAGGGCAAAGTATTTGTCGCAAGGACTGGTGTCTTCTTGGAGAAAGAGTTCTTATCAAGAAAAACTGAAAAGGTAGAGCTTGAAGAAGTTCAAGAACCACATGTAATGAATGAACCAGAATTGCATTCTGAGACAGGACTACAAGATGTTGTAGCTAGAGAACCGGCTCAGGGAACACAAGTCCTACGTAGATCTGGTAGACCGAGGTTTGAGCCTGAGAGATATGGATTTCTCGTGTCTCAAATAGGTAATGTGTTGCTTATGGATCATGATGATGAACCAGCAACCTACCAAGAGGCTATGAATGGACCGGACTCCAACAAATGGCTTGAGGCCATGAAATCCGAAATGGACTCCATGTATGCAAACCAAGTTTGGAACTTGGTGGAACCACCTGAAGGGGTACGACCCATAGGGTGCAAGTGGGTCTTCAAGAAGAAGACCGACATGGATGGGAATGTACAGACATTCAAAGGGCGATTGGTGGCTAAGGGTTTCAAGCAAATTCATGGTATTGACTATGATGAGATTTTTTCCCCTGTTGCCATGGTAAAGTCCATAAGGATATTGCTTGCTGTTGCTGCGTATTATGACTACGAGATCTGGCAGATGGATGTCAAAACGGCTTTCCTTAATGGAAACCTCCTTGAGGAAGTGTATATGACACAACCCGAGGGTTTTGTATCCCCAGATGAAGCCACTAAAATATGCAAGCTGAATAAGTCCATTTATGGACTGAAACAGGCCACTCGAAGTTGGAATCTTCATTTTGATGAGAAAATCAAAGAGTTTGGTTTCATCAAGAATGAAGATGAGCCTTGTGTTTACAAGCGAATCAGTGGGAGCATTGTTGTCTTCCTGATATTGTATGTCGATGACATATTGTTGATTGGGAATGACATTCCTACCCTGGAAGTTGTTAAGAACAACCTAGGGAACTGCTTTTCAATGAAGGATTTGGGTGAAGCGACTTACATACTCGGTATTAAGATCTATAGAGATAGATCGAAGAAGTTGCTGGGTTTGACCCAGAGTACGTACATCGAAAAGGTGTTGAAGCCGTTCAACATGCTTGAGTCCAAGAAAGGATTTTTGCCCATGTCTCATGGTGTGAATCTCTCTAAGGACCAGTGTCCGAAGTCTTGTGAAGATAAGGACCGCATGAAGTTGATTCCATATGCTTCGGCAATTGGATCAATCATGTACGCGATGTTATGTACTCGACCCGACGTCTCCTTTGCTTTGAGCATGACTAGCAGGTATCAGTCAGACCCCGGTGAGTGTCACTGGATTGCAGTCAAGAATGTCCTGAAGTACTTGAGAAGGACTAAGGATGTGTTCTTGGTGTATGGTGGAGAGGAAGAGCTCGTTGTAAGTGGTTACACGGATGCTAGCTTCCAAACTGATAGAGACGACTCCAAGTCTCAGTCAGGTTTTGTGTTTTGCCTGAATGGAGGAGCTGTGAGCTGGAAGAGTTCCAAGCAAGAGACGGTTGCTGATTATACAACAGAGACCGAGTATATCGCCGCAGCTAATGCGGCGAAGGAGGCTATATGGATTAGGAAACTCATCGGCGAGCTTGATGTAGTTCCTAGCATTGTTGGTCCCGTAGTTCTCTACTGTGATAACAATGGTGCAATTGCACAATCTAAGAAACCTAGATCCCATCAGCGCTCCAAGCATATACTTCGGCGGTTTCATCTTATTCGTGAGATTGTCGAACGAGGAGATGTGAACATTTGCAGAGTGCCGACTGAGGAGAATATTACGGATCCACTGACAAAGCCTCTCGCGCAGAGAAAGCATGATGGTCATACTAGATCGATGGGTATGCGATACCTAAATGATCAACTCTAGTGAGAATCTTGTGGATTGCATGTAAACATGTATTTTGTTGGCTATTTGTTCATATGATGGACAATGTACCTAGTTTTTCTCTTACAATTAATGGCAAGTTCTTTTATTATGAGTTTTTCTATATGATAGTTAAATGTTAACATAATAGATACCCTTAGAATGTTCGCTTCCATGGGATATCAAGTATGTGACTTGAATGTTAGAGCCTATGATTTATTTGAAGCTTCATTCTTAAAAGGTCCCTGGTCGAGTATCATCATAGAAGCTAAGGGTGATGATGGTACATGAAGGCTAGCACGTGCGTTGACTGATGACCGGTTCTCACAGGTCATGATATTGTGATATCAAGTCATCACGTGGGTACTTGTTAGTGAACAAGTTGTACTGGATAGACCCAACCTGAGACTACTCTGTGGATTGTCATCCAATCGTGTCACGAGTAGGTCTCAATTGAAAATGGTGTTGTGGTCCTTTAACCTGAAGTCACAGCATTCATCAAGTGAGGAAGAGTGTGCTTTGATGCCATCTAAAGTCTTCCTTGAGAAAGGTTGATGATAAGGGTGGTTGTTGGGCATGTTACGAATCATTTGGGTGTTTGTGTGTGAGCAAATATGGGATTTGTCCTCCTGTATGATAGGAGTTGCATCCATGGGCCCCTTGATGGAACTAGACTAAGAAATGCATGGTCATGCTTGGTTGAGTCAATATGTGATATTGGACTCACCATTCTCTGGAAGTCCGTCCTGGATCAAGAAACTTGGATTGAGCTATTACGAGGGTGACACGGTCCATGCCTCTAGTTCTTTCCGGATGTAAGGGACAAAGGGACAAAGACAACGCTGATACATTGGTCATAAAGGCTTATGAGTTATAAACTCTTATTGCTTGGGGAGCAATGATGCATTGCTAGATGTCGCTCATTGTTTGTGAGGTTTTTGGTTTGATACTTTCAAGATCAAGTGGGAGTCTGTTGGAGTTACCATGGTGATCTGGAAGTGATCAAACATGTAATCTCACTGCCAACGCGATATGAGCCTGCAGGGTCGCACATAAGAGATGTGGAGAAGTTGGGTGATTGACTGTGTTGGTAAAGGTTACCAATCACCAACCTGAATGGGGTTATGGGCAAAGTGTTGCCTTAAAGGATCGTCGGGTTGGGCAAATGTTGCCTTGAAGGACTGGTAAGAATAGTCGACCGAAGGTCGACGAGAATCGTCGAGAATTGGTACTCTGATTCTCGCCGATCGACGAGAATCGTCGAGAATTGGTACTCTGATTCTCGACGATCGACGAGAATCGTCGACCGCAGGTCGACGGTCGACGAGTATGGTCCACCCCGCGTTCGGCGAGAATCGTCGAGTATTGTACTCTGATTCTCGCCGATCCTAGGTGATACTCGCCGACTGATTCTCGCCGAACCTGCTAGGTGATTCTCGCCGATCATCGCCGATTCTTGCCGATTGATACTCACCGATTCTGGAACCCTAAATTTCTGGGTGGTCTGCGAATAACGATGTTCCTAAGTCTATTTATGCCTTTGGTATAAAAGGACACTTAGGGTTTTCGGGGAATAATATAGATCTGTGCGTGCTGATCGAATCGAAGCCGACGGAAGTGTTCCGCTGTTCGTTCGCTCCGCCGATCCCGAATCCCGCCGACGGAACGGTTCCGCCGCCGTGCTCGCTCCGTCGACCTCCTCCCCTCCGGCGATCGTCGCTGGTGTTGCTTTTCCTGGCGCGGACCTAGCAGTCCGTGGAATAACAAGGTGCGGTCATCATCCTTCCCGATTATCCGTGCGACGGAAAACTCGGCGTTCTCCCGCTCGTGTGGATTTCTGCAGAGACGTGGATATTATTCCACGTAGAACTCACCACTAGCAAGAAGACGAAGTTTGGAGCATCTCCGTTGAGTTGTGACTCAACGCTATTGAGGTAATTTTAGCATAGTTGTATGTTAACTTCTTGATTCAACTACCATGGCCCGATCCCATCTCTTTTGGGTTTTCTTGATGTTTTATTCTTCCGCTGCGTGCACAAGCGTTGTGCCATCCTCATAGAGAAAATCCCAACAATTTGGGCAGCTAGCTTCACTCACAGGAACCTCCATAGTGGCAAACGGAGACAGTGGGTCGAGCCCCCCACTCCTAGGCGGGTATCCACACTACCAGCCCTGGCCCTTACGTACGCCTCTAGAAGGACTCAACCTAGAGTCTGCACGTACTATGTTGGCCATATCCACCAGACATTCTTTGGCCAAGTGTCCCACACTGCCGAGTCAACGTATCGACGTCGGTGTGAACGAACGTCCAATACCGAAGACCAACAACCTTATTTGTATCCAAATCCTTCTGAGCCACCGGCTACCCAGACTATCCCGTTCGTTACATCTACCTTCCGAACCTTCCGTCCGGATGGTTAATCAAACTAACCTAACCAACCTTCCGAGTTACCGGGGTGTGTGAATGTGAAACCCTAGTTATACCAGTTGCTCTTGTAGTGTATTATTCCTACTATTTAGGTTAGCCCAGGACTGCACAAGGTATTCCCCGTGAAGGGCTCTCGAGAGCACTAGGAACTATGATGGTAGTTGAAGCTCATCATTCCCTTTCACAAGGCACTTACTATATTGGTTGTTACCCAACTCCCAATCCCTTTAATATTGTACTGGATCTAACCCTAGTGTATTTGACTCTTTCTCTCTCCATGGGGAAGATGATGTTTCGTCGACCCCGAGCACCTCTTTTTTCCAGTCAAACGTCTCACTCCTCATCACGACTGCCGATGATAATCCCATTTCACTTACCAGATCAATACACTAATATCTCAACTCCCTAAATTCATTTTGCACCATATTATGGTTTCTGCAGTTTTTACTAAACGCGAACCATCCTAAGCTATATGATGTATACAATGAGAGGTACTCCAAATTATCATCCAAAATCCCTATAATATTTATTGGAGGTCTATCATGGCATGATTAGCCTAAATCCAGAAGTTTATAATTTTCCTAATTTATGTGATAATTTATTTAATTTCTAAAGGGATCCAAATGCCTTAGTTTGAACATGAAGTACTATTTTCAGGCATGCAAAATATTCCACAAAATTATGATAAATAAAAGACAACTATTTATCAGTAAATTCAAGATCTCCAAATTTTTAGTAAGACTTAAACCTCTAAACATAATTTTTTTGAACATAACCTATAATAACCAAATTAAAGAGACAAGCACTGTCAATATACTTCTAAAACTTCTGAGGAAATTCAAAGATGAATAAAAAGATATATAAACACTCCAGATCAAGTTTCACAATTTATTAGTGAAAAATGAACTTTATACTTGATTTTCTCATAATAATCCAAGTTAACAGGTTAATGAACTAAGTACAACAATTATTCATCTAAAAATTGCAATATAATTCCCATATGAGCATATTGACCTAGAAACACTACTGATCAAGTTTCATGATTTTCCAATAAAAAGGGAGCTCTAAATAAATTATAGATCATATTCCTGTATTTACATACTTGTGAAGTAAGTACTAGAAATTTACATCTAAAAAATACAATAAAATTCATGTATGATCATAATGGTCTAAAACCTACTCTGCCCTAATTTCATAATCATCTAATGGATATTAAGATCATAACAAAAACATAATTAAGTAGGGCTAATACTGGTATTGCAAAGGTGATACTAAAATTATTGATCTAAAATTCGCAATAAAATCGTCCAAGGTTTATAGTGATATTATAACTACACGACCCAAGTTTCACAAGTTTTCACTGAGTTCTAATTACCTATCCTTCAAATTTAAGGATTGTGACCTAAACTACGGTTAGGGTTTTGAGGGGTTTAACCATCTCCAAATCCTCTAAGATTTTTACTAGAGGACCTTAGCTACCCTAGTGTCCTCTCTACCAAATTTCAAGTCCATACAAGGGCATTTGACCCCATGCCCTTCTCAATCCCCCAAAACCCAAACTTAGGGTTTGAACTTTGGTCCCAGGGCAATCCTACCCCAAGCCACACCATAACCCATATGAGGGTGTAAAAAGTCATGAAAAACTAGGGGACAAAGTCTCGGCCTCTGTTGAGGTGATCTGACCACTTAAACCTCAAAGTGCACTTTTGACCTACATACCCCTTATTTGGGCAAGGCTAGGGTTTGCCCAATTCCCACCCAAATCAACTCAATAAGGGGTGAAAATTAATACAGATCCTCATGATGACCCTAGGGACCACTCACTAAAATTTGGGAGGGTTTGAAGGTCTTTAGGTCCCTAAATTAATTTACCTTAGGATATTTAAATGATTTCAAAAACTATGGAAAACTTATCCCCAAAAATTCTCATTTTTGGTCAGGACCTAGGTACCGATTAGGGTGACTACAAACAAAAAATGAGTGCCCTGGTCAAACCAGGCACCCAAATTGGTTCAAACAAATTTTAAATTAAAGTAGACCCATATGACTACAATTTATATGTTGACCACTTTCTCTGGTTTAGCCTCTAAGTATTTTTAAGTTAATTTACAAGATGGTTGAATAAATGTGACAGAAATCAAATAATATGGAAGTATATATCATATAGTTTAATTCAGCCCTAGCACGCATCTTGAAGCACATCCAGCGGCTCTGGCTTATCTTCTTCCTCCAACCGACGGGTAGGATTGACCTATCCTGGAGCTACTTCCAGCTGCCATTGCTGGCTATCCGGCCACCTCCCTGGCCGGTCACCGCCACCACCTCCGTCGAGGTGGTGGCTATTGTCAGGCGGTGGCACAGCCCCCGGAGGTGCCTATTCCGGCGAACCTGACAAGAAGATTTTCATGGAAAAACCATGGAGAAACTCCACCTGATCGGGCTCAATTGAGCCTGATTCTTGTTCCTAATGAGTCATATGATCTACCCATGGATGAAGGATAAGGGGAGGACCTTGCTTGCGGCCTGGATACGTGTCGATCGTCGGGATGCCATTGGTGGTGGAGGAGTTGTCGGAGTTCTGAAACTGCTTAGTGAGGTTGCTCGAGATCGTCGGGGCAAGGGTGGAAATGAAATCTTGGAGTCTAGTGAAGCTTTTAAGATGATAAAATGGGGGAGGGGAGGGGTCTAGCTGAGGTGGCCATTAATGGCCCTAGAGAGCTTGCCTCGGCCATGGTGGTGGGGAGGTGAATTGTGCTCAATCCAGCCAGGAAATGGCTGGAAACTCCTCCTCTCCCTCAGAGGAGTTGAATCTAGCCCTTAATGGGGGGAGGAGAAGGGCCTTCCTTCATGGCACCATTAATGGCCAAGAATTACATTTCTCGGCCATGGTGGTTCTCCTCCCCTATCCCTGAACATCCACCAGGATGACCCCTTTCCTTCTCCACACTGAATGGGGGAATGAATCAAGCAATAAAAGGGGTGGTTCTTGGCTTCCCAAGCCATGAATGGATTAACTCCTTTTCTCTCTCCTCCATTAAAGAGAAATTGAAGCTTTGTCTCTCCTGCCCCTCATGGCCGGTTTTGTTCATGGCCATATCCTAAATGCAGCCCACTAAGCTAATACAAAGTGGTTAGGAGGTGGTTAGCCCAAGTGGCTAGGGGCTTGAGCTTGAGTTAGCCTTTTGAGCTAAGTTTGACTTGACCTAGCTTAGGGTTGACTTTGGTCAAATTGACCTTTTGTGTCACCATCAATGGGTCCTCGGTGACCTATTGGCCTCCCCTAGGGTCTAGGTAGGGATGGGTAGGGTTGAATTGGCACCTTGGAGGTCACTTGACCCTTAGTAAGGCCACTTTGACCACTTTGGGGCTAGAGTTGACTTGGGTCAAATTAGCCACTAGGGTTGACCTCAATGGGTCCTTGGTGACTCGTTGACCTCACTTTAGGGTTAGGAGTACATGGGTGGGGTCCACTTGGCTAGGGGAATGTCAATTGACCATAAGTGGGCTAGTTTGACACATTTATGGTTAGGGTTGACTTAGGTCAACTTAACCACTTTGACTGCCCACAGTGGGTCCTTAGTGGCCCTATGGACTACCCAAGGTGTTAGGGGTGTTGTGGTAGGGTCATGGGATCAAGTTGTATCCCTAAAGTCAAACCTTAAGTCTAAATGTTGAGGGTGAGCTATAGGCAAACCAAGGTGATTTTTCACCTTGGGCATTGCCCACTTGGTTGAGAGCTTCTGATGGTTTTGTCATGAACTAGTCATGACAAACCAAAATCCTAGGGGGTCTAGTTGTTTGAGGGATGTTACACCGCGAGCACGACTCGTGCAAACTCCCAGTGGGGGCCTGCCCCTCTCACGGCTAAGCCGCGATTATAACCCACACAAACTATGTTGCGAGCCCAACTCATGCAAACTCCCCATGGGGGCCTGCCCCCCTCACGGCAAAGTCGCGATTATAACCCATGCAAATAAAGCAGCGGGCTAAAATTGTGAAAACTAAGCCGCGGGCTGGAATCGTGCAAACTATGCCGCGAGCTAATCTCATGCAAACTTCCCCGCAAGCCAGCCTTGTGTGCGCTAAAGCCACAAGCCGGACTCGTGCAAACTTCCCCACAAGCCATCCTTGTGCATGCCACGATGCAAGCCAGTCTCGTGCAATCTCCGCCATGAGCCAGCCTCGTGCGCGCTAAGCCGCAATGAAAACCAACGCAAAAGTTACGAGCTAGTCTCCTTCAAAATGACATTGCACGCCAAACTTACGTAGAACAACTTAAACCTCGCCAACTGAGGTATCATTCTGGAGGCACCGTGTCTGCATCCATGCACCTTACCGCAACAAGTTTCTCCTTCCGACCTTATACAAGAGGTACCTGATGATATACTCGGGGGCACTAGAAACTCCGCATCTCAGCGACCTCTTCCCTTACACAGATAAGTGCTCAACACACCTTACATATGACACCTTGTGCATGTCGCATACGCAGCGTGCATTGCGCACACGACACCCGTTATGCACCATGCACATCACATATTGTGCACATCGCACCTCGTGTACATGTCACATGTTATGCACTTTGCGCACACACAAAGTATGATTTTGCATATCGCACCATGCGCACATAAAATCCAAACGTTCACCTTGCACACCACGCATCCACCACACATATCCAAACAGGAGCATCACCACGTGCAATATCTTTATCTCCACTCTTGCAAGTCTATCTTACCATTCTGTGCACACTGCACACTTACACACAATCAGAACATATTGCGCGCATTAAGCACACCTCATGTGCATATCCCCAAGCATGCACGATGCACATTATACATCTGGTACATACAAATCCTGGCACACAAGTCATCCCATATACAGTCTAATCTCTACACCACACATGCATTTTGTTGTACGCACAAACCAGTGACCACTTCGCTCGGAGGTCAATGCACCTTCCGCACCTTTTCTACAACAATAATCTACACCGTACTTAGGCACGCCCGCACAAGCACATTATACCGTGCATATTCTGTCATGCATCTGCATGACCTGATGCACGCGCACAACGTGCATCCATGCATATGTGGCCCGGTGCGTTGTGCGTAAGCACCGAGCGCGCGCTCAGATCATGCACACTGCGCGATGGTGTGCGCGCACTGCACGCGCCCAGTTCGTGTGCACAACGCTTGCAGTGCGTGCGCACACATTATGCGCGCACCTGCGCCCAGGTACGCGTGCATCCAGGTGCGCACGCACAGTGCACGAGCACCCAGGTGCGCACGAACCTAGGCGCACGCACGCGCTCCCTCTCGCGCGACCAGGTTCGCGCACCCGTATAACTTGGTCTGCGCGCCTCCTCGCGTTCCCGCGCAGTGGCCACCACCGCGGTGCCTGACCGTGAAGGCACCAGGGCCCCCCCCCTTTTTTTGGGCACACTGGAGCTTCCTCTTGCTGTCCCATCTTCCCCCTGAAATCGTTTAACATAACGTTACCTGGGCTCGTCGGGCGTCGCTCTTTGACGTTTACGGCCTTTTACCGGTCGTCGTCATGATAGAAGAGAATGGGGAAAAATCCTTGTTATCTAGCTCGTGCCAATCTCCGACAACAAAGGATTTGGGGGGCAATTGATGGGGATGAAGCCCCATTTAAAGCTCTAGGGGGTGCATTTAACCAATCCCCCCATAATTTCTCCTATTATGGAGATCATGGGTTTGACCGGCCAACCCACTCCCCATGATCTCCACGACAATAGGAGAAATCATGGGGGCTCCCATTCAACAACTACCGCCGCTCGCCGCCGGCCGCCACTGCCGCCCGTCGCCGCCTGCCAGCCACTATCATCTTCCATTTCTCCCGTGGCCGCCGCCGCCAATATTTCTTGACTCCATGACCACCTCTGTCGTCGTCTATTTCTCCAATGGCCACTTTCGACGCCGTCTCCCAATGCCGCGAATTTCTCCACCGTAGTTCGTTACTCCCGTGGCCACCGCCGCTGTCTTCAAACATCGCGGCCATCACCGCCATTATTTCTATACTTCACGGTCGTCGTCGCCGCTGTCTTCAAATGCCACGGCCGCCTCCGCCGTTATTTCCCAACTCCACGACCGTCGCCACCCTCATCCGTTTCTCACCCGGCCGTCGCGGCCGCCGCCGCCGTTATTTCCCGACTCCACGATCGATGTCGTAGTCGTTCATTTCTCATGTCACCTACGTCACCGCCGTCCCCATTGCCTTGGCCGCCGCCGCCGTTATTTCCTAACTCCACGACCACCGCCATCGTTGCTCATTTCTCCAGCGGCCGCTGCCGCCGTCACTCCTCTCTTCCTCGGACGTCGCCACCGTCGGCCGCTCCCCACTTTCCGCCGACGGCATGGCTGTCTCCCGCTCTCCTGGACATTGGCGGCAATCTCCTGCCTCATCAGCATATTCGCCGGCAAGTTCGTCGGCAATCCAAGGGAGCCTGTCTCCACCGTCCGATCACACTCCCACAATCGTCACTGTCGGTTACGTGGGTAACGACACACGTAACTGCCCGCATGATCTCTCAAAGTGGAGATAATGTGTTGCCAAAAATAGAATGGTCTGCATATAACGAGATTAATATGCATATTAAACCATAGTCTCGTAAAAATAAATATAGTATTTTGGTCTATTGATAGCAATCATGGTGGTTACGGGCTGCAGATAACCGCGTAATCTCCATAACCACCCATGAAGCCTATAAATAGGGCCCCAGACCCCCCCCCCTCCTTTAAGGGGGATTTTCTCCTTCTTGGAAAACTCCTCTAACAGATTCTCTCTCTCTCTTGTTCCTCCCAAATTCTTCATCATTTTCTTCCCCTTCAAAGATCTTCAAGCATTCTTTGAAGATCTCCTTCGTCTTCGAAGATCTTCATCTTCTCCGCCAGGAATTTCTCTCTCCTCCACATATCTTCCTTGCGGGCTCCTACTCACGCCTCCTCCTCGCTTTCTCTCCCGCACATTTCTTCCTCGCGCGCTCCCCCATGCGCTGCCTCCTTGTGCGCTCTGGCGCACATTTCTCCCTTGTGCGCTCCCCCGCGTGCCGCCCCCTTGTGCTCTCGTGAGCGCATTTCTCCCTTGTGCGCTCCCGCGCTCACCGCATCATTGCGCGCTCCTGCGAGCATTTCTCCTCTGTGAGCTCCCGCGCGCACCGCCTCCTTGCGCGCTCTCGCGTGCATTTCTCCCTTGCGCGCTCCCATGCGCGACTCCCCCTTACGCGCTCTTACGAGCATTTCTCCCTTACGCGCACTTGCGCGCATTTCTCCCTTGAGCGCTCCTATGCGCGCCGCCTCGTTCCACGCTCTCACGCGCATTTCTCCCTTGGGCGCTCCCGTGCGCGCTGCCTCCTTACGTGCTCTTGCGCGCATTTCTCGCTTGCGCGCTCCCACATGTGCCGCCTCATTGTACGCTCTCGCACGCATTTCTCCCTTACGCGCTCCCGTACGTGCCGCCTCCTTGCGCGCTCCCGCGCGTGCCGCCTCATTGCACGCTCTCTCGCACATTTCTCCCTTGTGTGCTCCCACGCATGCCGCCTCCTCGTCCGCTCTCGTGCGTATTTCTTCATTGCGCAATCCCGCGCATGCCGCCTCCTTGCGCGCTCTCGCATGCTTTTCTCCCATGCGTGCTCCCGCACGCGCCGCCCCCTTGTGTGCTCTTGCGTGCATTTCTCCCTTACGCGGTCCTGCGTGTGCCTCCTTGTTGCGCACTCTTGCACACATTTATCCCTTGTGGGATCCCGCACGCGCCACCTCTCTCTCGCACATTCTTGCGCCTGTCTCTCCCATGCACGCTCATGTGTGCTATCACACACGTTGCTCCCATGCACGAGTCTCTTCCCCCAGTGCTTCAGGCACCTTTCTCCAACAAGCACCCAATGCGCTCTCTTCTGGTAAGTGCCCTGCGCGTTCTCCTCCAATGAGAACCCTACTTGCTCTCCTCCTACACGCGCCCTATGCACTCTCTTTATCAGCAAGCGCTCTGCGCGCCCTCTTTTATCTAGTGCTTTGTGCGCCCTCATCCAACAAGCGCCTAGCGCACTCTCCTCCAGCAAACTCACAACGCGCTCTTTGCAAAAAATCATACCACGCACTCTAGAACAAGCACTCCATCTACCGATAAGACAACCTAACCACACTTCTCCAAAAGACAATCAGAGACAAGAAGTGGAGGGTAAAACGTGCTTAGCGCGCCTCCGAGACTCAAAGATCCAGACATCAGAATGTGTACAGCAAGCTGCTCCTGCCTCCAAGAATTATTAGAAGACTCCAAAATACAACGAGCGCATCGCTCCCTGTAGCACTCAAAGAAATAATTAGCCCTGTGAGTGGTGGCATGTCACCCTCCAGGCTCCCTCTCTCTCTCTCTCTCCACATTAATTATAACAAGGGGCAACCTATCGCCCTCGAGTTCTTGAAAAAGCCTTGTAACAGCACTCAGATCTAGTGGAGGTCTGGTCGGCACAGATCCGACCACGTGGTTTTTCACCTCTTTCCGGGGTTTTCCACGTCAAAAACATTACCATGTCAACTTTCTATTTTCATTGACTGTATGCACGCTAGACCATTTTGAGAGCTAAGACGGTCCAAGAATTCTGGCCCGACTGGGACGTCGATTTAGTCCACAACAGGTGTGACTCCAGTCATGGGTTGTGACTCCTTGAAAGAGCTACAGATTCCATTACTATGTCGGATTAAATTTACACGCCCCGCTATGGGTGTGACCTTTAGGCGTGACCAGATGGGCGTGACCACCAACTCAAGGGCGTGACTCAGCCTTTAAGAAGCTTATTTTCGCTGCAAACCTGTTCCAGCTTACAAGCCCTGGTCACAGGCATGACCAGGGGGTGTAACCTCTTCTACAACTGCTAGATTAACTCTCGTCGTTACATGTTCCCATTGTTTTTTGAAACAGTCAAGACACACCCTAGGTCGCGGGCGTAACCTAGGGGCATGGCCCACAAATTAATAGATTTTGACATTTTTCTCCAAACATTCTCGGGTTTTCAAGACGACGTTTCCGTATCTCACACGCCATAGGTCACGGGTGTGACCTAGGGGTGTGACTCACCAACAAAATTTACTATAAATTCCAGACAAGACCAGGAGCTGGGGAGGAGGATATTGGAGTTTATTTTCAGTATTTTTGCATTACTTTTCTGTATTTTCTATTTCATAGTGTAATCTTTAGTTTTGGTTGAATTTTAATTCAATACTCTCTTATTTTGTAATCATGTCTCTCTCTACTTTTTTGTGTAATTCCCTTATCATGATTTGTAACTAAACTCCATTTAGAACATGATCATGATGAATTTTAAATGAAATAAACTTGCTTTAAATTGTCAAGCTATCTACTTTATTCACTTCAATTTATCTTTGAATTTAATTGTATCAAATTCATGTATCAAATATGTTTTTCGATCTTAGATCTGTATCCTAGATTTTACCAAGAAGTTGTCTATACGAGGAGATTACTTAAAGATAAAAGAGTTTCATGCACTCCTCGAGAGAGGACTTCTTCAAATATGGGGAGATTGTTGGGTATTTTATCCACAATAACCCTTATTTGAAGAAGTTCCCTTGAACTAATATGAATTGAGGGTATATTAGATGTTGTATTTAGTTATGTATGTTGCCGGACATTTCAATTGATAAGTACAAATCATTGTCAGATTACAATTGGTCGTCAAACACAGGTTTATGCAATGTAATTCCTCATCGTATAGAACTTTGTGTTGACTAATGTACAAACTCTCAAATGGGGTGTACTTCATCTCAGTGCAATAGAAGAAACAAGTTGTCTTTGTAGTGCAGAAATTATGAAATTTTCCTAAGTACATTCATAGAGTAAACAGGTGAGTACTCCTTATATTCGTCGAGTCTTCACTTGAGTACTCGAGAAATTCGTCGAATGTACTCGGGAATTATCAAGAGTTATCAAAGACCTGATTTTAGATATATTGGCTAAGTTAAAAGCAGTTATATTCACATAAGTGCTCGACTAATTTGTCGAGAGTACTCGAGTGGACTCGATCAATTTGTCGAGTACTTCTGATAGTTCTCGTGATTTCTAATTCAAGTATTCGTGAATTCCAGGAAGTCTTATTTGTCAAGTGAATTAGTTTAATTCTTTGTAACATCTCGAGAAGTCTTGTATGGTCTCGACGAATGGACTTATACAGTTTTCATTTTTAAATCCAGTTGGCTTCCCAGAATTAGACCTAGCGCCATGTACAGTACACGTGGAGGTTTCTCTAAGTTCTAAATCTAGCTGTTAGAGAGGAATCACTTATATATATATATATATTCAAGGGTTATTTTCCAAAACCCTAACGGCTCATTGCTATATTTTTTTGGGATTTAAAAAATTGTTTCAAGAAGAACTTCGACGACAACAAAATTTCCCAATCAGCTGTTCCTACTGCAAAAAAAAGCTTTGATTGATTTCTTGTTCTCAAATTCTCCAAAATACTTCCAGAGATCATTTCAAAGCTAAGTTCAGATCCATTTTCAAGAAAGCCGATCCTTCTTCTTCAAGATTCAAGTTAAGGCTTTTACTCAAGAAAGAAGGGTTGATTTCAATCCTTTTATACCATGTTGGAAGTTGTTTGCTTCTAAGATTTTGTAGATCCTAGTTGAAAGGATGGAGTGTAGAAGACGCTGCTCTCTGATTTTGTAGGAGTGGGAGACTCCGAGTTGTAAGATTATTATTAATCTGAGTTTTGGTGAAGTAGTCGACTCTAGCCCGAAGTGTTAGACAGGCGAGACGAGACTGTGGACGTACCCATTCTGGGAAACCACTCTAAATCCTTATGTTTTTGATGTGCTTGCTCTCTTGCCCTGTGTGCTTAATTTTTATTTGATTTTTTATTCCGTTATAAGCCACATGACTCACCTATCCACACACCCCCCCCCCTCTAGGTGATTTAGGTTGACAACTAGATACTTTCAAAACTCTATTCAATACATAACATACAATGTTGACTGTCTCAGCCCAAAAAATTTCTGGTAGTGAAGAGACACTCAATATGGTTCTAGTTGCCTCTATCAAGGTCTCGCTCTTTCTCTCAGCCACTATATTCTGTTATGTAGTTCTGGGAGAAGAAAACTCTTGGAATATATCGTATTCTCGACAGAAATTTGTCATAACATAAGATTGAAATTTTTTTCCAATGGCCACTTCTCACTTTGACCATAGAATAGTCCATTTCATTCCGAATGGACTTCATAAATCTCATGAATACATTTAGTGTATTTGACTACTTTTTAAGGTAGAAGACCCGTGTATATCTAGAGTGATCATCAACTATCATGATGCAGGCCAAAACCTTGACGTCGGGAGACCTACGGATTAACACGTTTTGTCTCTCTATGTTTCAAATTTCCACTCGCACAAATCACCACGCCGCGCACACTCCACGCAATATTATCACGTTAACGCTAACGTATGGGTAGCCAAACCGCTTAGGATCGAATAGAGGTGATAGGCCAATATACTTTCCGGCTAAAAGTACCCACCCGGTCCAAGCGAGCGAAGGTTGTACCAAAAGAGATCTACCAAAAGTACGATCTGAGAAAAGGTAGATCTATCCCAACAAAAAGTTACGAGGTTCGCCAAAACTTTGAGGAAATTATTTTTAATTAAGATGAACGCAAACAATCAAAGAAAACTACGAAAATTCAACGATTCTAAATCCAACGCCAAGAAATCCACCACGAAATTATCTAGGGAAGGAATCACAGAAAGGTAGAGATTTTCGTTACCCCAACCGGAATAGATGATTTTGGTTATCTCCCTTGAGTCGCTCTTCCACGGTTCTGCCGGAGTTGCGCCGGATGGAGAGGAGAAACTCGTCCTCCTTCGTCGCGTCACGCCTTGGCTGAGATCTACAATAGCTTGTAACAAGCACCTATATTTAGCCACCTAGAGAGAGATGGTGGTCAGATTCTTCCTTGAAGGGGGAAGGGGTGTTCGATTATGTTTGTGGGAGGGTGGTCGGCTATGGATGAGAGGGAGAGGAGGCTAGGTGGTTGGCGTCTTGGAAGGAGGAGGGTTGGGTGGCCGAGAGAATGAGGGAGGTAGAGGGGGTTGGCGGCCAAGAATAGGGAGAAGGTTAGGGTTGAGAGGGAGGTCCGAAATTAGAATAGGAGGGAGAGGGGGAAGATTCATTTGGAGGTAGAATTTCAATTTCTCATTCAACTTGAAATGAAAATAAACACATCATGGCCTTATATAGGCTTATATCCAACAGTTTGGCTACATGCAGCCCAAATATAAAAAATAACACACACATCATAGTTTCAAACAATAGATGAAATAAATAAGCTCATAAAATCGCAAATAAATTAAAATAAGATTTAAGTTGCAGTCTTGCGCCGAGTGCGGAGATTGTAGCATATCTCCACTAGATCGCCACGGCGCTGCAAGTCTTTGACTGGAGGCGGGAAAGGATGTTCCATATGCAGGTCGTTGTCGTCTTTATCATGTTGGGGGCCGTCATCTCCATCAAACCTCCCCCGCTCGAAAGTACTCATCGCCGATGAGTTGTCCTGAAGGTATCGTCGTAGAAGAACATCATCTAAAAGAACCACCTCTGATTCCGGAAGCCAGGAGTCATCGGAGGCCGGACGATCACGCCAACAAATCAAGTAGCGGCGAACATCACCACTCGGAGTGGAGAGCACTTCATCCTTGAGGATCCTATCTGGCAAAACGTTTGTCCTGGGAAACCTGGGAAAAGCATTAGGCAACAAAGGAGGAAAATTTTCTTCATCAACTACCAACGTACCTCCAGTGGAGACCGATGGAGAGAGCGATCCAGAAACAAACTCACCCCCAACCTATTAGAACATGTAGTGGGACTAAACGGACAGTTAGATAAATCCAGTGGTGGAGAAACATACGACATTAAATCAGAAACATTAAAAATAGGGGAAATACCCCAATCAGTCGGTAACTCCAAAAGATAGGAGTTTTCTCCTAATTTCCGTAAGATCCGAAAAGGCCCAGCTCGCCGAGGCGCTAAATTTTTTATAGTGCCTGAAGGCATCCGTTCAGGGATGAGACGCACCAAAACTAAATCTCCAACCTTAAAGTGAGTTTCTCTTTTGTGTACATTAGCATGAGCTTTATAAGATGCGTATTGCGTGGTTAGTGTGTCATTTATGTCCTTATGCAAATTATGAATATGAGAGGCAAAATCCTGTGCAAATTGACTTGATTTATAGGATGGCGGTAACAGAATCAAGTCAAGTGGCACTGGTGCTTTATAACCATGCACGATCTCATTCGGTGACAAGCCAGTGGACCTATTTTTGGAATTATTATATGCTAACTGAGCATGAGGAAGGATAAGATCCCATGTACCCTTGTGGTCTCCCACAAAGCATCGTAACAAACTACCTAAAGTTCTGTTTACCAATTCCGTTTGCCCATCCGTCTGTGGATGGTAGGCCAAAGAAAACAAAAGTTTGGTGTTCATAATCTTCCACAAGGTCTTCCAAAAAAAACTAGTAAATTTCACATCTTTATCGGTCACTATCGATTTTGGAATGCCCCGATGTCCAACGACTTACTTAAAATACAACTTAGCAACGTGTGACGCGTCGTTGGTTTTACTACACGCAATAAAATAAGCCATTTTGGAAAATCGATCTACTACTACCAGAATAGAACCATGACGTCTAAACGTGACAGGCAGGCCTAGGATAAAATCCATGCTAACGTCTTCCCAGGGAATGGAAGGGATCGGAAGAGGGGTATAAAGTTTTGTTTCCCTTGGCTAATTAGCACGCCCGACAACTTCCCACGATTTTATTCACCATTGACTTAAGACCGGGCCAATAGAACTTGTCTTCTACTAGAGCAATGGTCTTGTCACGACCAAAGTGTCCACCCATCCCACCGCTATGTAATTCCCACACGATGAAGTGGCGTAGGGATGAACGTGGAATACATAGCCTTGAGTGATTGAATAGATAACCGTCACGAATATAAAAGGACAAAATTATCGTGCGTGAGTTGTCTTGAGTGGATAAATAGACTTCCTTGAAATCTGGGCAATGGACGTACTCATCCTTAATTCTATCGAACCCAATCACCTTTACTTCTAGCATAGATAGTAATAAGGATACATGACTAAGAGCGTCAACTACGCGGTTGAGAGTTCCCTTAAGGTGTTTTATGATAAATGTGTATTCTTGAAGATAGGAGACCCACTTGGCATGTCTGGGGCTCACTTTAGTTTGTGAGTTGATGAATCGCAAAGCTTCATGATCGGATAAAATAACAAATTCTTTAGAAAGTAAATAATGCCGCCAATGTTGGAGGCACCTAATAACCGCATAGAACTTGTAACACCTCCCCTGTAATGAACGTATAATATGGGTCCGGCCGGGGCCCCACAACATACGGACGCCACAGCTTTAGTATTAAAAGTTGATATAGCTACCCACACTCAAAACTCTTTGCACAACACAGCGGAAACAGAACAGAACTAGAAGTTATCCACCACTAAAGAGTAAAACAAATGGCATTAAGGCCTTACATCAAGTGTCCAAAAGAAAATAATACATCAATCATGAATGTGCTCAGCACTCCTAGTCTACCTCGGCATGCAAGCCAGACAACAAGAGTCTCAAACATAATAACTCATAAGTAGGGCTACAAAAAGAGAAAAACACTTCATGAGGCTTAGGCCTTTCTGGCCGGCGAGCTAGCTCCAGCATGCGATCCTTGCCCTGAAAAATTTATTAGTAACGTGGGTCAGCAAAGGCTGACCTCAAACTGTGCAACAACACATCTCCTCCCGGCCGCCCCTAACGGACCCCGGGGTACCCCTCCAACCTGCAAGTTAGCACTTCGTAGGCAATAACCATAAGCAAGAAAAGCAACTATGGAAAACAGGCTTGGATGTCACATACATCATACATGTTCTCTACTGGTTGAGCATAATGTAAAAAGGGCGTACTTATGCAATCATGTATGCAATAACCCGGGTTTCACCCAAGGCACCCTAACTCGTATGCATCTAGCACATCATCACATCATATGGGTTCTCATTGTTTCCCCATTGGCATAAAGCCGCAAACAAAGGGGTCACCATTTCCCCCAACGGCTCACAGGCCTCCTCATGGAATTCTTGTCAAGGCCCCACCCGCTCAAGGTCTCAAACCCCAGGCTTGCCTACAAGCTCTGACGTCTCATGTCAGGATTCCAGCAACACAAAACTGACCAATTATAAGAAGCCTTGCCGGACCCCACCCGCTCATGGCCTCATTGCCCGGGTTTGTCCCCATGCTTGGCATTCTCGTCAGTCACACAGAAGGGGACTAGTCTCGCCGGGACACTATCCACACATGACGTGAACGTCACGGGATAGCCAGCCGACCACGGAGACCTAGCCACGCCTTGGCACAACACAAACCAAGACAAATCCACCCTAGTCCCTCATTTGTACTGCAGCGTTTCCGCGCACCAAGGAAAACATCTCCAACTCGCGCGGAGCTAACCTTGTCCACCAAGGAAAACATCTACTGCCGCGAGGAGCTAACCTTGTCCGGTTCCGACTACACGTACTCACTCGAGAAAAAGGGGAAAACATCACCACATCACAAACGGCATCTTGCCGCAACGGAATCTCTACGAATCCTTAGCGTTTTTATGCAACATCACCGAGTCGGACTAACGGTCGCGACAACTGCTTCACCCACCATGCCTAATCCACTAACGGAGCGGATCTCTAATGCAAAAATATGCTGGAGACGGACTCAATCAACCCGGAGGTTCCTCTTGAACCTTGGCAAACCAAAACCCCTCTCATTTGAGAGTTTTTTTCCCAAAAACTAGAAAGAAGGAAAATAAATGATGCTAAGACATGCATCCTAAGATCGAGAGGAGAGGTGTCGTTACCTTCCGACTCCTCTTCCTTGCCATGGCAAAATGGCCGGATGAAAATCTTCGCAACGATCTAAGCTTCACGAATCCGGACTCGGCTCGCGATTTGGAGCAGCGAAACCCCTCCTACAGCCCAAGCTCTCCTTCTCCTTCTTCCTTGTTCTCACTTCTCTCTAGATCTTTAGTAAGAGAAAGCTTGGAGAAGAATGAGTGTTTTCAACCCTATTCTCGGACTTAACTCCCCAAGAACAGTCCTGAACCGTCAGATCATGAAATCTGGGAAAGAATGGCCACGATCCGCCTGGAAAATAAAATACCTGTGCCGAACACGGCCTGGCACACGCCCGTGTCCAGGGCCGTGTGCCTCATTCGCCGTCTCAAATCGACGCTCCTGGAACAGCACACAGGCATCCGACACGCCCGTGTTCAATCTGACACGCCCGTGTCCCCAGTGACACGGCCGTGTGGCCAGCCGCGTGCCTCCATCGACACGGTCCCGAAATCAACCCGAGAGGGTGACACGGCCTGGGACACGCCCGTGTCCCAAGCTGTGTGCCAAGTCTCGACACCCGTCGACAGGCTTTGTGTCGACACCGCGGAAAAACGTCGAGCGAAGATCGTCGACCAAGCGGGACACGCCCTGTGACACGCCCGTGTCACAGGCCTTGTACCCCAGTCTCGACACTCGTCGAGCGAACATGTCGACACTTGGGCCGAGTGTCGACACGGCCTCGACACGCCCTGCGATATGCCCGTGTCGCAGGCCGTGTGCTCTACTCTCGACACATTGTCGAGCGAAAGTCTCGACACTTGGGTCGAGTGTCGACACGGCCTCGACACGCCCTGCGACACGCCCGTGTCGCAGGCTGTGTGCCTCCTGCCAGAAACCCAAAAATTTCCAGAACTGCAGACTGACCCTCTTGCAAAACTGGGGTGTTACAACTCTCCCCCACTTAACAGAATTTCGTCCCGAAATTTCAAATCAAAAGGGTACAAAACTTAAATTGTACCTGACAAGAAGAGTTCTGGATAATCTTCTAGCATGGCCTGTTCTCGCTCCCAAGAGAACTCCTCACGACCGCAGTTGTCCCAACGAACTTTCACGAGTTTAACTTCTTTACTCCGCAACTGCCGAGTCTCCGAATCCTCTATAGTAATTGGGAGGACTCGCGTCCTCAAGTCTTCCTCAATCGGCACCGATGCCGGCTCAATCACCACGATAGCCTCCACCAAGGCTTTCCTTAAAACGGAGACGTGGAATACGTCATGCAACCCACCCAGCTCCGCGGACAACGCCAACCGATAGGCTGCTTCTCCCACCCGTTCAATAACTTCAAAAGGCCCCAAAAACCTCGGACTCAACTTCTTGAGTCGGCGAATCCGTGAGACGCCTTTGAACGGTTTGATCTTCAAATAGACCCAATCACCTACCGCAAAATCCAACTTTCGGTGACGAGCATTAAAGTATTTTGCTTGTCGGTCTTGCGCCACCTTCATACGCTCTTGAATGGTCCGTACCAACTCACAAGCGTCCACTACTACCTCTTTTCCCAAAATTTTGGTGTCTCCCGCCTCTGCCCAAGACATTGGTGTTCGACACCGCCTCCCATACAAAGCTTCGTATGGCGCCATTTTTATACTTGCTTGAAAACTGTTGTTGTACGCGAATTCCATCATGAAGAGGTGATCCTCCCACTTTTTGCTGAAGTCAAGAACACACATTCTCAGCATATCCTCCATGGTACGGTTCGTTCTCTCCGTTTGCCCATCAGTTTGAGGATGGAACGCCATACTGAACTTTAGCTTCGTGCCCAAGCTCTTCTGAACCAATCTCCAGTCCTTGGACGTAAACCGTCCATCTCGATCACTGACTATGCTCTTAGGAATTCTGTGCAGTCGCACAATGTTGCGAACATACAACTCCACCAGATTCTCCACGTTGTCCTCTTTCCGGTTTGGGATAAAGCGAGCCACCTTGGTTAGGCGATCTACGATCACCCAAATAGCATCATTACCCTGCTGCGATCTAGGCAAACCATGCACAAAGTCCATGGAGATGTCATCAAATTTCCATTCAGGGATTGGGAGGGGCTTCAGGAACCCGCCCGGCTTCTGACATTCGGCCTTCACCAAGGCACAAGTTTGGCAACGATTCACGTACAAAGCTACGTCCCGCTTCAGCCCCGGCCACCAAAAGGATTTCTTCATATCCAAGTACATTTTTGTACTGCCCGGGTGAATGGAGTACTTTGTGAAGTGAGCCTCAAACATCAACTCCTCACAGAGTTTGCCGAACTGCGGTATACAAACCCTTCCGTCCTTCCTCAGAATCCCATCAATCATCTCCCAGGCGCTGCTCTCGCCCGTTTGAGCCTCCAACACAAAAGGTTGAAACTCCACATCCAACCGAGTCGCTTCCCGAATGCGATCGGACAAGTCGTTCTGCACCTCAATCCAGTTCAACCGAGTCTCGCTGGACTCGCCTCTTGCAACACATTCCAAACCAAGATACTCCCATTCCCGCACCAACCGTTCATCATGAGCTTCGATCCAATTCCCTTGCCCCGAGTACTTCCTACTCAAGGCATCAGCCACCACATTGGCTTTACCTGGTGTATACTGAATTTCCACTTCATAGTCTCCAAGAAACTCAACCCACCTGCGTTGCCGCATGTTCAAGTCCTTTTGATCCAAGAGATACTTCAAGCTTTTGTGATCCGTGAAGATCTCCACCTTTGCACCATAAACATAATGCCGCCATATTTTCAACGCAAAGATTACCGCCGCCAACTCCAAGTCGTGGACGAGGTAATTCCTCTCATGAGGCTTCAACTGTCTAGACCCAAAAGCTATCACCTTCCCATGTTGCACCAAAATGCAACCCAAGCCGCATCCCGATGCGTCACTGAAGATCTGAAATCCCTCGGTCCCTTGCGGTAGACTTAGGATTGGAGCCGCCATTAGTCTCTCCTTCAGTGCCTCAAATGCTTGGCTACACTCTTGAGTCCACACAAACTTATGATCTTTACGTGTGAGTGAGGTGAGGGGTAGAGCTATCTGCGAAAAAATTCTCCACGAACCTTCTGTAATACCCGGCTAGTCCAAGAAAACTTCGGACCTCCGCCACGGTCCTCAAAACCGGCCAATCTCTAATGGCTTCAACTTTTGTTGGGTCCACTGCCACCCCTTCCCCACTAATCACGTGACCCAAAAATGCCACCTTCTCCAACCAGAACTCGCATTTGGAGAATTTTGCATACAACTCATTCTCCCTCAACACTTGCAGAACCACTCTCAAGTGGGTCTCATGCTCCACTTGCAATTTGGAATACACCAAAATGTCATCAATGAAGACAACCACAAAAGAATCCAAGTATTCCCGAAATACCCGATTCATAAGATCCATGAACACAGATGGTGCGTTCGTCAGCCCGAACGGCATCACCGTAAACTCAAAGTGTCCATACCTTGTACAAAAGGCAGTCTTGGGTATGTCCTCATCCCGAATTCGCAACTGATAATAGCCTGACTTCAAGTCCAATTTTGAATACACCACTGACCCTACCAATTGGTCGAACAAGTCATCTATCCGAGGAATCAGATACTTATTCTTGACGGTCAATTTATTCAGCTCTCGGTAGTCAATGCATAGCCGCATGCTACCGTCTTTCTTCTTTACAAACAACACTGTCACACTCCACGGTGAAGAACTGGGTCTGATATACCCTTGCTCCAACAATTCCTGCAACTGTACTTTACGTTCAGCCAACTCCTTTGGTGCCATCCTAAACGGAGGACGTGACACCGGCCTAGCCTCCGGCACTAACTCGATCGAGAAATCGATCTCCCTCCGAGGAGGCGCTCCAGGAAGTTCTTCCGGAAACACATCCTTGAACTCTGCCACTACGGGCACTTCATCAATAGATAGCTGGGAGAGATGAACCTCCAATAACGCTACAAGCACTACACCACCCTGGTTAACCGACCGCACCAACTGCATGTCCGAAATCAGGGAATAGGCCACTCCACAAAGGCCCTCAAATTTGACTTTTGTCTGCCCTTTTCTCCTTAAGGTCACCACCTTAGAAAGGCAATCAATACTGGCGCGCTGCTTTGCGAGCCATTCCATACCCAAGATGGCATCGAACTCCACCAATGGCAAAGTCAACTCCTTCTAGCTCCCAACAGATGCGCCCTTTGACCCCGGTGGTCATGGATGACCCATTGGGCATGCGCACTTTCAACTCCGCGTCCGCCGAGAAAGACTCAACTCCTATTCTCCGGATGAAGCTCTCCGCAAGAAAGGAGTGCGATGCTCCCGTATCAAACAATACCCTAGCGGGGTATCCGGAAACTAACACGAAGCCTACAACATAGACATCACACAAAAGTCTAAAAGGATGAAGCACAAAATTTAAACTTAAATTTTCTTCATACCTGTCACCACATCAGTTTGGCGGATCGCTTCTTGTTGTCCAAGGTTGTAGGCCCTTGGTTGCACCGGTTGGAACCGAGAAGCGCTCGACTCCGCCATCTTTCCTTTCTCTGCAGCACTGGGGCCGGAGCGCAAAGTCTGCTCCTGCTTTGCCTCTTGCCCCGCTCCTCCTTGGGGACAAACATGGGCTATGTGCCCCACCTTACCGCAGTTGTAGCACATCGGCGGTCCCCTAGAGTGAGAACCCTCAGGTGTCCAATTGCTCTTCTCACCAGATCTGGAAGTGTGAGGCTTCTTCCTCCACCTACTCCCTTCAAACTTTCCATGAGATTGGGAAGGCTTCCCTTCCCCCTTGCTTGGGAGTAAAACCCTTACGGCGTTGGGTTCGCTCCAAATCACTTTCCAAAATCCTGGCAGCCTCAACTAGTTCATTGAATCCGGCTCTCTTCATGGAGATGAGGGGTTGTCTCAAATTCTCCCTCAGCCCCTGGTAGAAGAGGTTATCCCTCTCTACATCATCTGCCATAGTCGTTCCCACGTAACGACCAACCGGGTGAACTCCTGCACGTACTCATCTACTGTCTTGTCTCGCTGCATTAAATGCAGAAACTGCCTCTGAAGGGCCAAACGTGTAGAAACTGGAATATACCTCTTTAGGAAAGCATCCCCAAACTCTTCCACCGACGGAGTGCGTCCCGGTAACTGGCGGCCTCTATGGCTCACCCACCATAACTTGGCATCTCCTTCCAACATGAAAGCCGCATACTCAGCTTTCTTTTCCTCTGGCGTCTCTGCCGCCCTTAGAAGCTCCTGAATGCGAACCCACCAGTGCTCCGCATCCGTTGGCGTACCCACTCCTTTGAATGACGGGGGATGGAAACTCAGGAAGTACTTCATGTGTCGGTCTCCATGTCCGACCACCGCCCTTTCTGCCAAAGGCTCCACTCGCCTTGCCTCTCCGTCTGGCACGGCAGTCGTCGTGTCCGGTGTGGCAGGGGTTGCCACCTGAGCTGCTGCTGCAGCCTGAGCTGCTACCATCGCTTCTGCAAGCATGCGGCAGAAGTCGGCCGGGTTTATGCCCGTGCCCAAAAGACCTGGAGCAGTAGCACTGCTCGCCGAAAGCTCTTCTCTTGCTCTCGACATTCCTGCCTCGTTGCTTGCACTCTTCAAGAAACAAGAAACAAGGATTCAGTCTCAAATCTCAAGACTTAAACATAAGGACACTCATGGTCCCGCGTTACTCTTATGTGGATAACTTCTCTACGCTTTGACCTTGAACCTAACCTCACTTTGATACCAAATTGTAACACCTCCCCTGTAATGAACGTATAATATGGGTCCGGCCGGGGCCCCACAACATACGGACGCCACAGATTTAGTATTAAAAGTTGATATAGCTACCCACACTCAAAACTCTTTGCACAACACAGCGGAAACAGAACAGAACTAGAAGTTATCCATCACTAAAGAGTAAAACAAATGTCCTTAAGGCCTTACATCAAGTGTCCAAAAGAAAATAATACATCAATCATGAATGTGCTCAGCACTCCTAGTCTACCTCGGCATGCAAGCCGGACAACAAGAGTCTCAAACATAACAACTCATAAGTAGGGCTACAAAAAGAGAAAAACACTTCATGAGGCTTAGGCCTTTCTGGCCGGCGAGCTAGCTCCAGCATGCGATCCTTGCCCTGAAAAATTTATTAGTAACGTGGGTCAGCAAAGGCTGATCTCAAACTGTGCAACAACACATCTCCTCCCGGCCGCCCCTAACGGACCCCGGGGTACCCCTCCAACCTGCAAGTTAGCACTTCGTAGGCAATAACCATAAATAAGAAAAGCAACTATGGAAAACAAGCTTGGATGTCACATACATCATACATGTTCTCTACTGGTTGAGCATAATATAAAAAGGGCCTACTTATGCAATCATGTATCCAATAACCCGGGTTTCACCCAAGGCAACCTAACTCGTATGCATCTAGCACATCATCACATCATATGGGTTCTCATTGTTTCCCCATTGGCATAAAGCCGCAAACAAAGGGGTCACCATTTCCCCCAACGGCTCACAGGCCACCTCATAGAATTCTTGTCAAGGCCCCACCCGCTCAAGGTCTCAAACCCCAGGCTTGCCTACAAGCTCTGACGTCACATGTCAGGATTCCAACAACACAAAACTGACCGATTATAAGAAGCCTTGCCGGACCCCACCCGCTCATGGCCTCATTGCCCGGGTTTGTCCCCATGCTTGGCATTCTCGTCAGTCACACAGAAGGGGACTAGTCTCGCCGGGACACTCTCCACACATGACGTGAACGTCACGGGATAGCCAGCCGACCACGGAGACCTAGCCACGCCTTGGCACAACACAAACCAAGACAAATCCACCCTAGTCCCTCATTTGTACTGCAGCATTTCCGCGCACCAAGGAAAACATCTCCAACTCGCGCGGAGCTAACCTTGTCCACCAAGGAAAACATCGACCGCCGCGAGGAGCTAACCTTGTCCGGTTCCGACTACACGTACTCACTCGAGAAAAAGGGGAAAACATCACCACATCACAAACGACATCTTGCCGCAATAGAATCTCTACGAATCCTTAGCGTTTTTATGCAACATCACCGAGTCGGACTAACGGTCGCGACAAAGGCTTCACCCACCATGCATAATCCACTAACGGAGCGGATCTCTAATGTAAAAATATGCCGGGGACGGACTCAATCAACCCGGAGGTTCCTCTTGAACATTGGCAAACCAAAACCCCTCTCATTTGAGAGTTTGGTGCCCAAAAACTAGAAAGAAGGAAAATAAATGATGCTAAGACATGCATCCTAAGACCGAGAGGAGAGGTGTCGTTACCTTCTGACTCCTCTTCCTTGCCATGGCAAAATGTCCGGATGAAAATCTTCGCAACGATCTAAGCTTCACGGATCCGGACTCGGCTCGCGATTTGGAGCAGCGAAACCCATCCTACAGCCCAAACTCTCCTTCTCCTTCTTCCTTGTTCTCACTTCTCTCTAGATCTTTAGTAAGAGAAAGCTTGGAGAAGAATGAGGGTTTTCAACCCTATTCTCGGACTTAACTCCCCAAGAATAGTCCTGAACCGTCAGATCCTGAAATCTGGGAAAGAATGGCCACGATCCGCATGGAAAATAAAAGACCCGGGCCGAACATGGCCTGGCGCACGCCCGTGTCCAGGGCCGTGTGCCTCATTCGCTGTCTCAAATCGACGCGCCTGGAACAGCACACGGGCATCCGACACGCTCGTGTTCAATCCGACACGCCCGTGTACAATCCGACACGCCCGTGTCCCCAGTGACACGGCCGTGTGGCCAGCCGTGTGCCTCCATCGACACGGTCCCGAAATCAACCCGAGAGGGTGACACGGCCTGGGACACGCCCGTGTCCCAAGCTGTGTGCCAAGTTTCGACACCCGTCGACAGGCTTTGTGTCGACACCACGGAAAAACGTCGAGCGAAGATCGTCGACCAAGCGGGACACGCCCTGTGACACGCCCGTGTCACAGGCCGGGTACCCCAGTCTCGACACTCGTCGAGCGAAAGTGTCGACACTTGGGTCGAGTGTCGACATGGCCTCGACACGCCCTGCGACACGCCCGTGTTGCAGGTCGTGTGCTCTACTCTCGACACATTGTCGAGCGAAAGTGTCGACACTTGGGTCGAGTGTCGACATGGCCTCGACACGCCCTGCGACACGCCCGTGTCGCAGGCCGTGTGCCTCCTGCCAGAAACCCAAAAATTTCCAGAACTGCAGACTGACCCTCTTGCAAAACTGGGGTGTTACAGAACTCTCGATCATAGTTGGAATAATTCAATTTTTGCCCCGCGACTTTCTCACTAAAATATCCTATTGGGTGACCATCCTGACTCAATACACCACCAACACCAAATCCAGACGCATCACATGATAACTCAAAAACCTTGGTAAAATCTGGTAATATCAATAGGGGAGCTTCCGACATGCGTGTTTTAATGATTTGGAACGCTTTAGAGGTCGATTTTGTCCAAGTAAAATCACCCTTTTTCATGCACTTGGTAATGGGAGCCATGATACTACTAAAGTCTCTAATAAATCGGCGATAAAATGTAGCTAGACCGTGAAAACTCCGAACATCCTGAATATTGGCGTGCTCCAGCCAGTCCTTAATTAATGGCCTGGACCTTCTTCGGGTCTACATGTATGCCTTCCGAACTTACGATATAACCAAGGAACTCTACCGACGACACGTGAAAAGTACACTTTTTAATGTTAACGAATAATTTTTCCGATCTCAACGTGGTAAGGATAATCTTCAAATGTGCCTCATGATCACTCGTAGAAGTACTAAAAACTAGAATATCATCAAAATACACTACGATGAATTTTCCCATATATGGTTGGAAGACGTGAGTCATCATCCTAAAAAACGTGCTCGGGGCATTGGAGAGCCGAAATGGCATGACTAACCACTTGTAGAGCCCTTCCTTGGATTTAAAAGTCGTCTTCCACTCATCACCATCCCTAATTCGGATCTGATGGTAGCCACTTATAAGATCCAATTTCGAGAAAATCGTGGCACCTGCTAACATGTCCAATAAATCGTCCATGCGAGGGATGGGAAATCGATATTTAATAGTAATTTTATTAATGGTTCTACTATCCACACACATCCTCCACGAGCCGTCTTTCTTGGGAACAAGTAAGGCGGGTACGACACATGGGCTCTTGCTATGACGGATGAACCCCTCTTGCAATAAATCTGAAATTTGGGTTTGTAATTCTAAGTGCGCAGAGGGATTTAACCTATAGTGAGGAAGGTTGGGCAAAGAGGAACCCGGGATGAAATCTATCGCATGTTGGATGTCCCGTATGGGGGGTAACTCGGACAGTAGCTCGTCCGGATACACATCCTTAAATCACCTAAGAGCCTTTTCAACGCCGGTGGCAAACTCTCAAATGACGGTGCATCTTCCTTAGCCTACAAACAAACTAACGCATATATGACTCCATCCATAACGGAGTCACGAGCAAATTCCTTCTTGCCTATCAAACTTAACGCTTTCTTTTCGACCGGGACAACCGTATCCTTAGAGGGAACTGAAGGATCCTTAGGCGGAGTGGGTTTTAAAATTATGGTCTTGCCATTAAATTTAAATTCATAAGTGTTAGCTCGACCAAAGTGGGTAATGTCATGATCATAAAGCCATGGACAACCTAACAAAACGTGACAAGCATCCATAGGGATGACGTCGCACCAAATCTTTTCCGAATAAGCCTTGATGGTACGGGGTACCAAACAACGCTTCGATACCGGGAGGGATGACTTATCTACCCATGCCACCTTATAAGGGTAAGGGTGCGGCTCAACAACTAAAGACATTCGGGTAACCACAGCTTCGGAAATGACGTTCATACAACTTCCACTATCTATGATCAACCTACACCATTTCTCTCCACTCTTAAAATGCAACGAAAATATATTAGTCCTATTCCAGTCATCTAACGCCCGTGGAGTCTCCAGAATACACCGCATGACCATCATATGATGCTCGTCCTCCATATCACTAGGCACTCCGTCTGACTCGCTATCGTCCCCCGCCTCATAGATAAGGTCATCTGACTCACAGGTCAAATCCAACAGGGCTAAGGGCTTTGGCTTAGTCAGACATTCACTAGCATAGTGACCCTAAATCCCGCACGCAAAGCAAGTGGCATTCATTTTGTTTACTCTTCCTACAGGCACTCTCTCGCCCGTTGGGTTTCTAATATTCCTGGCCGTCACTACTATGGAGTTCGAGTCCGTGGACCGAAACTTGCCCTTATCCTGATTGGTAGTGGTGGGAGGCGGTCCTAAGATGGACTTTCCTTTCTGATACGAATGAGACTTATTCTTAAAAACGTTGTGCTTTTCGATATCTAGTGCAGCATTGAAAGTAGTGTTTAGGTCGGTGTGACCATAACGCAACAGCTTGCCCTCGATGTCGGGGTTTTACCCCTTGCAAAACCGAGAAAGGGTGATTTCAGGCATCTCTCGTACACCGCACCTAACCATCATGTCCATGAGAAGACTCATGTATTCTGAGACCGACCGACTCCCTTGCTTAAGGGTGGCCAAATCATCAAACATCTGCGTTCGATAGTACGAAGGGACGTACTGGTCCATCAACATGGCCTTCATGCCTGCCCAACCAATAAGTAAGTCACCATTGTCAGCCCTCAGACGACGTTCCTCATTTAACCAAAAAATCATGGCTCTACCTAGCAACTTCACTCGCGCCACTCACACCTTATCCGCGTCCGTCAAATTTTGCCACTCAAAGTAGCATTCGATTTCCATCACCCAGTCCAGGAAGACTTGGGGTTCACCCATTCCATCATAAGATGGGGGCTTGACCCGGACGGCTCTAGTAATGTCAAACTCATACGGTGCACGTGGGTCTCGCTCGTTGTTTTGATTAATATTCCCTTCATCAAGCGGATTGGCGGCTTGATTTTGGGGAGCCGCTCGATTCAGTCTTAATTCATGAAGCATCGCCTTAATCTGCGTCAACTGATCATTGAACTCCTGACAAAGTTCCTCAATCGCTGCGGGAATGTGACCCGCTTCCCGCTCGCCCGCCATTTGGGAGGAAGATTGGGAATATTCCAGTGCCCAATATAGTGCGCATGCAGAAAGAAAAAAAAAACTGACTCAACGACACAACACAGACGGAATTGTTCCCCTTAATGGCTAGGGTAAAAAAAATTTGTGTTTTCTTACTGGAAACAAAAATAAGATTATTAAATTTTTTTTTTTGAATTTTGCTAAAAAATAAGAAATCTAGTCCGCTATTGGCAGACCAGCAAAATTTTTTTAAAAAAATTTTTGACTCAAAAATGAACAAGAAAAGTGCATTCCGACGTGCAAGAACCAGGGGACGGTGCCAATTAAGAAATTGACGTGAACCTGTCTCTGATACCAAATTGATGCAGGCCAAATCCTTGACGTCGGGAGATCTACGGATTAGCACGTTTTGTCTCTCTACGTTTCAAATATCCACTCGCACAAATCACCACGCCACGCACACTCCGCGCAATATTATCACGTTAACGCTAACGTACGGGTAGCCAAACCGCTTAGGATCGAATAGAGGCGACTGGCCAATATCCTTTCCAGCTAAAAGGACCCACCCGGTCCGAGAGAGCGAAGGTAGTACCAAAAGAGATCTACCAAAAGTACGATCCGAGAAAAGGTGCATCTCTCCCAACAAAAAGTTACAAGGTTCGCCAAACCTTTGCGGAAATTATTTTTAATTAAGATGAATGCAAACAATCGAAGAAAACCACGAAAATTCAACGATTCTAAATCCAACGCGAAGAAATCCACCACAAAATTATCTAGGGAAGGAATCACAAAAAGGTAGAGATTTTCGTTACCCCAACCGGAATAGATGATTCTGGTTATCTCCCTTGAGTTGCTCTTCCACGGTTCCACCGGAGTTGCGCCGGATGGAGAGGAGAAACTCATCCTCCTTCGTCGCATCACGCCTTGGCCGAGATCCACGAGAGCTTGTCACAAGCACCTTGATTTAGCCACCTAGAGAGAGATGGTGGCCGGATTCTTCCTTGAATGGGGAAGGGGTGGTCGGTTGTGTTTGTGGGAGACTGGTCATCTATGGATGAGAGGGAGAGGAGGCTAGGGGGTTGGCGGCTTGGAAGGAGGAGGGTTGGGTGGCCGAGAGAATGAGGGAGGGAGAGGGGTTGGCGGCCAAGAATAGGGAGAAGGTTAGGGTTGAGAGGGGGGTCGAAATTAGAATAGGAGGGAGAGGGGGAAGATTTCTTTGGAGGTAGAATTTCAATTTCTCATTCAACTTGAAATGAAAATAAACACATCATGGCCTTATATAGGCTTACATCCAAGATTTTGGCTACATGCAGCCCAAATATAAAAAATAACACACACATCATAGTTTCAAACAATAGATGAAATAAACAAGCTCATAAAATCACAAATAAATTAAAATAAGATTTAAGTTGCAGTCTTGCGCCGAGGGCGGAGATTGTAGCGTCTCTCCACTAGATCGCCACGACGCCACAAGTCTTTGACTGGAGGCGGGGAAGGATGTTTCGTATGCAGGCTGTCGTCGTCTTCATCATGTTGGGGGTCGTCGTCTCCATCATATCACTAAAGTATACAACTTTCCCCTTAAACTATGAATGAGCAAATGACCAAAAAGATCCATGGGCAACAAATATAGACATTTAATAGAATCTTTGTGTGCAATGCTTTAAAAGTGACCCTCGTTTTCGTGCACATTTGACATGCATGACATGGACCATTTTAATGTATTTTAATATAGGCGCATACCTAACTAGATTTTCAATGAACAATTTGCAAATTGTTTTGTAGTTAATGTGAGATAATTTCTTGTGCCATTATACACAGAGATTCATTCTCATTAGCTACAAGACAAACCTGAATAGAAGAATCAGAACAAATGAAATATAAATTATAAATATTTCCACTCCTACTTCCTGAGAGAATTGTCTCTAAGTCAATTGAATTTTTGATCAGGCACTTGTCCTTGTGGATTCAATGATATAGCCTAAGTCACACAGTTGACTTATGCTTACCAGTTTGTGTTGCAACACCTCTATATATGCTACCCTTGTGATAGAGACTGTGGCATTGGTAATCATACCATAGTCTTTAGTTATCCCTCTATCAGAACCTCCAAAGATGACCTTTGATCCATTCTTTACTGGGGCATATTCCTTAAGAAGGCTCCCTATTCCAGTCACGTGTCTGGAATATCCACTGTCCAAGTACCAAGTTTGATTGAGACTAGTATGTAACACCCCCATCCATCACTAAGAATATAACAAAAGGTTCGGCTGGGGCCCCACACCATATTCGACGGACAGTTAGTGGAGTTGCGCATTGAAACCAAAACATCCACGCATCCTAACTCAGAGTGTAATGTTCTATGTTAAAGAGAACATATTCTTGCTGAATAGACAAGTATTATGATTTAGCCTAATTATAACCACACAAAACATGCCTTCGTTCACAAGGTATAAAATACCAAAAGCTATAATAAATGTATACTAATTCATATATATAACATTGTTTTGTTAAACGGCCTCATACTGGTCAAGGGAGTAGTTCACTCTTGACTGAGGTAGAGTGTCATAAGCCATAGATAGCTACAAAACTTTCCCTTTTTCTGCATAAGATGCTTCTGCCTTTTTATTTCTTTTGAGCACCACTGTGACATTGCTTGGCATAGTGTCCCAACTTGAGACAATTGTAACAAGCAAGCGGACATCGCCTTCTCTTTGCTCCTACAATAGCAAAAGAAGTTGGCTCCAACTAACTAAACTTCTTCTTCCACCTGCGATAGCTAGACTTTGAAAAGTTTGACACTTCGAACTTTTGCTTTGATTTGAATTTTACCAAATCCAACTCAAATGTTCTAGCTGTCACCACCAAGGCATGGAATCCAATTAACTTAAGACCCAGCACTATTAGTCGAAAATCATTGCGCATGCCATTATAAAACATGTTGACCTTAGTCTCCTCATTTTCAAACATAAACTCTGCACGGTGTCTGAGCCCAATGAATTCATATAGGTATTCATCAACTGTGTGATCTCCCTGTTCAAGATGCAGGTTCAGCTATTGATTTGACATATTTCTCATTGCGATCTGCTCAACTATCCCAACCGATATTGGGGCCACCACCGAGGCGGGAGGTTGTACAAGACTTCTAGGTTGAGTAGTGATGATGGCATCCACAACATCAGCAATCAACTGAATCTTTTAATCAGAAAGAGGGGTTATAGGTATATCCATAAGTGCACCTCTTGCCACAAAGTGTCGGGGTTGTATTTGTCTCGCACTTCTCCTAGTCACCTATAATCGTTAAACTCACAATTAAGTGACTTATCAAGTTGCAAAACATCAATTACATGAACATGCAGGTTCCTCAAACATGTGTATTTTCATTCCTAAATGGACATTCATGGGTTCTTTCACGTTGTAACGGTAACCCGCATACACGTGCTCACCACCCCTTAAAAGAATTCGACCACGAATTCAAATAAGAAATACTAACACCAGAGTCTGATACCAAATTGTAACACCCCCATTCTTCGCGAAGAAAATAACAAAAGTTCTAGTCGGGCCCCATGCCATATTCGACAAACAGTCAGTGGAGTTATGCATTGAAACCAAAACATCCATTCATCCTAACTCAGAGTTATATTCTAGCGGAAGCTTTTAAGTAACAAAAAACCACAACCAGGAATGTCCGCTATATAAACCAATAGGAATGAAAGTCATACATACACACAGTCTGTCCTTAAGGCCTTACATTATATGTAATGTTTATAGCACTAAGGTGGTTTATATACTTTGGCACGCATGCCGACAACACATGAAAACTAGGAAACGCTTTGCTTGACCTTTGAAGGCTGACATAGAAAAAAGGGGCTTCATCCCACTACTTCCTGCTTGGCTCTCTGGCACATGAATAAGGACAATCTACCAACACAGGGCAAATAAAGTAACGATCAGCTTTAGCTGACCAATTTATAATGACCCCACCTCATGCCCGGGGCGGTGGTGCTCCTTCCCTGCAGGCAAGCAACATTTATATATATCGAAGCAAGAACATGCAATTAAGCACCATTCAACATCAACGACGTCACGACCATCCATACGCTTCGTGCTCTTATAGCACTCTTTTAATGTAGTCCTCGAGTATCATGACAATACTAAATCCAAGACTTGAGGGTTCCACTAGAGCATTACTAGTCACACATAAAGATAATGACTCTCTCTTATGCCCACGATGAAAACTATGTACATTAGGATCTCAAGCCGAGAGATATAATGTAGGTACAGTTCAGCCACAACCCATTGCTCAAATCATCATGTGCGACAAACATGTTGCGGGTCAGCCCCGCTTTCCCGTTACTACATATATAACCAATGATATGTAACAAGGCTGGCTCTCACGACCACCATAGTTGGACCCATCAAGTTCTACAACTTAACATGCTACCCACCTTATCTCATGGACACAGGTTTCACAACCACAATCAAAGCTCTATGGGAGCTGTCGCCTGCAGTACCTACTACTGTCGGGCGGTATCAATAGAACACCATTTATGTTATCACAAAAGGTGTTTCCTGGAGCACATCTCCAGTACTACCTACAACATCCTGCATCACCTTAAGACCAGTAAAACCGGCTATAATTCCATCATGTTCATCATTAGCTATCGCCAGTGATATCATACTATCATCGGGTGATAATAACAGAACACGATCCATTGCAACATTTTTGGGTGTTTCCTGAAGCACACCTCAAGTACTTCCTACAACCACAGGGATCACCCTCAAAACCCGTAAACTACACATTTATTCCACAGTTTCTTCTCTGGTATGCAAATCAACATCACCAATCCAGACCAACTTATTACAGATTGGTTTCACACAGCATGTTTATGTCCGTACTTCGATTCCGAACTCTTTATGCAATTTCTACAAGGGATAATTTGTATCAACCCAAAGGAAACTTCCTGTTCTCCACCAATTGGTGGGGGGGGGGGGGGTTCATGCTATCATGCGAAAAAGAGGACTTTGCATGTCCAAAAGGAGAATCATTACCCTTGTAGATCGCTTAGAAGCCATAAAGTTGCAAATGATCCAGATGGAAGCTGTTGGTTCCATTGATCACAATGACCCAGATTTGAAGAAGCCCTATAATACAATGGCATACATAGTATTGTATTTGATGCATGCTGTAAGTTCTATGTATGCAGGATGCTCTTTGTTCACTATTCAAGCAGGTTGTCTAAGCACAAATGACTGGTGGACACAAGACAGGATGCTGATTAGGCAGAAATATGCCTTAGTCTAGATGCGTTGAGTGAAGGCAGTTCACTCAACGCCAGATGGCGTTAAGAGTTGAGTAAAGCCTAGGCAAACAAAGCTTAAGCATTGCCAAAGCAGAAATCTTGTTAAGTCCATAAGCGTTGAGTGAAGGCAGTTCGCTCAACGTCTAGAAGCCAGAAGCATTCAGTAAAGCTCAAATAGTCAAAACTAGAGAAAAGATGACAAGAGATCTGGCTAGGTCCAGAAGTGTTGAGGGAAGGCAGTTTAATCAATGCCCTGAAGAAAAAGGATTGACAAAATATAGTTCAATCAGAATCGCAGTGTTATTTGACTTGTGAAAGTATCGAATGTCTACCAAAATACCTGGAGGGGGGATGAATTGGTGATTTCTGTGTCTTTTCATGGAATAAAAACAACTTAAAAATAGAGCACACAGAACACGGAGATCTATAGTGATTCCCTGAGTTGGGTACGTCCACTGCCCCTTCTCGCCTATTTACCACGAAGGGCTAGATTCGACTACTTCACCTTTCTCAGATTTTAACAAAACTTACACCTCAGAGCCTCAAGTCCTACAACAGACAACACTCCTACCACTTAGAGAACAACCTCTCCTACAACTTGATCCACAAATAGATCTACAAATTGATCCAAAAATGGATCTACTACTCGGAGGGAAAACCTACTACAAATATAACAAGAGATTTATACAAAATGATTACAAATAAACCTATTCAAATATAAATTCTTCTGTCTGTAGTTCTTCGAAAAGTTGATATCAAAAAACTTGGAGAACAAGGAAATGTTAAAAGCTTTGAAGACTTGAATCTGAATTCACGGAATGACTGGATCTGAATGGATAGAAATCTTTAGAAAGTAACGATCCAGTCCATTCGGTGGAGTAAGATTGACTTGCGTCAGTGTAACACCCCAAATCCCAATTTGTGTTCAGGTTGGGTGACACGGCCTGGGACACGGGGGTGTCCCAGGGCGTGTCGTGCTTGTGTTGAGCAGCCTCTCGAGTGCTCGATGAAATGCACTTGAGAAAGTTCTCGAGAGGGAACACGCCCTGCAACATGGGCGTATCAGAGGGCGTGTCCCCCTCTGGTCGATGAACTGCGCTCGACGATCGTCGAGCTGCAAGTCAAGTTGAGTACACGGCCTATGACACGGGCGTGTCACAGGCCATGTCCTTCTCGGGTTCAGCCAGGTATGTGTGTGCTGATGTACATGGGTGTTTCTTGGGGTACACGGCCTGGGACACGGGCGTGTAGTCGTGTCCCGTTCAGGTTGATTTGGTGGTGTGCTGTTTGAGGTACCCGACTCCTAGACACGGGCGTGTAGGATGTGACACAGGTGTGTAGGATGTGACACGGGCATGTCACATGGCCGCATACTGTTCTGGATTTGAGTCAGTTGCGTGCCGTTTAAGGGACACGGCCTGTAACACCGGCGTGTCATGGGACTTGTCAGGCTGTGTTCAGCTTATTTCTGGGCAATCAAGGTTGTTCATTACCTTCATCCTGAATCCAAGGTTTTAGGCCCTTCCCTGCTACCTATAAGGCCGAGAATGATGGGATAAGCTCATTCATTTTAGCCATTTCTTCTTCTTCTCAAAGAGCTAGGGAGAGAGAGAGAGAAAGGAAAGGGAGAAGGGAGACGGCTGCCGGAGAAGCTTCAGCGTGCGAAATCGGGAGCTGAGTTCAGATTCGTGGACGCAAAGCTGTGGCGGTGACTTCCATCCGGCTAAATCATAGCTCCAAAGCGATCGTCAAGGGTAACGATCTCTTTCTTGGACAATCGAAGTCCTTTCATTATGCATATGCATGGAATCCTCCACCAAGCAGTGGAAAGCGTAAGTGATTCCCAATTGAGTCTACATTTAGAGCCGAAAATGTGTAGTATGGCATAGGCATGCTATGTGAAGCCCATCCAAACAGGTAGTCTGGATTGGTGATGGTTATATTGTGAACCGGAGAAGACTCCGCATAGTATGTAATGCCTGTGAATTATGGTGACTGTAGCTCTTTTGTTGTATGCTCTGCATGAACTGTATGTGGATCTTGGATGCTTTGGGTAAGCTCCTTGTGGTATGAGCGCGGTGAGCGCTAATTGCTTTGAGAGAGCAAAAAGCTGCGGCTAATCATGAGGGAAAGCCGACTCGTGTCTAGTGGTGCGCTACTGACGGATTGAGCACGGGAAAGGCTGACCTGCCCCTGGTTATTTTGGGAGATCGATGGGTGGCAATGTCTGGGGGATGCGAGACAGACCCGGCTTGCTGCACCATAGTGGTGGGTTGATCTGAATTGGTAATGCTCAAGTTTGCCGTGAGGTTCTCACCTCTGAGTGGTTTTGGCGGAATGTCGCTAGCATGCGTGTTGGTGGACTAAGACCGGCCAGCCAACAAGTTAATAACCTCTAATCGGTGGTGTTGCCACAGAGTCCGGTACACCGTAATGTGCTCTGAGCGTACTGAGTGTCGGGCGTAGGCTGGAGTTTGTGATATTGCTGTGATACTTGTTATGATAGCTAGATTTTTGGCAATGCATACAGGGAAGGAAGCACTGCCACAGGTAAGGGGTACGGTGGTTATAATTGGTCAACTAATGATGACCGTTGCTTTGTTTCCCGCTCTTGGGGGGATGTCTAATTGCAGGTGAGGATGAGTTGAATTGAATTAAGCGTAATGAATACTTGTTGCGTAAAGGCCCTTGAAGGCCATGCGAAGAATTCTTGGATTTCAGGTGTGGCCAGCCTGCGTGCCAATGTATGAAGTTGTATATTTGTAAAGAGTAACTTGTAGGCCTTAAGGCCGTGAGCGTGTATGTGTTGTATACATTCCTGCTTTATATATATAAATGTGTCGTTTATACATTAGTGGACATTCAGTATGTTGAGTTCTTGCAACTTAAAATGGTTCGCTAGAATGCTCTGAGTTAGTATGCGAGTAGAACGTGATTTTGATATGCATACGTAATTTTGTCGTTTGTCTGTGAACTATAGTATGGGGTCCCGGCCGAACCCACTGTTATAGTCCATGTGACGAATGGAGGCATTACAAAGTGGTATCAGAGTCAGGTTTGAGATTTGTGGGAGGGAGAACATAATTGAACTCATGAATGTCCACTAAGAATGTAAAATATGCACGTGAGGAGCGTGAGCGTGTAGTCAATGTATGTTTGTCTTTATGGACTGGACGTAACTAGTATTTTGTACATTGATAGGTGACGAGAAGTGGTGCTGGGTAGTCTGAGCCCCAGCGTTCTAATGATAGTGCGGCACCAGTTGAAGTGCCTACACCTCCCTCGGCGGAGACCATACGTGTGGTGACGGAGACGGTGCTCGCGGTATTACATGCATAGACTACGGGGCAGGCAAGGACTGTAGGGGTGCCAGTACGGCCTGGTGCAAGGCAAGAGCGTGTTGAAGCTATGGTGGATGAGCAAGCAGCTGATGAGCAACTGAAGCGGTTTATGGAATTTCATCCACCGACGTTTGGAGGAACGGGTTCCCCAATGCAGCCGGAAGATTGGCTTGCAAGAGTAAAGAGGATCTTGGCAGCAATCCGGACTGCAGAGGTGCAAAAAGTTACCCTAGCCACTTTTTTGTTGGAAGGGGATGCAAGGCTTTGGTGGGATGAAGTGGAGTTGCACTACTTGGTAGGTCGAGGATTGGAAGAGATATCAATCGAAGAATTCTCACAATTGTTTCTAGCCAAGCATTTGCCAATATCATAGCGGATTGCTATGGAGAATGAGTTTCAATGTCTGGTGCACGGTGAGAGTGATATTGATACTTACCTGCATGAGTTTACTAGGCTGGGGCGCTATGCGGGGTCTACCTTCGCTGAGGAAGCACGAAAGACGAATTGATTTTATGAGGTACTGCGTGATGAGCTTAGGTTGGTGCTCCTGAGTTTGGTGAACCAAGGATTCCAAGCGTTGGTAGATACAGCCCGGGCGCTGGAGAAGGATTTAAAACGGGTGCAGGAGAAGTAGAACTTGGTGGTGGAGAAGCCAAAATTCAAAGTTCCACAGTCGGAATAGTCGGAGTTTAGGAGAGGAGATAAGAAAAGGTTCAGGCCTACAGAACCAACTCCGTCGACTGTTTCTTCGGGAGTAACATATGGGCAAGGACGTGTTGAGACACGCACATGTTTTAAATGCGGGAAGCAGGGGCATATAGCCCGTTATTGTTGGAGTGGGCCTCCAAGGAGTGAGAAGAAGACAGGTGCGTCTTATGAAGAAAAGGGTAAGGCAGATGCAGATTCATCTGCATCCCGGGCGCAATCTCGAATGTACAATCTTGAAGTGCAAGAGCCGCAAAGCTTAATCGGTGAAGTACAACCTCGAGCGTTTACTTTAGAACTCCAAGAGCCTATCAAACGAATTATGAAAGATGATGCGGGTGAGCAGAAGTAAGAATGAAAGCATGAACTGTATTTCTTTGGTAATGTGACTACATGTTGTATATAAGGAATGAATAATGAGACGTTTGTGTAAACCTTCTTTTATATGGATGATCAGTCAATCAGGTGGAATAAAGGAATAAGTTTGTTGATGAATGTATATCTGGGAGAAAAGAGATGACTATGGTTGAGAGATGACTGTTATGTTTGTGATGTATGTACGTATGTTCTTGATTGTTTTGTGCGGTGTCGTGGGGAGAGACAAGTTGCGGCCTCTGAGCACTAACCCGGATCGTTTAGCCATGGAATGGCGTGGTTATGTTGATGTCTATAGCATAGCTAAATTTTGGGACGAAATTTTTTTTTTGAAGGAGGGGAGGGTTGTAACACCCAAAATCCCAATTTGGGTTTAGGTTGGGTGACACGGCATGGGATACGGGCGTGTCCCAGGGCGTGTCCCAGGGCGTGTCGTGCTCGGGTTGACCAGCCTCTCGAGTGCTCGATGAAATGCACTCGAGAAAGTTCTCGAGAGGGAACACTCCCTGCAACACGGGCGTGTCAGAGGGCGTGTCTCCCTCTGGTCGACGAACTGCGCTCGACGATCATCGAGCTGCAAGTCAAGTTGAGTACACGGCCTATGACACGGGTCTGTCACAGGCCGTGTCCTTCTTGAGTTCAGCCAGGGATGCGTGTGTTGATGGACACGGGTGTGTCTTGGGGTACATGGCCTGGGACACGAGCATGTCTCATGGCCGTGTCCCACTCTGGTTGAGTTAGTGGTGTGCTGTTTGAGGTACACGGCTCCTAGACACGGGCGTGTAGGATGTGACACGGGCATATAGGATGTGATACGGGCGTGTCACACGGCCGTGTACTATTCTGGATTTAAGTCGGTTGTGTCTCTTAAGGTACAAGGCCTGCGACACGGGCGTGTCACAGGGCGTGTCAGGCCATGTTCCGCTTATTTCTGGGCAATCAAGGCCGTTCATTTCCTTCATCCTGAATCCAAGGGTTCAGGCCCTTCCCTGCTACCTATAAGGCCGAGAATGAGGGGATAAGCTCATTCATTTTATCCATTTCTCCTTCTTCTCAAAGAGCTAGGGAGAGAGAGAGAGAGAGAAAGAAAGAAAGGAAAGGGAGAAGTGAGACGGATGTCGTAGAAGCTTCAACATGCGGAATCGGGAGCCGAGTTCGGATTCGTAGAGGCAAATCCATGGCGGTGACTTCCATCTGGCTAAATCATGGCTCCAAAGCGATCGTCAAGGGTAACAATCTCCTTCTTGGACAATCGAAGTCCTTTCTTTATGCATATGCATGGAATCCTCCACCAAGCGGTGGAAAGCGTAAGTGATTCCCAGTTAAGTCTGCATCTAGAGCCGGAAATATGTAGTACGGCGTAGGCATGTTGTGTGAAGCCCGTCCGGACGGGTAGTCTAGATTGGTGATGGTTATATTATGAACCGGAGAAGTTTCCGCGTAGTATATGATGCCTGTAAATTGTGGTGAATGTAGCTCTTTTGTTGTAGCTCTGCGTGAACTGTATGTGGATCTTGGATGCTTTGGGTAAGCTACTTGTGATGTGAGCGCGGTGAGCTCTAATTGCTCTAAGAGAGAGAAAAGCTGTGGCTAATCAGGAGGGAAAGCCTACCCATGTCTAGTGGTGCACTACTGACGGATTGAGCACGAGAAAAGGCTGACCTGCCCCTGGTTATTTTGGGAGATCGATGGGTGGCAATGCCTGGGGGACGCGAGATAGACCCGGCTTGCTGCACCATAGTGGTGGGTTGATCTGAATTGGTAATGCTCAAGTTTGCCGTGAGGTTCTCACCTCTGAGTGGTTTGGGCGGAATGTCGTCAGTATGCATGTTAGTGGACTAGGACCGGCCAGCCAACAAGTTAATAACCTCTAATTGGTGGTGTTGCCATGGAGTCTGGTACACCGTAAAACTCCACGGCAACGGCGCCAAAAACTTGATTGATATTTTCTCGCATCAAGTCCGAAAACTTAATGCGGGTTAAAACTCCAAAAAGATTACGAAGCGCGGCGCCCCGGGTGGTTTTATTTAAGTTGAAAAGCGGATTTGGTTTTTATTTAGAAAACGGGACGCGCGTATTTTATTTATTTGGATATAAAACGGGTTAAATCGAGTTTTAACGAAAGGAGGCAAGTGCACCTATCGTGAGTAGTACAGGATATTCCGGGTGGAATATCGAGGTCGTATTGTTCTCGGGGTCGGTTCGTTTATTTCTACTCTTCCCTGGAGGGGACTATTATTTTACCGATAATTTTATCTTGTCGGGATATTATTTTATATATAATAAAAATGCAGAAAAAGACAGAAAGTAAATGAAAGCATGAAGGTGGTGCCGATGAAGAGCTTAGCTCGATGGCACCGAGAAAACATTGAACTAAAATAAACGTCAAATAAAAAGAGCTCCTAAGTTTCTAAATAATTAGGGCGGAGACTTGGCCGTGGAGGCTCCACTAAAATGAACTCACCTATCTCTAGGACTATCGCTCACCTGAACATTAAGACTATTCGACCGGGCTCTCGTCCGACGAAGGATTCCTCTTAATGCCCGCATTACGCTAAGAACCCCGCTATTGGGTGGGGAACCCAATCCGGTAGAGTTGGCGCGCCTCCTCTCTCGAGGGTTAGTGCGGAACTCCATTTACCAAGGGGTGATCGGTCCATATGCACGGCCTCTCGGCTAGCTAGCATATGGACTACGGAAATAGGGCCCACACATCGATTATGTGGTCCTACGCGTCGTAAACCCCGGGCAAACCTTAAGTGATTTTTAATTAAATAGAAAAATAAGACCTTTAATTATTTAAAGGAATTTTTTCTGTCCCAATGCTCTTCGATACTGAGGGCTAAGAACGTTAGCCACTCATCGGAATGGGGACGACAGCGATTGAAAAAGCAGAAAATTAAAGCAGTAAAATAAAGCAGGAAAATGAAAGCAGTAAATGAAAAGCAGTAAATTGCAAGTCCCAGCGCAAATGCGTGGGGGAGAAAAAGAAAGCAAGTCCTACTCAAACGAGTAGGAGAAAATAAATGCATTTACAAGTCCATTCCAAATTATTACAGTCCAATAAAGACCGACCATTTAACTCAAGTGAGTAGGCGGTAAATAAAAGCTAAAACTCATGCACTCGACATAAAATTAAAACACACCCACTCTACAAAAAGTAAACACACTCTACTGAAATAAAATCCAGCCATTTAACTCAAGTGAGTAGGCGGAAAATTAAAATACACACACTTGTTTGAATAATATCCAGCCATTTAACTCAAATGAGTAGGCGGAAAAATAAAAATAACACACGCACACACTCTACAGGAATTGAAATAAAGCTATAAAAACTACTCATACACGCACGCACACGTACAAAATTAAGAAAAACTAAGTGACTGAAAAATTAAAACTACTACATTTCTGTCGCTACAATGCGGTAGAAATGAATAAAAAGTGAAAATAAAATTAAAAGGAGCAAAAGTTTTTGCAAAATAAACTAAATTTGCAAGTGCTCGAAAAATTGAAATGAATACATTTCTACCGATGGAATGCGGTAGAAATGCATAAAAAGATGAAATAAAATTTAAACGGGCAAAAAGTTTTTGAAAATAAAAACAAAAACGAAGTGTTCGAAAAATTAAAACGACTATATAAACGTTTCTATAACTCCGCAAAAGTTATTAAAAAGTGAAAATAAAGTGAAAATGAACTAAAGTTTTACGACCTAAAAGGATAATCTAAGTTAGTGAAAAATCAAAACCACTTTGAAAACGCTTTTACTGGTTTATAGGAATGCATAAAAAGCTATAAAAAGCCTAAGTCTAACCAAAACTAAGTAAGAAATAACTAAGTATAATAACATGAAAATTAATCTCATACACCCACACACACACGTAGAAGAGAACAAAAAGAATGTTAAAACAAAATTAAAGAAATAAGATTGCATAAGAGAGGCTTAGATCCATTTCAAAACCACATGAAGAGACAAAAATCTAAACATGTATTAAGCTAAAACGAGAGTTACAGAAGGCTAAAAACAAATATAAGAGAGGGGGAGAAAGTAACTTTACATAGCATGGAAATGCATCTAACAGCCGGCCCCTATACAAAATGGTACCAAAAAGTGGAACAGCAGATCAAAACAGAAGGGTTCAATTGATAGAGAAAATTTTTCATCGGACACGCCCTCTGACACGGGCGTGTCAGAGGGCGTGTCGACACTGTACATATGGCGGCCGTCCGATTTGATTTGAGATTTGACTTGGCGGCTGAAATCACGGCGGTCACGCCCCCGGTCACGGGTGTGACTATGGGCGTGTCGACACTGTTAAGCAGCAAATTTCGGTGACTTGATGGCGAGTTGACATTGCGGCGGTCACGCGGCGGTCACGCCCCTTGTCACGGGCGTGACGGTGGGCGTGTCGTGCGGCGATTAATGGCGTTGTTGAATTCGGGAGGTTGCCGACGGCAGTTTGTCGGGCCAGGTAGAGGAGTCACGCCCTAGGTCACGAGCGTGACTCTAGGCGTGTCGGGTTGGCTCGACGAACGTCGAGCGAAAAACATCGAAAGGAGTGGTCACGACTTGGGTCACGCCCCGTGTCAGGTGACACGGGCGTGTCGACGGGCGTGTCAGCTGGGTCGACGATCGTTGAGCGCGATTCCGTCGATCTGGATGGTCACGGGCATGGGTCACGGGCGTGACTCGGGGTGACACGGGCGTGACACGGGCGTGTCACGCTATTTCTTCAAAAAGATGTCATTTCTCGGGAATTTGACGTATCACGCCCTGGTCACGGGCGTGACCAACAGTACACGGGCGTGTACTTTGATTTTTTGGCAATTTTTCCTGAAAAATTTAGAAAACAAAAATAACTCTAAGTTAGAAAATATTTACAAAAAGGAAGCAATTTATTAAGAAAAAACAACTAAAAATTACAAAAAGAAACGAATACATCTTATTTAATGTATATAAAAACACGTATATTTACAACTCATCAAATACCCCCATACTTAAGCTTTTGCTATTCCAGAGCAAAAGTTGGAGATGAACTTATAATGAATTAAAGAAATACTAAGTTTATCTACCGCTTGACTTAATTGAAAGAAGGATCAAAATGAATATCCGGGGTATACGAGTTAAATCCTAAATTATGCCAAAAATTTAAATAAATGAAGAGTTTCAGCAAAAGACTTCTCGTTATAAGAAAATAGATAGCAAAAATTTTATTTGTGAGACTCACAAAAATAGATTGGATTTATGAAACTGTAGCTTGAAAAAAATTAAAGGAAATAATTTAATTTACAAATTATGCTCTCAAAAAGATTTTAAAAATAAATCTAGAATTTTTTTGAATTTGGCGGAGGGAGATATCGTGGGATATGAAGAAGGCTTAGAATTTTTAGAGGCGAGGGTATATTTTTTCGCTCGAACCTCTAATGATTTTTTTTTTCGAATATGGATGCTAGGAAAACGAAATCTTATTTTCCATAACATAATTTTTTTTTTAACATCTTCATAATCCAATGTATATGTGTAGGAGTAATGAATTTTATCCTCTTACTCCATAACATATAATCTTTTCAAATATTGGATGCCTATGTTTACGGAACGAAATCTTATTCCCATTGACATAAGATCTTTTAAGGATCGAAATCATGTTAAGTTTGACATGAAAAAAAGGTGATAGAGTTTTTTTTTTCAAAAATAAAACTAGGTTTAATAAAAAACTTTTGAGAGCAACCTTTATACATGAAACATTCCTAAATTTCAAAAAAAAAGCTTGGAGTTATCATAACTTGAAATCTAAGATTGTTATTTTTAACAAAATAAATATGCAACTATTTAGATAGATTAGAAGTGGTGCTGAAAACAGGTACTTTATTTAAAATAAAAAGCATACAAAAATTTTTAAAACTTAATCCCAGATATCTAAATCTATCGTTCTCTAATTAATAAACGAATAGTAAGCAAAGAATTAAAATAATTCGCTTATAAATTAGCTCGCAACTAGATTGTTGGAGAGCGAAAACGGTTAAGAATTGAGATATTCGATTTATTTGTTACATAATTAAAAAGACTCTTTCTTTTTTGATTTTTAGGGTTTTTCTCTTTTTTTTTTGAATTTTTAGTTATTGGCCCGCGAACAGACTCTTTGGGTGGTTGGTTCGATGAGTCGAACGCCGCGGGCATGCTAAAAAGCGAGGTTTACAAATAAGAAGAGGCGGGGAAGAAAGAGATTTATGTTTTCAAAACATATTTACAAAGGAAAAGAAAAATATTTGTTTTTTTGAGTTTTTGTTTTATAATTTTTTTAGTTTTTGTTTTATTATTTTTTTTTATTTTTGTTTTATAATTTTTTTTTTGAGTTTTTAGATTATAAAAACAAGGAAAAAAAATTTTTGGTTTAAAAATTTTTTGGTTTAAAATTTTTTTGTTTTTGGGGTGCAGAAAAAAACAGATGCAAAAAAATAGGAAACAAAGAATGCACCCTCATACTTAAACACAACATTGTCCCCAATGTTGCAATCTAAGTATGCGGAACGATTAATATACAAAATATAATATGGGCAAAATAAAGGGGAGGGGGTCAGAACTACCCTTACACGAGTTCGGGGAGGCCCAGGTGGAAACCCTGCATTATTTGAGAAGAAGTAGCAAAAACATAACAGAAAAATAAAATGAAAAAGATAAACTCGGCCTAAAGGGTGCGGGCGGTAGGGGGCAAATGTGTAAGTGATGTGTAAGCTAACGTCTTAGATGTTGAGTGGGACAGATAAGCGAGCCCCTAGTGCACACAAGAGTGTGACGAGCCGAAGCGACCAAAAACGTTTTATTTATTTAATGTATTGATTATTTTTAGGTATTTATCAAAAAAAAACATAGGTTTGCGTTTTGAAAAGGAAGAAGGTAAAAACAAAAAATAGAGACGAAATTTTTTTTTTTGTGGTCTTTTAGGAGATTGTTTAGTGTTTTTGCTACTTCTTTTTTTTATATATTTTATTTTATTTTATTTTTTGGGAAAGTTTTTAATTTTTTTGGTTTGTTTTTGTGTTTTATTTTTTTAGTTTTATAGTTTTTTTTATGTTTTAAGGTTTTTCAAAATTTTTTTTTTATTTTTATAAGTTTGTCAATTTTTTTTGTTTTATAATTTTGTAATAATACTTTTTTTGTGGTGATAGTTTTTATTATGATTATGATTATTATTATTATTATTTTTGTTGGCCATTTTTTATTTTGTTGAAAATATAGATAATAGGTAAAATTAATAGTATTCCAGAGTTCGAAATAACGACTCGAAAACTCCCCGGCAACGGCGCCAAAAACTTGATTGATATTTTCTCGCATCAAGTCCGAAAACTTAATGCGGGTTAAAACTCCAAAAAGATTACGAAGCGCGGCGCCCCGGGTGGTTTTATTTAAGTTGAAAAGCGGATTTGGTTTTTATTTAGAAAACGGGGCGCGCGTATTTTATTTATTTGGATATAAAACGGGTTAAATCGAGTTTTAACGAAAGGAGGCAAGTGCACCTATCGTGAGTAGTACAGGATATTCCGGGTGGAATATCGAGGTCGTATTGTTCTCGGGGTCGGTTCGTTTATTTCTACTCTTCCCTGGAGGGGACTATTATTTTACCGATAATTTTATCTTGTCGGGATATTATTTTATATATAATAAAAATGCAGAAAAAGACAGAAAGTAAATGAAAGCATGAAGGTGGTGCCGATGAAGAGCTTAGCTCGATGGCACCGAGAAAACATTGAACTAAAATAAACGTCAAATAAAAAGAGCTCCTAAGTTTCTAAATAATTAGGGCGGAGACTTGGCCGTGGAGGCTCCACTAAAATGAACTCACCTATCTCTAGGACTATCGCTCACCTGAACATTAAGACTATTCGACCGGGCTCTCGTCCGACGAAGGATTCCTCTTAATGCCCGCATTACGCTAAGAACCCCGCTATTGGGTGGGGAACCCAATCCGGTAGAGTTGGCGCGCCTCCTCTCTCGAGGGTTAGTGCGGAACTCCATTTACCAAGGGGTGATCGGTCCATATGCACGGCCTCTCGGCTAGCTAGCATATGGACTACGGAAATAGGGCCCACACATCGATTATGTGGTCCTACGCGTCGTAAACCCCGGGCAAACCTTAAGTGATTTTTAATTAAATAGAAAAATAAGACCTTTAATTATTTAAAGGAATTTTTTTTGTCCCAATGCTCTTCGATACTGAGGGCTAAGAACGTTAGCCACTCATCGGAATGGGGACGACAGCGATTGAAAAAGCAGAAAATTAAAGCAGTAAAATAAAGCAGGAAAATGAAAGCAGTAAATGAAAAGCAGTAAATTGAAAGTCCCAGCGCAAATGCGTGGGGGAGAAAAAGAAAGCAAGTCCTACTCAAACGAGTAGGAGAAAATAAATGCATTTACAAGTCCATTCCAAATTATTACAGTCCAATAAAGACCGACCATTTAACTCAAGTGAGTAGGCGGTAAATAAAAGCTAAAACTCATGCACTCGACATAAAATTAAAACACACCCACTCTACAAAAAGTAAACACACTCTACTGAAATAAAATCCAGCCATTTAACTCAAGTGAGTAGGCGGAAAATTAAAATACACACACTTGTTTGAATAATATCCAGCCATTTAACTCAAATGAGTAGGCGGAAAAATAAAAATAACACACGCACACACTCTACAGGAATTGAAATAAAGCTATAAAAACGACTCATACACGCACGCACACGTACAAAATTAAGAAAAACTAAGTGACTGAAAAATTAAAACTACTACATTTCTGCCGCTACAATGCGGTAGAAATGAATAAAAAGTGAAAATAAAATTAAAAGGAGCAAAAGTTTTTGCAAAATAAACTAAAATTGCAAGTGCTCGAAAAATTGAAATGAATACATTTCTACCGATGGAATGCGGTAGAAATGCGTAAAAAGATGAAATAAAATTTAAACGGGCAAAAAGTTTTTGAAAATAAAAACAAAAACGAAGTGTTCGAAAAATTAAAACGACTATATAAACGTTTCTATAACTCCGCAAAAGTGATTAAAAAGTGAAAATAAAGTGAAAATGAACTAAAGTTTTACGACCTAAAAGGATAATCTAAGTTAGTGAAAAATCAAAACCACTTTGAAAACGCTTTTACTGGTTTATAGGAATGCATAAAAAGCTATAAAAAGCCTAAGTCTAACCAAAACTAAGTAAGAAATAACTAAGTATAATAACATGAAAATTAATCTCATACACCCACACACACACGTAGAAGAGAACAAAAAGAATGTTAAAACAAAATTAAAGAAATAAGATTGCATAAGAGAGGCTTAGATCCATTTCAAAACCACATGAAGAGACAAAAATCTAAACATGTATTAAGCTAAAACGAGAGTTACAGAAGGCTAAAAACAAATATAAGAGAGGGGGAGAAAGTAACTTTACATAGCATGGAAATGCATCTAACAGCCGGCCCCTATACAAAATGGTACCAAAAAGTGGAACAGCAGCTCAAAACAGAAGGGTTCAATTTATAGAGAAAATTTTTCATCGGACACGCCCTCTGACACGGGCGTGTCAGAGGGCGTGTCGACACTGTACATATGGCGGCCGTCCGATTTGATTTGAGATTTGACTTGGCGGCTGAAATCACGGCGGTCACGCCCCCGGTCACGGGCGTGACTATGGGCGTGTCGACACTGTTAAGCAGCAAATTTCGGTGACTTGACGGCGAGTTGACATTGCGGCGGTCACGCCCCTTGTCACGGGCGTGACGGTGGGCGTGTCGTGCGACGATTAATGGCGTTGTTGACTTCGGGAGGTTGCCGACGGCAGTTTGTCGGGCCAGGTAGAGGAGTCACGCCCTAGGTCACGAGCGTGACTCTAGGCGTGTCGGGTTGGCTCGACGAACGTCGAGCGAAAAACATCGAAAAGAGTGGTCACGACTTGGGTCACGCCCCGTGTCAGGTGACACGGGCGTGTCGACGGGCGTGTCAGCTGGGTCGACGATCGTTGAGCGTGATTCCGTCGATCTGGATGGTCACGGGCATGGGTCACGGGCGTGACTCGGGGTGACACGGGCGTGACACGGGCGTGTCACGCTATTTCTTCAAAAAGATGTCATTTCTCGGGAATTTGACGTATCACGCCCTGGTCACGGGCGTGACCGACAGTACACGGGCGTGTACTTTGATTTTTTGGCAATTTTTCCTGAAAAATTTAGAAAACAAAAATAACTCTAAGTTAGAAAATATTTACAAAAAGGAAGCAATTTATTAAGAAAAAACAACTAAAAATTACAAAAAGAAACGAATACATCTTATTTAATGTATATAAAAACACGTATATTTACAACTCATCAAATAGTATGATTAGGGTTTGAGAATAAATCTCCCTAAATATATATAAAGATCTTCCTTTGTAACGGCTAGAAAAGTTATTGTACGCCGAAAAACTCGCGGGTCACTTTACATGGTTGTCGGCAACAATGAACCGAATTTTGAAATCAGGAAGAACAATAACCCTAAGTAATATTGGTCGAGTATCGTCGAGTATAGTTGAGGATACTCACCGAACAACAATGAATTTTGACGAACTTTACTTGGAGAAATTCAGCTCGATTGAATCTTAACACTCGACGCCATACAGAAGAATCACTCGACGAATTCGACGAATATCGATTAGTATACTCGGCGAATTCGACGAGTATCAGCTAGATAACTCGACGCATTCGACGCCTAACCGAGTGATATTCGACGAATCTGACTTAGAAAATCCAGAGAAGTAAAGTCTAAATGACTCGACGAATTCAGCTGATAACAACATGTATATTCAACGAATTCAGCGAGTATCGATAGTTACATTCGATGAATTCGACGAGTATACACGATGATACTCGACGATTTTTACTTGACTGTATTTCCAACTTACATAAATTTTACCCTGAGTACAAATTATGAATTCGACGAGTGCTGGTAAGTATATACAATGAATTCGATGAGTATTAACAAGTATACTCGACGAATTTGACGAATATGCCTTACGATACTCGATGAATTTTACTTGGGTAAAATTCCTGTTCTTCTGATTTCCACTCTTTGTCCTTCCTTGATCCTTCTAATGCATTTGAGATAGAAGTACACCCCAATAGAGATATTACATGTGAGCCAACACATTGGCCTACACAATGAAGGATTACATTGTATAGTCCTGTGTTTCATGACCCACTGTCACCTGACATTGGGTTGTACTTAGCAATGCAGTCCTGCAAGCACATAACTAAAACACAGCATCAAATACACCCTCAATTCATCTTATCTTAATGGGACCCTTCTTCAAATCAGGGTTATTGTGGATACACTACCCAACAATCTCCTCCTATTTAAAGGAGTCAGAACCCTACAAGCTAAGGTGAATTACACACATAATAATAATAAATCAAAAAAGAACAAGAGATTAAAGCATAAATTAAGAAATAAAGTGCATTCTTAGACAAAACATTAAATTATATGTGTGTGTGTGTGTTCTATATTAGGGCAAACAGTATCTACATATCAATAGAAAGACAAAATCAAGTCTATTTCCCTTTGTTCTTCTGACTCTGTCTGGCAAAATAAGCTTTCGGCTTAGGATAATATCTTGGCAGAGCTGGAGGCGCATTCGGATCATCAAAATTATACTTTCTAAAATGCAGTCTTCATTTGGCGCAAGCAACCTCATATTTCTGGCATTCATCTAAACTATAGTAATCCCACATATTCTCATTAGCCAAATAAACTATCTTGAATATGTCTAAAATGATGCTCTTTGAAATCGGACTCCACACCTCAACCATTTCTCTATTACGTTCAGACCTGACAGCAGACGTGCCTTCACCAAACTTTTCCTTTTCTGCGCTGGTTGAGGTATGTCTTCAACTACATGAACTTATGGATTGGCAGCAACAGCATCTGGTCCAAACTGAGAAAAATCGTGAGTGTCTGTCCAGTATTGAGAATAATCTTGAGCAGGATTAACAGGAGCATCTACTGGAGCAGACATTGTAGGTTCTGGAATTCTAGTTTGAGTCTGACCTTGTCCATCAAGCAATTTATTATGAAGCCAATTGAAGTTATCATAACTGTAGGTACTGACCCCCTTGAAGTTTTCCACCATAGCAGCTTCAAGGGCTGTCACCTTATCTTTTAGCACATCCTCCGCCTTTTTTACTTCTTCCAGTACCGCGTTGGCTATGTAATTTGAATAGTAAACCGTTTGGTTTTCAAAGTAATCTATGCCTGCATTCTGGGAAGTAATAACTGTTTTAGCAATGGCATCAATGTTCTAAAGCACCTCTAAGTTACTTTTCAGTCCGGCCATCATATGAACAAGTGCTTCGCAACCCTACACAAACTAGGATTCCAACCTCATATCCAATTTGTCAAAACGCACCTTGATAGCTGCATGGCCATTATTTAAGTCTTTATCAGTTTCTTTAACTTTCTTCATCACTTTCCTCAAGGAACGATCAAAATGGGCTTGTTGTTTGGCCATCATGGGTTCTTTTGTTTTCAGAATAGATACCTCTGCATTGGTAGATGGTATATCTTCAAGCTGAACACTGCGAGGGGTGGGGGGATCTGCACTTCCCTAAGAGTCACTGGAGGACTCTTCCATGGGAGTAACAGTAGCTTTTGAACGTGTCTCAGTAGCAGTAGCTTTTAGGACATGAGTATGTACCTCAGCATCTCCTTCCTCATCAGAAAAATCAACTACCTATACATCCTCTACTGGAGGTCCACTAAGAAGAGCAGTCATTCTCCTTTGAAGTTTCCAAACAAATCGATCGAGCTAAGTCTGCATCGAGACTAAGGGGTGAATTGGCTCCACCTCATTCCTTGTTGGGAGAACATCCGGAAGATTTGTGATCGGATTGCCTTGGGTAGCAATCTCAAAAGAGTCATTCATATTATCAGCAACTCCAAGCTCATCCTCATCAATCTCATAATCAGCAACAACTAGCGCAGTATCATCTATTGGCTCATCCACCACATCAGCAGCATCATCCAAACCATCAGCAGTAGCAGGAACATCATTAATACCACCATCAGAAGTAACTGGAATATCCTCAGCAACATTCTCATCCTCAGCCACATCGGGCACAAACTCATCAATAGCAGCATGAGCAATCTCAGCATCCTCTGTCAGAATATCACCTGTCTCTGGAACTGTAATCTATGCAACGGGAACTTGAACTGGAATCTCTGCATCTATAGTAACACTCAAGGGCACTGACTCAGTGGCTACTGGTGTATCAGCTGTCTCCCCCTCAACACCTGCACTCAATCTATCCAGGGTTTCCCTGGGGGTGGAAGCATGAATCCTGTCCTTAGGTACTTCCTCTTCCTCTGGAACATCTCTGACTCCCCCTGACTTTTGGATACTCCTATCCCACCTCGAGAAGATGGAAGCGTCGATCTTCTTCAGGTAGTGTATAGGTACACCTTTGCACATGTCAAATGTATCTCTGTCCATTTGATTTAAGTATAGACTTAGAATCCTTCCAAAGTTGGGGGGGTGCAGAGACTATCCTTGATCCGAGCAAACAGGATAGCACCCCAATCAATTCTCTTTCTGCAAATGATCGCCACTAGGATCTTGAACATCTCTAAAGAGAGGTAGACATAAGAACAGGTCTTGCACAACAGCACTTTACCAATGATGTCAGACAACGGCTTTCCTTCCTCATTCATCCCTTTTCTCTTGATGGCTTTGGTGCCTCTTGGCAGTCCACAAAACAGTAAGGCTCTATTAAAGTCCTCTTCTTCGAGGTGATCGGCTTTGTCTGAAATCCTTAGAAGCCGGGTGAGGAGAGAATCCTTCACCTTAACTTTCATCTGACGAACTCTGCTTTTTGATGATAGTATCTTCCCTACGAAGCTTAGCGTTCTGAAAGAACTCAAGAATGAATTTGTCCAATACCTTGTAGGGGTGCTCTAGCATGAAAGAGAGGCCTGCTTTTTCCAACATGAGAATGACATTCCTAAACTCATCTGAAGTTGACGCAAACCCTGTTCGAACTAGTTCTCCACCACCTATCAAACCGCTGGTACTGCAAGGAGCCATGGAGAATCTGATAGCTGGGAGCTTAGAGAGTCGGCACTGGAGGACTATCAGCTATGTAATCGGATGGCTTTCTCTGGATGAATCATCAGGAACACGTTGTCGGGATCAAATTTCTGGAAGATTTGTCAAGGAGCGAACTCAACCTGATGGGAGGAAGATGTTGAACAGTGCGTGCAATCTGAATCGACGGGAAGAAGAGGATGAACAGTCGCGGAATTAGAATCGTCGGGAAGAGTTGTTCAGCAAACTTGGACGACTTCTTTCGACGAAGTGAAGTGTGTACTATTTGCCCGAGAACTTCTAATTATATATATATTAAGTTTAAGACATAGGAAACAGCGCGTACCTGAAAACTGTGACTCTTAGGATCTAATATTAGAAAGAAAATTTTGACCTAAGTGAAATTCGTCGAGTTTTGTCGGAAGCAGAGCCAGACTCGTCAAATGTCATCGTGTATACTATACATATTTCGACGAATCGTTGAGATCCGATGAGTTATATTAAACGAATTTTCCTTGGTAAATTTTTCTACTTTGAAATACTTCCCTAGTGAATTCCTGTCTTCTTAGCCATCTTCACGAGTCATTGTTCAGCATAACTAGTTTCATTTTGAAAAACGAGAACTTGGCCTCATCTAATGGATTTGTGAATATATCTGTGACCTTCTTATCTATCAGGACATAGTTGAGGGTTATATCCTTGTTCTCCACATGCTCCCAGATGAAATGATATCTTACTTCGATGTGCTTTGTCCGGCTGTGAGAGACTGGATTATTCGCAATTGCTATCACACTAGAGGAGTTGCAAAACATTGGAATCTCTTTAAACTTCAGGTTGTAATCCTCGAGCTGATTCCTGATCCAAAGAAGCTGTGCGCAACAACTTCCAGCAGAGATGTACTCTGACTCGGCAGTGGAAGTTGTCACACAATTCTGCTTCTTGCTACTCCACAAAATAAGCCTTCTTCCAAGAAATTGGCACGTCCCAGAAGTGTTTTTCCTGTCATCCCAGATACCTGCAAAATCTGCGCCTGAAAAACTAATTAGCTCGACATCATTACTTCTTGGGTACCATAAGCCAGATTTGGTGTGCCCTTAAGGTATCTTAAAATTCACTTTGCAGCGACCTAATGAGATTCCTTAGAGTTCACCTAAAATCGAGCGCACACACATGTCGAGATCATTATGTAAGGTCTACTAGCAGTAAGATACATCAAGGATCCAATTATGCTTCTATACTTGGTTTCATCAAAAGATTTTCCTTTCTCATCATTGTCTAGAGACATGGTTGAACCCATTGGAGTCCTCATAGAGGTTACATTCTCCGTTTCGAATTTCTTAAATAACACTTTGGTGAAGTTCATCTGAGAGATGAAAATTCCATCGTCATATTGTTTCACTTGAAGTCCTAAGAAATATTTCAGCTCTCTCATACTGCTCATTTCAAATTTCCCTTGCATATGTTTAGAAAACTTATTGCAAATGTTGTCTTCCGTAGATCCAAATATAATATCGTCGACATAGATTTGCACTAACAAAATCTTGCATTTTATTTCCCTAAGAAATAATGTCTTATATATCGTTCCTCTTCTGAACTTATTCTCAAGAAGAAAGTTAGATAGTGTCTCGTACCAAGCTGGAGGAGATTGTTTTAAACCGTAAAGAGCTTTATTGAGAAAATAAACATAGTCAGGGAAAGTAGCATTAACAAAAACTAGGGGTTATGATATATATACTTCCTCTTTTAGATCTCCGTTGAGAAATACCGACTTCACGTCCATTTGATAGACTTTGAAGCCTTTATGAGCAGCATACGTCAAAAACAACCTGATCCCTTCGAGTCTGGCAACTAGAGCAAATGTCTAATTGAAGTCGATCCCTTCCTCTTGTCTATTTTGCATGTGGCAAGATGTGTTGACTGCTTTGGCCCATATGTACTCTGGTAGTGAAGCATCATTCAACATAGTCGTACATGCTTCAATGAGGGTTCTATTCATTCTCTTGGCAACTCCATTTTATTGTGGAGTATGCGGGGAGGAAAACTCATGAAAGATTCCTTGACTTCCACAAAATTTTATCATGGAACCAGTCTCAAATTCTGTTCCGTGATCACTTCTGATTTTGACCACTAAGCAGTTTTATTCATTCTGAATTTGCCTAAAAAATTAGGGAAAGCTTCAAAGGTATCTGACTTGTGTTTTAGAAAGAACACCCAAGTAAAACAAGAGTAGTCGCCAATAATTACCAACGTATAGACTTTAGCTCCTAAACTATTAATTGACATAGGACCGAATAAGTCCATATGCAGTAAATACAAACTCCTAGAGGAATCTTTTTCAGAAATGCCCTTAAAGGTATCCCTTGTCTACTTACCCATCTGGCGTGCGTGACATGGACTCTCTTTAAGGCACTTAATGTTGGGGGCATCACGCACTAAGTTGTGAGAAAATAGCATATTTATGATTTTGAAATTAATATGTGCTAATCTCTTGTGTCATTGGTCATAGAGAGATGCACTATCTTTGCCAAAAAGCACACTAGTGTAGAATTATCTAAACATAGAACATTTAAAGAGAAAATATTTCTACTCTGAGTGCCAGTTAAGATCGTCTCCAAATTTGCAGATGATTTTATCAGACACTTGTCCTTGTAGAACTCAACAATATAACCTTTGTCACATAATTGACTTATGCTTATCAGATTATGTTGTAATCCTTCAACATAAGCCACATCTCTGAAAGAGACTATGCCGTTGGAAATCATACCGTAGCCTTTAGTTATTCCCTTGTCTGACCCTCCAAAGATAACTTTTGGTCCGTCTTCACCTGGGGTAAATTCTCGCAGTAGGCTTCTTGTCCCGGTCATATGCCGAAAGCATCAACTATCCAATTACCATATTGGAGTTTTATTGGCCTTTGGATATACCTGAAAACATAAATCATTTTACCTTAGGAACCCAAATCAATTTGGGACCTTGGTTCCTTGTTGGCCTAACACCACTAGGAATATTAACGTTGCGAGTGGTCAGTCTCGCATTGTTAACTCATGGAGTTTCAAAATTTGCAAGGTTAAACCAACAATCTACGCCAAAATGACCAATTTTGCAGCATCACCAACAGTCAAACCTATTGTACCTTCTTTTGTACTCCTACTTTACCTTTTATACGGGAGGTATAGCGGTGGATGCATACTTGGAGGTGGAAGCCTCCTGATTGTAGCATGCACAAGGCTTCTCAGTCACATTAGTCTTGGGTACAATAAGTTTGGCTTTCGACGCCTTCTTAAAATTTGCTCTATAAACATAGGGACCATGATCTTTGAGAATTATCTCTTCATAAGGTGCTTTAAAAACACTCGCACCAAAGTCTCGGCGACGGGTCCATCTTTGATAGCACTTTTTAGGCTCAACATAGGTAGGCCTAGTAAAGCGCCCATTGGACATCTCAAAGTCATACTTATTCGTGGGGAAGACAACTTTCTTAAATGAGGGTTGACTTTGAGGTGCCTTCCCTTTGTCTTTGGTACTAGCTCTCTTAGCAGTCTTACCTTTTCCCACTACGTGGCCAAGACCACTATCCTTATTTGGAGCAAAAAATGCATCGATGAGGGGAAGAATGGTCTTTGGCTTCGAGTAGCTTTCGACCAAATTCCTTTCCACCAAGAGCTTTTCTTCGAGCTCATCTAGGTATTTCTCCTTCAGACTTAACAGTTTAGAGGAGCATTTTTATTCCTCTTGCAAGGAGTGAACTTCACTTTTGAGAGGAGTAAATTTAGTAATTTCCTCCCTCAGGCTTGATTCCACTTCCTTGAGAGAAGCAAACTCTTTTAATTTCTTCTTGACTACCTTGTGGAATTTTTCAAAAGCTTTCAAGAGTTCTTGATGTTGGGCCATCAAGTTAGAGTCGTCTTCCTCGGAAGAGTAGTCTTCATGACCATTTATGGAAGTTTCTGATTTAGAAAGGATTGTGTGAGAGTTTACCTTCCCATGGTATTGAGAGTCACCTACTTCCTCATCTGATTGAGCCATGAGCTCAAAGTAGGCTTCCTGATTTTTTGAACTTGACTCACGTAAGTCACTGTCGCTAAGAGTCTAGGACTTCTTAGCAACGAAGCTTTTATCTTCCTTTCTCTTACCCTTGAAGGATCTCTTCTCTTCCTTCTTAGAGCATTTCTTCTTCTTGTAGGGACACTCCACAATCATGTGTTCTGGCTTGTTACAACAGTAGCAAATGACGTCAGAGGAAGAATGTTTATTCGGTTTCGATTTATACCTGTCCTCTCGGTTGTAGTTCTTCTTGGAATGATCATCTTCCCAATGTTATCTTCTGAACTCAGAGGAGTCCAGATGACTGATTTTTCATTTGCCTCCTCTAATTGAGCAATCTTTTAAACTGCTTGGAGATGAGTGAGAATTATCCATCAGATAGCTCAGAGCCTGACGTGCTTGGCTCAGAGTCTTCTGGAGTATCTGGAGATCATGTCCTTACTGGTGACATGGCTTTAGACTTTCTCACACCTTCATCTTTTAATGAAACTGACTTCTTTCGGCTTGAAGTCCTGCTGCTTTGCTCCTCCTTCTTTCTGGTGTTCATCTGAAGTTCGTAGGAGAGCAGCTTTCTAAAGAGGTTTTGGGGGTCAATATCCGGTAGCTTCCCAAACTCCCTAATGGCTACAACTTTTGTATCCCAGTCCTTTGTCAAGGATCTGAGGAATTTGTCATTTAGTTCAACATTAGTGAAGGTGAGGCTATATTTCCTGAGCCCGTTGACGATCTTGGAGATTTTCTCGAATCTGTCAGCAATGGTGTCATTTATAGCCTGTTTGAAGGCTTCGTATTCCTAATTTAGCAAAGATTTGTGATTGTCTCAAACTTCTTCGGCTCCATCCATAATCACAACTAGACAATCCCACATCTCCTTGGCTGATTTGTAGCGGAATAAATTTTGGAGCATCGAATCGTCCACTGCGCTGGCTATAATATTATTCGCCATCTTATCTAGCAAGACCAAGGTAATTTCATCCTTAGTCAGATCCATCATCTTCTTTAGATTCATGACAGTAGGATTTAGGGCAGACGGTTATGTAGGAATATAAAGCCCTTCTTCAACGATCTGAAATATTCTGGGATCAGCTGCTTCCACGAAGAACCTGACACTTTCTTTCCACATGGGAAAGTTCTCCTTTGTGCACACAGGTAACTTCATAGAAGACATATCCTTGCTTCTGTTCATAGCAATAGAGTGGGATCTCTAGACAACTAGATGAGAGATCTTGTTCAAGGTGTTAACCTTATGCCGAACAACCTCCCTCTGATACCAATTAAAAGTATCTGGTGTCTACCTAAATCACCTAGAGAGGGTGAATATGTGATGTCTGTGTCTTTTTGCATAATAAAAAAACTTAAAAAATAAAGCACATAGAACACAGAGATCTATAGTGGTTCCTCGAGTTTGGTACGTCCACTGTCCCGCCTCGCCTATCTACCAGGAAGGGCTAGATTCGGCTACTTCACCTTTCTCAAATTTCAACAAATCTTACGCCTCAGATACTCAACTCCTACAACTTAGAAATAATGCTCCTACCACTCGAAGAACAACCTCTGTTACAACTCGATCCACAGATGGATCTACAACACGATCCAAAAATGGATCTACTACTCGGAGGGAAAACCTCCTACAATTATAACACGATATTTATACAAAATGATTACAAATAAACCTATTCAGATCTAAAGTCTTCAGTCCTTAGTTCTTCAAAAAGTTTGTAACATCCTATTTCACGCTAGGCCTCTCGCGCACCTTGAGTCAAGAGACTTGACTCAGGCTCGGGGTGCACTGGCAAAAGGTTTCGAGTGCGTTGGATGAATTTTTGGGTTGGGTAATGCCCAACGGGTCGAAGGGGAAAGGCCTAAGAGAAATTGGCCAAGGGAAATTTGTCAGATATCATCAAGGATATCTGATGAATTCGTCGATTGTCATTGGAGGAAAAATTAAAGGGAAATTCGTCGGATATTGCTGAGGATATCCGAAAAATTCGTCGAGTTTGATCACTATTTGTCGAGTATTGATGGTTGATACTCGACGCACTTGACACCAGGATAGTGGAGAAATGACTAAGTGAAATTCATCAAATATCGTTGGTGATATCCGACAAATTCATCGAGTAGGATTTTATTCGTCGAGTATCGCTGGCTGATACTCGACGCATTCGACACCAGGATTTGGAGAAATAGCTAAGTGGAATTTGTTGATTATCACTAAGGATATTTGACGAATTCGTCGAATATCGTTGAAGGAATTCGACGGGATAAAAGTTGGATTTTCCGCCAAGGGGAATTCGTCGAATATCACTAAGGATATTCGACGAATTTGTCGATTATCACTTAGGCGATTTAGTGGTAACAGTGAAGAATTCATCGAGTATACCCAGCTATATTCGTCGATTCACCGAGTAGAAGCCTAATACTCGCCGAATTTGACTTGTGCATTTTTCGGCCGAGGTAGAATCCGTAGTCCTGTACGTGCGGGTTGAACCGGACTCGGGATGTGCATGGCTTGACTTTCCTTGGACCAGACACTTCAAATGTGTTGGAACCCTACTTGTGATTTGGGCTAGGTTCACTATTAGGATTGATGACCCACCATGTATAGTCAAGGGTAATAAGTTAGTTCCAGGGTTAAGGAAAATCACATAAGGTTAGATTACTGAAACCTACCTTAAGAAGACTTCAGAGACTCAAGACTTAAGAGACAAGGGAGTTTTGAAGATTACAGAAAAGTCATTCGATGATAGATGAACTCTGCTCGACGATCGTCGATCTCAGATCGACAAACTCAGAGTTCATTCTCTGAGTTGAGCTCGACGAAAGTCTAGCTGAGATCGACGAACTGTGAGCTTATATCAGAATCTCAGCTCAACGAAGTGCCTTGTCAACTCGACGAACTTGGAGCTCAGATTGGCAAGTATATTTTCTGTTCGACGATCTTGGAGCTCGGCTCGACGAAGTATAATTATCAATTCGACGAACTTGGAGCAAAGGTCGATAAAAACTTTACTGAGTTCGACTAACTCCTCACAGGTTCTGTTGACTAAATTTCTCAGTTTCTTAGATCGACTAAAGCAGTATAATTTTATATATTAAGACAGTAATACTCTGTTAATTAATGCTCATTATTCTTATGAATATAGCCGTTTCTGGCTGCATTAATTAGGGATTTCACAGAGTTATTACTCTACCATATTTACTTGGATAGTTGGGGAAATACATTGAAGACAAAAACAGTCGTTCCAATTCCCAGAAAATATGCAGAGGATCTCAAGGAATTTGAAATTCAAATCAACAATCAATATATAAAGAATTTTTCAGAAGATTGTCAGGAATAATTATCAATCAGAAGAAGAAGAAAGAGAACATCTGCAACCAGAGAACATGAAATAGAGACAAAGAAACTTCTTGTTCATCATTCTTCTCTTCAAGCTTTTCTTCCAGTAACACAATATTCAATCTGAGACCAAAAAGCTCATTCTCTCAGAGTCATTTACTGGAAGAAGAAGTGCTCATCTTTGAAGGCCTATACCTGGAAGCAAAGTTTCCTCTTCTGACCATATTTCTATAACTCAGGGGGAGCTTTGACAACATTAACTAATCCATTAGTCTTCTCAGAGGATTGTGACAGAGAAGACAACATATTTTATTTTCTTTCACTGTGTACAGGGTTATAACTCCCTTCAAAAGTTAAACATTTTGGTTCTCAAGTCTCATGATCAAAAGACTTGGTTTGTTTTTGGGCACTTGATCAAAAGCTCAAAGGGTTGCTAGATCTCTCTTCGAAAATAAATCTTGTGGTGACAGGGCACCTGAATAAAAACCTGTGGTGACAGGGCACCTGAACAAAAACTTGTGGTGATAGGGCACCTGAACAAAAACCTGTGGCGACAGGGCACCTGATCAAAAACCTGTAGTGGATTCCTACCAGGGTGGTAGAAGAGTGGATGTACCCAGGTTTATTGGGAAACTACTATAAATTTTCTTTTGTCGTCTGGTTGTGCTCTACTTTTTATTTGTTATGCTGTGATATTTCTTTTCTTATATTTATAAGTATCACATATTTTAATCCGCTGTAAAAACAACTTAAAGTTTTTAAAATACTCTATTCAACCCCCCCCCCCCCCCCCCCCCCCCCCCCCCCGCTAGAGTTAGTTAGATCAATCCCTCACTTTCCATTGGTATTTGAGGTATCACTTTCAAGTGGTATCAGAGGGATCAGTTACTTGGTTGTACACGGTAACACCTGAACCAAAAGATCTTTGATTGATCTTATATACTCTAGTTGTCTTTTATATCATGACACAAAATAAGGAGTATTCAAGCACCAGACTTCTAGTGTGCAATCTTAATAAATTTGCACTTTGGAAGGCAAGGATTAGACTATATATGAATTCCATTGATGAAGACATATACAATTATATTTTGACAGGTCCCCCACTTTCAGTAGCAACTACAAGCACAAGTGTTGTTCCACCACCTGAGTGGACTGAAGCACCAAAGAAGGCAAAAAGTGCAGATGCCAAGGCAATGAATATACTAGCCCAAACTATATCTATGACGTATTCCAGAATGTTGCAGAATGCACTTTAGCAAAGGCCATTTGGGACTCATTGAATGCTATGGTGGCAGGATCTGCTGATTAAAGGAAGGATAGGAGATCACACTTGATCTCTCAGTATGAGAATTTTAAGAAGGTGGAGTCAGAATCAGTTGCAGAAATGTATAATAGACTTAGCCTCATAATTAATGAGCTGAAAACTTTGGACAAGGACATCTCTTTAACAGAGATAAATGACAAGATTCTTATGTGCTTCCCTAGCACATGGGACTCTAGGATCTGGACAATCAGAGGAGCCAGAAGCTTAAATGAGATTTCTACTGAAACTTTGTTGGGCAAGCTCAAGTCTTATGAGCAGCTCATCAAGACCAGAGAAGTTGAGCAAAGGACTACCTCATCTTCAACAAGGAGAGAACAAAGTGTTGCTTTCAAAGCATGTGAAAAAGCTGAAGCCACTCTAGATAATGAAGATCTATTGAGTCTCTTGGCTAAGAGATTCTACAAGATGGCAAGGAACGATTTCAGAAGAAGGACTTCTAGAAAAGATGACATGCCAAGGTATGATAAAACCCCCACTAAAGAAATAGTTTGTTTTGGGTGCAGGAAACCTGGACACATACTACCAGAATGTCCAGAAACACAGAAGAAAGATAAGAGAAAGGAGAATGACTCCAGGAAGCATTCTTGCAAGCCATCCTCCAGCAAATACAAAAAGAAGGAAAGAGGATTTGTTGCAGAGACTTGGAGTGAATCTGAGTCAGAATCTTCATCCAGCTCTAGTGAGGATGAAGAAGAAGCCAAAGCCAGAGAGATATGCCTGATGGCAATCAATGCATCTTGCAGCAACTCTGATGCTGTTGATTCAGCAGCAGACAATTCAGAAGATGAATTCATGTCAGAAGAATATCTAGTAATCTCTTCTTTTGAATTTTTTCTTCTGATCAATTTAAAATTGATTTCAAATTATTATGTAATGATTTAATTAAATCTGAGAAGGAAATCAAACTTCTCAGAGAGAAATTAATTGAATTTGAAAATATTTCTTCTGAAAACTTAAAACTTAAAGAAGAATTAAAATCTGCTAATGAACAAATAATTTCTTTAGAAAATGAATTAAAAGAGGCTAAGCAATTTGAAGAATTCCTTAATGGGAGAAGCATCAAATTGATGGACATCACAAGCACAGTGAATGTCAGTCTTAATGGCAAGCTGGGTTTGGGAGTTTCATCCAATCAATCTCCTCTTCTACAGAAAAATACTTTATCTACTCCTATAAAATTTATTTCTTCCAAAGGAAAAGAAAAGGTAGATGATATAGATACAGCTGCTAAAGTATCACAGAAAAATCAACCTAAGAAAATTATAAATTTACAAAAGAAAAGGAAAAATTTTAACAAAAATTATGTTCAACATATTTCACCGAACCAAGCTCGACGAAATGAATGTGGCTCGTCGAACTCAGATTGACAAACTATGAACGCAGATTTTGGGTATAATTATTCGTCTAATTGTGCTCGACGAACTCAATATGATTCATCGAACCATGATAGACGAACGAGGGGCTTAGAGAATGAACACTTTCAATTTGTGAGCAGAGTTCGACAAACTCATCTCTATTCATCAAACGCAGATCAGCGAACCTATTATAATTCGTCGAACCCAGTATCTCATAACAGAAACTTGAATTATTTTCAAAACTTTAATAAACCTAAAGCCTTTATTAATCTTTTTACTCAGTGGATTATTCCTAATATGAGATATCATCCACTTGGGTACCAGACATTGTTTTTCTGCTCCTAGAACTCCTCAACAAAATGGGGTAACAAAAAGGAAAAATAGAACCCTTATTGAATCTGCTGGGACATTGCTTGCAGATTATAACGCCCCCGATTTTTCTGCGATTAGTTAATTCTCGTTTGGCGTTACGTTGACTCGTTTCCGGCAGGTGTCGTTTGTTAGAGCGTGGCCTTAGCTCTTTTGGTTCCTTGTGTAGTTATTGGTAGCCTTTTTGGCAAGATCCCCTAGCAAGCCGGGTCTGTTTTGGTGACCGGTGAGGCCTCTCGGGGGATGCTTGTGTTTTGGCTTCGGGTAGTGATAACCCGAGTTTTGATCTTCGAAATTTGATTTAGACTTCGTCGTTGCGTTCGTAGCGTAGGTGTTTAGCTACGGTGCGAATTTCATCGGATTTCGAGGTGGTTCGGTTTCGGGTCGTTTTGGTGTGTTAATATTATTGGATGTAAATGATTAATTATTAAAACTAATATGAACCAGTGGATTTTAGGTGGCAGTTAAGGTTGATTAGACGCGTCCATGCACATATATAAAGCCTTAGGCAAAATCTAACCGTCGCAGTGTCGAGAGGAAGAAAAAACGCCAACCCGGCTACCCTTCAGACACCGATTCTGGGAGCGTTAGTGGATGGAATTCGATTCCGAAAGCGGATTTGGAGTACTCTCGCCTAGACCTTCATTCCTACGGTAAGAGATTCAATTTTCGTGGTGGTTCTAGGGGTCTCGGAATTTTTAGTTTGATCCTTTTCGGCCATTAAACTTTAGACTCCTGTTTAGGTGCTGTTGCGGCTGGAGTCGAGAGAGGGAGGAAGGGCTGTGCTAGACAAATCGCTGGTATTTAAGACAAGTGGTGCTCCTACCCTTGCGAAGTTTTCTTCTCCTTTTCATGGTCATATTTGCTATAATTTTCCCTGTTTCTCGAGATTGATATCTTACTCAGTTTTTCCGTCAAAAGCATGTTAATCTTAAACCATTATGCCCATTTATGTTTCTGTTTGCATTCTCTCAAGTTCTGAAACTCAAATCTTCGGCTGGAGTGTTGTAGTCTTGTTTGTTTTATCAAATGGTTCCCTGTTAATCTCGATTTGGGAAGTAATTAGTCTATCAGCTTTAGAACTAGTAGCAGTGGATTTTCATGCTTATATTACGAGTAATAGGATCGAATTAGGCTAAGAAGTTTGGTCGGAAATGAAGTTGGAGGTACAGGAATGTTGTACTCTCAATGCAGCCAGTTCGATGAAGATCTTCGATCTGGGTTCGACGAATATCGTCGATCTGGGTTCGACGAAAATCGTCGAACTGAGATCGACGACCTCTGGTTGCATGGGATCGACGAGGATCGTCGATCTGAGTTCGACAAGGATCATCGAATTGAGATCTACGATCTCTGGTTGCTTGAGATCGACGAAGATCGTCGACCTGGGTTCGACGATGATCGTCGAACTGAGATCGACGATCTCTGTTTGCCTGAGTTCGGCGAGGATCGTCGAGCTGAGTTCGACGAGGATCGTTGAGCTGAGTTCGACGAGGATCGTCGAGCTGAGTTCGACGAGGATCGTCGAACTGAGTTCGACAATTTTCTGTGGCCTGCATTTAACGCAAAATCGTCGAACGGAATTCGACAATTTCCTTTGGCATGCGTTTATCGGAAAATCGTCGAACGGCGTTCGACGATTTTTCCCGTTACCGGTGTTCGGCGAATGGAAAATCGTCGAACGGCATTCGACGATTTGTCTCGTGACCTGTGATCGACGAATGGAAAATCGTCGAATGGCGTTCGACGATTTTTCCCGTGCCTGCGTTCGACGAAAGCCAAATCGTCGAACGGAGTTCGACGATTTCCTGTGGCTGGAGATTGACGATTCCTGTAAGATGGGATTTATTCCTTTTCAGATTCTTTCTTCCTGAGTGATTATCTTCTAGGGGAATGTCTTTTCGGCCTTTCGTTCTTCCTTTGTTTTGAGGGCTGAATCGTGGGTTATGTCAGGTAGTGGTATTTTGATGCTCTAAAGGAGCTGGATGTTTTGTGTGTGAGCCGTGGCTGCCACTTTTTAGTCCCAGGTACGGGTTGGGTATTGTTGTGGCCGTCACCCTTTTTATCCCAGGTACGGGCTGGGTTTGTGGTGATTTTATGCTGACACAGTGAATTTTATTTTGGAACTGTTTGGCTTGGGGGACTGTTTTTGGTCACCCACTCAGGTTCATTTTGTTTACTACTGCCATTAAATCACAAATTAGGATTGTTATGTGTTTCTTCCTGGTTGAATGCAACATATTGTGGCAAGTTTTCTTATCTTTTGCCTTGTAGCCTCTGCAGGATTTGGGCAGGGCTGGTTGTTGTTACCTGGTACTTGGTGTACTTTTGCTTACTTTGGACAGTGTTTGCTTTTACTGTCATGATTACTTACTCTCTTTTGTCCCATTTGATTTAACGCTCTAATTCTGATTTCCTTATTTTACTTGTTGAGGTGTTCTTTTCTTTTCTGAATGCCTCAGGTTCTGATTAGTAGCCGGGTAGGCGGCTAGATTTGCTGTGGTGTTGCTGGTGATCCCCTGAGTTGTAGGGGATCTTTATCTTGCTGTTGTGAGGTAGTTTTTCTGCTTTTCTTATAGACATACATGCTTGTCAGTGGGTTCGTGTCAGTTTGTTAGCGCCCACTAGTAGTTTTACCTTATGATACTGGATATGTTTCTTTTACTGCTACCTTTCTGGAGATAGTCTGCTTGCTCTTGGGATGTTTTATGCTAGGTTGCTAGTTATTCTTAAACCTAAAAACACTATAATAAATAAATCTCTTGATCAGCATGTTTTATAAAACTCATACACTACTTTCCTAGTAACGTAAAAAGATCGTTTTCCTACTTATAATATAAAATAAATCTAGAGTCTTGCATAGTATAAGTGGAGCTCGGGGGACACTTATGCACTCTCATAGGATGTCAAATATACATAAAGTATTTTCCGCTACGTATAAGTATAGTTTTTAAACCGTGGACTAGATGATCCACCGAGCTGAGGGATACGGCCTCTAAAATATAACTGATTTTTTTCTAATCATTAAACTTATGAGTTTTCATAGTCTAGTTAGTGGGTATTCGCCTCAGCGTCGACAGTTATCCCCTGCTCGACATGGCATCATGACGCGTGTTTTCTCAATCTCTGATACTTCCTAAATTCGGAGAAAATGTGGGTTGTGGCAGTTGGTAGCAGAGGGAGGTTGCTTGATAATTTGTCGGGCAACCTTTCTGTATAGGTATTAGGTGTTTAGCATCATATCATACACACACCGATATGTCATCAGCACATCTTGGCTGAATCACGAACACTACACTCATAGTATAACATGAAGTATACGGGGCATATTATGTAGTATGGGATGCATAATATGTGTCTGTATATGGATCCACCATAGGGTCAACATGTGAAGATTATGTAGTATGGGATGCATAACCTCATCACATGAATGCAACTAGCACGTTTCTTTTTCGTTGCAAGAGAATGTTATGTAGTATGGGATGCATAACATTTTCATGCGTACGCCGCTCATGACATGCATTAGGGCCTTTTTAGAATGTATAGCACAATCATGCATAGCATAACATTGCATAAGCACAACGTGCCAAGCTAAAGATTTGCAGGATGACATATGTACACACATGGTTTTAAATCAGAAAAAGAATATAAATTCATGCATTCCCGATCTAGGAACAAGAGTTAGATGATGGTGGTTAACCATCCTAGGTTAGGCATACCATCATTTTTGTTCAAATAAACTCCCAGAGCAAGTTTAGCAGTTTTAAGATCATATTTATGTATGTATTGTCTGTACTTGTAGTTAGTTCCAACTATTGTACCAGGATTTGACTAATGTTAATATGACCAAAGGTTGGCAAGGCGTCCTTCGACCAGGTCGACTCCCCTGTCTGAGGGTGAGACTTCTGGAGCGCAGAATGATGCGGTGATCAAGAGCTTGCGGTTGAGCAACGATTCCTTGACCAGGCAGTTGGTGGAGATGCACGTCCAGATCCAGTCTCTAGCGGCAGTTGTGGCAGGACAGACTCAGGGAGTGCAAGACCCTACAGGGGGTTCAGCTGCCCCTCCCCCTCTTGCTCCCCTGAGACCTCCAGTGGTGGTGCCAGTAGAGATGGCCTTCATTTCTCAGTTTCAGAGACTTAGCCCTCCTGCATATGATGGGAAGGAGGATTTCATTGTCATGGATGATTGGCTGATCTCCTTGGATGAGATGTTCTCGTACTCCGGTGTTGCAGATGATCAGAGAGTGATGATAGCCACCTATCAGCTAAAGGGTTTGGCTAAGAGCTGGTGGCTTAGGGAAAAGGAGAGCTTGGTGGTTGGTTGCTCTTGGGGATTGTTCAAGGAGATGCTGTTGAGGAAGTTCTTGCCTTCGGTCGAGCGTGACCGACTTATGAACGACTTCCTTCACCTGAAGCAGAGGCAACTCACGGTCAGTGAGTATGAGATAGAGTTCAGCAAGTTGAGCCGGTTTGCCCCTGGGTTGGTGAGTGTTGAAGCAGATCGAGTCAAGCGCTTCCTTGGTGGCTTGAGGAGTGAGCTTCAGTAGTTAGCCAGTGCTTATGGATTAGTGACTTATGCAGGTGTAGTGGAGGCTGCTCTAAAAGTGGAGGCAATTGAGACCGCAAAGAACAGAGGTCAGCAAATGAGGAAGGACAAGAGGAAGTCTGCTGAAGAGAAGAACCCCCAGGTACTCGATGCTGCTTCAGGAAAGAAGATCAAGGTGGTGTGTAGCTTCTGTGGCCGGTTAGGCCACCCAGTTGAGAGGTATTTCAAGAAGGCGGGGGCTTAGAAGAAGGAGCAAGTTCATGCTCTTCAAGGTGCTCCTAGGAAGGATGTTTCCTGTTTTGTTTGCAAGCGACCCAGGTGTACAACCCCGTAGCCGGGCGAGTGGGACCCTCCCCAAATGTTAGCCTAGGGGCGTGTTCTGGGCGACGAGTTGGTGCGACCCCGTTCGGAGACGTGCGGGTCCTCGTGCGTGCGAGCGGAGGTTTCATATGCATAGATTTGGAATTTATATATATATATATATATATATATATATATATATATATATATATATATATATTATATATGATAAGATATAATGTATATAAGGGGTTATATACATGTGAGATGAGGGGGAGAGAATAAAGGAGGAGAAACAGGAATCAAGGGGGGCAGTTCGGGTATAAGGAAAAGAGGAAAAAAGGGATTTAAAGAAGAAAAAACAAGAGAATGCAGGAGGGGTCGGGGTACAGGAAAAAAAGAAAGAAATTAGAAGCAGGGTGGGTTCGGGGACGGCGGGAGAAAAAGGAGAAATGGAAGCAGGGGGAAATCGGGAGCCCTAGCCCGCGGATCTAGAGTCCAGCCGCCGCCCCCCTTCCCCGCTCTCTCGCCGGCTCGGAGCAGCACGGCCACAACCCCGGCCGCCATCCCCTCTCTCATCGTCGGCCTGGAGCAGCAAGGAGCCGGCCGCCATTCCCCCCTCTCTCCCATCGCCGGCAAAGCCGAGCCCCACCGCCCCTCTTTCTCTCCCCCGTCGACGGCGAAGCAGCAGCCCGGCCGCCCCTTCCTCTCTCTCTCTCCCATTGCCGACGAAGCTAGGGCACGGCCACCACTTCCTCTCTCTCTCTCCCGTCGTCGGCGAGGCTAGGGCACGGCCGCCCTTTCCTCTCTCTCTCTCTCCCGTCGCCGGCGAAGCAGCAGCCCGGCTTCCCCATTCCCGTTCTCTTCCGTCGCCGGCAAGGCAGCAGCCCGGTCGCCCCTCTCCTTCTTTTTCCCGGCCTGAAGCAACTCCAACCCGGCCGGCCCTCTCTTCTTCCTGACCTGGAGCAGCAACCACACCCCGGCCGATCCTCTCTTTCTCCCGGCCTGGAGCGAGGCTCGGCCTGGAGCGGGGCTCGGCCTTGAGCGAGGCTCAGCCTGGAGCGAGGCTCATCCTGGAGCGAGGCTCGGCCTGGAGCAAGGCTCGGCCTGGAGCGAGGATCAGCCTGGAGTGTAGATCGACCGCCGACGCGGCCGCATGCAGTAGGATCCACTCGGAGCTCCTCTCCCGGCCCCGCCGCCAAGCACGCGACAAGGGTAACGATGTTTCAACTTGGGCAGGTGAAGCCCTCAGTTTATATATTTGCATGGAAGCCCCCCTCCACCAACGAGTGGGGGGAAGGGAGCTTTCCGACGGGTTGACATGTACGTCCCCGCAGTTTATTGCATTAGTACCCGGAAGCGTGAGTACGGGTTTAGGCATGCTGTGTGAAGCCCATCCGGACGTATGAGCCGGATTGGTGATGTTCTGGGGTTCCCGGAGAAGACTCCGAGGAAGTTGTTTGTTAGCCGCTTGCAGGGAATGCGCGCCACAAGCCCCAAAATAAGGGGTGTGCGCAATATGTTTGGCCCGCTTATGTTGGCCAACCGATGACTAGTTGGCCGCCGCTCGTCGAGACGTTAGCGTACAGGTGTTGCAGTACCAGGCGGGGAGTAGCGGGCTTAAGCCCAAGCTTGTGCTGGCCCTCGAAGGCCTTTTTGTTTATATTTCCGGCCTGCGTGCCAAGTATGGAATTTATATTCCTGTAATATTTTTTCATACCTGTGATGCTCTGTGAATATGTAGTTTACTCCTGTCTTGGGCGAGCGGCGAGTTCGTGAACCGCTCCCCCATGTGGGCCCCGAGGTATAGATGTCGGGAAGCCCCTGATGGCTCGTTGTCATCCTTTCAGAGTAGCGGAGTTCCGCTGTTAGCGGCCCAATTGGGGCTGCGTAGAGTAGAGCTGCTGGACGGTATTGTGCCAATAGTAAGGCGGGCGAGGAACATTTTACATAGACCCGAGGTGGCACCATAGTTAAGGAGTGGATCTTGAGATCCTGCTCAGATGTTCCGGTCGGCCAAGAGAGCCCTCCGAAGGTGCCTTAGCTCAGCCCTTGGCTTGGGAGGGGAAGAGTTAGTTAGTCTTCTGGGTATGTGGCGGGTCCTCCACGCTGAGACCTTGGGTTTGCCCCTTGTGTTTCTGGTCTTGTGCCTAGATCGTTTGCTTGAGAGTAGTAGGTGCGCGGTCGCCCCTTCCCCAAGGGTTGAACTCCGCATGAGACCGATTTTCCGGTTTCAACATTTTGGTGCGGTGAGCATGGAGAGTGACCAGCACAGAAGAACTCAGGCGAACATTATGGCAATAGAAGTGGAACCAGGTGACGACCAGGGTCATGCGCTGACACTTTGTGTGTAAGGTCCTCATACTTAGAGTTGTCCCCTCCCATAGCTGTTGTTTGAATCTCATAGCATTTGGAGTAGGATTTGCACCTATTTGAAGCGCTTCTAACTATGAAAACTCGTGTATCCCCACTTATTACATCAACGAGAAACCTGGAGGTTATTATCTTCAAGATCGAGTAAGAGAGCAGCTGAGAGGTACTATGAGCCGGGGTGACCGGAAAGGGTTCCCTCCCTAGCGGTAATATGTTATCTCTTCCTTGTAATTCAGTAGCGGTCGAGTTTTCTCTTTATTACCAATTCGCCTCGAGCTTCTGAGGGCTTCAAGGGTTAGCGTCGCGATCGACTCCGGAAGCCAAACGTCCAACCCGTTCCTTTTGAATAGCCTAGTTCGGACGATGGGACGGTGCCGCGGGACTTTAAGCGCTATTGTAAGACCGAGCCTCTGCACTGACGGCCGAGATCAGCTCCCCCCTTGCACGCCGGCCTATGTCCTCCTGATCGCACCTCTCCTCCGACTAGAGGAATTATCAGGAACGAGCCTAGACGCTAACCTCCCAGATTTGATAAAGGGCCGACCTCTCCAACCAATCACATGTGACATGGCGGAAAGTGATCTTTGTCATTAGATCAGGATACGAAACGTCCAACCTGTTCCTTCTAAATAGCCCAGTTCGGATGATGGGACGATGCCTCGGGACTCTAAGCGCTTTTGTAAGACCGAGCCTCTGCACTGACGGCCGAGATCAGCTCCCCCCTTGCACGTCGGCCTATGTCCCCCCGATTGCATCTCTCTTCCGATTGGAGGAATTATTAGGAACAGGCTCGGACGCCAGCTTCCCGATTTGGCGACTTCTAGATCGTCTCTCTTATGTATAGAATGCGTCCTCCATTTGTAAAAGCATCGGTGCAGTTAACTTTCCAACACCTCTTAAGTAAACAGGATGTCTCCATCTCGAGCAAAGTCAAGTCGAGTAGTTTTGGACCCCGAGCAGATCCCGCTGCCAGGCTCTCACCTAGCTGGCAGGGCCGGAAGTCACTCGGTGTCATCCGTGGGCCTCGAGCAGATCCCGCTGTCAGGCTCTCACCTAGCTGGCAGGGTCGGAAGTCACTCGATGGCAGTAGTTGTGGACCCCGAGCAGATCCTGCTGCCAGGCTCTCACCTAGCTGGCAGGGCCGAAAGTCACTCGATGGCGGTAGTTTTGGACCCCGAGCAGATCCCGCTGCCAGGCTCTCACCTAGCTGGCAGGGCCGGAAGTCACTCAGTGTCATCTGTGGGCCTCGAGCAGATCCCGCTGTCAGGCGCTAACCTAGCTGGAAGGGCCGGAAGTCACTCGATGGCGGTAGTTTTGGACCCCGAGCAGATCCCGCTGCCAGGCTCTCATCTTGCTGGCAGGGCCGGAAGTCACTCGGTGTCATCTGTGGGCCTCGAGCAGATCCCGCTGTCAGGCTCTCACCTAGCTGGCAGGGCTGGAAGTCACTCGATGGCAGTAGTTTTGGACCCCGAGCAGATCCCGCTGCCAGTCTCTCACCTAGCTGGCAGGGCCGGAAGTCACTCGGTGTTATCCGTGGGCCTCGAGCAGATCCCGCTCTCAGGCTCTCACCTAGCAGGCAGGGCCGGAAGTCATTCGATGGAGGTAGTTTTGGACCCCGAGCAGATCCCGCTGCCAGGCTCTCACCTAGATGGCAGGTCCGGAAGTCACTCGGTGTCATATGTGGTCCTCAAGCAGATCCCGCTGTCAGGCTCTCACCTAGCTGGCAGGGCTGGAAGTCACTCGATGGCGGTAGTTTTGGACCCCGAGTAGATCCCGCTGCCAGACTCTCACCTAGCTGGCAGGGCCGGAAGTCACTCGGTGTCATCCATGGGCCTCGAGCAGATCCCGCTGTCAGGCTCTCACCTAGCTGGCAGGGCCAGAAGTCACTCGATGGCGGTAGTTGTGGACCCCGAGCAGATCCTGCTGCCAGGCTCTCACCTAGCTGGCAGGGCTGGAAGTCACTCGATGGCGGTAGTTTTGGACCTCGAGCAGATCCCGCTGCCAGGCTCTCACCTAGCTGGTAGGGCCGGAAGTCACTCGGTGTCATCCGTGGGCCTCGAGCAGATCCCGCTGTCAGGCTCTCACCTAGCTGGCAGGGCCGGAAGTCACTCGATGGCGGTAGTTTTGGACCCCGAGCAGATCCCGCTGCCAGGCTCTCACCTAGCTGGCAGGGACGGAAGTCACTCGGTGTCATCCGTGGGCCTCGAGCAGATCCCGCTATCAGGCTCTCACCTAGATGGCAGGGCTGGAAGTCACTCGATGGCGGTAGTTTTGGACCCCGAGCAGATCCCGCTTCCAGGCTCTCACCTAGCTGGCAGGGCTGGAAGTCACTCGGTGTCATCCGTGGGCCTCGAGCAGATCCCGCTGTCAGGCTCTCACCTAGCTGGCAGGGCTGGAAGTCACTCGATGGCAGTAGTTTTGGACCCCGAGAAGATCCCGCTGCCAGGCTCTCACCTAGCTGGCAGGACCGGAAGTCACTCGGTGTCATCCATGGGCCTCGAGCAGATCCCGCTGTCAGGCTCTCACCTAGCTGGCAGGGCCAGAAGTCACTCGATGGTGGTAGTAGTGGACCCCGAACAGATCCCGCTGTCAGGCTCTCATTAGCTGGTAGGGCTGTAGGCACTCCTGGGGGGTAAGGGACCCCGAGTGCTGCTCGGCCCCGGGTAGACTCGCTGTCAGGCTCTCACTAGCTGGCAGGGCTGTAGGCACACCTGGGGGGAAAGGATTAGCTCAGCATGTACATGAGGATACAGAAGATACGGCTTTCTTGTTTCACGATATCACGAGAAATTATATACTCGTTGTAAGTAATGGTATAAGAGCAATTCGATAGCAGTGAGCCAAAAGGTATCGAGTGATTCAAAAGGTTCAGAAAGGTCATGGAGAGATTGATGCTCCAAGCGCAGATTTCAGTTTCCCTCGAAAATTTTTTTTGGGTCGGCTCCCACTCACCGGATACGTTGGGTTGGATGATTCTTTCCGAGCTTGTGCCAAGCTCGCAAAGAGCGGGGATTGTGTACAACCCCGTAGTCGGGCGAGTGGGACCCTCCCCAAATGTTAGCCTAGGGGCGTGTTGTGGGCGACGAGTTGGTGCGACCCCGTTCGGAGACGTGCGGGTCCTCGTGCGTGCGTGCGGAGGTTTCATACGCATAGATTTGGAATTTATATATATATATATATATATATATATATATATATATATATATATATATATATATATATATATATATATATGATAAGATATAATGTATATAAGGGGTTATATACATGTGAGATGAGGGGGAGAGAATAAAGGAGGAGAAACAGGAATCAAGGGGGGGGGCAGTTCGGGTATAAGGAAAAGAGGAAAAAAGGGATTTAAAGAAGAAAAAACAAGAGAATGCAGGAGGGGTCGGGGTATAGGAAAAAAAGAAAGAAATTAGAAGCAGGGTGGGTTCGGGGACGGCGGGAGAAAAAGGAGAAATGGAAGCAGGGGGAAATCGGGAGCCCTAGCCCGCGGATCTAGAGTCCAGCCGCTGCCCTCCTTCCCCGCTCTCTCGCCGGCTCGGAGCAGCACGGCCACAACCCCGGCCGCCATCCCCTCTCTCATCGTCGGCCTGGAGCAGCAAGGAGCCGGCCGCCATTCCCCCCTCTCTCCCATCGCCGGCAAAGCCGAGCCCCACCGCCCCTCTTTCTCTATCCCGTCGCCGGCGAAGCAGTAGCCCGACCGCCCCTTCCTCTATCTCTCTCCCGTCGCCGGCGAAGCTAGGGCACGGCCACCCCTTCCTCTCTCTCTCTCTCCCGTCGCCGGCGAGGCTAGGGCACGGCCGCCCTTTCCTCTCTCTCTCCCATCGCCGGCGAAGCAGCAGCCCGGCCGCCCCATTCCCGCTCTCTTCCGTCGTCGGCAAGGCAGCAGCCCGGCCGCCCCTCTCCTTCTTTTTCCCGGCCTGAAGCAACTCCAACCCGGCCGGCCCTCTCTTCTTCCCGACCTGGAGCAGCAACCACACCCCGGCCGATCCTCTCTTTCTCCCGGCCTGGAGCGAGGCTCGGCCTGGAGCGGGGCTAGGCCTGGAGCGAGGCTCCGCCTAGAGCGAGGCTCGGCCTAGAGCGAGGCTCGGCCTGGAGCAAGGCTCGGCCTGGAGCAAGGCTCGGCCTGGAGCGAGGCTCGGCCTGGAGTGGAGATCGACCGCCGACGCGGCCGCATGCAGTAGGATCGACTCGGAGCTCCTCTCCCGGCCCCGCCGCCAAGCATGCGGCAATGGTAACGATGTTTCAACTTGGGCAGGTGAAGCACTCAGTTTACATATTTGCATGGAAGCCCCCCTCCACCAACGAGTGGGGGAAGGGAGCTTTCCGACGGGTTGACGTGTACGTCCCCGCAGTTAATTGCATTAGTACCCGGAAGTGTGAGTACGGGTTTAGGCATGCTGTGTGAAGCCCATCCGGATGTGTGAGCCGGATTGGTGATGTTCTGGGGTTCCCGGAGAAGACTCCGAGGAAGTTGTTTGTTAGTCGCTTGCAGGGAATGCGCGTCACAAGCCCCAAAAGAAGGGGTGTGCGCAATATGTTTGGCCCGCTTATGTTGGCCGACCGATGACTAGTTGGCCGCCACTCGTCGAGACGTTGGCGTATAGGTGTTGCAGTACCAGGCGGGGAGTAGCGGGCTTAAGCCGAAGCTTGTGCTGGCCCTCGAAGGCCTTTTTGTTTATATTTCTGGCCTGCGTGCCGAGTATGGAATTTATATTCCTGTAATATTTTTTCATACCTGTGATGCTCTGTGAATATGTAGTTTACTCCTGTCTTGGGCGAGCGGCGAGTTAGTGAACCGCTCCCCCGTGTGGGCCCCGAGGTATAGATGCCGGGAAGCCCCTGATGGCCCGTTGTCATCCTTTCAGAGTAGCGGAGTTCCGCTATTAGCGGCCCAATTGGGGCTGCGTAGAGTAGGGCTGCTGGACGGTATTGCACCAATAGTAAGGCGGGCGAGGAACATTTTACATAGACCCGAGGTGGCACCTTTAGTTAAGGAGTGGATCTTAAGATCCTCCTTAGATGTTCCGGTCGGCCAAGAGAGCCCTCCGAAGGTGCCTTAGCTCAGCCCTTGGCTTGGGAGGGGAAGAGTTAGTTAGTCTTCCAGGTATGCGGCGGGTCCTCCACGCTGAGACCTTGGGTCTGTCCCTGGTGTTCCTGGTCTTGTGCCTAGATCGTTTGCTTGAGAGTAGTAGGTGCGCGGTCACCCCTTCCCCATGGGTCGAACTCCACATGAGACCGATTTTCCGGTTTCAACACCAGGCATGATGTTGCCCAGTGCTGGTCCAAGGATAAAGTCTACTTTCAGTGTGGCCAGAAGGGCCATATCAAGACTAGGTGTCCTCAGGTCCAGCCTATTCTTCAGGCAGTTCCACTTCAGGCTTTACCTCCGCCTCAGCGTGTGGACAAGGGCAAATGGAAGCTGAACGTGATCTCTTCCGAGGAGCCTCAAACTTCGACTCAGGTCATCTCAGGTTAGTTATTTTCCTAGCTTGAAAGTTTTATCTTTCTAGAATGGTTATAGTTTTGTTTTGGTAGTTCTTTAGTTACTTATATGTACTCTTATAGGCAAATTTAAGGTGAAGAACAGCTGGGCGCGTGTTCTGTTCGAGTCCGGCGCTACCCACTCGTTTGTGGCTAGGGCTTTTGTAGAACGATATCGGTTGATTCTAGATCAAGTTCATGATACCTTCCGTGTCAAGTTCCCTTCTGGTGAATCTGTGTTGCCAAATTTGGGTATTCTGGATTGCCCTATTTTGTTGGGGGACTTTCTTGCGAAGGCAGACTTGAAGATGATTGATAAGAGGATTTCGATGTTATTCTGGGCATGGACTGGTTGTCTAAGTATGATGTGGTTATTCAGTGCAAAGGGAAGCGTTTTGACTTCATCAAGGACAACGGTCAGCCTGGAAGTGTGTATGATGATCCGTGCCAGGATTCTCCTATCATTTCTACGGTATGTGCTCAGAAGCTGTTTCATTCTGATTGTTTTGCTTGTTTAGTCTCGGTGGTTGGGACTGATGTTAGTGTACCGCGCTTCGAGGAGATTCCTGTGGTTCGTGGTTTCTCTGATGTTTTTCCTGATGACCTTCATGGTCTTCCCCCCGAGCGGGATGTTGAGTTTGTGATTGATTTGGAACCGGGTACGCGTCCTATTTCTAAGGCGCCTTACCGGATGGCCCCTCGTGAGTTGGAGGAGTTGCGAGTCCAGTTGGACGAGTTGTTGGCAAAAGGCTTTATCAGGCCGAGTTCGTCGCCTTAGGGTGCTCCGGTTTTATTTGTGAAGAAGAAGGATGGGTCGATGAGGCTGTGCATCGATTATAGGGAGCTGAACAAAGTTACCATTAAGAACAGGTACCCTCTGCCGAGGATCGATGACTTATTTGATCAGTTGCGTGGTAGCACGGTATTTTCCAAGATCGATCTTCGTTCAGGCTATCATCAGCTCAGGATCCGTGAGTCGAACATTCCACGGACTACTTTCAGGTCGAGGCATAGGCATTTAGAATTCCTGGTTATGTCGTTTGGTTTGACCAACGCGCCATCAGCATTCATGGATATGATGAACCGGGTATTTAAGGACTTCCTAGACAAGTTCGTGGTGGTATTCATTGATGATGTGTTGATCTACTCTCGTAGTGCTGAGGAGCATTAGCAGCATCTGCGATTGGTTATATTTGCTTTGAGATACCATCAGTTATTCGCCAAATTGAGTAACTGTGAATTCTGGTTGTCCCAGGTTTCCTTCCTGGGTCATGTGGTGAACAAAGACGGCATTTCGGTTAACCCGGAAAAGATTTCTGCAGTGATGGATTGGCATAGTCCGAGCACACCCAAGGAGATTAGGAGCTTATTGGGGTTGGCCGGCTATTATCGAAGATTCGTGAAGGGATTTTCTACCTTGGTAGCCCCCTTGACTAAGCTGACGCAGAAGAATGCGACGTTCATTTGGAACGAGAAATGCGAGGAGGCTTTTCTAGAGCTGAAGAGCAGGTTGTGTTCTGCCCCTATTTTGACATTTCCTACGGAGGGCAAGTACTATGATTTTTATGTGGATGCCTCACATGTTGGGCTCGGAGGTGTGTTGATGCAAGAAGGGAAGGTGATTGTGTATGGGTCGAGGCAATTGAAGACTCATGAGAGAAACTACCCTACGCATGATCTTGAGTTTGCAGCAGTGATCTTTGCCCTGAAGCTGTGGAGACATTTACTTTATGGTGCCCAGTGCAAGATCTACACCGATCATAAAAGCCTAAAGTATTTCTTCACCCAGAAGGAGCTGAATTTGTGCCAGCGGCGTTGGTTAGAGTATGTGGCCGATTATGATGTGGATATACAGTATCATCCGGGCAAGGCCAATGTGGTGGCCGACGCCCTGAGCCGGAAGACGGGGAAGATCTTTAACCTCACCGCCGATCGTTTAGTGGAAGAGTTCCTCCTGATGGATATTTCCGTGGGACGCTGTGGCATGCAGAGCAGTTTGGCAGTGGCAGAGCCGTCTTGGATTGCACTTACCAGGTTGCACCAGAAGGATGATCCAGATCTTCTGCACATATACCTTAGGACTGAGAGAGGGGAGTTGTCGGATTTCTCTATCGATGATGCGGGTACTTTGAAGTACCGCGGCAGGTTTTGCATCCCCGCTGTTGGAGACATTAGGGGTATGATTTGCAGAGAGGCTCATGGATCCAGTGGTGCCTACCATCCGGGATCTACAAAGATGTATCATGAATTGAAGCAGATTGCCTGGTGGTATTAGATGAAGGGTGATATAGCCCGATTTGTTCTGAGTGCCACACTTCCAAGCGTGTGAAGGCCAATCATGGAAGGCCTGGTGGCAAGTTGGCTCCGTTAGAGATCCCTACTTGGAAGTGGGAAAGTATTTCTATGGACTTCATCACGGGCTTGCCGAGATCTCCTAGAGGTTTTGATTCTGTTTGGGTTAGAGTGGACAGACTGACGAAGTGTGCTCACTTTGTGTCGTATAAGATTGACTATCCGATGAAAAAGATAGCAGAGCTGTATCTGGATGAAGTCATCAGATTACACGGTGTGCCAGTTAGCATCATTTCGGATCGAGACTCCCGTTTTACATCTCGCTTCTGGAGGAGTCTGCAAGATGGTTTGGGTACAGATTTGAGGTATTCTACAGCTTACCACCCACAGACCAATGGTCAGACTGAGCGAGTGAACCAGATAGTTGAGGATATGATCAGGTGCTACATCATGGACCACGGTGGAGCGTGGGATGAGCGTTTGCGGCTTATGGAATTTGTATACAATAACAGTTACCAGGAGAGCTTGCAAATGGCTCCATTTGAGGCTTTGTATGGGAGGCGTTGCAGAACTCCCTTGTTTTGGACCGAGGTCGGTGAGAGGCCTGTGTTGGGTCCGGATGCGCTCGAGGAGATGGAAACTGCTGTGAAGCTTATTCGGGAAAAGCTTCGTATAGCTCAGGAGAGATATGAGAAGTACGCCAACTGGCGTAGGTCTGACTTGGAATTTGCTGTAGGGGACCTTGTGTTTCTTAAGGTATCCCCGATGGTTGGTGTTAAGAGGTTTGGTAAGAACCAGAAATTGGATCCGAGGTATGTGGGCCCATTTAAGATTGTTGAACGGATTGGTGTGTCAGCATATAGATTGGATTTGCCAGCAAATTTCCCAGGTATTCACAATGTATTTCATGTAAGCCAATTAAGCAAGTGTGTGCGAAGCAGTGGGCAAGTCTTGGATGTTGTGCACCAGTTGGAGCCTAATCTTTCATATGTTGAGGTGTTGGTCCGCATCTTGAGTACTCAAGATCGGGTGTTGCGTACAAAGTCTATCCCGATGGTGAAAGTTCTATGGAAGAATCAGGATTTGGAAAGCGCGACTTGGGAGCTAGAGTCGGCTATGAGGGAGGCTCACCCTTATATGTTCCCTTGATTTGATTGGTACGTTTCTTTCTAGTATCTCTTGTTTGTTACCTTCCTTCTATAGTAGAAGTAGTGTATGTAAAGTTTCGGGACGAAACTTTCTTTTAGGGGGAGTGACTGTAACGCCCCCGATTTTCTGCGATTATTTAATTCTCGTTTAACGTTATGTTGGCTCGTTTCCGGCAGGTGCCGTTTGTTAGAGTGTGGTCTTAGCTCTTTTGGTTCCTTGTGTGGTTATTGGTAGCCTTTTTGGCAAGATCCCCTAGCAAGCCGGGTCTGTTTTGGTGACCGGTGAGGCCTCTCGGGGGATGCTTGTGTTTTGGCTTCGGGTAGTGATAACCCGAGTTTTGATCGTCAAAAGTTGATTTCTACTTCGCCGTTGCATTCGTAGTGTGGGTGTTTAGCTACGGTGCGAATTTCATCGGATTCCGAGGTGGTTCGGTTTCGGGTCGTTTTGGTGTGTTAATATTATTCGATGTAAATGATTAATTATTAAAGCTGATATGAACCAGTGGCTTTTAGGTGGCGGTAAAGGTTGATTAGACGTGTCCATGCACATATATAAAGCCTTAGGCAAAATCGAGACTATTCATTGTCTCCTTCCTTGAAAGAATACCCGTCGCAGTGTCGAGAGGAAGAAAAAACGCCAACCCTGCTACCCTTCAGACGCCGATTCTGGGAGCGTTAGTGGACAGAAGTTGATTTCGAAAGCGGATTTGGAGTGCTCTCGCCTAGACCTTCATTCCTACGGTAAGAGATTCAATTTTCGTGGTGGTTCTAGGGGTCTCGGAATTTTTAGTTTGATCCTTTTCCGGCATTAAACTTTAGACTCCTATTTAGGTGTTGTTGCGGGTGGAGCCGAGAGAGGGAGGAAGGGATGTGCTAGATAAATCGCTGGTATTTAAGGCAAGTGGTGCTCCTACCCTTGCCAAGTTTTCTTCTCCTTTTCATGGTCATATTTGCTATAATTTTCCCTGTTTCTCGAGATTGATATCTTACTCGGTTTTTTCATCAAAAGCATGTTAATCTTAAACCATTATGCCCCTTTATGTTTCTGTTTGCATTCTCTCAAGTTCTGAAACTCAAATCTTCGGCTGGAGTGTTGTAGTCTTGTTTGTTTTATCAAATGGTTCCCTGTTAATCTCGGTTTTGGTAGCAATTAGCCTATCAGCCTTAGAACTAGTAGCAGTGGATTTTCATGCTTATATTACGAGTAATAGGATCGAATTAGGCTAAGAAGATTGGTCGGAACTGAAGTTGGAGGTACAGGAATGTTGTACTCTCAATGCAGCCAGTTCGACGAAGATCGTCGATCTGGGTTCGACGAAATTCGTCGAACTGAGATCAACGACCTCTGGTTGCATGGGATCAACGACGATCGTCGATCTGAGTTCGACGAGGATCGTCGAACGGAGATCGACGATCTCTGGTTGCTTGAGATCGACGAAGATCGTCGACCTGGGTTCGACGATGATCGTCGAACTGAGATCGACGATCTCTGTTTGCCTGATTTCGGCGAGGATCGTCGAGCTGAGTTCGACGAGGATGGTCGAACTGAGTTCGACGATTTTCTGTGGCCTGCGTTTAATGCAAAATCTTCGAATGGAATTCGACGATTTCCTTTGGCCTGCGTTTATTGAAAATTGTCGAACGGCGTTCGACGATTTTTCCCGTGACCGGTGTTCGTCGAATGGAAAATCATCGAACGTCATTCGATGATTTGTCCTGTGACCTATGATCGACGAACAGAAAATCGTCGAACGGCGTTCGACGATTTTTCCTGTGCCTACGTTCGACGAAAGCCAAATCGTCGAACGGAGTTCGACGATTTCCTGTGGCTGGAGATTGACGATTCCTGTAAGATGGGATTTATTCCTTTTTAGATTTTTCTTCCCGAGTGATTACCTCCTACGGGAAATGTTTTATCGGCCTTTCGTTCTTCCTTTGTTTTGAGGGCCGAATCGTGGGTCATGGCAGGTAGTGGTTTTTTGACGCTCTAAAGGAGCGGGATGTTTTGTGTGTGAGTCATGGCCGCCACTTTTTAGTCCCAGGTACGGGCTGGGTATTGTTGTGGATGTCACCCTTTTTATCCCAGGTACGGGCTGGGTTTGTGGTGATTTTGTGCTGACACAGTGTATTTTCTTTTGGAACTGTTTGGCTTGGGGGACTGTTTTTGGTCACCAACTCAGGTCCATTTTGTTTACTACTGCCATTAACTCACAAATTATGATTGTTAGGGGTTTCTTTCTGATTGAATGCAACATATTATGGCAAGTTTTCTTGTCTTTTTCCTTGTAGCCTCTGCAAGATTTGGGCAGGGCTGGTTGTTGTTACCTAGTACTTGGTGTACTTTTTCTTACTTTGGACAGTGTTTGCTTTTACTGTCATGATTACTAACTCTCTTTTGTCCCATTTGATTTAATGCTCTAATTCTGATTTCCTTGTTTTATTTGCTGAGGTGTTCTTTTCTTTTCTGAATGCCTCAGGTTCTGATTAGTAGCCGGGTAGGCAGCTAGAATTGTTGTGGTGTTGCTGGTGATCCCTTGAGTTGTAGGGGATCTTTCTATTGTTGTTGTGAGGTATTTTTCTGCTTTTCTTACAGACATACATGTTTGTCAGTGGGTTCGTGTCAGTTTGTTGGCGCCCAGTGGTAGTTTTACCTTATGATACTGGATATGTTTCTTTTACTGCTACCTTTGTGGAGATAGTCTACTTGCTCTTGGGAAGTTTTATGCTAGGTTGCTAGTTATTCTTAAACCTAAAAACACTATAATAAGTAAATCTCTTGATCAGCATGTTTTATAAAACTCATACACTTTTTCCTAGTAATGTAAAAAGATCTTTTTCCTACTTATAATATAAAATAAATCTAGAGTCTTGCATAGTATAAGTGGACCTCGGGGAACACTTACGCACTCTCATAGGATGTCAAATATACATAAAGTATTTTCTACTGTGTATAGATTATTTTAAAGTTTTTGGCGGCAAGTGTTATATTCACAATAATAATAAGAAACACCTAAGAAAATTTGAAGCCAAGACTGCAGAGGGAATTTTCCTTGGATATTCCCAAATCAGCAAACCTTATAGGGTATTTAATAAAATAACATTAAAAATAGAAGAATTTGTACATATATCTTTTGATGAAGCTAATATGTTTTACAAGGAGAAGGATTCTTCTACAATAGACACTTTACAGGTACCCTATCTATGTGAGAAGTTGGATGATTTAAACCTTACCTAAGAGGTTACATTGCATCCTTCTCCACAGATTGATGATGAAAGTGAAGAAGAGAGTGCTGAAGTAGTTGAACCTACAACAGTAAATATAATTCCACAAGTGAAATTAATTCCACAAGCTGTTGATGAACCAACTCCTCCTGCTGATCTTGTCACACTTAGAGATCATCTCATATCTCAAGTGATTGGATCCATATCAGCTGGTGTGCAAACATGGCATCAACTCAACCAATATCTAATGCATGCTTGCCTTATTTCTCAAATTGAGCTTCAATCTATAAAATATGCAAAGCAAGATCCCCACTGGATTATTGCAATGCAAGAGGAGCTCAATAAATTTGAGAGGTGTAGAGTTTGACATTTAGTTCCAAGACCCAAAGACTATCCAGTCATTGGAACTAAATGAGTCTTCAGGAACAAATTGGATGCACAAGGATCAATTGTGAGGAACAAAGCAAGACTGGTATCCCAAGGTTATTCACAGGAAGAAGGAATTGATTATGATCAAACCTTTTCTCCTGTTGCAAGAGTTGAAGCCATCAAGATATTTCTTGCATATGCTGCCTGTCAGAAGTTCAAAGTATATCAAATGGATGTCAAGAGTGCATTCCTCAATGGAGAATTAAAAGAGGAAGTTTATGTTGAACAACCTCCTGGTTTATCTCTTCAACTCATCCACCTTATGTTTTTAAGCTCCATAAAGCTCTTTATGGTTTAAAGCAAGCTCCAAAAGCTTGGTATGAGACCCTTGCTAGCTTTCTTTTAGAACATAAGTTTATTAGAGGCATTGTAGATAAGACTTTATTAATTAGACATCATAAATCAAAAATTTTGCTAGTCCAATTCTATGTAGATGATATAATATTTGGCTCCACTGATTCCAAACTTTGAAAAAGGTTTTCTGACTTGATGAATTCAAAGTTTGAAATGAGTAGTATGGGTGAATTATCCTACTTACTTGGTTTCCAAGTGAAGCAAACCTCTGATGGTATCTTTATATCCCAGTCCAAATATACTAAAGAGCTACTTAAAAGATTTGGGATAATAGATGGCACAGCCAAGAAAACACCCATGTCATCCAATACTGTAGTTGATTCTGATGAACAGGGCAAACTAGTTGATTAGAAAACATATAGGGCTATTGCTGGGTCCTTATTGTATCTTACAGCTAGTAGGCCTGATATTATGTTTGCTACTTGCATTTGTGCTAGATTTCAAGTCAATCCTAAGGAATCACATCTTATTTTATTAAAAAGGATTTTAAGATATATAAAGGTTGTCCTAATCTAGGACTCGGGTATCCTACTGAGTCAGAATTTGAATTATTTGGATTCTCATATGATGACTTTGCTGGATGTAGAGTTGACAGGAAAAGCACATCAGGAACTTGTCAATTCCTTGGTGATAGGCTAGTGTCCTGGTTTTGCAAAAAGCAAACTTCTGTGTCAACATCAACTACTGAAGCTGAATACATAGCAGCAGGTAGTTGTTGTTCACAATTGTTGTGGATTCAAAATCAGCTCCTGGATTATGGTTCCAAGTTAAATAATTCAACTATATATTGTGATAACACCAGTGCAATTTCTATTGCACAAAATCCAGTGCATCATAGTAGGACAAAACATATAGAGATCAGACATCATTTCATTAGAGATTGTGCGGACAAAAATAAAATTAAACTTGTCTTTATCTCTACTGATTTAAAAAGAGCAGATATTTTCACCAAACCCTTAGATGAAAAGAAACATTTGTTCTTCCTAAATCAGCTAGGTATGATTAATGGAGAAACTTTAATTTAATTTTTGTCTATGGTCGACGAACTGCTCATGTTTCGTCGAACGGAGATCGGCGAACTACGAACTCTTTGTGGAGTGTTCGTCGAACGGGGATCGACGAACCTTCCTTTGCAAAACTTTTTCAGCGAATGGAGATCGATGAATTTATTTCAGAAATTTTTTCGGCGAATGGAGATCGATGAAATTTGTTTCAAAAAAAATTTTCGTCGGACGGAGAACGACAAACTGTTTTCCCCTCTTTAAACTTAGATCGACACTTTTATTTCTTTATGAGATTTTTTTTCGAACTGAGTTCGAAATTTTAAATATTTTGTCGGACCGAGTTTGTCTTTTCATCTTCTGAAAACATATAATAGGGTTTTCATCGAACTCCATCCTGTGCTTTCCAGTTCTTGTGCACTTGATCTTTTATTTTTGCAGGCATGGTGATTTCAGCGGCGACCCTCTCTGGAATAAAATTTGATGCAGGCTTTGACATCGACATCGATTTGTTCAGCCATTCTGATCAAATCTTCAAGAACATACTTCAGTTGTTTGAGGCATCATAGTTGAGATAGTTCATGACTTTGAGGATCAAACTTGCAGTGCAGGAAATCAAAGAATGGGTATTCGCAGTAACCTTTCCAGATCAAACCTCCATTTCTGGATCAATTTCTGGACACCAGGTTTCTCTTCCCCCTACCATTCTAACTGAAGTTTTTGGATTTATCAATGGAGAAGATGATTTTGAACTATTTAGCACTGAGTTTGAAGATATTCTAGTTATAATGGGTAACTCCCAGGGAAACCCTAACAAACTGCTGAAGAAGAACTTGTCTGTTGAATATAAGTTCTTAGCAGATGTAGTTGGTAAGGTTATCTTGGGTAAGCAGTCAGCCCTTGACTACATAACCAGGCACCAATTCCTTCTGATGTGTTCCCTGGTTAATCAGAAATCAGTGAACTGGGGAGAAATTGTGTTTTATTTGATTAAGAAAAAGATTAGTAAGAAGGACGTTAGTTTTGGCAGAATTCTGGGAATCTTCTTACAGGCAAAGGCTCCAGAACTTTTGGTCTCCTAGACCATTTTCATAAATTCCTCTAAGAGACTTACCTCTACCCTCTTTGGCAGATGGGAGAGGGTTATCCCAAAGCCCTCCAGGGCTTCCTCTTCCAGGATAGCTTCAGAGGACACCAGGGCTACCATAGCCACTTCACCAACTCCTGAAGAAGCTCTTGCTCCTCATATTCCCTCTCCTCCTCCTCCTCCATCTCCACATCATCCAATGTTTCCTTCATCAACTCCCCTTGTTGATGTTTCTACACTTCAACAACCATCCACTGACACACCTTCTACTTTCATCCCTTCTGTCTCACCATCCAGACCACCTTCACCAATCAACATTCCTGAGGAAACACCATCTCCACCTCCTCAATCACCTCCACCTCCTCAATCACCTCCACCACCATATCTACCATCACATATTGATGGCATAGATCCACTACTATCATCTCTCAATTTTGATCTACTATCATCTCTATCTCCACAACCATCTCCACAACATTCCCCTATTCAGGAAGATAATATCCTCCCTGATATCTCAACCTCCAACATTCCAACTGACATTCAAACACCATCCATTCCACAAGCATTCACCATCTGTCCAACCTGCTCCAAGCCATCCTCTTATTTAACAGCCACAATTCTTGAGTTTATTACCACTACACTCAAGAAACTCATAGATGAGGCCATTGCTCAACTTGCCGCTTCCATCACTATACTCTCTTCACAGCTAGCTTCTTTCTCCACTGTCCCTTCTTCTGGGGGCCTGGGTTCAGGACTCTCTGAATCCAGGCAGGGGGAGATGTTCAATAAAGAAGCTCTAGAAATGTATGAAGAAGCTCTAGAAGCAATTCCAACAGCAGCTACAGTAATTCCAGAAATAGATATAGTAATGCTTCCAGTTTGTATAGAAGAAGAAGCACTATATTTCTCAATTCCAAAAATCATCATTGTTGGTGTTTTTACCATTAATCCCACAGTTGATATTTCTTCATTCCTTTATTATTTTGATACAGTTTATAGAAATTTACCAGTTTTAACCAATTACTCTAAGGCTATAGTCTGCTACACAGCACCAATAAGTCCTCTAGTATTGGAACAACTAAGGACAAGTTTTGCACTTAAAGAGAATATTATAGAGCAAATTACTACAGAGCCAAAGGCTCTCTCACCACCAATATTTGGCTGGGCTGAATCCCCTATGCCTAATCTTGATGATTTCTTGTTTGAGGATATATATACAAAAATTATAGAGCAAGAAGTTCAAGCACAGCCTCAGGCTGAGGAAGAAAATGTAGTTGAACAGCCACAGGCTAAGATAATAAATACATATATAAAGCCACAGGCTTATCCAGTATTGTCTGATGTAATGCTTAAATAGATTAATGCTCTTTATGACAATCCTACAAATGAATCTGATGATGATGAAGAGTAAGACGACTCAGAAGATTCCAGCTCTAAAAAGAGAAAACTCAAGAAGAAGGTTCCCCCCAGGGCTGCTCCTAAATCATGTCCTACTGCTGATACACCCTATTATATCCTGCACAATATTACTCTCACTCCAGATACTCATCACTGGATGAGGTGCTCAAAGAATGAAATGAAAGCTAGGAAGAAGAGCAGGAGATACTCTCCACCTCCATAATTCAGGAGAGGTCCTACTCCTCCTCTTGCAGCAGGATCAGAAGGATACATTTCTCAAGTACAAAGGTATGCATCTTCTCATCATACCACACCATCTTACAACAGCATCAGACAGCAGCACAACTCCCAATGCAGCAAACAACAACAACAAAGAAAACAAAAGCAACAACATGTTAGTCAAGGTAGTTAGCTGACATAACAAGCTAGTTAGAAAGAAAAATTGAGTCCAGAAAGGCCACTGTCTCTAGCATATGATCCATAATTGGATCCTAATTTTAGAATGGCCAGGATTAATGAGCTGATTGCTCTCTCTCAGATAAGAAAGGCCAAAGAAGAAGGAAAATATTCGTCTCAATTTTCTAACATGTCATCATATTGGAAGAATGAATTGGACAAATATCAGGTAAAAAATCTTTTCAATGTTGATACTTATACGAATTTGCATCCAGAAGCAGTAGTGCCCAGAGCTGCATCTGTGAAGATTCTTGGTACTCAAGATATGAAGATGACTCAATAGCAAGTTGTTGATCCAAAAAGAAAGTTGATTTTCACAAAACCTGCTCCTTCTTCAGATGCTTCAAAGAAAAATTCTTATTCTTCTGATTTTGCATTTTTAAGCTTTAATAATGATTGTATATATTCACAAGAGACATCTGTTCATTTCTGATGAATATTTTATAATTCTGTCAGATATTTTTATTGTTTTGTGATTTTGTTTATTTTTATTTTATATAGTGACCTCACCCAAATAGGTGGAGATTGTTGGAACCCTACTTGTGATTTGGGCTAGGTTCACTATTAGGATTGCTGAACCACCATGTATAGTCAAGGGTCATAAGTTAGTTCCATGGTTAAGGTCAATCACATAAGGTTAGATTACTGAAACCTACCTTCAGAAGACTTCAGAGACTCAAGACTTAAGAGACATGGGAGTTTTGAAGATTGTAGAAAAGTCGTTCAACGATAGCTGAACTCAGCTCGACGATCGTCGATCTCAGATCGACGAACTCAGAGTTCCTTCTCTGAGTTGAGGTCGACGAAAGTCCAGCTGAGATCGATGAACTGTGAGCTTATATCAGAATCTCAGCTCGACGAAGTACCTTCTCAGCTCGACGAACTTGGAGCTCAGATTGGCAAGTATATTTTCTGTTCAACGATCTTGGAGCTCAGCTCAACGAAGGAGAATTATCAGTTCGACGTACTTGGAGCTCAGGTCGACGAAAACTTTACTGAATTTGACTAACTCCTTACAGGTTCTGTTCGACTAAATTTCTCTCAGATTGACTAAAGCAGTATAATTTCAGATATTAAGACAGTAATACTCTGTTTATTAATGCTTAATATTCTTATGAATATAGCCATTTCTGACAACATTAATTAGGGATTTCACAGAGTTATTACTCTACCATATTTACTGGGATAGTTGGGGAAATACATTGAAGACAAAAACAGTCGTTCCAATTCCCAAAACATATGCAGAGGATTTCAAGGAATTTGAAATTCAAATCAGCAATAAATATATAAAGAATTTTTCAGAAGATTGCCAGGAATAATTATCAATCATAAGAAGAAGAAAGAGAACATCTGCAACCAGAGAACAAGAAATAGAGACAAAGAAACTTCTTGTTCATCATTCTTCTCTTCAAGCTTTTCTTCCAGCAACACAATATTCAATCTGAGACCAAAAAGATCATTCTCTCGGAATCATTTACTGGATGAAGAAGTGCTCATCTTTGAAGACCAACACCCTGAAGCAAAGTTTCCTCTTCTCACCAGATTTTTATAACTCAGGGAGATCTTTGACAACATTAACTAATCCACTAGTCTTCTCAGAGGATTGAGACAGAGAAGATAACATATTTTATTTTCTTTCACTGTGTACAGGGTTATAACTCCCTTCAAAAGTTAAACCTTTTGGTTTTCAAGTCTCCAGATCAAAAGAGTTGGTTTGGTTTTTGGGCACTTGATCAAAAGCTCAAAGGGTTGCTAGATCTCTCTTTGAAAATAGATCTTGTGGTGACAGGGTGCATGATAAAAAACCTGTGGTGACTGGGCACCTGAACAAAAACATGTGGTGATAGGGCACCTGAACAAAAACCTGTGGTGGCAGGGCACCTGATCAAAAACCTGTAGTGGATTCCTACCAGGGTGGTAGAAGAGTGGATATACCCAGGTTTATTGGGGAACCACTATAAATTTTCTTGTGTCATCTGGTTGTACTCTACTTTTTATTTGTTGTTTTATGATATTTCTTTTATTATATTTATAAGTATCACCTATTTTAATCCACTATAAAAACAACTTAAAGTTTTTAAAATACTCTATTCACCCCTCACCCCCTCTAGAGTTAGTTAGATCAATCCCTCACTTTCCATTAGTATCTGAGGTATCACTTTCAAAATGGGACTTAATATGGGCGGTCCAATGGGGAGATGACACATGGCGGAAGTGACTTAACCTAATACGTACTATAAAAAGGAATAAACAAAAAACCCTAGACGCCACTTTGCCAATCTTACCAAAACCTTCACTGTACGAAACTGTCGGGAGGAACAAAGCTGCCGGAAATCGATGCCTGTTGTGTGAACCCGACGGGAGCGGAAGAAGAAGATCGCAAAGTCACTGGAGTTCGGATCTCTGGAGGAAAAGCTTTTCCGTTTTCCATGAAGAATAACCACCACCAAAGAGAAAACCATGCCGCCAAGGAGAATGACTAGATCCATGGACGGAAATGTCGGAACTGACGGAAACGAGGTGAGCTTCCTACCCTCTCCCTTGGTGCTAGATCTATAATTATTCCTAGGAGTGATATTGACTCAAAAGATACTTGATTTGTGAGGAGTTTCCTAGGAAGAGGCCATGCTAGGACTTGTGTCCTAGAGATAAGATGTCTTCGACCACTCCTTCCTTCTATGTGAAGATGAGGACTTGGTATCATGAAGAGAGTTGTACTTTTGAGGGTGAATAAGGGAAGAGGAGTTCTGGATGTGGTTTGGGATTATCGGTTGGAGGAGGTAGACGAACCGTTGTCGTTCATTTCGCTTTAAGATGTGTGCATAAATCTATTTTTTGCGCGCTGCGAACTTTGTGGCCATTTTTTGGCATGATACGGTCGGGTCTGGGCTTTCAACTAAACACAAAAGTCGTAGCCCTTGGAAATACCTTTCCAACGGATGATTACACGTCTTCATGTGAGGTCCATATCCACAGGAAAGACCAATCGAACTCGCTGGTCTGATACTTTAAACGTGCATAAATCTGTAATCTGAATGCAGCAGACTTTGAGGCTGATTTCAGGAACCTTACGTTCTGATCTGGGTGATGGATCAAGTACCGAAGTTGAATTCCTTGGAAATACCTTTCCAACAGATGGTTACATGCTCTCACATGAGTCTTGTAGACACACAAATGTCTAGTCAAAGTGTTTGTACAGTCAAGTCTTGTGTGCTTAATATTCTCGGGATAGTATAGTATTGGACTGGGTTTGAGTAAAGAAATTGTAGGATAAGATGTTGGGGTTTTTGTGAACTTGGCCCTATGGGAATGTGATAAACAAATGGTTGGAAAACATAATTGGGCATGGTTGTAATTTGTGAAATCGATTAGGTTGGGAGAAGATGTGACGTTTGTTAATTGAACGAGCAAACTGTGTATTCATGCTAATGGAATGGGTGAACAATCTTATGCTGAAGAGATTACTGTGATGGAAACGTAATGGTTGGAGCATGCTTGACCCTTAAAAGAAATCGGAAGAGTTTGATGCATGGCCATGCGAAGCGTTAAATAAGGGAAGGAGTAAAACGCTCCATTGCTTAGAGTCGTGACTCCCTTTGGGTAGTAGTGTGAGTTTGGTAAACTGTATAAGGTGGTTAGCCACCCGATTAGACAATAAACCCTGGTAGGGTATGTATATGTGGAAGTATTGGAAGTCTGAGGGTGTTGTCGCACTAAAATGATATGTTGATAATGGACTCGGTGCGGAGTCCTTACGTGCTGTTGAGCACGGGATGTGAATAATTATAAGGGTCTCATCGTGGAGCCCTTAGCATGGAATTACATGCGGTGTGAGTTGACACGGGGTATCATAGTCCTGGGTTAAGGATATTATGGCAGGTCTATGGGCTCACCAGTCGTCACACCGACGACAGTTGACAGATAGACTTGCACAGTTAGGCCTTGATCCTCGGTGCTTACTTACTGAGGCACCCTCCGTGCTAGTGGACAGTTGGCCTTGGTACTCTGGTGATATGTTCACAGAGGCACCTTCTATGCCACGATTATAGGCTAGTTTGGGTTGTGCTCTTAGTGAACATCTACCTGTGACCCCTCTAAGCCATAGTATGCATGTAAGCTCCGTTGGTGTGTTCTTACCATTGAGGCGTACGGAGGCCTAGGCTTGGTAGTGTGGATGCCCACCAAGTAGTTGAGAAGCACTCCCTACTGTCACTGTCTGGCCACGACGGATGAAACCTGAGAGGTTAGCTACCTGCTTGAAAAGTGGGAACTACAAGTCTGTGTCGACATAGCAGTTGTATGTGCATGAGCATTGGTAAGTCATTGCATTGCATTCATATCATCTCATTACATTACATTCACAAGATTCTTATTGTATAAGTTAGTATGGGCACTCTTATAAGATGAGTTACTTTACTTATACCCTAAACCCTAACCCTAAACCCTAAACCCTAAACCCTAAACCCTAAATCCTAAACCCTAAACACTAAACCCTAAACCCTAAACCCTAATAAGTTGTGTGTTGTGAATGTGCCTCGCCCACTCCACATCCACTTCATACCCTTGTTTCACCCGATTGCACTCCGCACAAGAACACTTCCACCCTAAACCCTCTTCCTATCTTAACTTATATCTCTGTATGGGCATTCATATAAGCTAACTTACTTTCTACCGTACTTTCACATTAAATATTATTGTATACGATAGAACTGTTAAATTGTTTGATATATATTGTACCCTTGTTATACTCATTTGATGCAATTACTGATATTCTCTGATACTATTTACTCCTATACCACTTGTTTGTACTATTGTTTATATATTTATATTGTACCCTTGTTCCTTTCTTCGCCCGGAGCAGAGGAGTCTTCGGGGGAGTGGATGTGATAGTCACTTAGTCTTTATGACTAACGGTTGCTGCGTATTCCTTTTTATGATGGAACCTCGCAGATAGAGTAGCATCATGTTACGCAGGAGGGTAGCTAGGCCAGGATGACAGGGCCTGATGTGATGGTACCATCGTTGCCGTCGGTGACTGATGTGAGTGTTTTTAGAGAGACTATTTTGTAGCCTTTTGGGCATGTATTTTGATACTATAGAAGCCTTGGCTACTTCTTATTTCTATTGTATTGTGGACTTATATACTAGTGTGCATTTTGACTTCTATTTTATATTCTTTATGTTGGGTTCGCCTGAATGATATGTCTAGCCGACAGGATAGGCGTCTTGTAGTACAGGTTAGCCCGTGTGCTGACACTACAGCAAGGCAGCTATTTTGGGCATAAGACTCCCCTCGTGCCGTGTTTTGTGTCCTCGACGAATAGGGATCAAACTCAATGAATTCTTCGGATATCCTCAGCGATATTCGACGAATTTCCTTTTAATTTTTCCTCTAATGACAATCGACGAATTCATCGAATATCCTTGATGATATCTGACGAATTTCCCTTGGCCAATTTCTCTTAGGCCTTTACCCTTCGATCTGTTGGGCATTACCCAACCCAACACTTCATCCAATGCACTCGGCACCTTTTGCCAGTGCACCCCGAGCCTGAGTCAAGTCTCTTGACTCAGAACGCACGCGAGGGGCCTAGCATGAAACGGGATGTTACAAATCCTATAAACAAAATAAAAGATTTTATCCCCGAAATCAGTCTAAGGCTATGGGGAAGTAAAGCATGAAATTAAATTAAAATATGATTTTAAAGTTACCTTGGGTAAATAACTCCGGGTAGCGCTTTTGCATCAAGTCCAATGGCTCCCAAGTATACTCCTCCTTCCCATGATTAGACCACAAAACTTTTACCAACGGGACACTTTTCTGTCGCAAGCTCCTTGTCTTGCTATCCACTATCCGCACCCGCTCTAGTTGAACAGATCCATCATTTTCTATAGTTCCATCTGTGATGAGGACATGATGCTTGGGCCGTAATAGTGCGACACATGAAATATGTCATGTAGATTCTCTAGCTCTGGTGTTAGCTCCAACCGATAGGCCAAAGGGCCAATCTTTTCCAATATAGCATAAGGCCCAACGTATATTGGGCTGAGCTTCGTCACACCACGTACCCGTGATACTCCATGCATCGGCCGGATCTTCAGAAACACCTTGTCACCCACTTGAAATTCCATCATCTGGTGCTTAACATTATAATACTTAGCCTGCCGACTTTGAGCCTCAAGCATACGGTCTCGTATTAACCTAACAACAGCATTAGTGTTGTCAATATAATCAACTCCCAATACCTTTGGATCTTCATCTTGCACCCATGACAAGGGGGTTCTACACCTTCTTCCATAAAGGGATTCATGGGGTGTCATCCCGATACTGGCCTGATGACTGTTGTTATATGAAAATTCTACCAAGAGCAAAGGCCTTTCTCATGACTCTCCTTTATCTAGCACACAATCTTAATAAATCTTCCAAAGTTCTGATGGTCCTCTCAGACTGCCCATCCATCTGAGGATGAAACGTTGTGCTGAAGGTAAGGCATGAACCCAAATACGCCTGTACTGCCTTCCATTCTCTATAGGTGAAACGACCATCCCGGTCAGAAATAATTGTCTTTGTCATGCCATGGTACCGTACAAACTGCTCCACGGAGAGGAGCACCAAAATGTCCACATGTGCCTCTTTATTCATAGGAATAAACCTGACTACCTTTATCAGATGATCCACGATTACCCAAACCGAATCATTCCCTGAGCGTGAGCGAGGCAAACCGTGAACGAAGTCTATGGAGATATCCTCGAACTTCCACTCGGGGATGGGCAACGAATGTAATAATTCTCTGGGGCCCTTGCATTCCGCTTTCACCCTTTGACAGGCCTCACAGTGCGTAACAAAATATCTGACGTCTCTCTTTATCCCTGGCAAACACATGATCTTCCGCAAGTCAGCGTACATTTTGGCAATCCCAGGAAGCACTAAATAATTAGAGCAATGCGCCTCTCTTAAGATATCTTCATGAATTTTACCGACTTCGGGGATGTAGAGCCGGCCACGGAAATGAACGAGACAATCCTTTTGGGAATATTCGATAGTAGACGCACCTCCAATTGACTTAAACACTTGGTCCAGAGAAACATCCTTCCCTTGCTCAGCCCGGATTCAGTCCCGAATATCACAGACTATGCTCATTTTTTGTTAGGTACTCCGTATATTCTTCATAATGGTCCTTATACACCGGGGTGATCTTCATCTCTTCAAGCATCAGAGCTAATTTCTTACTCATTAATTGAGACTCTGGGATCTATTATGGTACCTTTCTGCTCAAGGCATCAGCCACGGAGTTTGCTTTTCAGGGGTGGTAGTTCAAGGTAAATTCATAATCACATAAAAATTCTAACCACTGCCACTGTCTCAGGTTCAGTTCCTTTTGAGTATGAACATACTTTACTTCTTATGATACAAAAATATATCACAATGGGCGCCATATAGATAGTGTCTCCAAACCTTCAAGGCAAACACCACTGCCCCCAACTCTAAATCATGAACTGGGTATTAGCTTCGTTCTTCTTCAGTTGCCTCGAAGCATAGGAGATAACATGCCCTAAGAAGGCAAATTCTCGGAGCCAGAATTCACACTTCCTGAATTTGGCAAACAAGGCATGCTCCTTTAGTTTCTTCAGCACCAAGGTCAAGTGTTCTGCGTGATCTTCTTCTATCTTCGAATAGACTAAAATTTCATCGATGAAGACGATGACGAAGACATCTAGGTATGGCTCAAACACTTTGTTCATCAGGCTCATGAACGATGAAGGGCCTTCGTGAGCCCAAATGGCATCATGGTGAACTCATATAGCCCATACCTTGAGCTAAATGTCATTTTCTGGATATATTCCTCTTGTATCCTCAATTGGCAATACCCCGAGCGCAGATCCAACTTGGAAAACCAATTCGATCCAACCAGCTGATCGAATAACTCATCGATCTAAAGTAAGGGATAGGTGTTCCGCGCCGTTAAATGGTTGAGTTCCAGGTAATCTATACATAACCGCAAGGTTCCATCCTTCTTCTTAACGAATAGAACAGGGGCTCCCCAAGGTGATGAACTCGGGCGAACAAACCCTGACTCTACTAATTCCTGCAACTGAACTCTAAACTCTGCGAGTTCCTTCGGGGCCATTCGGTAAGGGGTCCTAGAGATGGGCTTGACACCCGGTACTAACTTAATCTTAAAGTCCAACTCTCGATGCGGGGGTAATCCTGACAGCTTCTCGTGAAATACCTCGGGGAAATCCCACACGACTCGCACATCTTTCATATCCATCGCCATCTCTTTCAACTCGAAACAAATCATGTAAACTTCATCCCCTTTCATGTGGACTTTTAGGTCCTGAACTGAAGATAATAACATACGAGGTGTGAATCTAATACCTTGAAAGGTGACTACAGAGTCCCCATATCTCAAGAAAATTTGCTTTTCCGCACCATCAATTCTGGCGCGGTGCCAATCCAACCATGTCATGCCCAGAATGAGGTCGAATTCTGGCATTCTCAACACTGTGGCGGGGTTTCAAAGACCTTTCCTCCAAGGAGTACCTTCAATTCACATTTGGCGGCTGCGATCATCTCAGAGCCAACCGAGAGGCGTACTCTCCGATGAATACCAGTGAAGTATTGCACTCCTTCCAAGTCTCTAACGAAGTCTGCTGACACAAATGAGTGTGTGGCACTGGTGTCGAATAAAGTATAAGATGGTTTCCCAACAACCATCACGGTGTCTAGTATCAATTACAAGGACTCAACGCTAGACTCCCAGCATATCCTAGGCAATCGAAAAGAATTCTTATAACATATTAATCAGATCACGACATACCTGCAATCACCTCCTGGGGGTTCCTCTCATGCGCCATGTCCAGCGCAAACACCTGTTCCCGCGCAGGTCCGGGATTCCTTCCTCGTCGTCCTCGTCCTCGTCTGTGCACATGTCCCCGTCCTCGTGGAGCTGTCGGAGGAAGGGCGGGGAGAGCATTCCCACCTAGATGCGGGAAGTGACGTCAGATGTGGCCCGGCTAGTTGCACTGGAAGCAAACTCGCTCGTGTTGCTCCCTAGGTTGTAGGTATTGTGGTTGCGGTGGAGGTAGTGCAGATTGTGGTGCTGAACGCTCCATTCTGAAATTCTAATGGAAGCGACCTCCGTCTCTGTTGTTTCCTCTTCCCGAGTTGTCCTGCCTCCTTCTGTAACTAGGACCGGCCTCCATCACACCCACAATAGGTCTCTTATTACTCCCTAAAAGATCTGCCTCCAACCTTTTTGTCAGCTCGATGATCTCAGCTAGACTTGAGTCTGCAATAAATAAATGGGCTTACCTCAGGGGATCTCACAAGCCTTTGTAGAATCGTTTAGCATAACCTCGGTCATCCAATTCGTAGGAGTCAGCAAACCTTGCCAGATGCTGAAACTCTCTCTTGTATTTTATAACCGACTTCGATCCTTGTTTTAACTGCAGGAATCTTTCCTCGAGTTCGTCCCTAGCGGTCGACGAGTTGAAATGTTCCAAGAACGCTCCTGAGAACTCAGTCCAGCTGAACTCCGTATAAACTCAGCCCTAGAAGGTGGAGCCTATGAGGGACTTCCACCACCTCTTAGCGTGTAGTTCCAGGATAGACACTGCTAATATCACAGCCATGTTGGCTGGACAACGGATTCCTTCCAACAGCTCCTGCACTGTATCGAGCCATTCTTCTGTACGCATGACCGACTCTATCCCAAGATAGGCAGGAGGGGAAAGAGCTCGGAAAGTGCTCAACCAGTTTGAGCCCGGAGCCTATTATTGCACTGGCGCTTTTTGGGACCTAAAGGTAACCAGAATGGCGGTGAGCGTCTGTCACAACTCCGATTGTTGGAACTGAGTGGGTACAAAAGGGGCAGGAGTTCCCCCTACTGGCTCTACTTGTGTTGGGGTCTACGCGTAAGGTACAAACCTATGGTCAGGTTGGCTAATCGTAAGGTCAAAATTGGACATACTTAGTGTGAATTACATATGGGCACACCACTGACTACGCTAAGTTAGTTTGTCCCCAAACTAACTAATCGAACGGGGGTGGCTCCATTATTGAATGACTTCTTCAGTGTAGGATAGAATCAAGATGATACCATTTGTAAGACCCCCCCCTCCCGAAACACAAAACACGGTACGAGGGTAGTCTTATGCCCAGAATAGCCGCCTTGTGGTACCGATAGCACACGGGCTAACCTATACTACAAGACGCTTATCTTGTCGGCTAAACATATCATTCATGCCAACCCAACATAAAAAATATAAAACATAAGTAAAAATGCACAAGTACAGCCAGTGGGGAGATGACACTAAAAAAAGGAATGAACCAAAAACCCTAGACGCCACTTTGCAGATCTTGTCGAAGCCTTCACTGCGCGAAACCGTCGGGAGGAACGAAGCTGCCAGAAATCAATACCTGTTGTGTGAACCCGATGAGAGCGGAAGAATATCGCGAAGTAGCCAGAGTTCGGATCTCTGGAGGAAATGCTTTTTCGTTTTCCGTGAAGAACAACCACCACCAAAGAGAAAACCATACCACCAAGGAGAATGACTAGATCCATGGCCGGAAATGTCAAAACCACTGAAACCAAGGTGAGCTTCCTACCCTCTCCCTTGGTGCTAGATCTCTAGTTATTCCTAGGAGTGATATCGACTCAAAAGAGTCTTGATTTGTGAGAAGGAGTTTCCTAGGAAGAGGCCATGCTAGTACTTGTGTCTTAGAGATAAGACGTCTTCGACCACTCCTTCCTTCTATGTGAAAATGAGGACTTGGTTTCGTGAAGAGAGTTGGCCTTTTGAGGGTGAATAAGGGAGGAGTAGTTCTGGATGTGGTTTGGGATTATTGTTTGGAGGAGGAAGACGAACCGATGTCGTTCGTTTCGCTTTAAGATGCGCAAAAAATCTGTTTTTCTGCGCGCAGCGAACTTCGTGGCCGTTTTCGGGCTTGATACGGCTGGATCTGGGCTTTCTACTAAACACCAAAGTCGTAGAACTTGGAAATACCTTTCCAACGGATGGTTATATGTCTTCATGCAAGGTCTGTAGCCACGGGAAAGTCCAATTGAACTCTCTAGTATGATACATTAAACGTGCAGAAATCTGTAATCTAAACGCAGCAGACTTCGAGGCTGATTTCAGGAAACTTATGATCTGATCTGGGTGATTTATCAAGTACCAAAGCTGAATTCCTAGGAAATACCTTTCCAACTGATGGTTACACACTTTCACACGAGTCATGTAGACTCGGGAATGTCCAGTCAAAGTGGTTGTACAGTCAAGTCCTGTGCGCTTAATATTCTCGGGATAGTATAATATTGGACTGGGTTTGAGTAAAGAAATGGTAGGATTAGATGTTGGGGGTTTTTTGATCTTGTCCCTATGGGAATGTGATAAACAAATGGTTAGAAAACATAATTGGGTATGGTTGTAATTTGTGAAATGGAATAGGTTGGGAGAAGATGTGATGCTTGGTAATTGAACGAGTAGACTGTGTATTCATGCTAATGGAATGGGTGAACAATCTTATGCTGAAGAGATTACCGTGATGGAAATGTAATGGTTGGAGGATGCTTGACCCTTAAAAGAAATCAGAAGAGTTTGATGCATGGCCATGAGAAGCGTTAAATATGGGAAGGTGTAAAACGGTCCATTTCTTAGAGTCGTGATTCCCTTAGGGTAGTAGTGTGAGTTTAGTAAACTGTATAAGGTGGCTTGCCACCCGAGTCGACAACAAACCCTGGTGGGGTATGTATATGTGGAAGGGTTCGAAGTGCAAGGGTGTTCCCGCACTGAAACAATACGTTGATAATGGACTCGGTGCGGAGTCCTTGCGTGCTGTTGAGCATGGGATGTGAATAATTGTAAGGGTCTCATCGTGGAGCCCTTAGACATGGAATTTCATGTGGTGTGAGTTGACATGTGGTGTCATAATCCTGGGTTATGGATAGTGTGGCAGGTCTACGGGCTCGCTAGTCGTCACACCGACGGGAGTTGATAGATAAACTTGCACGGTTGGGCCTTGGTCCTCAGTACTTACTTCCTAAGACACTCTCCTTGCTAGTGGACAGTTGGCCTTGGTCCTCTGGTGTAAGACCCCCCCCCCCCTCCCGGAACACAAAACACGGCACGAGGGGAGTCTTATGCCCAGAACAACCGTCTTGCGGTGGCACCAACGCACGTGTTGGTCTGCACCACAAGCCGCATATTCTGTCGGCCATAAACAATATCATCTAATGCCAACCCAACCAACAACATGAATATAAAATAGAAGTCAATCCACACATAAGTAAAATAGTCCAATAGTACATCAAGAAAAAGAAGCTACAACATGCTTCTAAAATATCAGAGTACGGGTACAACTTGCCCAAAGGGCTACATTATGAGTCTCTCAAACTCACTTCGGCGACTGACGGTAGTGACGACACTGTCCCTTCAGGCCTAGTCGTCTTGGCCTCTCTGTCCTGCTGCAAAATCTGCGGCTACTCTAACTACGTGGTTTCCTCCTAAAAGGAATACGTAGCAATCATTAGTCATAAAGTCTAAGTGGCTATCACATCCACTCCCCTGGCGACTCCTCGGCACCGGGCGGAGAAAGGAACAAGGCTACAATATATATAAGTAGAACAGAAGTACAAACATGTGGTATAGAGTGAACAATATCATTGTATATAAGCAGCACAATAAATGAGTAAACCATCTACTCTAGCAGTTCTACCATCTACAGCAGTATAAAAATATAAAGGTACAACCAAAAGTAATTCAACTTATATGAATGCCCATACAGACATATAAGTTGAGGATCGACTCACCAGTATAGTAACTCATCATATAAGAGTGCCCATACAAACTTATACGATAAGGATCTTGTGTATGCAATGTAATGTAATGATATGAATGCAATGCAATGACTCACCCATGATCACGCACATGCAATTGTTATGTCAACCCTGAAATTGTAGTTCCCACTTTTCGAGCAGGTAGCTAACCTCTCAGGTGTCAACCGTCGTGGTCAGGCGGTGACAGTGGAGCGGGCTTCTACACTACTAGGCGGGCATCCACACTACCAAGCCTAGGCCTCCTTACGCCTCAATGCTAAGAACACAACAGCGAAGCTCACATGCATACTATGGCTTAGCGGGAGTCCCGGGTAGATGTGCACCGAGAACCTAGCACCGAACTGGCCCATGTTGTGACCCGGAAGGAGCCTCGGAAAAAGCACGAGGACCAAGCCCAACCATCCACTTGGCATGGAAGGAGCCCCAGGAATGAACACGGAGGACCAAGCCCAACAACCCAAAGTCTATCTATCAACTCCCGTCGGTGTGACAACTGGCGAGCCCGTAGACCTGCCACACTATCCTTAACCCAGGATAACGACACAACATGTCAACTCACATAGCATGCAATTTCACATCATCGTGGCACGGAATGAACCTCGGGAATGAACACCGAGGACCAAGCCCAACCATCCACTTACTTCTCTTCTCAACATTACCAAACTAGTGTGGTCAAACCCCTGCACTTACACCCTTTCACAACCCCATGCCCCAAGGTACTTATGGGTTCATTATCAATATAAGGTTATTTCACACATTCATCATCTAAGACCACGACCATTTGTTCGTAACAGTTATTACCAATTACATACCGCATGTTCATGCCAAGCTCATCATTATTCAACACATTACCACTGTCAAGTACGTTCTTAATATTTCACACATTTAAATCTTTCTCTAACCTCCACAAAATCACCTCGGTTGAGTGCACCTCACCACACCATTTGTTCCTTAAGGATCTAACCAACAAATGTCATTAACATATTCCACTCCAATCATTCATAGTCTAAATTCCACAAACATTAACATTACTGTACTATGATCTCTCTACCAATACAAAACAAACACCAGAATTACATGTGAAGGAATGATTACTGTACAACAACTTCAAACGGGGATTCCTGAGTCTACAGGAATCTGGTGAAGGCGTTAAACCCCTCGTTGGAAATATATTTCCAAGGCTTGCAACTTTTGTGTTTAGTTGAAAGCCCAAATCTGGCCGCATCGTGACTGAAAACGGCCTCGAAGGCTGCTGCGCGCAGAAAACAAATTTTTACGCACATCTTAAAGCAGATTGGACGACATCGGTTCGTCTTCTTCCTTCAACCAAACTTTTTAAATAATGTCCAGGATTTCTCCTCCCTTATTCACCCTCATAAGCCCACTTCTCTTCACGAAACCAGTCCACAAACTGCATTCGAAGTGAGGGAAAGGTTGAATACTATAATTCCTAGGACACAAGTCCTAGCATGGCCTTTTCCTAGAAACCTTCTTCTCACAAATCAAGAACCTTTTGAGTCGATATCTCTCCTAGAAATAACTAAAGATCTAGCATCAAGGGAGAGGGTAGGAAGCTCACCTCATTTCCGGCGTTTCCACCATTTCCAGCCATGGATCTTGTCACCCTTCTTGGCGGCATCTTTTTCCCGCTGGTTGGTGTTCATCCTTCACAGGAAGAAAATCGGCTCCCGCACCTTCTTCCTCTCCAGAAATTTCTTACAGGGACGTTTAGAAGGAAGACTAGAAATGGCTAGGGTTTTCTCCCCTTTTAATGTGAGAAGTTGGGTAACTGCATAGCCATGTGTCGGCCTATCATTGGACCGCCAATCAACTCAGTAAATGAGTCCCTTCAAAACGACGCAGCCGGAAAATTCGCCAAAACCCGAAATTTAACTACACGGGTAGGGACACGCCCGTGTCACTACCCGTATCCTGCTCGGGAGGGACGTGGTCGACGATTCATCGAGCTCCGCTCGACGAATCGTCTAGCTGCTGCTTGGGCACACATGGGTAGGGACATGCCCGTATCACTACCCGTGTCCTGCTTGGGAGGAACACGGTCTATGATTCGTCGAGCTCTTTCCGACGAATCATCGAGCTACTGCTTGGACACACACACGGGTAGGGACACGCCCGTGTCTCTACCTGTGTCCTGCTCGGGAGGAACACGGTCGACGATTCGTCGAGCTCTGCTCTACAAATCGTCGACCTACACACGGGTAGGGACACGCCCGTGTCTCTACCCCTGTCCTGCTCGGGAAACACAATGAGGAATCTGTAACGTTGCCAGAGAGCCACACTAGTATGGACACTCCAGTGTCACTACCCGTGTCCAACTCTGGACCAACTTCTCCTCCCTTACTCGAGTGCAAGCCTAACTTCCAGCACTCCCTGAGCCCAAGTCAACTCTCGTGACTTAAAAGTGCGCACGGGGGGCCTAGCACGAATTGGGACGTTACAAATCCTATAAACAAAATAAAAGATTTTGTCCCCGAAATCGGGCTAAGGCTATGGGGAGAGAATTGCACGAAATAAAATAAAATATGCTTTTAAAATTACCTTGATGAAACAACTCCGGGTAGCACTTTTGCATCAAGTCCAACGGCTCCCATGTATACTCCTCCTTCCCATGGTTAGACCACAGCACCTTTACCAAAGGAACACTCTTGCGGCGCAAAATCGTTCTCTAATTTTCTACTATCCGCATCGGCTCTAGTCGTACAGATCTATCGGTTGCTACTGCTCCATCAATGGTGGGAATATGTTGGTCGGGCTGTAACACCCCCTATCCGTCGCATAGCATATAGCAGTAGGTCCGGCCGGGGCCCGACGCCATATACCATAGACAGACCGGGTGGTTACTTATGGAAACCATCCAACCAATCACAATGTCCTACACAGAGCATTCTAAAGGAAGCAGTTTATAAAGGTTGTAAACAAGAACCCAGCATCAAAGCACGAATGTCCACTAATACAAAATAGGAATGTTATACAAAATACTCAAAACAAGCCTTAAGGCCTTACAAAATGTTTCACTTGAATATTACATGTTTTACAAACTACGGCGCGCAGGCCGGTCATACATGAATAAAACAGTAAACACTTATACTTGGGCCTTCGAGGGCCGGCTTCGCAAAAAGGGCTTTAGCCCGCTATTGACCGCTTGGTCCAGCTGCACCTGCAAGCAACAAACCACCGCACGGTGGCAAAACAAGGCAACGGTCAGCAATGCTGACCAAATTATAACGATCCCGCCCCCAACTCGGGGCGGCGATGCTCCTTGCCTGCATTTCATTAGCATAAGCGAGTAATTTATAACCATAGCCATAACATCACAGACGTTGGCTCGTACGGCCACACGCCCCGTGCACTCAGGGCACATTCTCGGTGAACCGGTCGATGTCACGTCAATTAAAGCCATTAACATTCCGGACTCACCACCGCCACTTAGACGGCCAAACCTATGAGCAATTTGTCTTCTTGGCATGGGTCACGTCAATTTAAGCCATTGACCGCCGAAGACTCACATCTATGCCAACGGCAAGTGCCACGTAACCTTAGGTCTCTTTAACCGAACGACATAAAGCGGGTACGGTTCCATCTAACCCGTGCTCACATCGCAACGACAATTTAAGCCATTTGCGCGGGTCAAACTTTCACCGAGTCCCATTCTATCGCAAGTCACATAACTCGGTTATGTTCAAGTTGGCTCTCAGGCCACCAAGTTGGCAAGATCTCGTATCCGCCCAGTTTTCCGGGTGCACCTTTGGGTTAGTCCCCAAGGCTCCCTGCTGCAATCTACCGCGTAGAAAACCCGAAAACAACCAATAGCACGGAGTCTTCTCCGGCCTTATGCAATGCAACATCACCGATCCAGACTAACATGTCCGGGTAGGCTTCACACATCATGCCTATGTCCGTTCTCGCATACGGACTCTAAACAATGGGGAGTACACATATCTACCCGAAGGAACGCCTCCAACTCTCCGCAAACTCGCGAGAGCGGGCTTCCTATGCTAGGAAAGAGAGCTATTTGTGCTCAAGATGAGGATCGTTACCCTTGAGTTCCTCTTTGGCGCCATTGAAAAGTAAATGGATGGAAATCACCGCACTAGCGTTGCCTCCGTGGATCCGGAGTCGGCTTGCGATTCGGAGCTCCGAAGCTCCTCCAATGGCGGATCTAGCTCCTCCTTCTTCCCTTAGCTCTCCTCTCACTCCAAGGATTTAGAAAGAGATAAGGTATGAAAAGTGATGGATTTCTAAGTCAACCCACGGGTATATCCCTTCAGGAACATCCCCCAACCGTTGGATCTCAAAACAAGGAAACGAACGGCTTTGATTCAGGGCTGAAATGCCCAATCTGGGCCGAACACGGCCTGGCACACGCCCGTGTCCAGGGCCGTGTGTCGCATTCGCCGTCAAAATCGAATCTCCTGGAACCTCACACGGGTATCGAACACGCCCGTGTTCGAGCTGACACGCCCGTGTTCCACTTCACACGGCCGTGTAGCCGGCAGTGTACCCCATGATTTTTCCCCATTTTCAACCAGAGCACTGCACGGGTTCTAGGACATGCCCGTGTCCTTGCTCGTGTCACATTGACACGCCTGGACCCCAGGCCGTGTACACGGGACACTTCGTCGAGGGAAGATCGACGACTTGATGACACGGCCTTGGACACGCCCGTGTCCTAGGCCGTGTGCCTTGTCTCGACGATCGTCGAGTGAATCTCTACGACTCCCCGGGACGATCGTCGACACGGGTCGACACGCCCTGCGCCACTCCCGTGTCGCAGGCCGTGTGCCCATTCTCGACGAATCGTCGAGTATATCTCGACGACTCACGGCTAAGTGTCGACACGGGTCGACACGCCCTGTGACACGCCCGTGTCGCAGGCCGTGTGCCCATTCTCGACGAATCGTCGAGACAATCTCGACGACTTCGCGGCTAAGTGTCGACACGGCTCGACACGCCCTGGGAAACGCCCGTGTCCTAGGCCGTGTGCCTGCTGCCAGAACTCAAACTGGCCCAAAACGTCCCCCTTTTGCTCCCTTGAGTTTCGGGGCGTTACAACTCTCCCCCTCTTAAAAGAATTTCGCCCACGAAATTACATAAAGGAAAGACATGTACAAAATCAAAATTTTGTACCTGAGCGGAACAACTCCGGATACTCGTCAAGCATAGTCTGCTCTCACTCCCAAGAGAGCTCCTCACGACCGCAATTGTCCCACCGGACCTTGACCATCCTGATCTCTTTATTACGTAGCCGCTTGACCTCTGAGTCCTTGATCCGCACGGGCTTGACCTTTGTCGTTAGCCCACTATCCACCGGCACTTGATCAAGCGCGATCACTTGCGTAGGCTCTTGCACCGCCTTTCGGAGCACCGAAATATGGAATACATCATGTAAACCACTTAGCTCCACTGAAAGCTTCAACCTATAGGCCGCTTCACCAACTCGCTCCAGAACCTCAAACGGTCCAATGTACCTCGGGCTTAGCTTTTTCAATCGCCGCACCCGCGAGACACCCTTGAACGGCTTGATCTTTAAGTATACATAATCGCCAACAGCGAACTCCACATTCATGTGCTTGGCATTATAGTACTTCGCTTGTCGGTCCTGAGCGATAAGCAACCTCTCCCGAATGGTTCTCACCAAAGAAGTAGCACCCTCTACTTCTGATCGCTTATACAACTTTGACTCACCCGTTTCTGTCCAAGACAACGGCGTGCGACATCTTCTACCATATAGGGCCTCGAAAGGCGCCATCTGAATACTCGCTTGGTAGCTGTTGTTGTATGCGAACTCCACCAAATAAAGGTGGTCTTCCCATTGCTTTCCGAAATCCAAGACACACATGCGAAGCATGTCTTCCATGGTTCGATTGACCCTCTCGGTCTGCCCATCCGTTTGCGGATGGAAGGCTGTGCTAAACTTCAGCTTTGTTCCCAACATTTGCTGCACCAGCCTCCAATCATTGGACGTGAACCGCCCATCTCGGTCACTCACGATGCTGCGGGGCACACCATGAAGCCGCACTATGTTATCCATATAAAGCTTTGCCAACTTCTCCACCGGATCATCCTTCCTATGCGGAATAAAATGCGACACCTTCGTTAATCGATCAACAACCACCAAAATGGCGTCATTTCCCTTTTGCGACCTTGGCAAACCGTGCACAAAGTCCATAGAGATGTCGTCAAATTTCCACTCCGGAATAGGCAAGGACTTAAGAAATCCTCCCGGCTTTTGGCACTCCGCCTTTACCAAGGCGCGGGTTTGACACTTCGCTACGTATAGCGCCACATCCTTTTTCAAACCCGGCCACCAACACAGTTTCTTCACATCACGGTACAACTACGTGATCCCCGGGTGAATCGAGTACTTGGTATGGTGTGCCTCGTACAACAACTCCACCCGCAAATTGCCCACACTTGGGACGCACAAACGACCGTCTCTCCGAAGCAATTCGTCCTCCACGGCGAATTGGGAATTTGACCCATCCAGAGCCTCTACCATGAACTGCTTCATATGAGCATCCATATCCTAAGCCTGCCGAATACGATCAGCCAGGTCATATTGGACTTCAGTCCGATTCAGAACTGCTTCAGCACTTGATTGCTTGTCCACACAAACGATCCCCAACGCCTCCAACTCTCGCACCAACCGCTCATCATGCACCGATAGCCAATTGGCTCGAGCTGGGGCTTGGCGACTCACCACGTCAGCAACCGCATTCCCTTTATCAGGCGCGTAGTGGATCTTGAATGTATAGTCTCCCAAGAACTCCATCCATCTACGCTGCCGTATTTTCGGATCCTTCTGATCAATCAGATACTTCACGTTCTTGTGACCAGCGTAGAGATCCATTTTCACACCGTATACAATTATGCCTCCATATCTTCAAGGCCAAACTCACGGCCATAAGCTATTACGCTTCCGTGTTGCAGTAGCACGCAACCCAAACCGCTGCCCTAAGCATCATTATAAATCTCATTGCCTTCGGTTCCACTCGGCGAAGTCAGCACAGGCGCCGTAGTCAACCGACATTACAACTCCTCAAAAGCTCGCGTGCACTCCGGCGTCCAAAAGAACTTATGCTCCTTCCTCGTCAAAGTAGTGAGAGGTAACGCTATCCGCGAGAAGTTCTCCACGAAGCGCCTATAGTAGCCGGCAAGCTCCAAAAAACTCCGGACTTCCGCTACCGTAGCAAGCTCAGGCCACTCTCGTATCGCAACAATCTTTGTCAGATCCACTGCAATACCTTCCTTACTCATTACAAGACCGAGGACACCACTGAGGGTGACCAAACTCGCACTTCGAGAACTTGGTATATGACTGATTCTTCATTATCGTCTCAAAACCAAAAGAAGATGCTTGAAGTGATCTTCCTTACTCTGCGAGTACACCAGACTATCGTCGACGAAGACGATCACAGAATGGTACAAGTACTCCCGGAAGGTCCTGTTCATCAAATCCACGAACACTGACGGCGCATTAGTCAGTCCAAACGGCATGACCGTAAACTCGTAGCGCCCGTGTCCTGTACTGAACATTATCTTAGGGATATCACTCTCCCTTAACTACTTTAGAGTACGTCGTTGGCCCGACCAACTGATCGCAAAGATCATCGATCCTGGGGATTGGGTACTTGTTCTTTGCCGTCAACTTGTTGAGCTCCCGATAATTAATACATAGCCTCAAGCTTCCGTTCTTCTTCTTACTAAAGGGGGTCGGTGCGCTCCAAGGCGAAGGACTTGGACGCACATACCCTTGCTCCAACATCTTTTAGAAGTTGCACCTTCAGCTCCGCCATTTCCTTAGGCGCTAGCCGACAAGGAGAGCGTGACACAGGCTTTGCACCTGGTACAAGCTCAAACATGGAATCTATCTCCTGTCGAGGCGGGGCTCCAGGAAGATCTCTAGGGAACACTTCAGGGTACTTCGATACCACTGAAATACAATCCACTGTGGGCTTCGGCTTTGCAACCTCCACTAGTGTAAAGAACAGTTCTGCTCCGGCACGAACCGCCTTCACCACCTGAAGAGCAGACGCCAACGTCTTGCTCGACCTCTTCGAGTCCGTAAAAGTCATCTCACGACTTGCTCCCAGCTTGGCTTCCTTGCTACCGCATCTATATTGGCTTGCTGCTCCGAGAGCCAGTCCCTACCAAATATAACGTCGAACTCCTGATTCCCAATCCAAAACTAGGCGCAACAACCTCTACCCGCGCACAATGAGCACCATTGGACTATAACGCATCCAATATGTCTTTCACCATCGAAGGAGGTACTCCGACGCATAATATAATTCCTAATAAAGGAATGCGAAGCTCCCTAAACGAACGGTGCTCTCGCAGATAAAGTAAAGTCGCCACAAAGCTTAACACAGATAGTTCTAAGCTAACATGCACAAGGGCGGCAAGTATTTAAGGCAAAACTATCTTTAAACCATACCTGTCGTCACGACGCCGTGCTTCCTCCAGGGCTTTAGGCACTCACGAGCATAATGCCCCGGCTCCCCACAGTTGAAACATGTGCCCGGGGTCTGACCCGTAGTCGCCCCAGAAGCATCAGAAAGAGCTTGACCCGAAGTCCTATGCTTATTATACCATTTACGATATGCAGACTTTGAGGTGTTCGGCACTTTGAGTGATGTTTCCTTTGCACTAACATCCTTGACTGCTCCTGACATAGCTTTCTTACCCTTCCGAGCACCATTCCAACAGTCTCGGGCAAAGTGCCCTCTCTTTCCACAAGTATAACAAGTGTAAGTAGCTTTACTAGTCGATTTCATAGCCCCTTTCTCCAGCATTCTGCCGGATGCAGCTCTTATGGGGTTTGAATAGTTCGATACCATGGTCGCTGGCATCGGGAGGGTCTTCCTCAGATCTGCCTCCAAAGATCTAGCTGATTCCACCAAGGCTCGGAATCCCAATAACTTTGGTCCTAGCAGTAGAACTCGTAACTCGGCACGCAGGCCATTATAAAATCTATCGACTGTAGTTTGCTCGTTATCCAACTCGAAGCATGGGTAGCGACTTATCAGAAAAAATGCTTGCAAATATTCCTCAACCGTGTGCGCTCCCTGCACTAAATGCATATTCAACTGCTGCCCCAAAGGTCTACCAAAGGTCATCTGCTGCATCGCGCCCACCGGCGTTGAAGCCACAACAGGGGCGCAGGGTTGTACATTTCCTCCAAGCTATGCACCCGTCACAGCGAACACCGCTTCTACGATCCTTCTAACGGTTTCATACGAAGGAGGAGGCTCAAACACCCCACCGGGTGCACCATGCTCCTCAGAAACCGGACATTCTGGCTGTCCAGAACCGCTTCCGGTCACCTATAGTGGTACAAAACACCGTTAAGCGACCAAATAAAATTGCGAACAGCAATTATAGGAACACGCAGGTTCCTCAAACACGAGTATTTTCATTCCTAAGTGGACATTCATGGGTTCTTTTACCATTATAACGATGACGCACACAAATTGTAACACCCCCTATCCGTCGCATAGCATATAGCAGTAGGTCCGGCCGGGGCCCGACGCCATATACCATAGACAGACCGGGTGGTTACTTATGGAAACCATCCAACCAATCACAACGTCCTACACAGAGCATTCTAGCGGAAGCAGTTTATAAAGCTTGTAAACAAGAACCCAACATCAAAGCACGAATGTCCACTAATACAAAATAGGATTGTTATACAAAATACTCAAAACAAACCTTAAGGCCTTACAAAATGTTTCACTTGAATATTACATGTTTTACAAACTACGGTGCGCAGGCCGGTCATACATGAATAAAACAGTAAACACTTCTACTTGGGCCTTCGAGGGCCGGCTTTGCAAAAAGGGCTTTAGCCCGCTATTGACCGCTTGGTCCAGCTGCACCTGCAAGCAACAAACCACCGCACTGTGGTAAAACAAGGCAACGGTCAGCAATGCTGACCAAATTATAACGATCCCGCCCCCAACTCGGGGCGGCGATGCTCCTTCCCTGCATTTCATTAGCATAAGCGAGTAATTTATAACCATAGCCATAACATCACAGACGTTGGCTCGTACGGCCACACGCCCCGTGAACTCAGGGCACATTCTCGGTGAACCAGTCGATGTCACGTCAATTAAAGCCATTAACATTCCGGACTCACCACCGCCACTTAGACGGCCAAACCTATGAGCAATTTGTCTTCTTGGCATGGGTCACGTCAATTTAAGCCATTGACCGCCGAAGACTCACATCTATGCCAACGGCAAGTGCCACGTAACCTTAGGTCTCTTTAACCGAACGACATAAAGCGGGTACGGTTTCATCTAACCCGTGCTCACATCGCAACGACAATTTAAGCCATTTGCGCGGGTCAAACTTTCACCGAGTCCCATTCTATCGCAAGTCACATAACTCGGTTATGTTCAAGTTGGCTCTCAGGACACCAAGTTGGCAAGATCTCGTATCCGCCCAGTTTTTCGGGTGCACCTTTGGGTTAGTCCCCAAGGCTCCCTGCTGCAATCTACCGCGTAGAAAACCCGAAAATAACCAATAGCACGGAGTCTTCTCCGGCCTTATGCAATGCAACATCACCGATCCAGACTAACATGTCTGGGTAGGCTTCACACATCATGCCTATGTCCGTTCTCGCATACGGACTCTAAACAACGGGGACTACACATATCTACCCGAAGGAACGCCTCCAACTCTCCGCAAACTCGCGAGAGCGGGCTTCCTATGCTAGGAAAGAGAGCTATTCGTGCTCAATATGAGGATCGTTACCCTTAAGTTCCTCTTTGGCGCCATTGAAAAGTAAACGGATGGATATCACCGCACTAGCGTTGCCTCCGTGGATCCGGAGTCGGCTTGCGATTCGGAGCTCCGAAGCTCCTCCAATGGCGGATCTAGCTCCTCCTTCTTCCCTTAGCTCTCCTCTCACTCCAAGGATTTAGAAAGAGATAAGGTATGAAAAAGTGATGGATTTCTAAGTCAACCCACGGGTATATCCCTTTAGGAACATCCCCCAACCGTTGGATCTCAAAACAAGGAAACGAACGGCTTTGATTCGGGGCTGAAATGCCCAATCTGGGCCGAACACGGCCTGGCACACGCCCGTGTCCAGGGCCGTGTGCCGCATTCGCCGTCAAAATTGAATCTCCTGGAACCTCACACGGGTATCGAACACGCCCGTGTTCGAGCTGACACGCCCGTGTTCCACTTCACACCGCCGTGTAGCCGGCTGTGTACCCCATGATTTTTTCCCATTTTCAACCCGAGCACTGCACGGGTTCTAGGACACGCCCGTGTCCTTGCTCGTGTCACATTGACAGGCCGTGTACATGGGACACTTCGTCGAGGGAAGATCGACGACTTGATGACACGGCCTTGGACACGCCCGTGTCCTAGGCCGTGTGCCTTGTCTCGACGATCGTCGAGTGAATCTCGACGACTCCCCGGGACGATCGTCGACACGGGTCGACACGCCCTGCGACACGCCCGTGTCGCAGGCCGTGTGCCCATTCTCGACGAATCGTCGAGTATATCTCGACGACTCACGGCTAAGTGTCGACACGGGTCGACACGCCCGTGTCGCAGGCCGTGTGCCCATTCTCGACGAATCGTCGAGACAATCTCGACGACTTCGCGGCTAAGTGTCGACACGGCTCGACACGCCCTGGGACACGCCCGTGTCCCAGGCCGTGTGCCTGCTGCCAGAACTCAAACTGGCCCAAAACGTCCCCCTTTTGCTCCCTTGAGTTTCGGGGCGTTACACGGGCCGTAATAGTGCCTTCCGGAGAGACGACACATGAAATACGTCATGAAGGTTCTCCAGCTCTGGTGGTAACTCCAACCGGTATGCCAAAGGTCCAATCTTTTCCAATATGGTGTAAGGTCCAACATACCTTGGGCTGAGCTTCTTCACACCACGTACCCGTAAAATTCCATGCATCGGCCGGATTTTCAGGAACGCTTTGTCACCCACCTGAAATTCTACCATCTGGTGTTTTGCATTATAATATTTAGCCTGCCGACTTTGAGCGTCAAGCATGTGGTCTCGTATTAGTCTAACAACCGCATCAGTATCATCGATGTACTCAATTCCTAAAACCTTTGGGTCTTCATCTTGTACCCATGATAATAGGGTTCTACACCTTCTTCCGTAAAGGGCTTCATAGGGTGTCATCCCGATGCTGGCATGGTGACTGTTGTTATAGGAGAATTCCACGAGGGGTAAGAGCCTTTCCCACGGCTCACCTCTATCCAACACACACAGTCTCAATAGGCCTTCCAATGTTCTGATGGTCCTCTCAGACTGCCCATCCGTCTGAGGATGAAATGTTGTGCTAAAGGTAAGGCGTGAACCCAAGTACGCCTGTGCGGCCTTCCATTCTTTAGAGTTAAACCGACCATCCCGGTCAGAAACAATTGTCTTTGGCACACAATGATACCGTACAAACTGGTCCATAAAGAGGCATACCAAAACATCCACATGAGCTTCTTTTTTCATAGGAATAAACCTGGCTACCTTTATCAGGCGGTCAACGATTACCCACACTGAATCATTCCCTGAGCGTGAGCGAGGCAATCCGTGGATGAAGTCCATGGAGATATCCTCGAACTTCCACTCGGGGATGGGCAACGGCTGTAATAACCCTCTGGGGCTCTTGTATTGCGCCTTCATCCTTTGACAGGCCTCGCAATGTGTAACAAAATATCTGACGTCTTTCTTCATTCCCGGCCAACACAAGATCTTTCACAAGTCGGCGTACATCTTGGCAATCCCAGGATGCACTGAATACTGAGAACAATGTGCCTCTCTCAAGATATCTTCCAGAATTTTACCGCCCTTGGGAATGTAAAGCCGGGCATGGAGATGAACAAGGCCGTCTTTTAGGGAATACTCATCAGTAGTCCCCTTTTCAATTGACTTGATTGTCGGGGCCAGAGAAGCATCCTTTCCTTGCTCTGCCCGGATTTGGTCCCGAATATCCCAGACAATTCTCATCGCGGTTAGATACTCTGCATACCCTTCTGATTGGTCTTTATATACCAGGGTAATCTCCATCTCTTCGAGCAACCGAGCTACCTCCATACTCATCAATCGGGACTCAGGGTTCGATTCTGGTACCTTTCTGCTCAAAGCATCAGCTACAAAATTTTCTTTTCTGGGGTGGTAGTTCAAGGTGAATTCATAATCGCATAAAAACTCTAACCACCGCTGTTGTCTCAAATTCAATTCCTTCTGAGTATGGACGTACTTTAGATTCTTATGGTCCGAAAAGATTTCGCAGTGGACGCCATATAGATAGTGTCTCCAAATTTTCAAGGCAAACACCACCGCTCCCAATTCTAAATCATGTACTGGGTAGTTGAGTTCATGCTTCTTTAGTTGCCTTGAGGCATAAGCAATCACATGACCATGTTGCATCAGTACCGCTCCCATCGCTTGATACGACGCGTCAGTTTAAACTTAAAATCCTTCCTTCCCGGATGGAAGGGCTAGGATGGGTGCGGACGTAAGTCTATCCTTCAGTTCTTAGAATGCGGCTTCACACTGGGGTGTCCACTCATATGGCACGCCTTTCTTCGTCGGGGTAGTAAGAGGAAGGGCAATCTTTGAGAACCCTTTTACAAACTTGCGATAATACCCGGCAAGTCCAAGGAAGCTCCGCACATCGGCCGCTGATTTCAAGGGCGACCACTCCCTCACGGCATGCACTTTGGCCGGATCCACAGCTAGCCCAGCCCCACTGATCACATGGCCCAAGAAGGCAACCTTTTGGAGACAAAATTTGCACTTGCTGAACTTGGCAAACAAGGCGTGCTCTTTTAGCTTCCTCAGTACCAAGGTCAGATGTTCGACATGCTCTTCCTCTGTCTTTGAGTAGACCAAAATGTCATCGATGAAAATGATGATGAAGATATCTAGATAAGGCTCGAACACTTTTTTCATCAAACTCATGAAAGTTGAAGGGGCATTTATGAGCCCAAATGACATCACAGTGAATTTGTACAAACCGTAGCTTGGGCTGAAAGCTATTTTTTGAATGTCCTCCTCTTGTATCCTCAACTGATAATACCCCGAGCGCTAATCCAACTTGTAAAACCAATGCGCTCCTACCAATTGATCAAACAACTCGTCGATCTGGGGTAGCAGATAAGTGTTCTGCACCGTCAGTCGATTGAGCTCCTGATAGTCTATGCATAATCGTAAGGTTCCATCCTTCTTAACGAACAGAAGAGGGGCTCCCCAAGGTGATGAGTTGGGGCTAATAAACCCTGATTCCACCAGTTCTTGCAACTGAACTCTAAACTTTCCAAGTTCCTTCGGGTCCATTCGGTAAGGGGTCCTGGAGACGGGCTTGGCACTCGGTACTAGCTTAATTTGAAAATCCACCTCTCTATGCGGGGGTAATCCTGACAATTTCTCAGGAAATACCTCGGGAAAGTCCCGCACTACTCGCACATCCTTCATATCTATTTTCATCTCCTTCAGTTCAAAACATATCATGCATACTTCTTCCCCCCTCATGTGAGCTTTCAAGGCCTGAATCAAAGATAATAACAAACGAGGTGCGAGGCACCGACATCGAATAACGTATAGGTCGGTTTCCCGCCGACCACCACGGTGCCTAAGCACCAATAGCAATACTCAAAGCTAGAACTCTAAAACATCTTAAGCAACTTAAGGTTAATAATGAAGATGTGATAACTAACTGTAACATACCTCCAGTCACCTCTGAGGGTTCCACTCTAGTGTCATGTCCAGCGTGAACACCTGATTCCGAGCAGGTCTGGGGTTTCCTCCTCGTGGTCCTCATCCTCAACCATGCATATGTCCTCGCCCTCGTGGTGCTGCCGGAGGGAGAGCAAGAGGAGCATTCCCAAACAGCTGCGGGCAGTAACGTCATATGTGGCCCGGTTGGTTGCATTGGAAGCACACTTGCTCATTCTGCCCCTCGAGTTGCTGAAACTGTTGAATCTGTGGAGGTGGAGGCAATGCTGGCGGCTGTGGAACCAAGTGCTCCATCCTAAAATTCTGGTGGAAATGCCCGCCATCTTTCTGATGTCCTCTTACTCCTCCGTAATCGTGTCTCCTTCTATTACTAGGGCCAGCTTCCATCACACCCTCAACTGGTCTCTTACCACTTCCCAAGTGGTCTACTTCTAGCCTCTTCGCCATGTCAATTATTTCCGCCAAGCTGGAGTACGCTAAAAACAAAAGGGCCTGCCTAAGGGGTTTCCACAGCCCTTTGTAGAAGCGCTTAGCGTATCCTCTGTCATCCAAGTCATATGAGTCAGCAAATCTTGCGAGATGTTGGAACTCTCGTTGATACTCCGTAACCGACTTCGACCCTTGATTCATCTGTAAAAATCTCTCTTCGAGTTCATTTCGAGCAGACGAGGGAATGAAGTGCTCTAAAAAGGCTCCTGAGAACTCGCTCCAGCTAATCTTCGTATAAACTCGCCCTTGAAAGGTGGATCCCATGAGGGACTTCCATCACCTCTTGGCATGCAGTTCCAGGAGTGTCACTACCAGTGTCACAGTCATATTGTTCGGACATCTAATTCCCGCCAGTAGTTCTTGCACAGTGTCGAATCATTCCTCTGTACGCACTGCCAACTCTGTCCCAAGGTTGGAAGGAGAGCAGAGAGCTCGGAAAGTGCTCAACCAATTGGAGCCCGTAGCTTGTTGTTGTACGGGGGCTTGTTAGGATCTAAAGGCATACAAGATAGTTGTGAGCATCTGCCCTAGCTCTGATTGCTGAAACTGTGTGGGTACGAACGGGGCGGGGGTGCTACCTACTGGCTCAACATGCACTGGGATCTACATGTAGAGTACAAACCTAAGGTCAGGTTGGCTAATCTTAAGGTCAAAGTTGGACATACTTAGTGTGAATTACATACAGGTACACCACTGCTTCTGATAAGTCAGTTTGTCCCCAAACAGACTAATCGAACGGGGGAGGCACCATTGTTGAATGACTTCTTTAGTTCAGGATCGAAGCAAGCTGATATCATTTGTAAGACCCCCCCTCCCGGAACACAAAACACGGCACGAGGGGAGTCTTATGCCCAGAACATCCGTCTTGTGGTGGCACCAACGCACGTGTTGGTCTGCACCACAAGCCGCCTATTTTGTCGGCCATAAACAGTATCATCCAATGTCAACCCAACCAACAACATGAATATAAAACAGAATTCAATCCACACATAAGTAAAATAGTCCAAAAGTACATCAAGAAAAAGAAGCTACAACAAGCTTCTAAAATATCAGAGTATGGGTACAACTTGCCCAAAGGGCTACATCATGAGTCTCTCAAACTCACTTCGGTGATTGACAGTAGCAACGACATCGTCCCTTCAGGCCCTATCGTCCTGGCCTAGCTGTCCTGCTGCAAAATCTGCGGCTACTCTGACTGCGGGGTTTCCTCCTAAAAGGAAGACGTACCAACCATTAGTCATAAACACTAAGTGGCTATCACATCTGCTCCCCCGGCAACTCCTCGGCACCGGGCGGAGAAAGGAACAAGGGTACAATGTATATAAGTAGAACGAAAGTACAAATAGGTGGTATAAAGTGAACAATATCATTGTATATAAGCAGCACAATAAATGAGTAAACCATCTACTCTAGCAGTTCTACCATCTACATTAGTATAAAAATATAGAGGTACAACAGAAAGTAACTCAACTTATATGAATGCCCATACAGACATATAAGTTGAGGATCGGCTCAGCAGTATAGTAACTCATCTTATAAGAGTGACCATACAAACTTATATGATAAGGATCATGTGTATGCAATATAATGTAATGATATGAATGCAATGCAATGACTCACCCATGATCATGCACACGCAATTGCTATGTCGACACAGAACATGTAGTCCCCACTTTTTGAGCAGGTAGTTAACCTCTCAGGAGTCAACCGTCGTGGCCAGGCAGTGACAGTGGAGCGGAATTCTCCACTATTAGGCGGGCATCCACACTGCCAAGCATAGGCCTCTGTATGCCTCAATGCTAAGAACACAACAGCAGAGCTCCCATATGTACTACAGCTCAGCGGGAGTCTCCAGTAGATGTGCACCAAGAACCAAGCCCGAATAGGCCCATGTTGTGACCCGGAAGGAGCCTCGGAAAAAGCACGAGGACCAAGCCCAACCGTCCACTTAGCACGGAAGGAGCCCCAGGAATGAACACCAAGGACCAAGCCCAACAGCCCAAAGTCTATCTATCAACTCCCATCGGTGTGACAACTGGCGAGCCTATAGACCTGCCACACTATCCTTAACCCAGGATTATGACACCACGTATCGACTCACACCGCATGCAATTTCACATCATCGTGGCACGGAATGAGCCTCAGGAATGAACACCGAGGACCAAGCCCAACCGACCACTTACGTCTCTTCTCAACATTACCAAACCAGTGCGGCCAAACTCCCGCACGTATACCCTTTCACAACCACGTGCCCCAAGTTACTTATGGGTTCATTATCAGTGTAAGGCTATTACACACATTCATCATCTAAGACCACGACCATTTGTTCGTAACAGTCATTACCAATTACATACCGCATGTTCAAGCCAAGCTCATCATTATTCAACACATTACCACTGTCAAGTACGTTCTCAATATTTCACATATTTAAATCTTTCTATAACCTCCACCAAATCACCTCGATTGAGTGCACCTTACCACACTATTTGTTCCTTAAGGATCTAACCAACAAATGTCATTAGCATATTTCACCTCAATCATTCATAGTCTAAATTTCACAAACATTAACGTTACTGTACTATGATCTCTCTACCAATACAAAACAAACACGAGAATTACATGTGCAGGAATGATTACTGTACAACAACTTCAAACGGGGATTCCTGAGGCTACAGGAATCCGGTGAAGGCGTTTAACCCTCGTTGGAAAGGTAATTCTAAGGGCTGCGACTTTCGTGTTTAGTCCAAAGCCAAGATCTAGCCACATCATGACTGCAAACGGCCTCGAAGGCTGCTGCGCGTAGAAAACAGATTTCTTCTCGCATCATAAAGCAGATTGGACGACATCGGTTCATCTTCTCCCTTCAACCAAACTTTTTAAATAACGTCCAGGATTTCTCCGCCCTTATTCACCCTCATAAGGCCACTTCTCTTCACGAAACCAGTCCAAAAACTGCATTCCAAGTGAGGGAAAGGTTGAATACTCTAATTCCTAGGACACAAGTCCTAGCATGGCCTTTTCCTAGAAACCTTCTTCTCACAAATCAAGACCCTTTTGAGTCGATATCTCTCCTAGAAATAACTAAAGATCTAGCACCAAGGGAGAGGGTAGGAAGCTCATCTAGTTTCTGGCGTTTCCACCATTTCCAGTCATGGATCTTGTCACCCTTAATGGTGGCATCTTCTTCCCGTTGGTTGGTGTTCATCCTTCACAGGAAGAAAATCGGCTCCAGCACCTTCTTCCTCTCCAGAAATTTCTTACAGGGACGGTTTAGAAGGAAAACTAGAAACGGCTATGGTTTTCTCCCCTTTTCAAGTGAGAAGTTGGGTAACTGCATAGCCACGTGTCGGCCTGTCGTTGGACCGCCAATCAACTCAGAAAATGATTCCCTTCGAAACGACGCAGCCGAAAAATTTGCCAAAACCCGAAATTGAACTACACGGGTAGGTACACGCCCGCGTCACTACCCGTGTCCTGCTCGGGAGGAACGTGGTTGACGATTCATCGAGCTTCGCTCGACGAATCGTCGAGCTGCTGCTTGGACACACACGGGTAGGGACATACCTGTGTCACTACCCGTGTCCTGCTCGGGAGGAACACGGTCGATGAATCATCGAGCTGCTGCTTGGACACACATGGGTAGGACATGCCCATATCTCTACACGTGTCCTGCTCGGGAGGAACACATTCGACAATTCATCAAGCTCTGCTCGACGAATCATCGAGCTACACACGGGTAGGGACACGCCCGTGTCTCTACCCATGTCCTGCTCGGGAAACACAATGAGGAATCCTCAACATTGCCAGAGAGCCACACGGGTATGGACATGCCCGTGTCACTACCCGTGTCCAACTCTGGACCAACTTCTCCTCCCTTACTCGAGTGCAAGCCTAACTGCCAGCACTCCTTGAGCCCAAATCAACTCTCCTGACTTAAAAGTGCGCACGAGGTGCATAGCGTGAATTGGGTCGTTACATCTGGTGATATGTTCACATAGGCACCATCTGTGTCACGATGATAGGCCAGTTCGGGCTATATTCTTCGTGCACATCTACCCAAGACCCCTCTAATCCGTAGTACGCATGTGAGCTCCGTTATTGTGTTCTTAGCATTGAGGCGTACGGAGGCCTAGGCTTGGTAGTGTGGATGCACGCCTAGGGTGGAGAAGCTCGCTCTACTGTCACGGTCTAGCCACCACGGATGACACCTGAGAGGTTAGCTACCTACTCAAAAGGTTGGAACTACAAGTCTGCGTCGACATAGTAGTTGCATGTGCATAAGCATGGTTGATCCATTGCATTGCATTCATATCATCACATTACATTACATACACAACATCCTTATCGTATAAGTTTGTATGTGCACTCTTATACGATGAGTTACTTTACTGTTGAGCCGATATTTAACTTATATGTTTGTCTGGGCATTTATATAAGCTAAGTTACTTTCTGTCGTACTTTCACATTATATACTGTTGTAGATGATATAATAGTTAAATTGTTTGATATACTCATTTGATGCAATTATTAATATTCTCTGATACTGCTTACTCCTATACCACCTGTTTGTACTACTATTTATATATTTATATTGTACCCCTGTTCCTTTCTACGCTGGTGCCTAGGCGTTGCCGCGGGAGCGGATGTGATAGCCACTTAGTCTTTATGACTAACGGTTGCTACGTCTTCCTTTTTAGGAGGGAACCCCACAGATAGAGCAGCATCAGGTTATGCAGGAGGGAAGCCAGGCCAGGATAACGGGGCCTGATGTGACGGTACCATCATTGCCGTCGGTGACAAATGTGAGTGTTTTTAGAGAGACTCTTTTGTTGCCTTTTGGGCATGTACTCTGATATTATAGAAGCCTTGGTTGCTTCTTATTTTTGTTGTACTGTGGACTTATATACTAGTGTGCATTTTGATTTCTATTTTATATTCTTTATGTTGGGTTGGCATGAATGATATGTTTAGCCGGCAGGATAGGCGTCTTGTAGTACAGATTAGCCCGTGTGCTAACGCTACCGCAAGGCGGCTATTCTGGGCATAAGACTACCCTCGTGCCATATTTTGTGTTCCAGGAGGGGGTCTTACATAGTTGATCTTGAAAAACTTAGAGAACCTGAAAATGTTGAAAGCTTTGAAGACTTGAATCTGAATTCACGGAACAACTGGTTCTGAATGGACTAAAACCTTCGGGTCTTCATCTTGTACCCATGACAATGGGGTTCTACACCTTCTTCCGTAAAGGGCTTCATGGGGTGTCATCCCGATGCTGGCATGGTGACTGTTGTTATAGAAGAATTCCACGAGGGGTAAGAGCTTTTCCCACGGCTCACCTCTATCCAACACACACAGTCTCAATAGGTCTTCTAATGTTCTGATGGTCCTCTCAGACTGCCCGTCCATCTGAGGATGAAATGTTGTGCTAAAGGTAAGGCGTGAACCCAAGTACGCATGTGCGGCCTTCCATTGTTTAGAGGTAAATCGACCATCCCGGTCAGAAACAATTGCCTTTGGCACACCATGATACCGTACAAACTGCTCCACAAAGAGGCATACCAAAACATCCACATGAGCTTCTTTTTTCATAGGAATAAACCTGGCTACCTTTGTCAGGCGGTCAATGATTACCCACAACGAATCATTCCCTGAGCGTGAGTGAGGCAATCCATGGACGAAGTCCATTGAGATATCCTTGAACTTCCACTCGGGGATGGGAAACGGGTGTAATAACCCTCTGGGGCTCTTGCATTCTGCCTTCACCCTTTGACAGGCCTAGCAATGTGTAACAAAATATCTGATGTCTTTCTTCATTCCCGACCAACACATGGTCTTTCGCAAGTCGGCGTACATCTTGACAATCCCAGGATACACTGAATACTGAGAGCAATGTACCTCTCTCAAGATATCTTCCCGAATTTTACCGCCCTTGGGAATGTAAAGCCGACCACAGAGATGAACAAGGCCGTCTTTTAGGGAATACTCATCAGTAGTCCCCTTTTCAATTGACTTGATTGTCGGGGCCAGAGAAGCATCCTTTCCTTGCTCCGCCTGGATTCGGTCCCGAATATCCCAGACAATGCTCATCGTGGTTAGATACTCCGCGTACCCTTCTGATTGGTCTTTATATGCCAGGGTAATCTCCATCTCTTCGAGTATCCGAGCTAACTTCATACTCATCAATTGGGACTCAGGGTTCGATTCTGGTACCTTTTTGCTCAAAGAATTAGCTACGGAATTTGTTTTTCTGGGGTGGTAGTTCAAGGTGAATTCATAATCGCATAAAAACTCTAACCACCGTTGCTGTCTCAAATTCAATTCCTTCTGAGTATGGACGTACTTTAGATACTTATGGTCCGAAAAGATTTCGCAGTGGACGCCATATAGATAGTGTCTCCAAATTTTCAAGGCAAACACCACCGCTCCCAATTCTAAATCATGTACTGGGTAGTTGAGTTCATGCTTCTTTAGTTGCCTTGAGGCATAAGCAATCACATGACCATGTTGCATCAGTACCGCTCCCATCGCTTGATACGACGCGTCAGTTTAAACTTAAAATCCTTCCTTCCCAGATGGAAGGGCTAGGATGGGTGCGGACGTAAGTCTATCCTTCAGTTCTTAGAATGCGGCTTCACACTGGGGTGTCCACTCATATGGCACGCCTTTCTTCGTCGGGGTAGTAAGAGGAAGGGCAATCTTTGAGAACCCTTTTACAAACTTGCGATAATACCCGGCAAGTCCAAGGAAGCTCCGCACATCGGCCGCTGATTTCAAGGGCGACCACTCCCTCACGGCATGCACTTTGGCCGGATCCACAGCTAGCCCAGCCCCACTGATCACATGGCCCAAGAAGGCAACCTTTTGGAGACAAAATTTGCACTTGCTGAACTTGGCAAACAAGGCGTGCTCTTTTAGCTTCCTCAGTACCAAGGTCAGATGTTCGACATGCTCTTCCTCTGTATTTGAGTAGACCAAAATGTCATCGATGAAAATGATGATGAAGATATCTAGATAAGGCTCGAACACTTTTTTCATCAAACTCATGAAAGTTGAAGGGGCATTTATGAGCCCAAACGACATCACAGTGAATTTGTACAAACCGTAGCTTGGGCTGAAAGCTATTTTTTGAATGTCCTCCTCTTGTATCCTCAACTGATAATACCCCGAGCGCTAATCCAACTTGTAAAACCAATGCGCTCCTACCAATTGATCAAACAACTCGTCGATCTGGGGTAGCAGATAAGTGTTCTGCACCGTCAGTCGATTGAGCTCCTGATAGTCTATGCATAATCGTAAGGTTCCATCCTTCTTAACGAACAGAAGAGGGGCTCCCCAAGGTGATGAGTTGGGGCGAATAAACCCTGATTCCACCAGTTCTTGCAACTGAACTCTAAACTTTCCAAGTTCCTTCGGGTCCATTCGGTAAGGGGTCCTGGAGACGGGCTTGGCACTCGGTACTAGCTTAATTTGAAAATCCACCTCTCTATGCGGGGGTAATCCTGACAATTTCTCAGGAAATACCTCGGGAAAGTCCCGCACTACTCGCACATCCTTCATATCTATTTTCATCTCCTTCAGTTCAAAACATATCATGCATACTTCTTCCCCCCCTCATGTGAGCTTTCAAGGCCTGAATCAAAGATAATAACAAACGAGGTGCGAGGCACCGGCATCGAATAACGTATAGGTCGGTTTCCCGCCGACCACCACGGTGCCTAAGCACCAATAGCAATACTCAAAGCTAGAACTCTAAAACATCTTAAGCAACTTAAGGTTAATAATGAAGATGTGATAACTAACTGTAACATACCTCCAGTCACCTCTGAGGGTTCCACTCTAGTGTCATGTCCAGCGTGAACACCTGATTCCGAGCAGGTCCGGGGTTTCCTCCTCGTGGTCCTCATCCTCAACCATGCATATGTCCTCGCCCTCGTGGTGCTGCCGGAGGGAGAGCAAGAGGGGCATTCCCAAACAGCTGCGGGCAGTAACGTCAGATGTGGCCCGGTTGGTTGCATTGGAAGCACACTTGCTCATTCTGCCCCTCGAGTTGCTGAAACTGTTGAATCTGTGGAGGTGGAGGCAATGCTGGCGGCTGTGGAACCAAGTGCTCCATCCTAAAATTCTGGTGGAAATGCCCGCCATCTTTCTGATGTCCTCTTACTCCTCCGTAATCGTGTCTCCTTCTATTACTAGGGCCAGCTTCCATCACACCCTCAACTGGTCTCTTACCACTTCCCAAGTGGTCTACTTCTAGCCTCTTCGCCATGTCAATTATTTCCGCCAAGCTGGATTACGCTAAAAACAAAAGGGCCTGCCTAAGGGGTTTCCACAGCCCTTTGTAGAAGCGCTTAGCGTATCCTCTGTCATCCAAGTCATATGAGTCAGCAAATCTTGCGAGATGTTGGAACTCTCGTTGATACTCCGTAACCGACTTCGACCCTTAATTCAGCTGTAAAAATCTCTCTTCGAGTTCATTTCGAGCAGACGAGGGAATGAAGTGCTCTAAAAAGGCTCCTGAGAACTCGCTCCAGCTAATCTTCGTATAAACTCGCCCTTGAAAGGTGGATCCCATGAGGGACTTCCATCACCTCTTGGCATGCAGTTCCAGGAGTGTCACTACCAGTGTCACAGTCATATTGTTCGGACATCTAATTCCCGCCAGTAGTTCTTGCACAGTGTCGAATCATTCCTCTGTACGCACTGCCAACTCTGTCCCAAGGTTGGAAGGAGAGCAGAGAGCTCGGAAAGTGCTCAACCAATTGGAGCCCGTAGCTTGTTGTTGTACGGGGGCTTGTTAGGATCTAAAGGCATACAAGATAGTTGTGAGCGTCTGCCCTAGCTCTGATTGCTGAAACTGTGTGGGTACGAACGGGGCGGGGGTGCTACCCACTGGCTCAACATGCACTGGGATCTACATGTAGAGTACAAACCTAAGGTCAGGTTGGCTAATCTTAAGGTCAAAGTTGGACATACTTAGTGTGAATTACATACAAGTACACCACTGCTTCTGATAAGTCAGTTTGTCCCCAAACAGACTAATCGAACGGGGGAGGCACCATTGTTGAATGACTTCTTTAGTTCAGGATCGAAGCAAGCTGATATCATTTGTAAGACCCCCCCCTCCCGGAACACAAAACACGGCACGAGGGGAGTCTTATGCCCAGAACATCCGTCTTGCGGTGGCACCAACGCACGTGTTGGTCTGCACCACAAGCCGCCTATTTTGTCGGCCATAAACAGTATCATCCAATGTCAACCCAACCAACAACATGAATATAAAACAGAATTCAATCCACACATAAGTAAAATAGTCCAAAAGTACATCAAGAAAAAGAAGCTACAACAAGCTTCTAAAATATCAGAGTATGGGTACAACTTGCCCAAAGGGCTACATCATGAGTCTCTCAAACTCACTTCGGTGATTGACAGTAGCAACGACATCGTCCCTTCAGGCCCTATCGTCCTGGCCTAGCTGTCCTGCTGCAAAATCTGCGGCTACTCTGACTGCGGGGTTTCCTCCTAAAAGGAAGACGTACCAACCATTAGTCATAAACACTAAGTGGCTATCACATCTGCTCCCCCGGCAACTCCTCGGCACCGGGCGGAGAAAGGAACAAGGGTACAATGTATATAAGTAGAACGAAAGTACAAATAGGTGGTATAAAGTGAACAATATCATTGTATATAAGCAGCACAATAAATGAGTAAACCATCTACTCTAGCAGTTCTACCATCTACATTAGTATAAAAATATAGAGGTACAACAGAAAGTAACTCAACTTATATGAATGCCCATACAGACATATAAGTTGAGGATCGGCTCAGCAGTATAGTAACTCATCTTATAAGAGTGACCATACAAACTTATATGATAAGGATCATGTGTATGCAATATAATGTAATGATATGAATGCAATGCAATGACTCACCCATGATCATGCACACGCAATTGCTATGTCGACACAGAACATGTAGTCCCCACTTTTTGAGCAGGTAGTTAACCTCTCAGGAGTCAACCGTCGTGGCCAGGCAGTGACAGTGGAGCGGAATTCTCCACTATTAGGCGGGCATCCACACTGCCAAGCATAGGCCTCTGTATGCCTCAATGCTAAGAACACAACAGCAGAGCTCCCATATGTACTACAGCTCAGCGGGAGTCTCCAGTAGATGTGCACCAAGAACCAAGCCCCGAATAGGCCCATGTTGTGACCCGGAAGGAGCCTCGGAAAAAGCACGAGGACCAAGCCCAACCGTCCACTTAGCACGGAAGGAGCCCCAGGAATGAACACCAAGGACCAAGCCCAACAGCCCAAAGTCTATCTATCAACTCCCATCGGTGTGACAACTGGCGAGCCTATAGACCTGCCACACTATCCTTAACCCAGGATTATGACACCACGTATCGACTCACACCGCATGCAATTTCACATCATCGTGGCACGGAATGAGCCTCAGGAATGAACACCGAGGACCAAGCCCAACCGACCACTTACGTCTCTTCTCAACATTACCAAACCAGTGCGGCCAAACTCCCGCACGTATACCCTTTCACAACCACGTGCCCCAAGTTACTTATGGGTTCATTATCAGTGTAAGGCTATTCCACACATTCATCATCTAAGACCACGACCATTTGTTCGTAACAGTCATTACCAATTACATACCGCATGTTCAAGCCAAGCTCATCATTATTCAACACATTACCACTGTCAAGTACGTTCTCAATATTTCACATATTTAAATCTTTCTATAACCTCCACCAAATCACCTCGATTGAGTGCACCTTACCACACTATTTGTTCCTTAAGGATCTAACCAACAAATGTCATTAGCATATTTCACCCCAATCATTCATAGTCTAAATTTCACAAACATTAACGTTACTGTACTATGATCTCTCTACCAATACAAAACAAACACGAGAATTACATGTGCAGGAAGTATTACTGTACAACAACTTCAAACGGGGATTCCTGAGGCTACAGGAATCCGGTGAAGGCGTTTAACCCTCGTTGGAAAGGTAATTCTAAGGGCTGCGACTTTCGTGTTTAGTCCAAAGCCAAGATCTAGCCACATCATGACTGCAAACGGCCTCGAAGGCTGCTGCGCGTAGAAAACAGATTTCTTCTCGCATCATAAAGCAGATTGGACGACATCGGTTCATCTTCTCCCTTCAACCAAACTTTTTAAATAACGTCCAGGATTTCTCCGCCCTTATTCACCCTCATAAGGCCACTTCTCTTCACGAAACCAGTCCAAAAACTGCATTCGAAGTGAGGGAAAGGTTGAATACTCTAATTCCTAGGACACAAGTCCTAGCATGGCCTTTTCCTAGAAACCTTCTTCTCACAAATCAAGACCCTTTTGAGTCGATATCTCTCCTAGAAATAACTAAAGATCTAGCACCAAGGGAGAGGGTAGGAAGCTCATCTAGTTTCTGGCGTTTCCACCATTTCCAGTCATGGATCTTGTCACCCTTAATGGTGGCATCTTCTTCCCGTTGGTTGGTGTTCGTCCTTCACAGGAAGAAAATCGGCTCCAGCACCTTCTTCCTCTCCAGAAATTTCTTACAGGGACGGTTTAGAAGGAAAACTAGAAACGGCTATGGTTTTCTCCCCTTTTCAAGTGAGAAGTTGGGTAACTGCATAGCCACGTGTCGGCCTGTCGTTGGACCGCCAATCAACTCAGAAAATGATTCCCTTCGAAACGACGCAGCCGAAAAATTTGCCAAAACCCGAAATTGAACTACACGGGTAGGTACACGCCCGCGTCACTACCCGTGTCCTGCTCGGGAGGAACGTGGTTGACGATTCATCGAGCTTCGCTCGACGAATCGTCGAGCTGCTGCTTGGACACACACGGGTAGGGACATACCTGTGTCACTACCCGTGTCCTGCTCGGGAGGAACACGGTCGATGAATCATCGAGCTGCTGCTTGGACACACATGGGTAGGACATGCCCATATCTCTACACGTGTCCTGCTCGGGAGGAACACATTCGACAATTCATCAAGCTCTGCTCGACGAATCATCGAGCTACACACGGGTAGGGACACGCCCGTGTCTCTACCCATGTCCTGCTCGGGAAACACAATGAGGAATCCTCAACATTGCCAGAGAGCCACACGGGTATGGACATGCCCGTGTCACTACCCGTGTCCAACTCTGGACCAACTTCTCCTCCCTTACTCGAGTGCAAGCCTAACTGCCAGCACTCCTTGAGCCCAAATCAACTCTCCTGACTTAAAAGTGCGCACGAGGTGCATAGCGTGAATTGGGTCGTTACATCTGGTGATATGTTCACATAGGCACCATCTGTGTCACGATGATAGGCCAGTTCGGGCTATATTCTTCGTGCACATCTACCCAAGACCCCTCTAATCCGTAGTACGCATGTGAGCTCCGTTATTGTGTTCTTAGCATTGAGGCGTACGGAGGCCTAGGCTTGGTAGTGTGGATGCACGCCTAGGGTGGAGAAGCTCGCTCTACTGTCACGGTCTAGCCACCACGGATGACGCCTGAGAGGTTAGCTACCTACTCAAAAGGTTGGAACTACAAGTCTGCGTCGACATAGTAGTTGCATGTGCATAAGCATGGTTGATCCATTGCATTGCATTCATATCATCACATTACATTACATACACAATATCCTTATCGTATAAGTTTGTATGTGCACTCTTATACGATGAGTTACTTTACTGTTGAGCCGATATTTAACTTATATGTTTGTCTGGGCATTTATATAAGCTAAGTTACTTTCTGTCGTACTTTCACATTATATACTGTTGTAGATGATATAATAGTTAAATTGTTTGATATACTCATTTGATGCAATTATTAATATTCTCTGATACTGCTTACTCCTATACCACCTGTTTGTACTACTGTTTATATATTTATATTGTACCCCTGTTCCTTTCTACGCTGGTGCCGAGGCGTTGCCGCGGGAGCGGATGTGATAGCCACTTAGTCTTTATGACTAACGGTTGCTACGTCTTCCTTTTTAGGAGGGAACCCCACAGATAGAGCAGCATCAGGTTATGCAGGAGGGAAGCCAGGCCAGGATAACGGGGCCTGATGTGACGGTACCATCATTGCCGTCGGTGACAGATGTGAGTGTTTTTAGAGAGACTCTTTTGTTGCCTTTTGGGCATGTACTCTGATATTATAGAAGCCTTGGTTGCTTCTTATTTTTGTTGTACTGTGGACTTATATACTAGTGTGCATTTTGATTTCTATTTTATATTCTTTATGTTGGGTTGGCATGAATGATATGTTTAGCCGGCAGGATAGGCGTCTTGTAGTACAGGTTAGCCCGTGTGCTAACGCTACCGCAAGGCGGCTATTCTGGGCATAAGACTACCCTCGTGCCATGTTTTGTGTTCCAGGAGGGGGGTCTTACATAGTTGATCTTGAAAAACTTAGAGAACCTGAAAATGTTGAAAGCTTTGAAGACTTGAATCTGAATTCACGGAACAACTGGTTCTGAATGGACTAAAACCTTCGGGTCTTCATCTTGTACCCATGACAATGGGGTTCTACACCTTCTTCCGTAAAGGGCTTCATGGGGTGTCATCCCGATGCTGGCATGGTGACTGTTGTTATAGAAGAATTCCACGAGGGCTAAGAGCTTTTCCCACGGCTCACCTCTATCCAACACACACAGTCTCAATAGGTCTTCTAATGTTCTGATGGTCCTCTCAGACTGCCCGTCCATCTGAGGATGAAATGTTGTGCTAAAGGTAAGGCGTGAACCCAAGTACGCATGTGCGGCCTTCCATTGTTTAGAGGTAAATCGACCATCCCGGTCAGAAACAATTGCCTTTGGCACACCATGATACCGTACAAACTGCTCCACAAAGAGGCATACCAAAACATCCACATGAGCTTCTTTTTTCATAGGAATAAACCTGGCTACCTTTGTCAGGCGGTCAATGATTACCCACAACGAATCATTCCCTGAGCGTGAGTGAGGCAATCCATGGACGAAGTCCATTGAGATATCCTTGAACTTCCACTCGGGGATGGGAAACGGGTGTAATAACCCTCTGGGGCTCTTGCATTCTGCCTTCACCCTTTGACAGGCCTAGCAATGTGTAACAAAATATCTGATGTCTTTCTTCATTCCCGACCAACATATGGTCTTTCGCAAGTCGGCGTACATCTTGACAATCCCAGGATACACTGAATACTGAGAGCAATGTACCTCTCTCAAGATATCTTCCCGAATTTTACCGCCCTTGGGAATGTAAAGCCGACCACAGAGATGAACAAGGCCGTCTTTTAGGGAATACTCATCAGTAGTCCCCTTTTCAATTGACTTGATTGTCGGGGCCAGAGAAGCATCCTTTCCTTGCTCCGCCTGGATTCGGTCCCGAATATCCCAGACAATGCTCATCGTGGTTAGATACTCCGCGTACCCTTCTGATTGGTCTTTATATGCCAGGGTAATCTCCATCTCTTCGAGTATCCGAGCTAACTTCATACTCATCAATTGGGACTCAGGGTTCGATTCTGGTACCTTTTTGCTCAAAGAATTATCTACGGAATTTGTTTTTCTGGGGTGGTAGTTCAAGGTGAATTCATAATCGCATAAAAACTCTAACCACCGCTGCTGTCTCAAATTCAATTCCTTCTGAGTATGGACGAACTTTAGATACTTATGGTCCGAAAAGATTTCGCAGTGGACGCCATATAGATAGTGTCTCCAAATTTTCAAGGCAAACACCACCGCTCCCAATTCTAAATCATGTACTGGGTAGTTGAGTTCATGCTTCTTTAGTTGCCTTGAGGCATAAGCAATCACATGACCATGTTGCATCAGTACCGCTCCCATCGCTTGATACGACGCGACAGTTTAAACTTAAAATCCTTCCTTCCCGGATGGAAGGGCTAGGATGGGTGCGGACGTAAGTCTATCCTTCAGTTCTTAGAATGCGGCTTCACACTGGGGTGTCCACTCATATGGCACGCCTTTCTTCGTCGGGGTAGTAAGAGGAAGGGCAATCTTTGAGAACCCTTTTACAAACTTGCGATAATACCTGGCAAGTCCAAGGAAGCTCCTCACATCGGCCGCTGATTTCAAGGGAGACCACTCCCTCACGGCTTGCACTTTGGCCGGATCCACGGCTAGTCCAGCCCCACTGATCACATGGCCCAAGAATGCAACCTCTTGGAGCCAGAATTCGCACTTGCTGAACTTGGCAAACAAGGCGTGCTCTTTTAGCTTCCTCAGTACCAAGGTCAGATGTTCGACATGCTCTTCCTCTGTCCTTGAGTAGACCAAAATGTCATCGATGAAAACGATGATGAAGATATCTAGATAAGGCTCAAACACTTTCTTCATCAAACTCATGAAAGTGGAAGGGCATTTATTAGCCCAAACGGTATCACGGTGAATTCGTACAAACCGTAGCTTGAGCTGAAAGCTGTTTTCTGAATGTCCTCTTGTATCCTCAACTGATAATACCCCGAGCGCTAATCCAACTTGGAAAACCAATGCGCTCCTACCAATTGATCGAACAACTCGTCAATCCGGGGTAGCAAATAAGTGTTTCGCACCGTCAGTCGATTGAGCTCCCGATAGTCTATGCATAATCGCAAGGTTCCATCCTTTTTAACGAACAGAAGAGGGGCTCCCCAAGGTGATGAGTTGGGGAGAATAAACCCTGATTCCACCAGTTCTTGCAACTGAACTCTAAACTTTGTGAGTTCCTTCGGGGCCATTCGGTAAGGGGTCATGGAGACGGTCTTGGCACCCGGTACTAGCTTAATTTGAAAATCCACCTCTCTATGCGGGGGTAATACTGGCAATTTCTCAGGAAATACCTCGGGAAAGTCTTGCACTACTCGCACATTCTTCATATCTATTTTCATCTCCTTCAGTTCAAAACATATCATGCATACTTCTTCCCCCTCATATGAGCTTTCAAGGCCTGAATCGAAGATAATAACAAACAAGGTGCGAGACACCGGTATCGAATAACGTATAGGCCGGTTTCCCGCCGACCACCACGGTGCCTAAGTACCAATAGCAATACTCAAAGCTAGATCTCTAAAACATCTTAAGCAACTTAAGGTTAATAATGAAGATGTGATAACTAACTGTAACATACCTCCAATCACCTCCTGAGGGTTCCGCTCTAGTGTCACATCCAGCGTGAACACCTGATTCCGAGCAGGTCCGGGGTTTCCTCCTCGTGGTCCTCATCCTCAACCATGCATATGTCCCCGCCCTCGTGGTGCTGCCGGAGGGAGAGAAAGAGGAGCATTCCCAAACAGCTGTGGGTAGTAATGTCGGATGTGGCCCGGTTGGTTGCATTGGAAGCACACTCGCTCATTCTGCCCCTCGGGTTGCTGAAATTGTTGAAGATATTCAGGTGGAGGCAATGCTGGCAGTTGTGGAACCGGGTGCTCCATCCTAAATTTCTGGTGGAAATGTCTGTCACTGTTGGGTACATTGGAAAATATGTACCAGATTTGGAGAAGCCTCACCTAACTCAATGATATGCATCAAGTTGTATTTGATGTTGTGTTGAGTTATCATGTGCAGGTTAAGTAAATGGAAGAAAAATTTTCTAAGTACAAGTGTCGACGCTTTGGAATGGTTGTGTCGACACCAAGGGACAGATTGTGTCGACACCTAGAATTTGTGTTGACACAGAGAAAATCTGTCAACAACGTTGTGTCGACACCAAGGACCAGATTGTGTCGACACCCAGAATTTGTGTCGACACATAGAGAAACTGTCGACACATTCCAGAATTCTATCGACAACGACTGTATCGACAAACAGAACTTGTGTCGACACACACCAGAATTCTGTCGACACCAACTTTGTCAAGACAAGGAGTGATTGTGTAGAGACACAGGACTTGTGTCGACACATTCCACAGAAGTTGTGTCGAGAAGTAAAAGTGAAGCTGTGTCGACATCATCAATACTTGTGTCGACACATGGACTATGTGTGTCGACACATGTGAAATATTCGCTCGACATTCTCTGCTGCAGAGTCAAAGTCCAATGAAGGTTGAAGTAATACAACTGGAGACTTGACAACTGTCATTACTGACATTGCTGTCACATCTGTCAGAGGTGTCAGAATACCGTTTGGAACCGGAACAGTCGGTAACCATGAATGAAGCCTATATATATATATGCTCTCTCAACAATTGGTATCGATTGTGAAGAAATGATCGTGAACACGATCAGTGAATGAAGAATAATCTCTGAAGTATTGAGTATCTAGAAGAAGAGAAAGAAGAAACAGTCAACAGATTGTATAGAGAGAAAAACAAGAAGGAGAGAAGTCCTCATCCAATGAAGGCAGATCCTGAACAGTTTGCCAGAAGAATTCAGATCAATTCTGAAGAAGAATTCAGATTAATTTCTGAATAAGAAAGAAGCTGATAGAAGATCAACTCCAACATCAAGAAGATCAACCTTACTTTGTTCAGATTCAAGAAGTTTTGAAGAAGCTAAGACAGGTTGATCCTTAAGTAATCAGTTCTATCAAGAACTGATCAAGAAGCCTTCAACCAATTCTCTCTCCATCTGATTGAAGATATTATTATCTTTTCATCAATAACTTTTGTAGGATCTGTAATAGATCTGAGTGTAGGATATTTATTTCTCTGAGTTGTAAGCCTAAATTATAAAGGCTGAGGTAGGGCTGAGTGCCTGAGGTAGGGGAATCTTTTCCCTGAGTTGTTGGCCTGTGAAAGAGGCTGAGGTAGGGCTTTTGCCTGAGTTATAGGGGTGGGATTTCACTCTGAGTTGTAGGCCTGTGAAAGAGGCTTAGGTAGGGCTTGTGCCCGAGTTGTAGGAGTGTGGATTCACTCTGAGTTGTAGGAACCATTCTTGGTTCTGAGCTATAAGATCTACGGATCGAAGAAGAAAGAAGGAAGTTAGGCTGAATCTAGTACACTGCTAGATAGGGGAAGGGGGAAAGTGGATGTACTCATCATTTGGGGAACCACTATAAATATGGTGTGCAATCTGTGGAATGATGTGTGTATGTGAATGATGTACTGTGATATCTGCTGAATAAATTGCTAAAGTAGATAGATTTGTCTGCCTAAGTTAGAAAAAGAATTGAACCTATTCACCCCCTCCCTCTAGGTGTTTAGGACATCTTGAAACCAATTCTTTCAAGTGGTATCAGAGGGAGGTTTCTCAAAGAATAGACTTAACAGTCAGAGTAGATCTCCAAGGCAGAAATCTATTAGGCAAAATGGGTTCCATTGAGAATCATAAGGAGTTTGGTTCCACGAAGTTATCTATATGCAGGAAAGAGATTTTTGGCATATGAAAAGAAAGAGTTAGACTATTTATGGGAGCTTCAGATCCAAGAATCTATATGACAGCCAAAGATGGGTCATTCATCCCAATGAAAGTCTCAGTTCTTAATGCAAATCGCAGGACACCAAAGTAGTATTCTGAAATAACAAAGGATGAGATAATCTTAGCTACTATGGATAAGAGAGCACAAAATATAATAGTCAGTGATATAGATGACTCAACATTCCAAAATTTGAGTCACTGCAAGACCTCCAAAGAAATGCGGGACACCCTGATTGTCTACATGGAGGGATCAAAAGAAGTGAGAGAAGACAGAAAGTTTATGCTGAATCAGGAGTATGAAAGTTTTAGACAATCTAAAACAGACAGCATAACTGAATGTTACAAGAAGTTCTTCAGAATAGTTAATGAATTGATGTCATATGGAAGAGTATTCAGCACATATGAGTTAAATGATAAGTTTCTGGGATCATTAACTAAGGACTGGGACACCAAGATATGTGCCAATAGGGAAGTGGCCAGACTAGCAGAAATCTCACCTCCTACATTAATTAGCAAACTGCTTTCATATGAGATGCAGCTGATGGCCAGAAAGGAGGAGGAGAAAAGTAATAAAGTTGATTACATAGATAAGTCAGTGGCTTTCAAGACTAAAGCCATAAGAAAGGACGGGAGGATGTCTCCATCTCCTCCTAGGAAAGCTGCAGAAGTTTTTTGAGAAATTTCTGACAGTCACACATCAGATAGTCCAAATTCTAATGAAGACTTAGATGCTTTCTCAAGACAATTTCAAAGGTTATTGAAGAAGAAACAGTGGAGATCCAAGCCATCCTCCTCACAATCCAAGGATGATTACTATCAGAAAAAGAAATACTCTAGGAAGGACAGGTATGGCTCTAAACCTAGTAAATTATCTTCAACTAAGATTGTTTGCTATTGTTGCAACAGGCCTGGACATGTGGTAGCTGATTGTCCTGATAAAAGGAAAGAATCTAATGACAAGAAGAAACTAAAAAACAAGGGCAAGAAGGAGAAATCCTTTATTGCAAAGAAGCAAAAAAGCTGGTTAGATTCTTCATCATCAGATTTTGAGGCTGAGGCTGAAGCTGAAGCATACATAGGACTATTTGCAATGGAAGAGGATGCAGAAGAGGCTGAGTTCTTGAAATTACTGGACTCAGTAAAGGGTTGATGGCCTTGACAGAAGAACATCAGTGTCAGGATCAGCCTAGTCCTAGTAAGGTAAACAATTCTTCAATAGTTTCTGATTACTATACTGGATCAGAATCAGAAGCATCTGCATCAAGAGATGTGGATGAATCAAAATCTGAAGGGGATGTTCATCAACTTATTGATGAATATGGTGATCTGCTGCAAGCACTTAAGAAAAGCAGAATCCTTAATAAAGTACAGGCCAAGGAAATTACTGCTCTTAAGCTGGCTGTATCTAATTCAAAAAAATTACTGGATCAAAAGATGAATGAAATTGCCAAACTGAAAAACATAACTTTTATTCAGTTGGGAACAATAACATTCAAAAATAATCAGATCAAGGGTCTGGAAGACAGACTGCTAAGAGAGAATGAATTGGTGGCAAAATTCTCAAAGGCAAAATCAGTCTTACCTCTAATTGATGAATCCATTCCTCAAAAGGGTAAGAAAGGATTAGGATTTAAGGGAAATACTAGGGCAGCTAATTCCAAAGGAAAAAAGCAATGCCCCAGTTCAACCACTTGCCTTCAAACCCCCCATTGCCTTCAGGAAAGTGCAACAGCCTACAAATAGATATGATCATGATATCATACATGGTCTTAGTAAGCCTGATATTCTGAATAACAAGGGTGTAGCTCCAGCACTCAAGCAAAGAACCACTGTACCAACAGTGTTAAGAACAGTTGACAGCAATGCTGTTAAAACTATACCTAAAAAAGATGTATAATAGATATGAGTGCTGGTGCTGTGGTAAGATAGGGCATTATGCCAAAGATTGCTGGCACAACACCAGTGTCAGGAAGAATGCCAGCTTACCTTTCAAAAAGACTGCTGGTAAGTTTGACAGGTTTCAGTCTAACCAGAACCTAGGACCTAATAATTATTGGGGTTTTAAGGTTAAGTAATCTTATTTGATGCAAGTGAGTCCAAGTTGCCATACCCCTATATGGTACTTGGACAGTGGATGTTCCAGGCACATGATTGGAACAAGAAGAATGTTAAAGGACTATACTCCCATAGAGAGTGGACCCAAAGTGATCTTTGATGGATCAGAAAAAGGGGTCATCAAAGGGTTTGATAACATTTCTACTAGTTCTAAAACAATCACTCAAGTGGCTTATGTAAAAGGTTTGAAACATAACTTGATAAGCATAAGTCAGCTGAGTGATATTGGGTATGACACTTCATTTATTAAGAATGGGTGTCAGATTAAAAGGACAACTGATCAGAAGGTGATCTTGTTTGGTTATAGAAAAGGGAATGTTTATTGTTTAAATTTTGATTATGAAAACATGAACTCTCCTATATGTTTAGTTGCAGATGAGAAAGCATCTCAGTGTATCCAATGTCACAAGAGGCTAGCTCATCTGAACTATAAGACTATAGGCCAACTCTATAGTTTAGAGTTAGTGAGGAATGGTCCTCAGTTTAAATGCATAAAAGAGAGTATATGTTCAGCTTGTCAAAAAGGCAAGCAGACCAAATCCTCTTTTCATAGTCTTGATACCAAAGACTCTGTGAGGTATTTGTACCTCTTGCATATGGATCTATTTGGTCTCATATCAGTTCATAGTCTAGGTAGGAAAGTCTATACTTTTGTGGTAGTAGATGATTATTCTAGATTTACATGGGTTTTCTTTTTGAGGTAGAAATCTGAAACTCCTACTGTCTTTCATAACTATGTTAAATAAATTCAAAATGAACTTAACAATTCAGTGGTCAAAATCAAAAGTGATCATGGAACTGAATTTCAGTCTGAATGTATGACAAGGTTTTTTGAAGAATTAGGGATTCATCAGGAATTCTCCTCACCTAGAACACCTCAGCAAAATGGAATTGCTGAAAGAAAGAATAGGAATCTTATTGAGGCTGGTAGAACTCTACTAAGTGACACTTCTCTCCCAGAATATTTCTGGGCTGAGGCAGTAAATACTGCTTGTCATGTTCTCAATAGAGCATCCATAACTAAGAGCCACAAAAAGACACCCTATGAGATTATGAAGGGCAGAAAACCAAACATATCCTATTTTAGGATCTTTGGTAGCCGGTGTTATATGCTTAACACTGGCAAGTCTCACCTAACTAATTTTGCTGCCAAATCCCAAGATGGGATATTTGTTGGGTACAGCAATAACAGAAAGGCATAGAGGGTCTACAACTTGACTACACAAGTTTTAGAAGAATATGTTCATGTCGTGTTTGATGAATCTGAGATAATTAACTGTGAGTTGTCTAGCAATTCTTGTAGCTCAACAGGTTTAAAAGAAAATATGGACATGCTGACCTTTAATTAAGACCAAACTGCAAGGCAGGATGAGGAAAATGATGGTTGCTGTCTAGGGGGAGTACAAGGTCCACAAGCTGGCATTGAAGACAATGAAGTACAGCATGGTGGAGAAATTGAAGAAGTTCAAATTGTTGATAGAATGCCTCCAGCAATAAGGAATCTAAAGGTTCATCCAGCACACCAAATTATTGGTGATCCAAGACATGGTATGCAAACCAGAAGCAAACACATGAACACAGTGCTTTGCTCAAGTTTCCTGTCACAGGTGGAACTAAAGAGATTTGAACAAGCCAAACAAGACTCCAACTGGATTATTGTAATGCAGGAGGAGCTGAATCAATTCAGAAGGTGTAAAGTATGGCAGCTGGTTTCAAAACCAAAGGATCATAATATTATGGAGACTAAGTGGATCTACAGGAACAAACTAGATGAAAATGGCATCATAGTGAAGAACAAAGCTAGACTGGTTACCGAAGATTATAGACAGGAAGAGGGCATAGGCTTTGATCAGACATTTGCCCCAGTGGCAAGGTTAGAAGCAATAAGGCTATTCCTTGCCTTTGCTGCTTTCCAAGGGTTCAAAGTATACCAAATGGATGTCAAGTCAGCATTCCTAAATGGTAATTTGAAAGAAGAAGTCTATGTTGAACAGCCCTCAGGTTTTATTGATATATTTTATCCTGATTATGTTTATAGGTTTAAGAAAGCCTTATATGGTTTGAAACAAGCCCCTAGGGCTTGGTATGAAACATTGTCTACCTTCCTCATTGAGAATAATTTTCAAGGGAGAAAATAGACAAGACTCTATTCCTTAGGGAGTAAAAGGGCAAGATGATCTTAGTTCAGATTTATGTTGATGACATAATCTTTGGATCAACAGAAAACAACCTTTGTAGGAAGTTTGCAAAACTTATGCAAAGGAAGTTTGAGATGAGCAGTATGGGTGAGCTGAAATTCTTCTTGGGACTCCAAGTAAGACAGACTGATGATGTCTTGTCCATATCACAGTCTAAGATCACCAAGGAGTTAATTAAGAAAGATGGTATGGAGTCATCCACCACCATGAGAACTCCAATGGGGACAAGTATGCCTTTAGGCAAAGATAATGCAGGAAAACCTGTAGATGAGTCTTTGTATAGAGGGATAATTGGCTCCCCTCTATACTTAACTGCCAGTAGACCAGACATTATATATGCTACATGTGTATGTGCTAGGTACCAAGCAAGCCCTAAAGAATCTCATTATACTGCAGTTAAAAGAATTTTGAGATATCTTAAGGGCACACCTATTCTTGGTCTTTTGTACCCTAAGAATAGAGACTTTCTACTGACTGGTTTTTCAGATGCAGACTTTGCAGGTTGCAAAAAAGATAGAAAGAGCATCACTGGCACATGTTAGTTTCTTGGTAGTAGATTGGTGTCATGGAGCAGTAAGAAGCAGACAAGTGTGGCAATTTCCACTGCTGAGTCTGAATATGTTGCTGCAGGCAGCTGCTGTGCTCAGCTTTTATAGATTCAACATCAACTTGAAGACTATGGTCTCAAGGTAAGTAGAACTCCACTATTTTGTGATTCTATAAGTGCTATTTTTATTGCTAAAAAACTTGTATCACATGGCAGAACAAAATATATAGAAATTAGATTTCACTTCATTAGAGAGCATGTTGAAAAAGAAGATATTTGTTTGGAATTTGTCACCACAAATAATCAAATTACTGACATGTTTACTAAACCACTAGATGAAACTAAATTCACTTATTTTAAAATTGAATTAGGCATGTTAAACCTAAAGTAACTTAGTAAATCTGACTAAGTAATTCAATGTCGACACAAAAGGAAATTTGTGTCGACATATAGTAGTTAGTGTCGACACATAAGGAAAGTTGTGTCGACATAACAAAATAGTGGTGACATAGTTGTGTCGACACTCAGAGTTTGGTGTCGACACATAGAAGTTCTATCATTTAGATAGTAGTGTCGACACATACAGTCGTCTGTGTCGACACGGTCGACTGTTAAGAAGTCTGTGTATACACATCGCAAACTGTGTCGACACATAGTGTTGTCTGACTCTGTCAAGACATTAGAAGTCTGTGTCGACACAATCTCTACAGTGTCGACACATTAAGTATTTATTACCCCGCCTTTTAACCTTCTGTGTTGACAAACATATAAATAGGTCACAGAACAACTTTGTCGACTACGATCTCAACATTTTCGAGACCAAATCTTTGAGTCGACAAACCTTCATCTCCCTTCTCCTCAAATTTCACGTCACCAATGGCGCCAAAATTGGAGAACAACATCAACGAAGGCTATGAATTAGTTCGCGATGCTTTTGAGAGTGCTGCGACTGAGATCAGAGATGTGATAACCCTAATCAAAGAAAGTGGTTTGGAATATCTAGTTTCAGAACCTACCAAGATCTGGAAGAAGGAGGTTCTTGAATTCTATACAGCAGCAACCCTGGATTCAACTGGATTGAAGATTAAGTCATCAATTCAAGGAAGCAAGATGAAACTTACACAGAAGCGTCTGAGGAAGACACTACAGTTGCCCAGGACTCAGGAAGATGATGAAGTCACATCTTCAATGACAAAAGAAGCTCTTCAATGGTGTGGACTGGATCCCACCACTAAGATTGAATCATCAATGAAGAGGAAGGGGATGAACTCCCAAGGAAAGTTTCTTTCAAATATTATGGGAAACGTAATTCTCCGCAAACCAGGAGGACATGATAGTATCTCAGCCTATATGTTCAGCTTAATGACCAAAGTTATTTTCAGAGTAAAAACTAACTGGTCTGCTGTGATCTTTGAAAAGATCAAGGAAAGTTTTAAGAAACCTAATCTAGGAAGAATACTGAGTTTGTATCTGGCAATGAATATTCCTGAAGTGATGAACCACACAGCATGATCTAGGATAAACCACATGAGAAGGATGGATATGAAAATATTACCCAGGTGGGAAAGAGTTCTGACAAAGGATGGTTCTACACCATAGAAAAGGAAGAAACAGACCCCCAGGAAACCTGAATCTTCTAGTGATTCAGAAGAACAAGTGACCTTCAGTTCAGATGAAGAACAACAAGAATCTGCAAGGAAATCACCTGCCCCTAAGAATGTAGATGATAGTCAGATGCAGGGGGAGCAGATTCCAGAAAGCACCATCCAACTGGATCAAGTTCAGGAAGTGCCTCATCTAGGGGGAGCCAATGAGCTTTCTCCAGCTCCACAAGAGGCATTACCTTCAGAAGTTGCTCATGAGAAAGAGCAAGTTGCATTAGAGAGTGAAACAGTCACTCAAACAATCATTGAGGTAATACATGATATTAATCAAACTACACTAGATATTGAGCCAGATACACTAACTGTGCTTCTAACTGATGTTGAACAGACCAACCATGACAACATCCATGCACAGGATATACCAATGGATGACACATCTGCATTAGATGATGCCCCATTAACTGTACAAGATACAGATGTTCCACCTGTACAAACTCAACAAGAATTCACTCTTGAAGAGTTATTTCCTGATATTCAGGAGGCAAGGACTGAGAGGGAGTTGACTAGGACTGAGAAGGAGTTGCACTCTAGTCCTAAAGAGACAGTTGATATAGACAGTTCCTCAGCTTCTGAAGATGATGAGGAAGCCTCAAATGCAAAGAAAAGGAAACTGATGGTCTATAATAAGAAGAGCTTAAGCTACAAGAGAGCTTTGCAAACAGTCACTCAACAACCAGCCCCAGCAGTTGACTACAGTTCACTGTTGGTGGATCTGCAAGTTAAACTGGATGAACAAAGAGCAGCCATGCAGAAATATATAGATGAAAGTCACAAAGACCTCCAGTTCACCTTGGTTCAAGACATTAAATCAATAAGATTCGAATTCAATCAGAATAAGAAGGAGATGACAGATTGCTTCCATAAGGGAGGTAATGATGTAGTTTATCTGACCAAGCAGCAATAAGAGGCCAGGACTCAAATTGATGACATAGTAGTTAAGCAAGGATATGTTCTGGAAAATCAGCTCAGGATGAATGATAATCTTACTGAATCACATAATGTGATTGTTACTGAGTTAAAAAATACTGCAACTGCATTAACTGAGGAAAGTGCTAAAGAGAAGTCATAGTTTGATAAGAAACTTCAAGAAGATTTAGCCACTTTCCAATCTGCCATTCAAGGCTCTCAAAAGATCATATCTGCTCAGTTACAGAAGTTTAAAGATTATTATACAGAAGGCACCAACTACTTAGCTGATCAAATCAGATTTCAGAAAGATGATCTCAGGAATCATGTTGAGAGAGAAGTCATAAAGGGGGAGAGTTTGTTAGTCACTACAGGCTCTGATCATGCCAAATGGATAACTAATTCTATCAGAGCCACTCTTGGATATCCTCCCTTGTGTCATCATTATAATACAGCTGAGTCAGGCATTCAAGCTGCAGGAATTGAAGGGGGTCAGCAGGAGGTAGCTCAAATCATATACCCCCCCCCCCACTTCTAAACTTGAGGGAATTCAACAACTGGTTCACCAGATATATAGCCCTCCAGAGGCTACTAAGAATGTTATAATTGAGAAAGTGGAAATGTCAGAGGCAGCATTGAATAAAGAGCAAGAAGATCAACTCTCAAAGAAAAGGTTTAGAGAGTAGGTTGAACTGAAGCTTGATTTTGAAAGATGGAGTCTCACCTCCAGAAATATAATACTCACTTCCTGGCAAGCTGTCAAAGATAAAATGCATGGTAGATGCAAGTGGTATTCTGAACTTGAGTGGAGCAAATATTTGCAGAGACAAGATGCTATACATCAGTTCAGAAGGGATCACAAGGCTGGGAAAATACCTGCTACAGCTGTGGAGCCCAGTAAATACTTTCCCAAGCCTTATCACTATTTTGAAAGGCAAAAAGTTAAGGCCGAAGAACTTAAGAAGAAGGATCTCAAAGGCAAGAAGCCAACTGAAGATACTGAAGCTCCAGTACAAGCAAGGGTCCAGTCTGGCAAAGGCATAGTGATCAAGGAGCCTGATCAGCCTTAGGATAGATTGACTAGATTTTAGAACATTGTAATCTTCAGTTTTAAAATCTATGTAATCTGTTGTTAACATTTTTTTGAAGTTTAAATAAAACAATGATTCATGCTTATTATGTTTGTATCATATTCTGTGATGATATAATATACTTGTTTTAATTATATGTTACCCTGTCATTGAATGCTTTTTACATCATATTGTTTATTTTATTATAAGTGATGTATATCATTGACTAAGGGTTATGACTTCTCCAAATAGGGGGAGATTGTTTGGTACATTGGAAAATGTGTACCAGATTTGGAGAAGCCTCACCTAACTCAATGATATGCATCATGTTGTATTTGATGTTGTGTTGAGTTATCATGTGCATGTTAAGTAAATGGAAGAAAAATTTTCTAAGTACAAGTGTCGACACTTGGGAATGGATGTGTCGACACCAAGGGCCAGATTGTGTCAACACCCAGAATTTGTGTCGACACATAGAAAATCTGTCGACAACGCTGTGTCGACACCAAGGGCCAGATTGTGTCGACACATAGAGAAGCTGTTGACACATTCCAGAATTCTGTCGACACACAGAATTTGGGTCGACACACCAGAATTCTATCGACACTAACTTTGTCAAGACAAGGAGTTATTGTGTCGACACACAGGACTTGTGTCGACACAATCCACAAAAGCTGTGTCGAGAAGTAACAGTGAAGTTGTGTCGACATCATCAAGACTTGTGTTGACACATGGACTATGAGTGTTGACACATGTGAAGTATTCACTCGATATTCTCTGCTGCTGAGTCAAAGTCCAATGAAAGTTGAAGTAATACAACTGGAGACTTGACAGCTATCATTACTGACATTGCTGTCATATCTGTCAGAGGTGTCAGAAGACCGTTTGGAACCGGAACAGCCGGTAACCATGGATGAAGCCTATATATATAGATATGCTCTGTCAAAAATTGGTATCAATTGTGAAGAATTGATCGTGAACACGATCAGTGAATGAAGAATAATCTCTGAAGGATTGAGGATCCAGAAGAAGAGAAAGAAGAAAAAGTCAACAGATTGTAGAGAGAAAAGAACAAAAGGAGAAAAGTCCTCATCCAGTGAAGGCAGATCCTGAACAGTCTGCCAGAAGAATTCAGATCAATTTTGAAGAAGAATTCAGATTAATTTCTGAGTAAGAAGGAAGCTGATTGAAGATCAACTCCAACACCAAGAAGATCAACCCTACTTTGTTCAGATTCAAGAAGCTTTGAAGAAGCTAAGACGGGTTGATCCTTAAGTAATCAGTTCTATCAAGAACTGATCAAGAAGCCTTCAACCAATTCTCTCTCCATCTGATTGAAGATATTATTATCTTTTCATCAATAACTTTTGTATGATCTGTAATAGATCTGAGTGTAGGAGATTTATTTCTCTGAGTTGTAAGCCTAAATTATAAAGGCTGAGGTAGGGCTGAGTTCCTGAGATAGGGGAATCTTTTCCCTGAGTTGTAGGCCTGTGAAAGAGGCTGAGGTAGGGTTTTTGCCTGAGTTGTAGGAGTGGGGTTTCACTCTGAGTTGTAGGCCTATGAAAGAGGCTGAGGTAGGGCTTGTGCCCGAGTTGTAGGAGTGTGGATTCACTCTGAGTTGTAGGAACCATTCTTTGTTCTGAGCTGTAAGATCTGCGGATCTGAGAAGAAAGAATGAAGTTAGGTCAAATCTAGTACACTGCTAGATAGGCGAAGGGGGAAAGTGGATGTACCCATCATTTGGGGAACCACTATAAATCTGGTGTGCAATCTGTGGAATGTTGTGTGTATGTGAATGATGTGTTGTGATATCTGCCGAATAAATTGTTAAACTAGATAGATTTGTTTGCCTAAGTTAGAAAAATACTTGATCCTATTCACCCCCCCCCCACTAGGTGGTTAGGACATCATAAAATCAATTATTTTAGCCACCTCTCTGATGTCCTCTTACTCCTCCGTAGTCGTGTCTCCTTCTATTGCTAGGGCCAGCTTCCATCATACCCTCAACAGGTCTCTTACCACTTCCCAAGTGGTCTCCTTCTAGCCTCTTCGCCATGTCAATTATTTCCGCCAAGCTGGAGTACGCTATAAACAAAAGGGCCTGCCTTAGGGGGTCTCGTAGCCCTTTGTAGAAGCGCTTAGCATATCCTCTGTCATCTAAGTCATATGATTCAGCAAATCTTGCGAGATGTTGGAACTCTCGTTGATACTTCGTAACCGACATCGACCCTTGCTTCAGCTGTAAAAATCTCTCTTCAAGTTCATTTCGAGCAGACGAGGGAATGAAGTGCTCTAAAACGGCACCTGAGAACTCGCTCCAGCTAATCTCTGTATAAACTCGCCCTTGAAAGGTGGAGCCCGTGAGGGACTTCCACCACCTCTTGGCGTGCAGTTCCAGGAGTGTCACTGCCAGGGTCACAGCAATATTGTTCGGACATCTAATTCCCGCCAATAGTTCTTGCACGGTGTCGAACCATTCCTCCGTATGCACTGCCGACTCTATCCCAAGGTAGGAAGGAGGGCAGAGAGCTCGGAGAGTGCTCAACCAGTTGGAGCCCAGAGCATGTTGTTGTACGAGGGCTTGTTGGGATCTTAAGGCATCCAAGATAGCTGTGAGCGTCTGGCCTAGCTCCGATTGCTGAAACTGTGTGGGTACGGACGGGGCGGGGGTGCCCCCACTAGCTCAACGTGCACTAGGATCTACACGTAGAGCACAAACCTAAGGTCAGGTTGGTTAATCTTAAGGTCAAAGTTGGACATACTTAGTGTGAATTACATATAGGCACACCACTGCTTCCGCTAAGTCAGTTTGTCCCCAAACAGACTAATCGAATGGGGGAGGCACCATTGTTGAATGACTTCTTTAGTTCAGGATCGAAGCAAGATGATATCATTTGTAAGCCCCCCCCCCCCCCCTTCCCCTCCCGGAACACAAAACACGGCACCAGGGGAGTCTTACGCCCATAACAGTCGTCTTGCGGTGGAACCAATGTACGTGTTGGTCTGCACCACAAGCTGCCTATTTTGCCGGCCATAAACAATATCATCCAATGCCAACCCAACCAACAACATGAATATAAAACAGAAGTCAATCCACACATAAGTAAAATAGTCCAAAAGTACATTAAGAAAAAGAAGTTACAACAAGCTTCTAAAATATCAGAGTACGGGTACAACTTGCCCAAAGGGCTACATCATGAGTCTCTCAAACTCACTTCAGTGACTGACAGTAGCAACGATACCATCCCTTCAGGCCCTGTCGTCTTGGTCTGGCTGTCCTGCAAAATCTGCGGCTGCTCTGACTGCGGGGTTTCCTACTAAAAGGAAGATGTAGCAACCATTAGTCATAAACACTAAGTGGCTATCACATCCGCTCCCCCGGCAACTCCTCGGCACCGGGCGGAGAAAGGAACAAGGGTAGAATATATATAAGTAGAACAGAAGTACAAACAGGTGGTATAGAGTGAACAATATCATTGTATATAAGCAGCACAATAAATGAGTAACTCTAGCATTTCTACCATCTACAGCAGTATAAAAATATAGAGGTACAATAGAAAGTAACTCAACTTATATGAATGCCCATACAGACATATAAGTTGAGGATCGGCTCAGCAGTATAATAACTCATCTTATAAGAGTGCCCATACAAACTTATACGATAAGGATCTTGTATATGCAATATAATGTAATGATATGAATGCAATGCAATGACTCAACCATGATCATGTACATGCAATTGTGATGTCGACACAGAACATGCAGTCCCCACTTTTCGAGCAGGTAACTAACCTCTCAGGAGTAAACCGTCGTTGTCAGGCGGTGATAGTGGAGCGAGCTTCTCCACTACTAGGAGGGCAACCACACTATCAAGCCTAGGACTTCGTACACCTCAATGCTCAGAACACAACAGCGGAGCTCCCATGCGTACTACGACTCAGCGGGAGTCTCGGATAGATGTGCACCGAGAACCAAGCCCCGAACTACCCATGTTGTGACTCGGAAGGAGCCTCGGAAAAAGCACGAGGACAAAGCCCAACCATCCACTTGGCAGGAAAGGAGCCCCGGGAATGAACACCAAGTACCAAGCCCAACAGCCCAAAGTCTATCTATCAACTCCCATCGATGTGACAACTGGCGAGCCCGTAGACCTGCCACACTATCCTTAACCCAGGATTATGACACTGCAGGTCGACTCACACCGCATGCAATTTCACATCATCGTGGCACGGAATGAGCCTCGGGAATGAACACCGAGGACCAAGCCCAAGCATCCACTTACGTCTCTTCTCAACATTACCAAACCAGTGCGGTCAAACCTGCGTACTTATACCCTTTCACAACCACGTGCCCCAAGGTACTTATGGGTTCATTACCAGTGTAAGGCTATTTCACACATTCATCATCTAAGACCACGACCATTTGTTCATAACAGTCATTACCAATTACATACCTCATGTTCAAGCCAAGCTCATAATTATTCAACACATTACCACTGTCAAGTACGTTCTCAATATTTCACATATTTAAATCTTTCTCTAACCTCCACCAAATCACCTCGGTTGAGTGCACCTTACCACACTATTTGTTCCTTTAGTATCTAACCAACAAATGTCATTAGCATATTTCACCCCAATCATTCATAGTCTAAATTTCACAAACATTAACGTTATTGTACTATGATTTCTCTACCAATACAAAACAAACACGAGAATTACATGTGCAGGAATGATTACTGTACAACAACTTCAAACGGTGATTCCTGAGGCTACAGGAATCCGGTGAAGGCATTTAACCCCTCGTTGGAAAGGTATTTCTAAGGGTTGTGACTTTCGTGTTTAGTCTAAAGCCAAGATCTGGCTGCATCATGACTGAAAACGGCCTCGAAGGCTGCTACGCGCAGAAAATATATTTCTTCTCTCATCTTAAAGCAGATCGGACGACATCGGTTCATCTTCTCCCTTCAACCAAACTTGTTAAATAACGTCCAGTATTTCTCCTCCCTTATTCACCCTCATAAGGCCACTTCTCTTCACGAAACTAGTCCACAAACTGCATTCGAAGTGAGGGAAAGGTTGAATACTCTAATTCCTAGGACACAAGTCCTAGCATGGCATTTTCCTAGAAACCTTCTTCTCACAAATCAAGACCCTTTTGAGTCGATATCTCTCCTAGAAATAACTAAAGATCTAGCACCAAGGGAGAGGGTAGGAAGCTCACCTCATTTCTGGCGTTTCCACCATTTCCAGCCATGGATCTTGTCACCCTTAATGGCGGCATCTTCTTCCCGCTGGTTGCTGTTCGTCCTTCACAGGAAGAAAATCGGCTCCAGCACCTTCTTCCTCTCCAGAAATTTCTTACAGGGACTGTTTAGAAGGAAGACTAGAAACGGCTAGGGTTTTCTCCCATTTTCATGTAAGAAGTTGGGTAAATGCATAGCCACGTGTCGGCCTGTCGTTGGACCGCCAATCAACTCAGTAAATGATTCCCTTCGAAACGACGCGGCCGGAAAATTCGCCAAAACCCGAAATTGAACTACAAGGGTAGGGACACGCCCGTGTCACTACCCATGTCCTGCTCGGGAGGAACGTGGTTGGCGATTCATCGAGCTCCGCTCGACGAATTGTCGAGTTGCTGCTTGGACACACACGGGTTGGGACACGCCTGTGTCACTACCCGTGTCCTGCTCGGGAGGAACACGGTCGACGAATCATCGAGCTGCTACTTGGACACACACGGGTAGGATACGCTCGTGTCTCTACCCGTATCCTGCTCGGGAGGAACACATTCGACGATTCATCGAGCTCTGCACGATGAATCGTCGAGCTACACACGGGTAGGGACACGCCCGTGTCTCTACCCATGTCCTGCTCGGGAAACACAAAGAGGAACCCGCAACGTTGCCAGAGAGCCACACGGGTATGGACATGCCCGTGTCACTACCCGTGTCCAACTCTGGACCAACTTCTCCTCCCTTACTCGAGTGCCATCCTAACTGCCAGCACTCCTTGAGCCCAAGTCAACTCTCCTGACTTGAAAGCACGCATGAGGGGCATAGCACGAATTGGGACGTTACATCTGGTGATATGTTCATAAAGGCACCTTCCATGTCACGAAGATAGGCCAGTTCGGGATATATTCTTGGTGCATATCTACCCGAGACCCCTCTGATCCATAGTACGCATGTGAGCTCCGTTATTGTGTTCTTAGCGTTGAGGCATACGGAGGCCTAGGCTTGGTAGTGTGGATGCCTGCCTAGAGTGGAGAAGCTCGCTCTACTGTCACGGTCTGGCCACGACAGATGACGCCTGAGAGGCTAGCTACCTGCTCAAAAATTTGAAACTACAAGTCTGTGTCAACATAGTAGTTGCATGTGCATGAGCATGGTTGAGCCATTGCATTGCATTCATATCATCACATTACATTACATACACAAGATCCTTATCGTATAAGTTTGTATGGGCACTCTTATACGATGAGTTACTTTACTGTTGAGCCGATCTTTAACTTATATGTTTGTATGGGCATTCATATAAGCTAAGTTACTTTCTGCCGTACTTTCACATTATATACTGTTGTAGATGATAGAACTGCTAAATTGTTTGACACACTCATTTGGTGCAATTACTGATATTCTCTGATACTGCTTACTCCTATACCACCTATTTGTACTACTGTTTATATATTTATATTATACCCTTGTTCCTTTCTCCGCTGGTGCCGATGCGTCGCCGTGGGAGCGGATGTGATAGTCACTTAGTCTTTATGACTAACAGTTGCTACGTCTTACTTTTTAGGTGGGAACCCTGCAGATAGAGCAGCATCAGGTTACGCAGGAGGTAAGCCAGGCCAAGACAACGGGTCCTGATGTGACGGTACCATCGTTGTCGTCGGTGACAGATGTGAGTGTTTTTAGAGAGACTCTTTTGTTGCCTTTTGGGCATGTACTCTGATATTATAGAAGCCTTGGTTGCTTCTTATTTCTATTGTGCTATAGAATTGTATACTAGTGTGCATTTTGACTTCCATTTTATATTCTTTATGTTGGGTTGGCATGAATGATATGTTTAGCTGGCAGGATAGGCGTCTTGTAGTAAAGGTTAGCATGTGTGCTAACGCAACCGCAAGGCGGCTATTCTGGGCATACGTCTCCCCTCGTGCCAAGTTTTGTGTTCCGGGAGGGGGGTCTTACAAAGTTGATCTTGAAAAACTTAGAGAACCCAAAAACGTTGAAAGCTTTGAAGACTTGAATCTGAATTCACGGAACAACTAGATCTGAATGGATAAGAATCTTCAGAAAGTAACTATCTAGTTGATTCGGTGGAGGAAGATTGACTTGCGTCGGCCAAGAGTTGTAGCGCGATACATACTAATGGAAGCCGACGACGATTTTCTTGATCGGGAAGTTCTTGGAATGAGTATGATTAGTACGTTTAGGGTTTGAGAATAAATCACCCTAAATATATATAGAGATCTTCGTTGCAACGACTAGAATAGTTATTGCACGCCGGAAATCTCGTGGGTCACTGTATATGGCTGTCGACAATAATGAACCGGATTTTGAAATCAGGAAGAAAAATAACCCTAAGTAATATTTGTCGAGTATCGTCGAGTATAGTTGAGGATACTCACCGAACAACAATGAATTTCGACGAATTTTACTTGTAGAAATTCAGACAGATTGAATCTTAACACTTGACGCCATGCAGAAGAATCACTAGATAAATTAGGTGAATATCGGTTAGTATACCCGACAAATTTGACGAGTATCTGCTAGAATACTCGACGCATTCGACTCCTAACCGAGTGATATTCGACTAATCCGACTTAGAAAATACAGAGAAGTAAAGTCGAAATGACTCGACGAATTCGACGGGTATGGACATGTATATTCGATGAATTTAACGAATATCGATAGATACATTCGACGAATTCAACGAGTATACACGATGATACTCGACGATTTTTACTTGACTAATTTTCCAACTTACAAAAATTTTACCCTGAGTACAAATGATGAATTCGACGAGTGTTGGTAAGTATATATGACGAATTCGATGAGTAATAACAAGTATACTTGACGAATTCGATGAATATGCCTTACGATACTCGATGAATTTTACTTGGATAAAATTCTTGTTCTTCTGATTTCCACTCCTTCTCCTTCATTGATCCTTCTAATGCACTTGAGATAGAATTACACCCCAATAGAGAGATTACACGTGAGTTAACACAATGGCCTACACAATAAAGGATTATATTGTATAGTCTTGTGTTTTATGACCGACTGTAACATGATATTAGGTTGTACTTAGCAATGCAGTCCTGCAAGCACATAACTAAAACATACCATCAAATACACCCTCAATTCATCTTAGCTTAATGGGACCCTTCTTCAAATCTAGGTTATTATGGATACAATATCCAACAACTTGGAAATCTGACTAAGGACAGATGTGTTGAGTGGAGACAACTCAACGCCTATTCAACAAAAAATCTGTCTAAGGACAGAAGCATTGAGTGTAGGCAATTCACACAACGTCTATTCAATAAAACAGGCAAAGACAGAAAGCGTTGAGTGAAGACAACTCACCCAACGCCTTAATATAGATAAAATCAACCAAGTCCAGATGTGTTGAGTGATGAAGGCTCACTCAACGCCTAGTCAGTTAGACCACTATTGTCAATATTCGTTGAGTGATGAAGGATCACTCAATGCCAGAGGGTGCAAAATTCTGCCTAAGTGTATTGGCGTTGAGTGACAAGACATCACTCAATGCCTATGCAGAATTGTCTGAATGCTAAGTCCATAGGTGTTGTGTCTTGATGACGTCAATAGAAATTCAAAATTTACAAGAACAGAATAGTAGACGACAATGGCGTCGCTTGCATATTGTACAATAATTAATGCTAAAGAAAAAGTTATAGGTATAAACTCCAGGTGGTCCCACTGTTTAGAGAGCCGTTGGACGGCAGGATAGAAAAGAAAAGATTGAGGAAGAAAAAATTAACTTTTGAGAGGATTAGCTTTTGAAAATACAGAGCTTTATTTTCTTCCTCTCGACCTAGTTGCAGAGCTTGGTTTTGTTCATTATGTTGATCTTGTAACATCCCTCAGACAACTATACCCCCTAGGAGTGGTTTTGTCATGACTAGGTCATGACAAAACCCTAGGAAGCCCAAGAAAACCAAGTGGACCTAGGAATATATGTGAGATCACTTTGGTTTACAAATAATAGAATCCATCATCCTTGTTTAGGATGATCATGGGGCTTTAGCATGACTCCAAGACCCCACCATTACCTCACCAATCTATTGAAAGGCCTTAAGGATCCATTGGAGTCAACCCAGGATGGCCAAGTTGACCTAGGACCATCCTAGGCCTAAATTGGGCAAGGTGCCCTAACTAAGGGCAATATGCCCCTAATAAGCCCAACCAACCCTACCATGGTCTTCTTAGACCTAAATTGGGGGTCAATGGGTCACCAAAGATCCATTGGGGTCAACTCTAGAGCCTTAGTTGACCCAAGTCAACCATATCCCTAGAGTGGTCAAAGTGCCCTAACCTAGGGCAAGTTACCTTCAGGGTTCAATGTTAACCCTACACAACTCTTCCTAGACCTTAGGAGAAGCCAATGGACCACCAAGGACCCCTTGGGGTCAACCCAAATGGTCATGTTGACCAAAGTCAAATCTAGCCCTAACTTGGTCAAAGTGCCCTAACTAAGGGTCAAGTGACCCACAAGATGCCCAACCAACCCTACCCAAGCCTTTCAAGACTTTAGGCGAGGCCAATGGGTCACCAAGGACCCATTAGGGTCAAATCAAATGGTCAATTTGACCAAGGTCAACTCAATCTTTGAAATAGGTCAAATTAGCTTAAATTATTCTAGGCTAACCCAAGCTCAAACTCATTTCCCCCACTTGGGCTAACCTCATTTTTATTATTCATATGGGTCAGTGGGGTTCCAATAGGCTGGAGGAGAGATCAAAATTCATCCATGGTGATTAGGAGAGAGAAAGCTTCATTTTTCCCTTTAATGGAGGAGAGAGAAAGTGAGAAAAAAGGGTCATTCATGGTCAAGGGAGACCAAGGGCCACTCCAATTGGTGGATACATTCTCCCTCATCAGTTTTGAGGAGTTGAATAACCATAACCAGCCACCAAAGTGGGTGAATTTAATTTCTCCCATAAGGAAGAGAGAGAAAGAAGAGAGAGAAAGTCATTAATGGTCATGGGAGAGCAAGAGTCCCTCTTCAATTGATTCCAAAGTCTTGATTCATCTTCCCCTCATTATTTAGAGGAGACCAAAGGTTTTTCTCAGCCTTAGGTGGCTGAATTCAGAGAACCACCTTGGCCAAAATGAGAGTTTAGTGGCCATTAATGGTCATTGCATGTTAGACCCTTCCCCAAGGTTAGAGGAGACGTTTCCACTCTTTACCTGAAGAAACCGAGCAAGCTGGCTGTGTAGTTATAGAGCACCGAAAAGATCTACCACCGGCCACGGCGCACCACCACCACACTCGTCGACAAGCTCTCTTAAAGGTCCTCCTCTACTCCTCTCTTCTTGGATTAGATCTTTAAATCTTTTAGGAGAGAAATCGGACTCAATTGAGCCCGAAATCGGGCTCAATTGAGCCCGATCGGGTGAGAGAAATTTCAGATTTTTCCATGGATTTTCAACCTTGTGGGATTGTCGGAAACCGCCCCTCTGGCGGGCATGCCGCCACCCGGCGATAGCCCCCACATCAACGAAGGTGGTGGCGGTGGTGGTCGGCCAGGGAGGTGGTCGGGTGGCCGGGAAATGGGCTTGGAATAAGCTCCATGTTCGGCCAATCATGGCCCTTTGCTGGAGGAAGAAGATGACCAGGAGCCACTGGATATGCTTTAAGATTCGTACTGATCTGGATTTATTTAGTTTCTGTTTATTAATTTATATCCTGTTTACTGGGTTGTTTTAAATTAAATATTAAAAATACCTAGGTCCCCTACAAAACAAGTGACCAACATGAAAATTGTAGCCCTTGACGTCTGCTTTAGTTTAAAATTAATTTCAACCAAATTGGGTAAATGATTAGACCACAACACTCACTTTGGTGAGGTCTATACCTAGGCTAGATCAGACATTGTTTTGAGTGCCCCCATCAATCCAGCCATCCAAATGACTTATAATTTTGTATGGGTGTCACTCTTACCTATACATAGAACATATCCAAAAATGGAGATTTTTTAAGATATATTTTCTATAGTTTTTGTAATTATTTAATAATCCTAGAATAATTTAATTAGGGGGCCTAATGACTTACACATTCTCCCATATTTTGGTGAAAGGTTATTGGGGTCAATATAGGTCACTGTATAAATTTTCATCCCATTTGGAGATGATTTAGTTTGGAAATAAGTAAACCCTAAGTTGGACCAAAAAGGGGTATTTAGGTCAAAGTTTCCCTTATGGGTTTAAGTGGCCAAATTACCTCAACAGAGGTTGAAAATTGGGTCACTGATTTGTTATGTCAGTAAGCTCCCTCACATGGATTATGGGGTGGACTAGGGTGGATTTGCCCTAGGACCCAAGTTCAAACCTTAAGGTTGAACTTTGGGGGCTTGTGAGGGACATAGGGTGTTATGTCCTTGGATGGACTTGGGATTTAGTCAATGTGATCCTAGGGTGGTGAAATGCCCTAGAGAGAGATATGGTGGTAATTGGACACATGCACCCCACCTAAACCCCTTAGTAAGTATTTAGGTTCTTAAACCCTAGAACTTATTTAATGGGTCATATGACCTTGAATCTTGGTGGTACTTTGGTAAGGTCAGTTTCATAGTATTATTAGCCTCTGGTATTTATTTTAGGTTGTTTAGATGTCAGTAGCTCACCATTGTAAGTTATAGCTTCCATAATGCCCTTTTTGATGATAATGATGTATTTATGATTTATGTGTCTTAGAATGGTTTGAAACTATGGAAAAGTTAATAAGATCTCATGTAGTTGCACTAGTAATTTATTTGTGGTTATTGAAGCTTTTTTTGTAGTACTTCATTTGTAAAGAAAATTAGTGCATCTTACCTTGATAAATAGGAAATAAATATAATGGCTTGCTGGAATATTTTGATACTTATCCAGAGAACATTTTAGAGCATATAGAAGCATGGAAAAATTGTTAAATGTTGTTTAACGGAGATTACAAGGGTGTGTCTTCATAAAGTGCCTTATGATGGTTTTCCTTAGGATAATCTTTTACCTGGTTTGCTGACATGGGAATTTCATGAAACTTAGACATTGAAGTTGTATGATCATAATGTAGCTCTGTTAATTTTTGAGGAATTTTTGGACTAGTATTTTTGGTACTTCCTTCAATACCCCTATTTATATGAATTATTTTGGATTTAATAATTAGAGGTTAATGATTTGTGAAAGTTTATGATATTTAGTATTCACTGATATCTTGTTATTCTACAATGTTCATAATTTTTTTATGGTCATTCCCTAAGTAAATCTAGTGCTTCATGTTCAAATCACCCATGGATTAATTTTGGAAAAAATTAATTAAATATCAAATTTAATTGAAAAATTATAAATTTCTGGATTTAGACTGAATATATAAGGGTAGACCCTCAATAAATATCTTAGGACATTTGGATGAAACTTTGGAGTACCTCCTCTCATGTACATCATATAGCATGGGTTGGTCTGCATTTACTAAAACTGCGGAAATCGTGTTAACATGAGGAATGGTCGTAGGGAGGTGGGATTGTGGTTTACTGATTTTAGTGAAATGGATTGGAGTATACCATTGGAAGCTGGGATGAGTAGGTTTTAGAGTTGTCTAAGATTAGGTGGTGCTCGGGATCGACGAAAGATTGTCTTTCCTGTGGTGGGAGAGAGAGAGAGGGTCAAAACACATTAGGGTTAGAACCAGTGTAATACTAAAGGGATCGGGAATCGGGTATTAACCAATAATAATAAGTTACTTGCGAAAGGGAACGATGGGCTTCAGCTACCATCATAGTTCCTAGTGCCCTTTGAGAGCCCTTCACGGGGAAAACCGGGAGTAGTCCTAGGCTATCTAAAACTGCAGGCAAAATAAACTGCAAGAGTAACTAGTATAACTAGGGATTAACTTTCACTCACCTCGATGTCTCAGGATGTTAGGTTGGGTCACTCGGGCAGTAGGCTTGGTGGATTTGGTGATGGGCTGGTTGGCCCGGCGAGCTTTGGCTCGGTTGTTGTTTGTGACGGACGGGATGTTCCGGGGAGCTTTGGCTCGGTAGCTGATACATAAGGTTGCATGTGCATAAAGTATAAGGTGGTGGGTCTTCGGTATTGGAGGGTCGATGCACCAACGCCAATACGTTGACTCGGCAAGTGTGGTTTTGCACTTTGCCAAGTTAAGTCCGATGGACTTGCCGGCAAAGAGTATGCAGGAGATCCGCTTAGTGCACCAGCATCGAGGCATACGATAGGTCTGACTGGTAGTGTTATTACTAGTTTAGAGGTGGGCGAGGCCCAACCCACCGCTTTCGTTTGCCACTACGGAGGTATCCTGGGAGGTTATGCTCCAAAAAGGGGGAACTAAAGGTCTGTGTGCACAGAGTCAAGTGGGTGTGTTGCACTTGCATGATTCACATTATAGCATATTTGCATGTCATAGCATAACCATTGCATTTAACCCTTGACACCTATTGTATAAATTGGTATGGGGCTTTTTATATAATAGGCCCTGCAAAACGACCTCTTGGTTTATAAGCTCGCATGAGCGTGCTTATAAGTTAAGGTTTTTATTCTTTAGATATATACATGCTTGCTAGAAAACCGACACACTATCGTATAAATTGGTATGGGACTCTTTATACGATAGGAGCCTTGCAAAAGATCCCTTAGCTTATGTGTTTTCATATAAGTTAAGGTTACTTATTTCTTGTTCAGTTTTTCATACCTTTATTACTGTCATATATACTTATAGAACTGTTAGATTAGTTCTGCTGTCACCTGCTTCTTGTTCATTCTCCACCCTCACTACCTCTCCTTTCCTCCTCCCCGCTCGGTGCCTAGGAGCCATAGGGGAAGGGGTGGGGGATGATAGGACTTAGTCTTTTAGACTAACAGTTTTCGAACCACATCATTTTAGGGGACCGTGGAGCCCAGCATGGAGGAGCAGCCCCGGAGGTCAGCATGCTTGGAGATAGGACAGTCTAGCACCGGAGTTCAGACAGCTGGGACTATGAGTCCCGGTCGTTAGTAGATGTTTAGTTTTTTTGCTTCTGCGCTGAGTGATATGTAGTGAGGATATTGATGTACCGGGCATGAGCCCTATTTTCAGTACCTCTATTATTATTTCTGTGGACTCTCCCTTCATGGAGATTATTTACTATATATGTGATTTCTATGGACATGTTTTTACTATCTTTTCTGTGATCGATTTGGCCGGCAGGATCGGCGTTTTATAGTGATGACCTTCCCGGGCGTGAAGGTATCACCGCAAAGCGGCAGTTCTGGGCCTAAGACCCCGTGGTTCTAAAAAGAAAAAAGGGGGGTCTTACAGATCTGAAAGTTCAAGAAAGTTGGCTGCTGACCTACACAACTTCAACAAAAAGTTCCGAGAGCCTTCTCTCTGAGATAGAAGAAGGAACAAATCAAGCCCTAACTGCAGTGACATCACAGCTCAAGCAGAATTAATCTTGAAGATCCATTCTTGGAGCTGTGAAGAAGATAGTAATAACTCATTTCAGTTCGGGAAAAGGCAGGCTCAAAGATTCTTTCTCTGTATTCATTCATCAACACAAACCAACCTTTTAATTGTAGGATCAGTACTGATCCGAGTGTAAGCCTGATCTATACAGGCTGAGGTAGGATCTTTCTATAGATTTGACCTGTATGGTCCTTGTGCCTGAGTTGTAGGGTTCTTATTAGGAATCTGAGCTGTAGGATCCTTCTGTGGATCTGAGGTAGGGCTATCCTCCTATCCTGAGTGTAGGACTTTGAGGTAAAGTCTGAGGTAGGGCATGTGTGTCTGAGTGGTAGGAGAATATTTATCTAAGTATAGGACTTGGAGGAGTCTGAGAAATCCTGAGGGATTTGTGTTGTAAACTCTTTGAGCCGAGTTTGGAGAAGTTGGCCTTGTCTAACAATCTAACAATCTGTTAGAAAGGTGGGAGGGACATTGGATGTACCCATACTCTGGAAAACCACTACAAACAACTTGTGTGTTGATTATGTGATCTTGAAAGCTAACCTAAACTAAAACACAACTCACCTAGTCAGAAGAAAGTATCAAAAAGACAGGAAAACCTATTTACCCCCCTCTAGGTGTTCAGCTACTCTTGAAACTAAAGACTTTCAAGTGGTATTAGAGGGAGGTTACTCAAAAAGGACTTAACAGTCTGAGTTGATCTCCAGGAGTAGCTTAAGTATATTATTTATTGGTTCAAGAGAGAACCATAAAGAGTTGGGCTCAATGAAGCTTCTAATCTGCAGGAAAGAGAGTTTTGGGATTTGGAAGGAGAGAGTCAGGTTGTTCATGGAAGCATCTGACCCCAAGATCTTCATAATAGTACAAGAAGGATCTTTCATCCCTATGAAGGTCTTAGCTTTGGATCCCAACATCCAGTCACCTAAGAAGTATTCTGGGATGACCATGGATGAGGTCATCCTGGCTACAATGGACAAGAAGGCACAGAACATCATAGTGAGTGTCATTGATGATTCAACATTCTAGAACCTTATTCACTGCAGAACTTCCAAGGAAATGTGAGACACATTGATTGTCTACATGGAGGGAACTGAAGAAGTCAGGGAAGATAGAAAATCTCTTCTCAATCAAGAATATGAAGCATCCAGGCACTGCAAGAAGGACAACATTGCTGAGTGCTATGAAAAGTTCTTCAGTGTGGTGAATGAGCTGAGGACCTATGGGAGGGTCTTCAGCAATTATAAGTTGAATGACAAGTTTCTCAGATCTCTAACCAGAGACTGGGACACCAAGATATATGCCATCAGAGAGGTGGCCAAGATGGCTGAAACTCCTCCACAAACATTGTTTGGAAAGCTGCTCTCCTATGAGATGCAGCTATCTGCCAGGAAGGAGGAGACCACCAGCAAATCTCAAGCCAAGGATAATACAGTGGCCTTCAAGGCTGAGAGCTCTAAGAAGAGCAAGGAGAGGATTGTCTCTCCCCCAAAAAGGCATGTTGATTCAGATAGCTCTGAGTCAAGCTCATCTGACAGTAACATGTCAGATGGGGAGTTTGTTGCATTCTCTAGGCATTTCAAAAAGATGATGAAGAGGAGGCAGTGGAAGAAAAAAACCATCCTCGCTTCACACAACAAGAGGGATCACCACCAGTTTGACAAGAAGCTCTCTAAGGGAGACAGGTATAATTCAAAACCCAGTAAATAGTTTTCCTCTAATGTTGTTTGTTATTGCTGTAGCAAGTCTGGGCATATCATTACTGATTTCTCAGTCAACAGGAAAGAGCAGACGAAATCAGATTAGAAGAAGCACCACCAACACAAGGGCAAGAAGGAAAAGAACTTCATTGTCAAGATTGAGAAAAGTTGGAGTCAAAGTGACTCAGCTTCTTCGGATTCTGAAGAAGAGGAAGCCTACATAGTGTTGTTTGTTGCTGTTGTTGACGAAGATGAAGTCTATCCTATGGCCAGGATAGGTATTAGGGTCCCTCTGTCACACTCAGACAGTGACAGTGAGGTGGATGAAGATGAAAATAACAATTATGGGCTAATGGCCATGTCAGATGAAGAATCAAGTCAGGATCAGCCTGGTCCAGATAAGTTACATTCTCTTTCCAGCACCTCCTATGAATCTGACTATGAGACTAGTCCCAATTCTGATGCATCTTCTTCCTATGATGAAGATGGGTCAAAATCTGAGAAAGATCTCAATCAACTGATTAACAAGTATGGTGACCTTCTGGATGTTTTGAAAAGGAGCAAGAGGGTTAACAAGAAACAAGCTGAGGAGATTATCTCCCTACATCTAGCTGCTTCCCTATAGTCTAAGTAAGCAACCTTACTGGATCAGATGAGGAGGGAAATTAGCCAACTGAAAGCCATCTCAATCATCCAGATTGGGACCATCAACCATAAGAACAACATTATTATGGATCTTGAAGAAAAACTACTCAAAGAGAGGAATCTAGTGGCTCAGTACTCCAAGCCTAATTTAGTGTTGTCACTCATTGAAACCTTCACCTCCCAAACAAATAAGAATGGACTTTGGTACATTGAGAGGAACACTAGAAGAAGGAATAGGAGGAAGGGCAAGGCCCTTATTCAGCCTACTATCTCCTTTGAGAAATTTATATTACCATCCAACAAGTATGGCCAAGAAAGCATGTATGGTCACTGGATGAATGGTAGATCCACTTGTGTGAACAAAAATGTTCACAGTAATAGTGGAATGAAGGGCATGGGGTTGAGTGCCTTTAAAGCTCCCCACGAGGAAAGCCCATCATGGACCATTTACTTTTAGTGCACTAGCCCCCACTCTCAAGAATATGGCAGTGGCCAATGGTCAAGCTCCTCCAGCAAAAACTCAGACTAAAAGTAAGTCATCCAGCAAGCCTGACTTGGCTATTTCTGATGCAATCAATAGCTTATCTTCTGCAAAGAGGACTGCTGTTAGTGGCATTAACAGTAATACAAGTTCATCTACTGGAAGACTCTCTTTCAGTCAGATCCTTGCTGAAAGAAATTTGAAAAGGGCTACTGCTCTCTCTTCTAAATAGTCAGCTGGTTTCTGTTTGTCTACAAGAGCTGTTCAGAAAAGGAGATATAATATTAATGAGTATTGGTGTAGTGGCAAAGTGGGTCATTTTGTCATTAATTGCTGGCACAACCCAAATGTGCCTAGTGCAAGGGCAAGTCTACCTGTCAGAAATGTTATAGGCAGACAGGCTGATTTTCAGACTAACAAGAACCTAGGACCCAAACTCTTTTAGGGTCCTAAGGTAAACTGAATTGTCGTTGCAGGTTAGTCCAAGTACCCATCTAATATGATACTTGGGCAGTGGGTGTTCCAGACACATGACTGGAACAAGAAGTCTTCTAAAGATACAGTCCAGTAAGAATGGACCAAAAGTGATATTTGGTGGCTCAGACAAAGGAGTCACCAAGGGCTATGGTATTATCACTAATGGTATAGTCACAATCACAAAAGTGGCTTATGTGGAATGGTTGCAACAAAACCTAATTAGCATAAGCCAACTATATGACTTTGGCTATGTCATTGTAATCTACAAGGATGCGTGTCTAATCAGAAGGTCAAGTGACCATAAGGTCATTTTGATGGGCACTAGGAGTGGGAATATTTATTGTTTAAATTTTTTTATGTTTAAGTTCTTACACCCCTATGTGTCTAGTTGCTAATGAGAAACTCTCATACTGTGTTCAATAGCACAAGAGACTAGCTCACTTGAACTATAAGTCCATTAGCAAGCTCTTCAGTGAAGAGCCAGTCAGAAATGGTCCCAACATCAAATTCACCAAGGAGGGCATTTGCTCTGCATGTTAAAAGGGAGAGCATACAAAAACATCCTTCAAGAGCAATGGTGCCAAGGATTCTGTGGGGTGCTTGTACCTCCTGCATATGGACTTGTTTGGTCCTATGCCAATTCATAGTCTAGGTAGGAAAGTCTACACACTTGTGATAGTTGATGACTTCTCCAGCTTTGCTTGGGTGTTCTTCTTGAAGAAAAAGTCAGAAACCCTTGACACTTTTGTGAACTTTGTTAAGCAAGTTCAGAATGAAAAAGACAACTATGTGATCAAAATCAAAAGTGACCATGGTACTGAATTTTAATATGAAGGCATGACAAAGTTCTGTGTAGATCAAGGGATTCAATAGGAATTTTCTTCACCTAGAACTCCCCATCAAAATGGGATAGCTGGGAGGAAAGATAAAACTCTCATAGAGACTGGCGGGACCATTCTTAGTGACAACTCTCTCCCAGAATATTTTTGGGCTGAGGTAGTGAACATTGCATATCATGTCCTGAACAGAGCCTCTATCAACAAGTACCACAAGAAGACTTCCTATGAGATTATGAAGGGCAGAAAACCAAATCTAGTCTATCTCAGGATCTTTGGTAGTAAATGCTTTGTGCTCAATAATGGAAAGTCCCATTTGACTAAGTTTGTTGCCAAATCCTCTAAAGGGATATTTGTTGGGTACAACAACCATAGTAAGGCATATAGGGTCTACTGTTGGGTCCATTGAACCCAATGTCCTGGATTTGAAGAAGGCCTAACAAACAATGTATACATATGTGGTGATCTAACTTGTGCTCAAGTTTAGTGATTGCAAGATATCCCAGCAAAAATGATGGGACAGTTAGCCTAAGTGGCTAGGTCAGGTAAACACTTACCTAAGATGTGGATAGACAAAAATCTGTCCAAGTCCACAGGCATTGAGTGAAGGTTACTCACTCAACTCCAGATGACTTATAGTGTTGAGTGGAGCCTATATAGTCAAAGCCAAAGGAGTAGCAAGCTGAGAAAGTGGCTAAGTCCACAGGCATTGAGTGAGGTCAACTCACTCAACGTCATACAGCTAAAAGTTGTGAGATAGGCAAAGCCTAAGAAGAAATGAGCAGAAAAGTGGCTAAGTCCATAGGCGTTGAGTGAGTATCACTCACTCAACATCATACTCTATACTCGTTGAGTATTGCATTATAAGGCAATGCCACAGAAAAACTGTGTTGATATTTGACTAAGTCCATAAGCATTGAGAGAAGAAAGCTCACTCAATGCCATATGATAAAGCATTGACTGTATCTCATCCAGTCATTGTGTGTTTTCAGACACAGAAATTTGGCTAAGTCCAAATGCGGTGAGTAGAGCTTACTCGCTCAACGCCAAGGAGTAGAAAAATCTGGCTAAGGCAGAAAGCGTTGAGTGAGGCGTGCTCACTCAATGCTCTCAGTGCCATGTCTCAGAAAATCTGGCTAAGGTAAAACACATTGAGTGAGGCGTGGTCACACGCCCTCAATGCTTAAGATGCTCGAGAAGCAAAAAATTAGTTAAGGCAGAAAGCGTTGAGTAAGGCATGCTCACTCAACACTCTCAACGCCTAAATTACAGAAAGCATGGCTATGGTACAAGGCGTTGAGTGAGGTGTGTTCACTCAATGCTCTCAATGTCAAGCATAAAGAAATGGCTGAAGAATAAGCTAAGGCATAAAGCATTGAGTGAGGCTTGCTCACTCAATGCGGACAACGCCTATATAGACAGAATTCTGTCTAAGTACATTGGAATTGAGTGAAGCTCACTCACTTAATGCTTATTCTACTGATGCTCGATTTTTGACTAAGTCCACAGGTGCTGACGTCAGCAAGTCAACAAGACAACCTTATTCTAATTGTTAGCGGCAAAGCTACAGTACATGACAAAAGGCATCGCAGAGCTACTATACGACGGTAAACGTTAAATCAAGATAGCAGCTGGTCATCAATGGTGTGGGGCCCACTACTAAAATAGTCATTGTGTTGCAATCAATAAAAGGAAGAGACTTTGGACAAAAGTGAGTAGTTGAAAAAGCAGTTCATCCTCATCATCATTGTTGCTGTGAAGAGAAGAACAGAGAACAAAAGGATTGGAGGTCTAAAGGCTCAATAAGTTAGATGTTTGTCTTCATCTTCGACTATAGTAAGATCAGAGCAAATCTCTGAAGAGGAGAATGAAAGTTAGCTGGTACCATTTTCCATCTGCACCGCAGGTTCTTCACAGATCCAGCGGCATAACTCTTAAGAAAATCTACTGGAGGCTGTGAAGAAGAAGTTAGGGCTGAATCTCCTCAGCCTAGGAAAGAAAGAAGAAGCGGGATTGCTTTCTACTAGTTAGTTCCAACACAAGCCAAGTATCCTTATTGTTGTGAAGAAGTTGAACTGAGATTCTTTCAGCTCAGGTAGCAACAAGTTTTGTTGTAGTAACATCACAGATCCAGCAGGAAAAATCCCTGGTGTTGTGAAGAAGAAGTTAGGACTGAGTGTATCTCAGTTCATGTAAAGGTAGACTCAGGAAATATATTCCGGGAGTCAAAGTTGGGTTGAGTCTATCTCAGACAAGGTTGATTGACATAGACAAATTTCTCTTATGTCCAATCAAGAACCTCACCAACTCACTTCCATTTTGTAGGATCTGTTTGGATCTGAATGGTAGGAGCAAGTTTTCTCTAAGGTAGGATTCTGTTGATAATCTGAGCTATAGGACTTGGTTTCAAGACTGAGGTAGGCGGTCAATTGATCACTGAGCTGTAGGAGAAGAATACTCTCTGAGTGTAGGACCTTTGGGTCTGAGGTAGGATCCATAGTGGATTTGAGGTAGGGTTGTCCTCCCAGCATAAGTGTAGGGCCTTTGGCCTGAGGTAGGTGATCTGCTGATCACTGAGTTGTCGGCCCTTGTGGATGAGTTGTAGGTCTTGGAGGAGACTCAAAGATCCTAAGGGATCTAAGGTGTTAGCTCTTTGAAGCAGAGTTTTAGAGAAGTACCCAGTCCAACAAGATAGTTGGATAGGTGGGAGGGAAAGTGGATGTACCCTTGTTATGGGAACCACTATAAATCTTGTGTGTGTGTTTTTAGGTGTTGGCTTTATTACATGTTGCATATCTTGAAAGCAGAATATAATCCACTAATAAAGCATAAAACTAAAGGAAAATAAAATATAGTCACTAAGGACTAAGAAACCTATTCACCACCCCCACCCCCCACCCCCCACCCCCCCCCCCCCCCCCCCCCACCCCCTCTAGGTGATTTAGCTATACTTGAAATCAAAGACTTTTAAGTGGTATCAGAGGGAGGTTACTCAAAAAGTACCCAACAGTCTGAGTATACCTAAAAGGATAGCAAAAAAGGTTTGGAGATCAATGGAGCTTCAAATCTGCAGAAACGACAAGAACAGCATTGGACTGTTGGCGGCTCTTACAGAAGACAAGGTCTATTCAGATACAAGAGCAAGGATCAGGGCCCCTCTCTCACATTCAAATAGTGACTCAGAGGTGGATGGAGCTGAGGAAGGTGAATGCAGATGCTATGGGCTGACAACTACACCAAAAGAAGAATCTTGTCATGATCATCCTACATAAAATCAGGTATATTCCCCAACTAGCTCATCCTCAGAGTTAGGATATGAATACTACTCAGATTCTGATGCATCCTCATCAAATGATGATGAGAGTCATCCATCAGAAGATGATATCAATCAATTGATTGAAAATCATGGTGTGCTCCTGAAGGCTTTGAAGAAAAGCAGGATACTTGTTAAGAAACAAGTAGAGGAAATTGTCTCCCTACAGCTGGCTGCTTTCCAGCAAGATGAGACTTCATCTTTGTTATATTTAAAAGAGAGGGAAGTAGCTCATTTGAAGGCCATGGTAGATATCCATGTTGAGTCCATCAAATATAAGGACTCCATTATCAAGGATCTTGAAGAGAAACTTGAAAGGGAGAGGAGGATTGTGGCTAATTTCTCTAAGATTGACTCTATCAAGAGAAAATCTAAATCTGAGTGGATTTCTAAAGTTATCCTATCTCAGAGGAGAGGCCAAGCTCCTGTTAGGCCTCAGTCAACCTTTCACAAGGTAATTCTCTCATCCAATAGGTATGACCAAGACTGTAAGTGTGGTCACTGGAGGCGTGGGAATCTTCCTTGTAAGGTTACAAAAATACCTTACAATGGAAGAAGAGAGGTCATGGGATTGAGTGCACAGAAGGTTCCCCATGTAAAAGTCTAAAAGGCCCATCCTGGACCTTTTGTATCTAGTGCCTTAGCCCCCTCATTCAAGGATAAGGATGTAGTCTATTCTAAGGTTCTTCAAGCAAGAACACATACCAATAGCGCTTCAGTCAGTAAAGTTGACTAGGCTGCCTCTGAAGCCACTAAGAACAGCCCAACTGCAAAGAAGGCTGTTTCTAATGGAGTTCAGAGTAAGCCAAGTTCCTCTACTGACAGACCCACTTCTGGTCAAGCTCTTACTAGAAGAAACAAGAAGAAGGCCACAGTTTTACCCACTGAACAGGCAACCATAAATGGCTTGCACACTTCAAGGTGTGTTCAGAAAATGAGATACAACATCCATGAATGTTGGTGTTGTGGCAAAGTGGGTCACTTTGCCATAGATTGTTGGCACAACCCCTGTATGTCAAAGGCAAGGCAGTGTCTTCCTGACAGGACTCCTGTAGGTAGACATGCATCATCAAGCTAACAGGAACCTAGGACACAAGTCATATTGGGTTCCTAAGGTAAGGTAAACTTTATTTTACAGGATAGTCCAAGTAGCCATGTCCATTTATGGTCCTTGGACAGAGATGTACCAGACCTAAGTCTTGGTACAAGGAATGATTCAACTAATCATCAAGCACAAGATGTCAAAGACATGTGCAACTATTGAGGGGTAGCTAGTAAAAGAAAGCCAGATGCACATCAATTACTAAAGTGCAGTGGCAAGGATGTTGGTGTGCTCAGAGATTGTGTGATGGCGACGGCCACCACGATGGCCAACTTGGTGATGAAGATGACGTCCATGGCGCACTTGGTGATCATGGGGTAGTGGCGGATGATGATGATGATCCACCGGCCAAAGACTTGTGGTGCCGTAGCGGTCACGGCTACAATCTTCGCCCACGCAACAATATTTAAATTTAATTTATCATGCTAGTTTGTGGTCTGCATTTATCCATTTATGTGGTTTGTATTAAACTATTTTATTTCTGTCATTTTTAACTTGTGGTGTGCGTTTAGCCACTAATTTTGGGCTGCTAATAGCCCCTTGGATGTAAGCCTTATATAAGGCCAAAACTCTTTTTGTCATTTAGACAAATATTGAAATCAACCAAGAATTTTCCAAAACATAATTTCCTATCTTCCCCCTCCCTCTCTCCTTGTCGCCGCCCAAGGGTGTCTCCCCTCCTTCTAGCTCTTGGCCGCCCCCTCTCTCTCTCTTCTTATTCTCTTTTCTTCCCTCATCACTCTTCCTTACTACATCCTCTCATCCACGTTTCTATCCAACAATCTCTAAGGTTTTCGGCCAACCTTGGAGGAGAAGATATAAGTGCAAGAAAGAAAGGCTTGGGTGAACTTCTACGGCGTGAAGCGGGGAAGACGGACGAGTTCTTCACCCGTGGTGCGCTTCCCGCGGATTTCGAGGGAAGAGCGATTATTTCTTGTGGATCCAAAAATCTCGAATCTACGTTTCTGAGAGGGGTAACGAAATTCCTACACAAGAGATTTTCCCTCTTTGATAGTTCTTGTGGTGGACGATTTTTGAGTGGATTTTTCGAAGCCTTAATTTTCGCGATATTACTCATAATAGATTTGTGATTTTTGTTTGTTTTCCGATAACTCCCGAGAGGATTGGCGGTCCTCACTTTTTCTTTAGTTGGGATAGATACTACCACTTTCGAATCGTGATTTCTTTGGTGGATCTATTTTGGTACAACTCCAAGCTCGTCGGAACCAATATTGTTCCTTTTAGCCGGAGAGGATTTTGGCCTATAGCTAATCTCCGATCCACTTACGATTCGGCTACCCGTAAGTTAGCACGAGAGATAAATAAAAATCCATTGTATTTGTTGTGTTTCATTAGTGTGCGGAAAAGAGGGCGTTAAACGTAGCGAGAGTCGTCGATACGCCGTCCGTATATGATCTTTTTAGGACGGGACTACATCAATTTTGGTATCAGAGCGAGATTGTGTTGATTTCTCAATCGACACCATCCTTAAATCTTTCTGTCGTAGGGTTTTTGACTCTCACTTGGTTGTGCACGATCCGAATATACAACTTAAACTTGAAATTTCTAAAATCTGGTCTGCAATTAGTAAAAACAAAAACAAATTCTGCAGAAAAATTACAAAAACAATCCTGAGAACTCTCCTTATTTTTTTAAGAACAAAATCCTGAAAAAGTATTTTTGTTCGCCCAGTCGATAAGTGTTAAAAAAATCCAACTTTATAAAATTATTCTTCTCAAAACCACCATTTCTCCTGTTGTTCTTGCGCGCTAGGTTTGGCACGGAGTGTCCCCCATGCACTTCAAATATGGCAGACGACCATGATGATGAGCATGCTCCGGCAACAATCGCGGAGCTTCGGGAAGAGTTTAACGTTAGGATCGATGCACTCACCCAATTAATACAAGGGCTGGTGTTAAATCAAGCGACGCCTCGAAATCACAGCGTTGGGATAAATCGACCGGTGAGGGAACTCATAAGGGGCTTTATTATATGTTGTGCCAATGTTCCCCTCTGACACCCCATATTTTGGATCATCCAATCGCAAATGGATTTAAACTTCCAAACTTTGAAACATTCGATGGGACCGATGACCCGCTAGAGCATGGCAGTCATTTCACCACTATCATGAGAATCTACAATGCTCCAGACCATCTCCTCTGCTAGGTGTTTCCAACCACTCTCAAGGGACAAGCCCGAACATGGTTCCATTCGCTAAGGGCCAATACTATCACTAACTTCACAGAGCTGACAAGGCAATTTGTCGACCAGTTCATTGCCAACCGCAGGATCATTTGCGACCCCTCTCACTTATCCGGAATTCGTCAGAACGAAGGAGAAACTCTCAAAGATTTTTTCCGACGATTCACCGCTGAAGCCCGTCAAATTACAGGAGTTGACCCCGAGTTACTGCGAGGCGTGTTCCTTGGAGGCCTCCGACCGAGTGGCTTCTACTCAGCACTAATGTGAGAAACTGTTCCCAGTTATCCCGACCTCGTACATCGTGTTGAAGCCCAGATCGCCGCGGATGAAGCCATTGAGGCCCATCACGAACAATTTCATGGCACTCAGAAGCACAAAAGAGAAAGGGAGCAATCTCCACAGCATCAGGAAGGGAGGTTCTGCGACGATCGCCGCAACGGGCAGCGTCGGCAAAATCATCAGAGAGATCAGCCCCCCGGAGATTTCACCCCCCCCCCCTCAACACAACACGCACCAATGTGTTGTATGCTATACAAAATGAGCCAGCCTTACAACAACCAAAATAGCCAGCTTCTAATCCCAGGAATGACCAGTCCAAATATTGTGAATTTCATCGAACCACGGGACATACGACAGAAGATTGTGCCCGTCTAAAAGAAGAAATCGAACGCCTGATCCGCCTAGGACTTCTGGACAGATTTTTGCAAGGACACGTGCAAGATCAGCGCGACCCGCCTGGACCACCGAGAGATCAGCAAAACCCCCTCCCTAGAGGAGCAGGTGGTAGGCAGATGGTTGGAAACATTGAAACCATTGCCGGATCATCCATTCTCTCCGCTCAAATCTTCTCAGCCAGTAAGCAAGGAGAGTCCCACGAAGATAAAAGGTTCAAGCAAGATTCCGCCATAACCTTTGGAGACGAAGACCTGGTCGGCCTCTGAACACCTCACCAAGATCCCCTGGTAATTAGTGTTGGGATCGGGGATCCATGTTATAACGTTAAACGAATCCTCATCGACAATGGGAGCTCCGTCGATGTTCTGTTTTCTGCTACTCTGCAGAGCATGAATATTTCCACCCAGCGTTTAACAAAGGCAGCCGGACCAGTGTACGGCTTAGACAACAATCCAGTTTAGGTGTTGAGAACGATTACTCTCCCAGTTACCATGGGAGAATTTTCAAGACAAGTAACACACGATATCCAGTTCGTGGTAGTAGATTCAAGCTCTGCATATAACGCTATCTTTGGAAGACCCGTACAAACTATCTTCAGAGCCATCCCTCGATTCATCACCTCTCCATGAAGTTCACCACTCTGGGAGGTATTGGAGTCATCCTTGGTAATCAAGAGGCCGCCAAGAATTGCTACTCCAAACAAGCGCAGCCCGCCAGTGCCACCACGTTGAATATCGATGACTTTGACCTCCGCGACGAAGCGGTGTTACAGCGAGGGATGCCCATGGAGGGGCTAATCGAGGTCCCTCTCTCACCAGCAAACCCCGCTCGCACCATCAAGCTCGGATCACTCCTACCACAACAAGAAAAGGAGGAACTGACAGCCTACCTCTGGAACAACAAAGATATCTTCGCCTGGGCCCCTGAAGATATGCCCGGCGTAGATCCTCACGTCATCCAACACTCCCTCAACATCAACCCGACATGCAAGACCGTTAACCAATAGAAGAGAAACTTTGCTCCTGAACGTCTCCTAGCAATCGAAGAAGAAGTAGAAAAGCTCCTTAGCGCACATTTCATCCGAGAAGTGAACTACCCTACCTGGGTAGCCAATGTTATCCTGGTAAAGAAGTCTTCAGGAAAATGGAGAATGTGTGTGGACTACACCAACCTCAATCAAGCATGCCCTAAGGATAGCTTCCCGCTCCCCAGAATTGATCAGCTAGTCGACTCAACCGCCGGACACCAACTCCTTAGTTTCATGGATGCCTACTCCTGGGTACAACCATATTCGAATGAATCCAACCGATGAAGAGCATACAGCCTTCCGAACTAACAAAGGAATATACTGCTACAAAGTTATGCCTTTCGGGCTCAAGAATGCAGGAGCCACCTACCAACAGCTCATTTACAAAATCTTCAAAAACCTTATCGGCAAAACAATGGAGGTATACGTAGATGACATGCTGGTGAAGAGTGTTCGTCGAGAAAACCACTTGGAGGACCTCGAAAAATGTTTTAAGATACTGCGACAGTACGGCATGAGACTTAACCCCACCAAGTGTGCGTTCGGGGTCACGTCAGGAAAATTCTTAGGATTCATGGTAACTCAGCGAGGCATAGAGGCCAATCCTGAGAAGATTAAAGCCTTGAAGGACATGTCACCGCCCCGATCTCTCAAAGAAGTACAAAGGCTGAATGGGAGAATCACAGCATTTTCTAGGTTCTTGGCACGAACTGGGGATAAGTATCTCCCCTTCTTCAAGATTCTCCGAGGAGCAAGAACTACCAGTTTCCAGTGGACAGACGAATGTCAGTCAACCTTTGAATCACTCAAGCAATATCTGGCGTCCCCCCCCCCCCCCCCGCTACTATTAAAGCCCGCTCCAGGAGAAGTTCTGTTTTTGTACCTCGCTATCACACCAGCTGCATTGAGTTCAGTATTGGTAAAGGACGAGGGAGGAGTTCAACGCCCCATCTATTACCTTAGCAAGATCCTCTCTGATACAGAAACTCGGTATCCGGTCGCCGACAAAACAGCCTTCGCACTTGTTTTCTCAGCAAGGAAGCTTCGTCCCTACTTCCAGGCCCACACCATCAAAGTACTAACCGAATTGCCTCTCCGTGCTATTCTTCAAAATCCAAAAGCTTCCGGCCGATTAATCAAATAGGCAGTCGAGCTGGGCGAATTCGACATCCACTTCCTACCACGACCCGTCATTAAATCACAAGTTTTGGCGGATTTTGTCGTTGAAAATACTCTACCCCCAGAACCAAAAATTGTCTCAGCAGAGCAAGGTCAAAGATGGACTCTGTACGTTGACGGAGCATCCGACATCGAAGGCGCGGGAGCCGGGCTACTCCTCATAAGCCCATAACACGTCACACTAGAGTACGGGCTCCGACTCAACTTCCCTGCCACTAACAATGTAGCAGAATACGAGGCCTTAATTGCGGGACCCAGGCTTTCCATTGACTGTCATACTGTCAAGTTAACAATTTACTCTGATTCTCAACTCATAGTGTCCCAGGTAGAAGGGGATTACGAGACCAAAAGTGAGCAGCTAGTTCAGTATCTCCAACTGGTAAAGTCACTCCTACAACAGATACTGCAAGTCCAAATTCTCCACATCCCCACATAGCAAAACAGTCGAGCAGACGCCCTGTCAAAGTTAGCTACGTCTCACACCCTCTATCAGTCTAGAAGACGCAGGGTAGAAGAAATTTTCTCTCCCAGTATCCAGGGGCCTTGGGAGATAGCAGAGATTGAAGACTCAGAAGAATCATGGATCGTCCCACTAGCCAATTACTTAAAGATCCAGCAACTTCCTGAAAATCCCAAGGAAGCCCGTCAATTAAGGATGAGGGCAGCTACGTTCACATTGATTAACGGAGAACTTCACAAGCGATCTTTTTCAGGACCTTACCTAAAGTTCTTAGCAGAAGCTGATGCCGAGTATACTCTCCGCGAAGTCCATGGAGGAGTCTGCGGAGAACACTTGGGCGGAAAAGCCTTGGCCCGCAAAATCTTGCGCCAAGGCTTCTACTGGCCTACCATGAGGAAAGAAGCAACGGACTTTGTTCAAAAATGCAAGAGTTGGCAGATGCACGCCAACGTCCCCAAGCAACCACCAGTCGCCCTTACCACGCTCCAGGGAGCTTGGCCATTCGCACTATGGGGAATTGACCTCCTCGTACCTTTGCCACTAGCTTCAGGACAAAGGAAATTCATCATCATGGACATCGACTATTTCACCAAGTGGGTAGAAGCGAACCTCTGGCCAAAATTACCGAGGAGAATGCAAATCAATTCATGTGGAAGAACATTGTTTGCCGCTTTGGCATACCTGCAATCATCATCACTGACAACAGCACTCAATTCTCTGGAAGATCCTTCACCAAGCTATGTGAAGACTTGAAAATTGAGCAACGACATACGACGGTGTCACACCCTCAATATAACGGGCAGATCGAAGTAACCAGCCGAACCATCCTAAAGTGGCTGAAGACAAGGCTCCAAGACGCAGGGGGGCAATGGCCCGACGCACTCCCCAACGTATTGTGGGCATACCGAACAACGGCAAGAACCCCTACAGGAGAGACGTCATACAATCTCTGCTACGAAACTGAAGCGATCATTCCAGTTGACATCGGCGTACCAAGCCCCCGGGTGTCCCACTTCAACCTTCAGACAAACGACGACGCTCTCAGAGATAATCTGGACCTAATCTCCGAGATCCGCGAGGAAGCCGCCCTCCAGGCTGCAGCTTACCAACAACGTGCAGCCCGCTATTACAACCGCAAAGTGAAGTCGCGTCCGATTAACATTGGGGACTTGGTCCTTCGAACTCTCGAAGCAGCTGGGAAAGGGACACATGGCGACAAGCTGTCCCCGACCTGGGAAGGCCCCTTCATCATCACGGCAATGGTGAAGCGAGGAACATACAAGCTACGGAGCGCTGAAGGAAAGACTCTCCCTCGCACCTGGAATGCGCAGAACCTGCGCCGATTTTATCAGTGATTGCCATTTTATAATTATCTTATCTGTGTATTGTTTAAAACTATGTAAGCCGCGTGCTCAACCCCGCGCACGTTATCTTCGTTCAAATATTGAATCATGTTTCTACAAACCTCATGTGTACAAACAAAAAAGAAAGCATGCACAACACCGTGGGGGCCTGCCCCCCTCACGAAGAAGCCGCGAGCATCCCTCGCGCAACTAAACCACGAGCAACCCTCGCGCAACACCGTGGGGGCCTGCCCCCCTCACGAAGAAGCCGCGAGCATCCCTTGCGCAACAAAGCCGCGAGAAACCCTCGCGCGACACCGTGGGGGCCTGCCCCCCTCACGAAGAAGCTGCTAGCATCCCTCACGTAACTAAGCCGCGAGCAACCCTCGCGCGACACTGTGGGGGCCTGCCCCACTCACGAAGAAGCCGCGAGCATCCCTCGCGCAACAAGCCGCGAGCAACCCTCGCGCAACACCGTGGGGGCCTGCCCCCCTCACGAAGAATCCACGAGCATCCCAAGCGCAACTAAGCCGCGAGCAACCCTCGCGCGACACTGTGGGGGCCTGCCCCCCTCACGAAGAAGCCGCAAGCATCCCTTGCGCAACTAAGCTGCGAGCAACCCTCGCGTGACACCGTAGGGGCCTGCCCCCTCACGAAAAAGCCGCGAGCATCCCTCGCGCAACTAAGCCTCAAGCAACCCTCGTGCGACACCGTGGGTGCCTGCACCCCTCACGAAGAAGCTGCGAGCATCCCTCGCGCAACTAAGCCGCGAGCAACCCTCGCGCAACACCGTGGGGGCCTGCCCCCTCACGAAGAAGTCGCGAGCATCCCTTGCGCAACTAAGCCACGAGCAACCCTTGCACGACACCGTGGGGGCCTGCCCCCCTCACGAAGAAGCCGCGAGCATCCCTCGCTCAACTAAGCCGCGAGAAACCCTAGCGCGACACCGTGGGGGCCTGCCCCCCTCACGAAGAAGTCGCGAGCATCCCTCGCGCAATTAAGCCGCGAGCAACCCTCGCGCGACACCGTGGGGGCCTGCAGCCCTCACGAAGAAGCCGCGAGCATCCCTCGCGCAACTAAGCCACGAGAAACCATCGCATGACACTGTGGGGGCCTGCGCCCCTCACGAAGAAGCCGCGAGCATCCCTCGCGCAAACAAGTCGCGAGCAACCCTCGCGCCATAGCGTGGGGGCCTGCCCCCCTCACGAAGAAGCCGTAAGCATCCTTTGCACAAGCAAAGCCGCGAGCAACCCTCGCGCAAACTCAGCGGCAAACATCACTCACTCACCATGAGACACAAACCTAAGCTATGCAAGGTAAAAAGCAAGCCAATACAAACAAACTACCGACTGACATAGAAATGATGACGATGTCATAACAAGGCAAAGCTGGAAAGATACAAATACCATCAGCAAAAACAACCAAGCCCAAATAAGGGGCAAAGAAAAGTACAATCAAATGTAAGCATACAATGACAAAAGTACTACTACTCGTCTTCAGTATCAGAATGCTCATCCTCAGAGACATCTACAAAACTGAAGCTGGAGGTATCACACCCCAGGCTCTTGCTAACAAAGCGAAAAGCCTTCGAGACACCGCGTCGGAGCGCCAACTCGCGTATATCATCCATCTGAGGCTCCACCTCCTTGGACCAAATATCGTCACGAACCTCCTCCGCGATCAGGCTACGGTTTCGCATATAGTCGAGCGACTCCAAGTACTCCGCGAGCCCTCCAGCCATCAAATTTGACGCATGGTCATCCGAGGATAGCATCTCCACATGCGCCTTCGCCGCTCGAAGATGAGTCTCGAGGCTTGAGACCTCCTCCTGCGCCGCCTGTAATTGGGATCCCAAGTTTGAAGTCTCCTCCTTCGAATGCTTCAACATCTGAGTGGTCCGCTCCACCAAAGTCTTCTCCACTTCCAAAGCCGCACGAGCATCCTCTAGCTCGGACTTCAGCTCCGAACCAACTCGGAGGAACCGCGCAATGTCCCTATCATGTTCCTCCCTTAAAGAGGCAAGCGAACTCGTCGTCGATCGAAGCTTCTCCTGAAGAGTAAGGTACCCATCCTTCAGGCTCACGTAATGATCATTCCAGGTCAATGCAATCTGCTCTTGGGTCTCTATCTGCACAAAAAAGAAAAGAACAAAGTTAGCCTCTATTAGCAAAAGATGATAAGGTAAAAAGCCTTGGAAACAAACCAAGTCCATACCGCATTGCTCATCGCCCTTAAGGAAGAGGACATCCGCGAAGCAGCTACACCAACAAACGCCGGGGGAACTGGGGAAGTAAGTATCTGCACCTCAGGAGTCAAATCATGACAAGCATTAGAGGTCGCCACTGCCACCACATCAAGTTCACCAGGAGGCGCTGTCACAGCTTTCCTCTTGCGATCCCCTCCTCGAGAAGTCTCCGCTGGCCGGCCTGGGTCTGCCGAAATACCACACTGCACCAACCGCTTCTCCTACACATAAACATAAATACTAAACAGACGATTGGCCAACTCACAAGGTTTAGAAAACCCAAGCACCAGGGAAAACTCCCGCTCCTTCCCCCTCACACGGCGGAAACGATTGGAAAGCATATACCACACTTCAGGAAGACTCCATGAATTCTTGACATATCCGAACAAAGTGTTGCCATGGCGACGGTCTTTGCAGGCCTCAAACTCCAACCAGGACTTGTTGTTGCGTACCTCCATCCGCTCGCCACCATCGGAACGAACATCGCACCAATCCCGAAATTGGTCCAGAGAAAACCGGCCTCCATGCTCGCGGAAGAAAGCAACTAAGCCCATGATCCGAGAAATCTTGGCTGGGACGAACTGGGAAATAGGCACCCCGCAAATCCTCAAGATCTCAACCACCTCCTCGCACGACGGGAAACGGAAGCCGGACCTCGGAAAAACTTCGCAAATTGTCAGCCAGCCACGGGGAGGATTTTGAACCCGCTCCTCAGGACGCGGGATCCTCACTTCCAAATTAGCAGGAAGCCCATACTTCTTCCTCCAAATATCAACGCCATTTCAGTCAAAGAGCAACGTAAACACATTTGGCCGGAGGAGCGCTTCGAGACTTGTACAGGACAAAAATCAAAAGTTCAAGAAAAGCGCGATCAAGCAGCCCAAGTGGCACGCGAAAGAGGGCGCCCACACATGCACGCACAAAGCAGGGGCATTGCACTCCACGCGACCCGAGCACGCAAACTGCGTGCATGCAGCCCACGCGCGCGCAAAACCCCGCTCGAGCGGCCTGCGCAGGCAGCCTGGCCGCGCGGGCCGCCCGCGCCCGCGCGGCCCGCCCGCGCCCGCGCGGCCCGCCCGCGCCCGCGCGGCCGCCCGCGCCCGCGCGGCCCGCCCGCGCCCGCGCGGCCCGCCCGCGCCCGCGCGGCCCGCCCGCGCCCGCGCGGCCCGCCCGCGCCCGCGCGGCCCGCCCGCGCCCGCGCGGCCCGCCCGCGCCCGCGCGGCCCGCCCGCGCCCGCGCGGCCCGCCCGCGCCCGCGCGGCCCGCCCGCGCCCGCGCGGCCCGCCCGCGCCCGCGCGCCCGCGCGCGGCCCGCCCGCGCCCGCGCGGCCCGCCCGCGCCCGCGCGGCCCGCCCGCGCCCGCGCGGCCCGCCCGCGCCCGCGCGCCCGCCCGCGCCCGCGCGGCCCGCCCGCGCGCGCGCCCCGCCCGCGCGGCCCGCCCGCGCCCGCGCGGCCCGCCCGCGCCCGCGCGGCCCGCCCGCGCCCGCGCGGCCCGCCCGCGCCGCGCGGCCCGCCCGCGCCCGCGCGGCCCGCCCGCGCCCGCGCCCGCCCGCGCCGCGCGGCCCGCCCGGCCCGCCCGCGCCCGCCCGGCCCGCCCGCGCCCGCCCGCCCGCCCGCGCCCGCCCGCCCGCGCCCGCCCGCGCCCGCCCGCGCCCGCCCGGCCCGCCCGCGCCGCACGGCTTGCCTGTGGCCCGCACGTGCGGCCTGCCCGCGCGCGCACAGTTTGCTCCCGAGGGCAGCCTGCACGCGCGGCCCGCTCACGCACGCGGCCTGAGCCACGCACGGCTAGGGCCGCGCGCAGCACGCACGCACGACCGGTTCGCGCGGCCGGCCTCCACTGACGCGCACAGCCTTCCCGCGTCGCCGGCATGCGTAAGCGGCGTGGATGCCCCCGCCTTCGCTCCAGTACGTCATTATCACCCGTCAAATTCCCCTCCGAGTACCTTGTAAGTGCTGGCCACCGCTGCCTCAACCCTCTCACCGAAAGTCGTCATGACAGCAAGAACCGAAAGAAATCTCTCCTCTCTCGCTCACTTCGCTCTCGGATAGCAGAGATTTGGGGGGCAATTGATGGGTTCCACCTTCATTTATAGGAAAGAAGCCCCCCCATGAACTCGCCCAAAAAATGTGTCATGGGTGGCCCACCCCCTCCGTGAACTCTCATGAGGAGGAAATCATGGGGGGTGGGGCCCGCCACTCACCCAATGAAGAAAAACCACCAACCGGGCAGCCTAACCGCCGTCGGCGACCTTCCTCCCACCGGCATCGCCAAGAGGGCGGCCGCGGTCAGCCGCCTGGCAGCCGGCGGCCCGGCCCCGGCAGGCCGCCGGCCACGCCGCCGGTCAAGCCGCCGGCCTGGCCATGGCAGTCCGCCGGCCGGCCGCAGCTAGCCCTCGGCAAGCCGCCGTCGTCCAGCTGCCCGGCCAGCCACCTGGCCGCCGACGGCCCGGCCGCGGCAGGCTGACGGCCAAGCCGCCGGCCTAGCCAAGGCAGGTGTCCGGCCGGCCGGCCCTCGGCAGGCCGCCGCAGCCGGCCTCTAGGCCAGCCGCTCCCGCTGCCGGTTGCCCGGCCACGCCAGGCCCCCGGCCAAGCCGCGGCTGGCCACCAGCCGAGCCGCGGCAGACCGCCGGCCAAGCCGCGACCGACCCTCAGTGGTCCGCCGCCGCCGCCGCCCGGCCGGCCACCGCCGTCTCCATGGCGCCCCCCCCCCCCCCCCCCCCACCGTGGACGACCTCCTCGTCGTCCGATTGGGGGGAGGCTCTCCTCACCGTTCGATTAAGAAGGCAACCACCCACTAACCCACCACTTTAGTGGTGGGGCCCGCCATGATCTTCCCCTGGAGGCTATAAAAGGACCCCAGGGGCTCTTCATTCCTCACCTTCTCCCGGCCCAGAGCTTCCTTCTATCTCTTCAGGTGAGAGCTCCCCAGCCATCTCCAGCCACCTCCAGCCACCTCCAGCCACCGCGAGCCACAACGAGCCGCCAGAGCACCACTAGCCAGGAAAACACCCAAGTCCCAGCTAAAGCCAAAGGAGGAGGGCGACCGGAACCAGCCAGCGAACGCAACCTGATGCGCCAGAGCACCAGGATCGTCCCCACGCACTCTAACGTTCAAGCTACTCCCGCGGCGCAGCCTATTGCCCACCGGGAGTTGTAGTTTCTCTCTCTCTCTCTCCCCAAGCTGTAACGGGAGCGGTCTGTCGCCCCAATTCTCCAACACACTGTAAACACCAAAATCTAGTGGAATTTGATCGGCACGGACCCGGTCACGTGGTTTTTTACCCTTTTAAGGGGTTTTCCACGTCATCACATCTTGTGTCAACTTTCTACTTTCATTGTTTGTGTGCGCGCTCGACCGCCTCGTGAGCTAAGACGGTTCGAACAAATCCGGCCCGACCGGGGCACTGAGTTAGTCCGCAACAAGGTGTATTCTGGCCACACCGCGAGCGTCGGATGAGTATAATTGGACGAACATCTTTTCGTTGAATTTTAAAAGCGGTGAAAAATGGTGCAAATTAATAATAGATAGTGGTAGTTGCATGAATGTCATTTCGGAGAACGTCATTACTTGTATGCATTTAGTCACTGAACCGCACCCCCATCCATATAAAATAGCGTGGGTAAACAAAACGTCTATCGCGGTCTTTAAGCGATGTTTAGTGCCAATTACGGTGAATAGCTATATCGATAAGGTGTGGTGCGACGTCATTCCCATGGATGTATGTCATGTACTACTAGGACGCCCATGGCTATATGATTATGATGTGACCCATTTTGATCGAGCCAACACCTACGAGTTCAAGTTTAATGTTAAGACCATTTTCTTGAAACCCACACCGCCTAAGGATCCGTCGATTGCCTCCAAAGACACAATTGTGCCTGCGGAAAAGAAAACTATAAGCTTGATAAGTAAGGAGTTAGAGCGTGAGACCTTCTTGGATGGCATCATCTATGCTTTAGTATGTCTACAAGCTAAGGAAGATTCACCCTCTTTAGAGAACCTAGCATTATCTCTGCGAACACTATTGGAAGAGTATAAGGACGTCTATCCGGTGGACTTACCATCTAAGTTGCCACCCATAAGGGAAATTCAGCACGAGATTGATTTCGTCTCGGGCTCATCATTGCCTAATCTTCCCCATTATCGGCGCAATCCCTCCGCACATAATGAGTTACAAACTTTAATTTCAGATTTATTAGCAAAGGGATTTATTCTCCACAGTAAGAGCCTCTGTGCCGTCCCTGCCCTTTTGATCCCAAAGAAAGATAAGTCTTGGAGATTGTGTGTAGACTACCAGGCTATAAATAAAATTACTGTCAAATATAGGTTTCTCATTCCCCGTTTGGATGACTTATTAAATATGTTTTCCGGAGCCACCATATTTTCAAAGTTGGATCTTAAAAGTGGTTACCACCAAATAAGGATACAGGAAGGAGACAAATGGAAAACGGCATTTAAATCTAAGGATGGGCTCTATGAGTGGTTGTGTTTGGAGAGGGGCTCACCAACGGACCGAGTACCTTCTCACGGTTGATGACCCAAGTATTTAAACCATACATGGGTAAATTTGTAGTGGTATACTTCGATGATATATTGTTATTTAGCCTCTCGCAGATGGACCATGAAACACATTTAAGGACAATACTTACAACATTGTGCCAAAAAAATTTATTTATTAATCTTAAAAAGTGCACATTTGGTGTGACTTCCGTAGAGTTTCTAGGATACATAGTGAGTTCCGAAGGTATTCATGTTGACCTTAAAAAGGTCCAAGTTATTAGAGAGTGGCTGGAACCAAAAAAATATTCGGGAGGTTAGAAGTTTTCATGGATTGGCCACATTTTATCAAAGGTTCATTCGAAATTTTAGCAGTATCATGGCACCAATCACTGAATGCATGAAGAAGGGTGATTTTATTTGGACTAAAGCGGCCACTAGTGCGTTTCAAACGATTAAGGAACAGATGTCCGAAGCCACACTACTACAGTTGTCAGATTTTAGCAAGGTGTTTGAATTATCATGTGACGCATCTGGGATAGGAATCAGAGGAGTTTTAAGTCAGGAGGGACATCTGATAGGTTACTTTAGCGAAAAGATTGCGAGCACGAAGTTAAATTATTCCAATTATGATCGCGAGTTTTATGCCGTGATACGCTGTCTCCAACATTGGCGACACTATCTTATATCAAAAGAATTTGTAATCTTATCAGATCATGAGGCACTAAAATTTGTAAACTCTCAAAATAAAATCAGCCCTCGGCACGCCAAATGGGTCTCCTACCTTCAGGAGTACACATTCATTATCAAGCACCTTAATGGTACGTTAAATCGTGTGGCGGATTCTCTTAGCCGAGTCACCCTATTATTATCTACAATGGAAGTATCTGTCATAGGATTTGAAAGAATTAAGGATGAATATGTTCAATGCCCGAATTTTAAGGATATATACTTAGCCGCTCAGGACAATTCCCCTTCTACTATCTCTACATACTACATCCGTGACGGTTATCTATTTAAGCATACGCAATTATGTATTCCCCGCTCTTCGTTATGCCATTTTATTATATGGGAGTTACATAGTGGAGGGTTAGGTGGACATTTTGGTCGAGATAAAACTATAACACTAGTAGAGGACAAATTCTTTTGGCCGGGCCTCAAACCAATGATCAATAAAATTGTAGGGAGTTGTGTATGTCAATTAGCGAAAGGTAACAAGACCAACGCTGGTTTTTACACACCACTTTTGATTCCGTTTGTTCCATGGGAGGACGTTAGCATGGACTTCTTATTGGGCCTACCCCTGACATTTAGGTAACACGATTCCATTCTGGTCGTAGTGGATCGATTTTCCAAAATGTCCTACTTTATCGCTTGTCATAACACCAACGATGCATCACATGTTGCTAAGTTGTACTTCAAGGAGGTCGTGGCACATCGGGGCATCCCCAAAACGATAGTGACTGATAGGGACGTTAAATTTACTAGCTATTTTTGGAAAACACTTTGGAAGCTTTTGGGTACTAGACTTATGTTTTCATCGGCCTATCATCCCCAAACGGATGGACAAACGGAAGTGGTTAACCGAAGCTTGGGTGGTTTACTTCGTTGTTTAGTGGGTGATCAAAAAGCTACGTGGGACCTTATTCTTCCTCATGCTCAATTAGCTTACAATAATTCTAAGAATAGGTCCACCGGTTTATCTCCAAATGAGATCGTGCATGGATATAAGGCGCTTGTATCTCTTGACTTGGTTCCATAACCACCATCTTTTAAATCCAGTAAATTTGCACAGGACTTCTCCTCGCACGTTCACACTCTCCATAAGCACATTAGCGAGACGTTAGCTAAACAATATGTTATTTATCAATTGAATGCTAACGTACATAGGCGATCAGTCCCCTTGAATATTAGTGATTTGGTAATGGTTCATCTTATCCCTGAATGGATGCCATCGGCACCTTAAAGAAATTGGTGAATAGGAGAGCCGGTCCTTTTCGGGTTTTAAAAAGGCTAGGCGAAAATGCATATTTATTAAAGTTACCCGTTGATTGGGGAATCTCCCCTGTTTTTAACGTTTTGGATTTAACGCTTTATGTCGCTCCACCACCTGAACTTTCTGTCTCTCCGTTTAATATTTCCACTATACCTTCTAATGGGGTGGGGGTGAGATTGTTTCTGGATAGCTCTCCCCTTCGGATTCTCTGGGAGGTATGTTGCCTATAGATGATGAAACCAGTTTTTCTTCATTGCCTAACGCATTTCCAAGGTTCCCCCGAACCGTTTTCTTGCCTGACAGGATTTTGCAGGATGCAGTGTTTCTCACTCCCGACGGTGACATTCATAGGTTTTTGGTCCGGTGGCGTGGCCGTCCTGCTTCGGACGACTCTTGGCTCTCTGCCTCGGAGGTGGATCTTCTAGATGAGGATCTCTTACGCCGTTACCTTCCCGCCCACTCATCGGTGATGAGTCCTTTTGAACGGGGGAGGATTTATGGCGACGGCCACCACAACGGCCAACTTGGTGATGAAGATGACGTCCATGGCGCACTTGGTGATCATGGGGTAGTGGCGGATGATGATGATGATCCACCGGCCAAAGACTTGCGGCGCCGTAGCGGTCACGGCTACAATCTTTGCCCATGCAACAATATTTAAATTTAATTTATCATGCTAGTTTGTGGACTGCATTTATCCATTTATGTGGTTTGTATTAAACTATTTTATTTCTGTCATTTTGAACTTGTGGTGTGTGTTTAGCCACTAATTTTGGGCTGCTAATAGCCCCTTGGATGTAAGTCTTATATAAGGCCAAAACTCTTTTTGTCATTTAGACAAATATTGAAATCAACCAAGAATTTTCCAAAACCTAATTTCCTATCTTCCCCCTCCCTCTCTCCTTGCCGCCGCCCAAGGGTGTCTCCCCTCCTTCAAGATCTTGGCTGCCCCCTCTCTCACTTCTTATTCTCTTTTCTTCCCTAATCACTCTTCCTTACTACATCCTCTCATCCACGTTTCTATCCAACAATCTCTAAGGTTTTCGGCCAACCTTGGAGAAGAAGATACAAGTGCAAGAAAGAAAGGTTTGGGTGAACTTCTACGGCGTGAAGTGGGGAAGACAGACGAGTTCTTCACCCGTTGTGCGCTTCTTGCTGATTTCGAGGGAAGAGCGATTATTTCTTGTGGATCCAAAAATCTCGGATCTACGTTTCCGAGAGGGGTAATGAAATTCCTACTCAAGAGATTTTCCCTCTTTGATAGTTCTTGTGGTGGACGATTTTTGCGTGGATTTTTCCAATCCTTAATTTTCGCGGTATTACTCATAATAGATTTGTGATTTTTGTTTGTTTTTTGATAACTCCCGAGAGGATTGGTGATCCTCGCTTTTTCTTTAGTTGGGATAGATCCTACCACTTTCGAATCGTGATTTCTTTGGTGGATCTATTTTGGTACAACTCTAAGCTCGTCGGAACCAATACTGTTCCTTTTAGTCTGAGAGGATTTTGGCCTATAGCTAATCTCCGATCCACTTGCGGTTCGGCTACCCGTAAGTTAGCGCGAGAGATAAATAAAAATCCATTGTATTTGATGTGTTTCATTAGTGTGCGGAAAAGAGGGCGTTGGACGTAGCGAGAGTCGTCGATACGCCGTCCATATAGGATCTTTTTAGGACGGGACTACATCACTGTGAATCCAGCATCTGCTTCTAATCTACAGGGCAGAGATAAGTAGAATTCACCTAGCACTTAATTATACTAAATATTTGTTAAATTGCTAAATTTATGTAGTTTAGAGAGAAGATATTTGAAATTGAAGTCTGAGATGGAGTGAGACAATTGTCTAAAACCTCTTCTCAATAAATAAGTTAGTGGCTCACATGTTCACTATGCCACAAGATGTAACTAGATTCAACATCCTCAAAATTGACATAGGCATGTTGAAGCTAGTTCAAATTGCACTCCACTAGGACACATATTATAATGTGCATTACAGGTCATCTTAATACCTGCTGATTAGGCAAATTTAGTATTACTAAAGGAGTCAAAAGCAATTCAATTGTTAAAGAAATGGTCAACCAATTAAGACCAAGAAGTCAAAGGTTGAGGAAAATAAGCTTACTCAACTAAATCTACTGATTAATTAACATGCGGATAAGACCCGAGATTCAATCCCAGCCGTTGATCAAAATTTATCAACAAAATAGGTAAGTGACTTTCCACCTTCTCTTAAGAAATAACTATAAATAGTAGAGCTTGTGCATAAAGCAAAGTCACTGTTCCTTGCCCTCTCCCGCCTGTATTCGCCGAATCGACGGAAAGTCGTTCTCACTAGCTCTCACAAATTCTCTAGCAAAATGGCACCCAAAAGTCACGATTTCCTATTCGAGGGTTCGGAATTGGTGAGAAATGGATTCAAAGATGCTCCTGAAGAGGTACAGTATGTTCTTCATCTTCTCCGAACATCTGACCTAGAATTCATCCTGTCAGAACCCTATTTACTATGGAAGCGAGAGGTTCTGGAATTATTCTCCAATGTCAGGGGAAATTCTACAGTAGAGAAAATCAAGACTACTGTAAGTGAAACAAGAGTCAAGATAACACCAAGAAGGCTAGCCAAACCCCTAAAGCTGACAGAATTCTCTGCAACTGATGACGAAGACGAACTGTAGCGTGATGATGTAAATACTGCCATGAAATGGTGTGGGTTGTCCAAGCACTCCACCGGATCAATCCTAAGGAAGGAACTGAACATGAAGTCAAGTTCTTGGTAGATGTCATCGGGAAAGCTCTGTTATGTAAAACAGGCTCCCACAATAAGATCTCGAAAAAGATGTTCGACCTGATGAGCAGGGTCATATTGACTAGAAGAACTGACTGGGGAAGAATTATATTTGAAAGGATTACTGAATGTATGACCATACCGAATTTAGGGAGAATTCTTTCCCTATTTCTGCGACAAAGATTCTGAACTTGAAGTTGGAGCAAGAATACATCACATGAGAAGAATAGACTACAAGATGCTGGAAAGGTGGGACAGGGTACTTCAACCCCATAGAGCATCAGCTGCAGAAAAGAAAGGAAAGAAGATAGCAGCTCTGAGCCTAGCTCCTCTAGAAGCTCTTCTAATGAGGAAGAACCTCATAATCCAGAAATTACATCTTCTGCTGAAGAGTCCAGGAAGGACATGAACACTTAGGTATCAGCCTCTTCAGAACTTACCCAATTAAGTCTTATACGTAGACCTGAGTCAGATACTATCCCTGAGGATGATGTGCCTACTACTGAGATGGATGAAACAGTGGCAAAGGAAGTTGTTGACAAGATCTCTGTAAGGATGGAGGAAGATTCTTCCAGACTTGATGATACAGATGGGTATTTGCCTATATCTGATGATACTGATGTTCCCAGGCCTCAGAGTGAGGGGGAGATCAATTTGAATTATGAAATAGAAATTACAATGTCTGAAGATGAGCATCTTCTGAAAAAAGTCATGGAAATTGCATTTACTAAGGACAAGACTGCAATGGCTGAGGGGAAGCAGCTTGTAGAAGAAATAATGCAAGATACATTAGTAGTGAGTGGGCAATTTCAGATCCCCTCAATGGAAATTCAGCCTACAGATGATACTACTGCTGCTGCTGCTAACCTGCATGCAAATGAAGGCATGGCAGAGGTTAAGGGGGGTTCCATTTAAACTCCCTTCTCATGAAGTACATGATCTACTCTCCTCTGAATCTGAGAAAGAGGAATCTAGTTATGAGAAAACACACTCCTCAGTACATACATAGAATTGCCAGTTCAAGAGTGACTCTGCATAAGGAACAGGGAACAGGCCAACATAGGAAGCTCTAGATGAAGGTGCCTCTGCTCAACCAAACCAGATGCCAGCAACATTCCTAGCCCAGCTAAAGGGGTTGCTGGATGAACAGAGGAGAGCATTAGAAAATTATGTGGATGAAGCCCTTAAAGATATCAAGAATGATTTGGCAATAGAGATCAAATCTATAAGATTTGAAGCAAACTTGCTGAAAGGAGAAACTGTCAAGTTTTTTGCAAGAGCTGCTCCAGTTGTAGACTATACCATGGAGAAGCTGGATGTGTCAAGACAGAATATAGTCATTATCATAGAAAATCAACAAATTCAGGCTAACAACTCGGTGACCATTCATGAAAATGATAAAGTTCTGAGGAATGAACAGAACACAACTAACTTTGCCAAAGTGGAAGCCTGTACTAAGCTACTTGATGACCATATGCTAGAAGTAAAGAATCATGTTACTGCAGGAGTTAATTATCTAGAAACAGAAAGAAGCAAGGCCTACACCTCCCAGACCATTAAATTAATTGAAGAAGTCAAAAGGGGGGAGTGTGAGGCTATAAGAACTAATACTGAAAACATGGTCTAGGCAACCAATGTGTTGAGAGGCTCATTGGGAATAGAGCCAGTGCAATATGATAACATCTCAATGATGTCTGCTCATGTGCTAAAGGCTTTGAACAAAGAGCCTGCTCAGCAAGATCATCAGAGTTATCGGTACATAGAAGAATATGATAGTGCTGCCAGTGGGGAGGGAAGTCCACTATTGCTGAGATTCCTTCCTTCAGTCCCACTGTAGACCAGACATTACTAACCAAAGAAATGACTGCAACTGCTAAAACTGAAGAAGAAATCAGGATGAGGAAGAGAAAATACAAAGACGAAATGGAGAAAAGACCTAATTTCGAGCAATGGAGCCCTGAGTCCAGATCCATCATTATGCTTGCTTGGGATCAGGTCAAAAACAAAAGGTCAAATAGAGAAAAATGGTATATCAAAATGGAATGGGCAAGATTGAGAAGAGGGAAACTGAAAGGAGAATTTATTTGAAGAACAAGAATGCTAACACCTTGGCTCCTGGTGTAGTTGAACCCTCTAAGTACTTCCCCAAGCCCTTCGGCTATTTTCAAAGACAGATAGACAAAGCTGAAGCTGAAGCTGAAAAGGAAAAAAGCAACTAAGACAAAGGCAATTGATGAAGCAGACAAGAAGGGAAAGAAGATAGCTGGACCAGAAGACAGACCTGCAAAGAAATCCAAGGGCAGTTGGATTATGATAAGGGAACCTGAAACTTGAAAAGTTCCAGGTTCTGCTTATAGGGCTAAGGGATGTGACATTTTGTTTCATGCACAAACATTATAATTCCTTATATGTTAAATGAAATATCATTTTTAATGATTATGATTTTTCTGATTTATGTTGTGTTTGTATTTTTTGTATATGTAGCATAAGTATGTCAGTGTATACATTGGCATAGGTTTTGACTTCTTCAAATAGGGGGAGATTGTTGGGTACATTGACCCCAATGTCCTGGATTTGAAGAAGACCTAGCAAACAATGTATACACATGTGGTGATCTAACTTGTGCTCAAGTTTAGTGATTGCAGGATGTCCTGGCAACAATGTTGGGACAGGTAGCCTAAGTGTCTAGGTCAGGTAAACATTTACCTAAGATGTGGATAGACAGAAATCTGTCTAAGTCAACATGCGTTGAGTGAAGGTTACTCACTTAACGCCAGATGACTTATAGTGCTGAGTGGAGCCTATATAGTCAAAGCCAAAGGAGTGGCAAGCTGAGAAAGTGGCTAAGTACACAGGCATTGAGTGAAGTCAACTTACTCAACGTCATACAGCTAAAGGCTGTGAGATAGGCAAAGCCTAAGAAGAAATGAGCAAAATAGTGGCTAAGTCCACATACGTTGAGTGAGTATCACTCACTCAACTCCATGCTCTATACTAGTTGAGTATTGCATTGTAAGTCAAAGTCACATCAAAGTTGTGTTGATATTTGACTAAGTCCATAAGCATTGAGAGAGGCAAGATCACTCAATGTCATATGATAAAGCGTTGAATGTATCTCATCTAGTTAGTGTGTGTTTTCAGACACAGAAATTTGTCTATGTTCAAATACATTGAGTGGAGCTTACTCACACAACGCCAAGGAGAAGAAAATTTTGGCTAAGGCAGAAAGCGTTGAGTAAGGCGTGCTCACTCAACGCCATTTCTCAAAAAATCTGGCTAAGGTAAAAAGCGTTGAGTGAGGCGTGGTCACTCAACACTCTTAACGCTTAAGATGCTGGAGATGCGGAAAATTAGTTAAGGCAGAAAGCGTTGAGTAAGGAATGCTCACTCAACACTCTCAACGCCGAAATTACAGAAAGCATGGCTATGGTATAAGGCGTTGAGTGAGGTGTGCTCACTCAACGCTCTCAACGTCAAGCATAAAGAAATGGCTGAAGAATAAGCTAAGGCATAAAGCGTTGAGTGAGTCTTGCTCACTCAACGCTGTCAATGCCTAGATAGACAGAATTTTGTCTAAGTACATTAGCGTTGAGTGAAGCTCACTCACTCAACGCCTATTCTACTGATGCTCGATTTTTGACTAAGTCCACAGGTGCTGACGTCAGCAAGTCAACAAGACAACCTTATTCTAATTATTAGCGGCAAAGCTACAGTACATGACAAAAGGCATCGCAGAGCTACTATACGACGGTAAACGTTAAATCAAGATAGCAGCTGGTCATCAATGGTGTGGGGCCCACTACTAAAATAGTCATTGTGTTGCAATCAATAAAAGGAAGAGACTTTTGACATAAGTGAGTAGTTGAAAAAGCAGTTCATCCTCATCGTCATTGTTGCTGTGAAGAGAAGAACATAGAACAAAAATACTGGAGGTCTAAAGGCTCAACAAGATAGTTGTTTGTCTTCATCTTCGACTACAGCAAGATCAGCGCAAATCTCTGAAGAGGGGAAAGAAAGTTAGCTGGTGTCATTATCCATCTGCACCAGCAGGTTCTTCACAGATCCAGCAGTATAACTCTAAAGAAAATCTACTGGAGGCTGTGAAGAAGAAGCTAGGGCTGAATCTCCTCAGCCCAGGAAAGAAAGAAGAAGCGGGACTGTTTTCTGCTAGTTACTTCCAACACAAGTCAAGTATCCTTATTATTATGAAGAAGTTGAGCTAAAATTTTTTCAGCTCAGGTAGCAACAAGTTTTGTTGCAGTAACTTCGCAGATCCAGCAGAACAAATCCCTAGTATTGTGAAGAAGAAATTAGGACAGAGTGTATCTCAGTTCATGTAAAGGTAGACTCGGGAAATATATTCCTGGAGTAAAAGTTGGGCTGAGTCTATCTCAGTCAAAGTAGATTGGCACAGAGAAATTTCTCTTGTGTCCAATCAAGAACCTCACCAACTCACTTCAATCATATAGCATCCTTTTGGATCTGAGTGGTAGGAGCAAGTTTTCTCTGAGGTATGATTCTGTTGATAATCTGAGTTGTAGGACTTGGTTTCAAGTCTGAGGTAGGTGGTTAATTGATCACTAAGCTGTAGGATAGGAATACTATCTGAGTGTAGGACCTTTGGGTTTAAGGTAGGAACCCTAGTGGATCTGAGGTAGGGCTGTCCACCCAGCCTGAGTGTAAGGCCTTTGGCTTGAGGTAGATGATCTGTTGATCACTAAGTTGTAGGCCCTTGTGGTTGAGTTGTAGGTCTTGGAGGAGACTGAAAGATCCTGAGGGATATGAGGTGTAAGCTCTTTAAAGAAGAGTTTTAGAGAAGTACCCAGTCCAGCAAGATAGTTGGATAGGTAGGAGGGAAGTGGATGTACCCTTGTTATGGGAACCAATATAAATCTTGTGTGCTTTTACGTGTTGGCTTTATTGCAGGTTGCATGTCTTGAAAGCAGAATATAATCAACTAATAAAGCATTCAACTAAAGTAAAATAAAAGATAGTCACTAAGGACTAAGAAACCTATTCACCCCCCCCCCCCCCCGCTAGGTGATTTAGCTATCCTTGAAATCAAAGACTTTTATCTACAACTTGAAAAATCAAGTTGTAGAAGAATTTGTTGATGTAGTATTTGATGAGTTATCAATGATTAATAGTGAGCCTCCAAGCCCCTCTAGATCTGCAGGTGTAGAGTTGAAGATGGACAAACTAACCATCAAGGACAATACTCCAACTACCCTAGTAGATGATGGAGTATGCATTCCAGAAGGAGATCTTAGTGCACCTTACATGGATGAAGATCATCAAGATCTAGCCAATGAAGTTCTTGATGCAGAAGTAAGAATGCCTCCAGCAGTCAGTCACTTGAGGGATCATCCCAGAGATAAAATAATTGGATATGCTAGCCATGTGGTTACAATAAGGAGCAAAAGCCAGAACATTGCAATGTACTCCAGCTTCCTGTCTCAGGTAGAACCCAAAAAAGTTTGAAGATGCCAACATTTATCCATTTTAGATTGTGGTTATGCAATAGGAACTAAACCAGTTCAAGAGATGCAAGGTCTGGAATCTGGTTCCCAGACCACAACGTCATAACATCATTGGAACCAAGTGGATCTACATGAATAAGTTAGATGAAAATGGAGTTATAATTAAAAACAAAGCTAGACTGGTGGCTAAGGGATATAGACAAGATGAAGGTATTAACTTTGATCTAACTTTTGCCCCAGTTGCTAGACTAGAAAACATAAGACTATTTCTTGCATATGGGCACACAAGGGATTCCAGGTCTACCAGATGATGTGAAGTCAACCTTCCTGAATGGTAACCTAAGAGAGGAGGTCTATGTTGAGCAGACATCAAGTTTTGTTAATCCTAACTCACTTAATTATGTTTATAAGCTTAGGAAAGCATTGTATGGGTTGAAGCAAGCCCCTAGGGCATGATATGAGACCATGTCTAGCTTTCTCATTGAGAATAAATTCTCATGGAAAAATATAGACAAGGCATTGTTCCTAAGGGAATCCAAGGGTAAGATCATTCTAGTCCAAATTTATGTTGATGACATAATCTTTGGGTCTAGTGTTGATAACCTCTGCAAGAAGTTTGCTAAATATATGTAAGGGAAGTTTGAGATGAGCAGTATGGGTGAGTTTAAGTACTTTTTGGGACTCCAAGTAAGACAGTTTGAAAATGAATTGTCAATTTCTCAGTCTAAGTTCACTAGGGAGTTAATTAGAAAATTTGGTATGGAGTGTGCCTCCATAATGAAAACTCACATGAGGTCAAGTATGTCAATAGACAAGGATGAGACAGGGAAACCTATTGATGAATCCTTGTATAGAGGCATAATTGGCTCCCTCATCTATCTTATTGCTAGTAGGCCAGACACCATGTATGCTACATGCGTTTGTGCTAGATACCGGGCTTGCCCTAAGGAGTCTCATTATTCTGCTGTAAAAAGAATTCTGAGATATCTTAAGGGCACACCAGATCTTGTCTTATGGTACCCTAGGAATAGTGATTTTGAACTAACATGGTATTCAGATGCATATTTTGTAGGTTATAGAGAATACAGGAAAAGCACATCTGGCTCCTGTCAATTCTTAGGAGGAAGACTTGTATCTTGGAGCAACAAGAAGCAGATTAGTGTTTCCATATCAACATCTGAGTCAGAATATATATCAGCAGGGAGTTGCTATGCTCAGCTGCGGTGGATCCAGCACTAGCTCCAAGACAACAACCTAAAGCTAAGTAACACTCCAATGTATTGCAATTCTACTAGTGCAATCTCTTTTGCTAGAAATCTTGTCTCTCACAGTATGACTAAGCACATAGAGATTAGGTATCACTTTATTAGAGAGCATGTGGAATGTGAAGACATCAGTCTTGAATTTATCCCCACTAATAAGCAAGTAGCTGATATCTTCACCAAACCACTAGATGAAGCCAAGTTTAACTCCTTCAAATTTGATTTGGGTATGTTGATTTAGTTCAGCTTCAGTATCTCTCCATATATATTTTTTTGCAGGTAGTTTTACTCCTTACAGGATAACATAGAAGAAATGAACTAAGTGTCCAGGAGTCGAGTGCATTGAGTCTAAGTACTCAGGCGTCGAGTGTGTCGAGTCCACTCAACGCTTACTCCCAGGATCGTCGATTTGCATCCAACTATCGGAATTAAATCACAGTTGTTGATCACTTAGTGATCAAACAAAAGGTACATGCCTCTCCACATTCTCTACTTAGAGGCAAGTATAAATATACCTAAGTGTGCTTAGAATAAGAAACACTATTCTCGACCCTTGTATTGTTATCTCCCTGCGACGAAAACTCTGAAAATCAACAGCAACTCTCAGAAGAAATGGCGCTAAAGAGATTGGATTTTTTTTGTTTGAGGGTTCAGAGCTAGTTAGAAATGGATTCAAGGATGCGCCTGAGGAAGTTCAGCTAGTTCTCCATCTGCTGCAGGTCGTTGACCTAGAATATGTTCTCTCAGAGCCTAGCCTGCTTTGGAAGAGAGAAGTTCTAGAGTTATACTCAACTTCTAAGGTCGACTCTTCATCCATTAAACTCAGGTCATTCATCAGTGGAAACAAGGTTAAGATTTCCCCCAAAAGACTGAGCAAGGCACTGCAACTACCCAAATTCAGATTGTCAAATGATGATGATGAATTGGATCAAACCAATATTAAATATAAAATAAAGTGTTGTGGCCTCTCAAATCACACCACTGGTTCGATTCTGAGGAAAAAACTGAACCTGAAAGGAAACTTTCTTGCAGATGTCTTTGGGAAGGCACTACTGTGCAAGTCTGGCTCCCATGACAAAATATCCAAGAAGATATTCAAGTTAATGGCAAGGATTATTCTTTATAAAAAGACAGATTGGGGTAGATTAATCTTTGATAGAATTGTAGAATGTATCCCAGAGGTAAACCTGGGTAGAATTCTATCTCTATTTCTGCACAATAGTATTCGAGGGATCCTTAACATAAGGCTAGGAACAAGAATCCATCACATGAGATGGATGGACTCAAAAGTGCTTGATATATTGGAAAGGGTTTTGCAACCTCGCCAATAGTTAGCTGAGAAGAAAAAGAAAAAGGCAGTTTTTGTTCCGGAAGACAGCACAGAGAGTAGTTCATCTGAGAATATTGGAGAAGAGCCTCATGAACCAAATCTCTCCGAGTTTATTGAGGAAATAAGGAGAGACATGAGTGCTCAAGTCTTAATGTCTTCTAAACCTACTACAAGGGTCCAGTTGACCAGACCTCAATCTGAAGAGAATCAAGCAGAAGCCATGGTCACATAGGAAGGCATACAAGTGGGAAATACCTGTGCTGATGTTCATGGGGAGACATCTTCAATGGGTGTTGCAGTTCTGGAGGATATTGACCAAATACCTGCTCAAACTGAGGGGGAGACCATCCAGTCTGTTTAAGAGGAATTGGACACCATCATTGAGAATCTGGAGAAGAGGATTGTTGAAACCTCAGAGGGCCCAGAAGTTGTGCTTTTCTGCACTCCAGCTGAGGAGGAGCAACTTCTTGAGAGAGTTATGGAAGATGCTCTTGCTAAGGGGGAGCCCAATCTGCTCATGAAGGAGAGTAACCAAATTCCTGTTGAGGAGGTTCCACCTACTGAAGCAATGGAAGAGGTACAACTAATCAACACTGCTAAAGATCTGAATGTCCCTATGGACATTGCAGAGGTTGGGGGGAGATTCACACTGAACTCCCTGCTCTAGATAATGTTTATACTATAGAATCTTCTGAATCAGAGATGGGCAATGTTGTTGATGAAAATGCAACTCAACATTCTTTTGAGTATAAGATGTCTGATTCTGAAGCTTAAGAATAAGAGAGACCAGAGCAACAAAATGTCTATAACGAAGGCACATCACACAAGCTGGTCAAATGTCATCCACTTTTCTGGCGCAACTAAAGGGTCTGCTAGATAACCAAAGAAGGCAACTGGAACACTTTGTGGACAATTCAATAAAGGAAGTGAGAAAAGACCTTTCTATTGAGATCAAATCTATAAGATTTGAGGTTAATCTACTGAGAGTCAACATTTTATCATTCTTCAAGAGGGCTGCTCCTACAGTAACTTTCACAGAAAGCAAATTGACAGAACTAGGTCAGATTCAAAATGGAATAATAGAGAATCAGAATATTCTTTCTGGAAACATGATGGCAGTCCACAATGCACAAAAGGAATTGTTGGAAAAGCACAATATTATTCTTGAAAGAAGAATGGATGCATGTGCCCAAGTTCTAGATGATCACTTGCTCAAGCTCAAGGGCCATGTCACCATTGGTGTCAACTATATGGATGATCAATTAACAAAGGTCAGCACCTCCCTGACTACAGCTGTCTCTAAAGAAGTTAAAAAGGGGAAGAAGGAAGTGATAAGGTTCAATACTGAAAATGCAGTGTGGACTTCAAATGTTATAAGAGGCTCAATGGGACTTGAGCAACTCATATATGACAACATACCTGATGTTCCTGAACATATACAAGAAGCAATGCATGATGTATTGTTGGGCCAATACAATGATCAATATGCATAGTAGTATGATTCTTAGCAATATGGCATTCAAGAAGGTACTCAGTGGGCTGAACCTGTAACTGATGCTGATATTCCCTCTTTCAGCCCTACTGTTGAGCAGATTATCAGGGATAAAGTAAAATCTATTGATAAAGATGAAGATGGGGTCAAGCTCAGCAATAAGAGGTGCAGAGAAGAAATGGAGTCCATGCCAGACTTTGAGCAATGAAGTCCTCAATCTAGGACTATAATTTTGTATACCTGGGACCAAGTCAAGTCTAAGAAAACTGAGAGGGAAAAGTTTTACAGCTAGGCAGAGCTAGAGAAGAATGAAGAAGCTAGGAGGAAGTACAGAAGGGACAAGAAATCAGTTGTTCTTCCACCAGATGCATTAGATCCAAGCAAATACTTCCCCAAGTCTTATAGCTATTTAAGAGGAAAAAGGAAAAGAGAGAGGATGTAGCAAAGTCTACAAAGAAGCCCAATATGGGCATTGTTATAAGAGAACCTGAAACATGAGTTGTTGTGTTTTTCTTAAGGGCTGTTGGAATGTGAATAATATTTTTAAGCACAATGGTTAATTAATATTATTGCCTTTAAGCATATTCTTATGACTATGTGTGTGCTTCAATTTCTGCTCTAAATATTCGGTGATTGCTTATCTTATTTATGTGTTAGTGTATATCATTGTCTAAGGTTTTGAATTCTTCAAATAGGAGGGGATTTTTGGGTCCATTGATCACAATGTCCCAGATTTGAAGAAGCCCTATAAGACAATGGCGTACATAATATTGTATTTGAAGCATGCTTTAAGTTCTATGTATGCAGGATGCTCTTTGTTGAATGTTCAAGCAGGTTGTCTAAGCACAAATGACAGGTGGACACAAGACAGGATGCTGACAGGGCAAAAATATGTCTATGTCCAGATGCATTGAGTGAAGGCAGTTCACTCAATGCTAGATGTCTTTAAGCATTGAGTAAAGCCTAGGCTGTCAAAGCCTCAGCATTGTCAAAGCAGAAATTTGGTTAAGTCCAGAAGCGTTGAGTGAAGGCAGTTCACTCAGGGCCTGGAAGCCAGAAGCATTGAGTAAAGCACAAATAGTCAAAGCCAGAGAAAAACTGACAAGAATTCTGGCCAAGTCCAGAAGCGCTGAGTGAAGGTAGTTCAATCAATGCCTTAAAGAAAAAGCATTGACAGAACACAGTTCAGTCAGAACCGCAGTGTTGTTTGACTTGGAAATCTGACTAAGTACGGATGCGTTGAGTGAAGATAACTCACTCAATGCCTATTCAACAGAATATCTGTCTAAGGACAGAAGTGTTGAGTGAAGGCAGTTCACTCTGCGTTGAGTGAAGACAACTCACTCAATGCCTTAATACAGAGAAAATCGACCAAGTCCAGATGCATTGAGTGATGAAGGCTCACTCAACGCCTAGTCAGTTAGACCACTATTGTCAATATTCATTGAGTGATGAAGTATCACTCAATGCCAGATAGTGCAAAATTCTTCCTAAGTGTTTTGGCATTGAGTGACAAGACATCACTCAACGCCTATGCAGAATTGTCTGAATTTGGCTAAGCCCACAGGTGTTGTGTCTTGATGACGTCAGCAGAAATTCAAAAGTTGCGGGAACGGAACAGTTGACGACAAATGGTGTTGTTTGCCTGTTGTACAATAATTAATGCTAAGGAGAAGTTGTAGCTACCAACTCAAGGTGGTCCCACTATTTAGAGAGCTGTTGGACGGCGGGATAGAAAAGAAAAGATCGAGGAAGAAGAAATTAACTTTTGAGAGGATTAACATTTGAAAATACAGAGCTTCATCTTCTTCCTCTCGACCTAGTTGTAGAGCTTGAAGTTGTTCATTCTGTTGATGTAAAAGTTCAAGAAAGTTGGTTGCTGACCTACACAACTTCAACATCAAGTTCAGAGAGCCTTCTCTTTGAGGTACAAGAAGGAACAAAGCAAGCCCTAGCTCCAGTGACTTCACAGCTCAAGCAGAACTAATCTTGAAGATCCATTCTTGGAGCTGTGAAGAAGATAGGACTGAATCATTTTAGTTCAGGAAAAGGCAGGCTCAGAGATTATTTCACTACAGTCATTCATCAACACCAACCAACCTTTTAATTATAGGATCAGTACTGATCTGAGTGTGAGCCAGATCTATACAGGTTGAGGTAGGATCTTTCTATGGATCTGAGTTGTAGGGCCCTTATGCCTGAGTTGTAGGATTCTTGTTTGTAATATGAGTTGTAGGATCCTTCTGTGGATTTGAGGTAGGACTATCCTCCTAGCCTGAGTGTAGCACTTTGAGGTAAATTCTTAGGTAGGGCATGTGTGCCTGAGTGGTCGGAGAATATTTCTCTGAGTGTAGGGCCTTGGGCCTGGGTGTAGGACTTGGAGGAGTCTAAGAAATTCTGAGGGATTTGTGTTGAAAGCTCTTTGAACCGAGTTTGGAGAAGTTATCCTTGTCTAACAATCTGTTAGAAAGGTGCGAGGGACAGTGGATGTACTCATACTCTAGGGAACCACTATAAACAACTTGTGTGTTGATTGTGTGATCTTGAAAGCTAACCTAAACTAAAACACAACTCACCTAATTAGAAGAAAGTATCAAAAAGACAGGAAAACGTATTCACCCCCCTCTAGGTGTTCATCTACTCTTGAAACTAACGACTTTCAAAAGCATCTGTAGCACCTTCCTCTCCATAGATCTAGCCTCCACTTTGTCTTCCTCCTTTTCTTTCCCAAGCTTGAAGAGAGAGAGAGAGGGAGAAAAAAAGTGAATTGAACACGTCTTTCTCTACTCCACTGGTTATGCATAGACGTGAATAATCTTGGTCTCAGGATCAAACCACAAATAGAAATGGATGGTCGTGATCAAACCGAGATTTCATTTAAAAATCGCTATCGTCTGGCGATATCAACCTATCGCGGCGTGATAGCTACAGCGGTGGCTGCTTGACCAAGTCAGCATCGTTCTTCGACCGCCTTATAGCCAACTGACAAGTGGTGGTATGCCATGTGGCATGCTATTTCCTGACGATATTATTATTGCCAACGGTAGCTCTTTAGCGTCGAGATAAGACGACTCCACGTCGAGATCACTAAACGCCTAACTCAACTTCTCGATTTGTCGACTGCATCGACTTTACCACTATCGCCATGCGGTGTCAATCTATCACCAACGATAGCTTTAAAAGTCAAATACTATTACTTTCAGCTATAAGAAACCTTGGGTGTTACAAATCTCCCCTCATTTATGAAATTTTGTCCCGAAATTTTACATTAAAGAAAACAACATGGAAGCAAAAAATGTACAAAATGTACCTCAACGGAACAATTCGGGGAATTCCTCAATCATGGTTTGTTCGCGCTCCCATGACAAATCCTCACGACCACAATTGTCCCAACAGACCTTGACCATTCTGATTGACTTATTCCACATTTGTTTGACCTTCGTGTCATCGATACGAATGAGCTTAACTTTCGTCTTTAACCTACCATTGACTAGTACTTGATCTGCAACAACACTGTGTAGGCTCTTGCAATGCCTTCCATAGAACTGATATGTAAAATACATTGTGCAAACTACTTAGCTCTGCTGAAAGAGCAAGCTAATAGGCAGCTTACCAATTCGTTCAATAATATCAAATGGCCCAAGGTATCTCAGACATAGCTTTTTTGAAGCGTCGAATCTTGGATACACCTTTGAACATCTTGATCTTGAGATAAACCCAACCGCCAACCTCAAACTCAACATTTTGGTGCTTGGCGTTGTAGTACTTTGCCTACCTATCTTGATCCATCAACAGTCGCCTTCGAATCAAATGTATCATCGAAGTCTCATCTTCGACATCTTTACACGTATACAGCTTTGATTTACCAGTTTCTACCCAAGCCAACAGAGTATGACACTTCCTACCGTATAAGGCCTCGAAGTGAGCCATCTTAATACTTGTTTGGTAGCTATTGTTGTAAGTGAACTCGATCATATATAAATGGCCCTTCCACCTTTTCCCGAAATCCAGGGCACACATATGGAGTATATCCTCCATTGTCTTGTTAGTCCTTTCACTCTGACTATCTGTTTGAGAATGAAAGGTCATATTAAACTTCTGTTTAGTACCCCACAGTTGGTGGATTAGACTTCAATCATTCAAAGTGAAACACTCATCTCGATCACTTACGATGCTACAGGGCACACCGTATAATCATACGATATTATCGATATAAATCTTTGCCAATTTATCCACTGAATTGTCTCACCAATTTGGAATAAAGTGTGACACCTTTGTCAAACAGTCAACGATCACCCAAACAACATTGTTCCTGTGCTGCGATCTCGGTAAACCGTGCACGAAATTCATAGATATGTTGTCAAACTTTCACTTCGGTATCGGTAACAACTTCAAGAATCCACCAGGCTTCTAACATTCAGCCTTCACTAATGCACAAGTGTGACACTTCGCCACATAAAGAGCTATGTACTTCTTCAAACCTGACCGCCAAAATAGCTTTTTCATGTCCTTAAACATCTTTGTGCTCTCAGGTTGGATTGAGTGCTTTATGAAATGTGCCTCGTACATCAATTCCTCCCGTAAGTTACCCATATTTGGGACGCACAACTGATCGTCTTTCCATAAAAGACCATCAACAAAGGAAAACTGGGAATTTGACTCATCCATAGTCTCCTCCACATAACGCTTCATGCTTTCATCAAGCTCCATCACTCGTTGAACTCTATCCACAAGGTCATATTGTACCTCCATCCAGTTTAAGCATGCATTCATGCTAGTACTCTTGTCAACACAAGAGATATCCAAGGCCTCCAACTCCCGAATCAGACGGTAATCATGCATCTGTAACCAATTTTCCTGTGCAGGAGCCTGCGACTTAACGCATCTGTGACTACATTTCCCTTACCGGGAGTGTAATGAATCTCTAAGGTGTAGTCCTCGAGGAACTTCATCAACCTTCGTTGTCACATATTTATGTCTTTTTGATTTAACAGATACTTTAGGCACTTATGGTTTGTAAAGATGTCAATCTTCACATCATACAAGTAATGACTCCAAAGTTTAAGAGCAAATATCACGACCATCAATTCCAAGTTGTGAACTAGGTAATTCATCTCATGAACCTTTAGCTGGCGAGAGCCATAAGCAATAATCTTCCCATGCTGAAGAAGAACACAACCTAAGCTTCTTCTTAAGGTGTCACTATAGATCTCAAAGCCGTCTGTACTACACAACGAACATAAAATTGGCGGTGTGGTCAGACGACTCTTCAACTTTTCAAAAGATCGTGCGCAGCAGACAACCAAACAAACTTTTAATCCTTCCTCGTCGATGTAGTGAGATATAAAATAATCCTTGAAATGTTCTTTACGAAGCGCTTATAGCTGCTAGAAAGTCCAATGAAACTCCTGACTTCCGTCACATTAGTCAAAATAGGCCACTCTCATATCACAACTATCTTTGTCGGATCCACCGCGACGCCCTCTCCACTTACTACGTGACCAAGGAACGGCACAGAAAACAGCCAAAACTCACACTCTGAGAATTTGGTGTACAACTGACTCCTCAGGGTCTCCATAACAATCCGTAAGTGATTCGCATGGTCTTCTACTGACTGAGAGTATACCATGATATTATCAATAAAGACTATCATAAACTAGTCCAAGTACTCTCTGAACGTTCTATTCATTAGATCCATAAATACTGATGGCGCATTCGTTAGCGCAAAAGGCATAACGGTAAACTCGTAGTGTCCATAATGATTACTAAATGTTGTCTTAGGACTATTACTTTCCCTGATCCTCAACTGATAGTACCTGTATTAAAAATCCAACTTCGAGTACATCGTCGATCCAACTAGGTTATCAAACAAGTCATCGATCCTCGGGATCAGATATTTGTTCTTTTATGTCAACTTGTTTAATTCACGGTAGTCAATGCATAGACGAAATCTCTCATCCTTCTTTTTCACAAAAAGGACTGGTGCACTCCAAGGAGATAAACTTGGACGTATATAGCCATACTCTAGCAACTCCTACAACTAAATCTTCAACTCCACCATCTCTTTTGGCGCAATCTGGTATGGTGAGCGTGACATGGGTTTAGCACCAGAAACCAAATCAATAGTGAAGTTGATATCTCTCTAAGGTGGAGCTCCGGGGAGAACTTTTGGGAACACATATACATACTCCGACATAATAAGGACGTTACTCAAACTGAGCTTAGGCTCTGAATCTTCCAACAGCGTGAAGAAAAACTCTACGCCCTTCTGAACTGCTTTGACCACTTAGACAACATACATCAATATCTTGCTCAAGTTTGACTTCCTTTGAGTTACCATCAATGCATGCACGCTGCTCCAAAAGCCAGTCCATATCGAAGATCACATCAAACTCTGATATCGGCTCGATGCTTCCAAATCAAACTCATGACTTCTTATCTGCACTCTAACACAATAAACTATATTCGTGCGAAGAATCTACCCAAACAGTGACATTTTTAAAGGCACTTCGCAATTAATTATGAAGTCCTTAATTAGGGTGTAATGTTCTTAGTCAAAGGGAACTCTTGTTGAATAGACAAGTATTAGGATTTAGCCTAATTATAACCACACAAAACATACATTCGTTCACAAGCTATAAAGTACCAAAAGCTATAATAGTTGTATACTAATTCATACATATAACATTGTTTCGTTAAACTGCCTCATACGGGTCAAGGGAGCAGTGCACTCTTGGCTGAGCTAGAGTGTCATATGCCATAGATAGCTCCACAACTTTCCCTTTTCTGCATAAGATGCTCCCGCCTTTTTCTTCGTATTTTGAGCACCACTGCGACATTTTTTGGCATAGTGTCTTACCTTGCCACAATTGTATTAAGTGAGCGGACCTCGCCTTGTCTTTGCTCCTATAATAGCAGAAGAAGTTGGCTCCAACTAACTAAACTTCTTCTTCCACCTGTGATAGCTAGACTTTGAAAAGTTCGACACTTTGAACTTTTGCTTTGATTTGAATTTTGCCAAATCCAGCTCGAATGTTCTAGATGTCACCACCAAGGCATGAAATCCAATTAACTGAGGACCCACCGGTAGTAGTCGAAAATCATTGTGCATGCCATTATAAAACCTATTAACCTTAGTCTCCTCATTTTCAAACATAAACTCTACACGGTGTCTCATCCCTATGAATTCATATAGGTATTCATCAACTATGTGATCTCCATGTTCCATATGCTGGTTCAATTGTTGATTTGACACATTTCTCATTGTGATCTGCTCAACTATCCCAACCAGCATCGGGGCCACCACCGAGGCAGGAGGTTGTACAAGCCTTCCAGGTTGAGTAGTGATGATGGAATCCACAGCTTCAGCAATAAACCGAATCTTTTCATTGGAAAGAGGGGCTACAGGAATATTCATAGGTGCACCTCTTGCCACAAAGTGTCGGGGCTGCGTCTGTCCCGCACCTCTCCTAGTCACCTATAATCGTGAAACACATAATTAAGTGACTAATCATGTTGCAAAACAACAATTACAGGAACATGCAGGTTCCTCAAACATGTGTATTTTCATTCCTAAATGGACATTCATGGGTTCTTTCACGTTGTAACGGTAATCCGCATACATGTGCTCACCATCACTTAAAATAATTCAACCACGAATTCAAATAAGAAAGACTGACAGCAGAATCTGATACCAAATTGTAACACTCTCATCTGTCACGAAGAAAATAACAGAAGGACTGGTCGGGCCCCATGCCATATTCGACGAACAGACAGTGGAGTTATGTATTGAAACCAAAACATCCATGCATCCTAACTCAGAGTTATATTATAGCGGAAGCTTTTAAGTAACAAGAACCCACAACCAGGAATGTCCATTATATAAACCAATAGGAATGAAAGTCATACATACACACAGTCTGGCCTTAAGGCCTTACATTTTATGTAATGTTTATAGCACCAAGGTGGTTTACATACTTCGGCATGCAGGTCAGCAACACATGAAAACTAGGAAACGCTTTGCTTGACTTTCGAAGGCCGACATAGCAAAAAGGGGCTTCATTCCACTACTTCCCGCTCGGCTCTCCAGCACCTGCATAGGGATAATCCACCAAAATGTGGAAAACAAATTAACGATCATCTTTTGCTAAACAATTTATAACAACCCCACCTCATGCCTGGTGAGATGGCACTCCTTCCCTGCAGGAAAGCATCATTTATATATATCGAAGTAAGAATGTGCAATTAAGCACCATTCAACATCAACGACGGCATGACCAGCCACATGCTTCATGCTCTTAAGGCACTCCTTCGATGTACTCCCCGAGTCCACCACCATCCTAAGTCCAAGACTTGAGGGTTCCACTTAAGCATTACTAGTCACACATAAAGCTAATGGCTCCCTTACGCCCACGATGAAAACCAAGTACTTTAGGCTCTCTAGCCAAGAGACATAGTGTGGGTACAGTTCAGCCACATCTCGTTGCTCAAATCGTTATGCACGACAAACATGATGCGGGTCAGCATCCCCTTTCCTGTTACTATATACATAACCAATGTTATGTAACAAGGCTGGCTCTCATGTCCACCATAGCAGGACCCATCAGGTTCTACAGCTTAACATGCTAACCACCTTGTCTTATGTACATAAGCTTCACAACAACAATCAAAGCTCTCTGGGAGCTACCACCGGGTGATATAAATAGAACACCATTTCTGTTATCACAAAAGGTGAAAGATGAGGGTTGTTACTCACCTATAGGGGAGTGAATACGTGATTTAATAAGTTTAAAAGATTACTTTAGTTATTTTAATTTGAGCATAATAGGAGCACAATGAAATAACAGATCACAAAGAAAATCACACAACACAACACGCCAAGATTTATAGTGGCTCCCCAAGAATAGGTACATTCACAGTCCCTATATACCTATCTAGCAGTGAGCTAGCTTAGGCTAAAACTCCTCCAAAATTTCCTTCTCAGATCCTTAGATCATATATGTAATGCCCTGAAACTCAAAAGAGGGACGGACAGCGTTTAAAGCCAAGTTTGGTGTCTGGTAAGCGCCACGCGGCCTGGGACACGGGCGTGTCCAGAGCCATGTCGTTCTCGTGTTTGACGAACTTGCCGAGTGGTCGACGAAACGCAGTCGGCGAGGCGTTGAGGTAGAGAACACAACCTGAGACACGGGCGTGTTCAGGGCTGTGTCCTGCTCGGGTTAATAGCCGGGCTGTTTCGGGTGAGGAATATGGCCTAGTTCACAGGCGTGTTCTGGTTGACACGAGCGTGTCAAAATTAACACGGACGTGTCGAGAACCTGTGTCCTCTTTGGGATGTTTTTGGTCCTGTGTCGATTGAGGAATATGCCCCGCAATACGAGCGTGTACTAATTGACACGGGCGTGTCAAGTTTAACACGGACGTGTACAAGCCCGTGTCCTGGTCGGGATGCGACGGTTTCGGTGTCGATTGAGGCACACGGCTTTGGACACGGGCCTGTCACAAGCCGTGTTCGGCCCAGGAAATTGGTTTTAAGTGCGAATCATGGTCGTTCATTTCCTTCTATTGGGATCCATGGGCCCAGGCTGGTCCTTGCTGAGTTAAGGCCGGGAATAGGGTTTGAAACCCTCAATCCTCTTTGAGTTTTCTCTTTCTAAAAGCTTTAGAGAGAGGGGAGAGCAAGGAAGAAAGAGAAGGAGATATCCGACCGTGGGAGGAGCTCTGGAGCCCCAAATCGCAAGCCGAGTCCAGATCTATGGAGGCGAGGCCATTACAGTGCTTTTCATCCGTCTAGATCTTCATGGCGCCAAAGAGAAACCCAAGGGTAACGATTCTCTTCTTGGAAATGTGAAGTCCTCTTTCTTTCTGCATAGGAAACTCCCTCCCGCGAGTGAGCGGTGAGAGCGAGGTTTTCCTCCGGGTAGACATGAATAGTCCCCGTTGTTTTGCATGTATAGTCCGGAATCAAAGAACGGACATAGGCATGGTGTGTGAAGCCTACCCGAACAAGTTGGTCTGGATCGGTGATGTTTCATTGCATGTATGGCCGGAGAAGACTCCGCGCCGATGGTTGTTTTTCGGGTTTTTTACGCGGTAGATTGCAATAGGGAACCTTGGAGACTAACTCCAAGGTGCACCCAGAAAACTGGGCAGAAGCGTGATTCTGCCATCTTGGTGCCCTGGGAGCCAACATGCATATAACTGGGTTATGTAAAATTTGTGTGGTAGATTTGGGACTCGGGGAAGCTTGACCCGTGCATATGGCTTAAATTAACGTTGCGGTGTGAGCAACGGGTTAGGTGGAACTGTACCTGCTCTATGTCGTTCGGTTAAACAGACCTAAGGTACGTGGTACTTGTCAATGGCATAGATGGAGGGTCTTAGGCTTAGGCCGGAAATACTATAATGCTCACGAGATTTGTCGTCCAAGGGGCGGTGGTGAGACCGCGGATTTGACCGAGTTCACCGAGAATTTGACCTGAGAGCACGGGGTGTGTGGTCGTGCGTGCCTACGCCTGTGATGAAGTATATTTTCACTATAGTGTTTGGCTATGCTAATAAAGTGCAGGGAAGGAGCATCGTCGCCCCGAGATAAGGGGTGGGATCGTTATAATTTGGTCAGCTTTAGCTGACCGTTGCTTTTGTTTGCCACCACTGCGGTGGATTGTTGATTGCAGGTGCTGCGGAGCCTAGTGGCAAATAGCGAGCGAAAGCCCTTGTTGCTGAGTCGGCCCTCGAAGGCCTATGCTAATATTTACTTGTTATACTCATGTGTGACCGGCCTGTGTGTCGATGTTTGGAAGACACTATTTGTTTAAAGTAAACTCTTGTAAGGACATAAGGCCAAGTACTTTGTGTATTTGTACGCTCATTCTTTTTTGGGTTATTTTTAGTGGACATTCATGTTGTGCCTGAGTTCTTTCTTTGTAACATTTAAAATGCTTCCGCTAGAATGTGCTCTGTGTAGGACGTTAGTTATTGGAAGGATGGTTTCATTTCGTAACCCTTCGGTCTGTTTGTGATACATGGCATCGGGTCCCGGCCGGACCTACTGCTATATGCTATGTGACGGATAGGGGTGTTACAATATAAACTTAGGAATCAAGATTCCCTACCTTAGACCATTACAAAGATCCTACACCTCAGGCTCCAAGTCCTACACCTCAGATCTGCAACCAAATCATAAAACTCAAACTTTCCTCAAGTCTTACAAACTCAGGCTTTACACAAGCCCTACACACTCAGGCTTATCACAAGCCTTAGAAACTCAGGCTTTCAAGTCCTACACCTCAATCTATAAAGACATAGATCTATACGCAGATTCACAAAGAATCCTACAAAAATAGATTACAGTTTTGGACTCAACACTCAAAAGCTCAAGTCTTCAGGTAGAAGCACAAGACTAGCTTCTGCTTCCTTGTCTTGATCAACACTTGAAATATTTTCTTGGAACGCCTTGCTTGATCAAGAGAATTTGTTTCACATAACTTAAAAGAATAGCAGTAGAGCTCTCGGTGAATTTAGAATGCTTGTGTAAATTTCAAAAACTTTAAAAACCTTGTTCTGAAATCTTTTAAGTCCTTCGTTTATACTTGTCTTGGCTGACCGAGTGAATGAAAGTTCAATTTAAATTCTCTAACGGCTAGCACCATCTTCCTATGACAAATACTTGATTAGGAAACCCCGAACAGCTATATTAAATCTACATAAGGAATTTTCAGTCTTGAAAATATTATGGTTGGATTCCTTCATTTGACTAGTAAGCACTTTAGAAAAATATGCACAAATATTACTAATCAGGTAGCGCGGCTCGCTAGTAGTAGCGCACGGTGATAGCCGTTGAGCTTGGTCTCGTCGATTTGATCTTCTAGTTGACATGCAACATCTAGTCGACACAGGCTTCTCCAGTCGATCCTTCTTTTTATTCTACAAGGCGAGCGCTAGGTGGTAGGGCCAGCACCAGCGGTAGCTCTCATATCCAGTTGGCATGCATTGTCTTGTCGATGTATGTTGTCTAGTCGATATGCTCCTTCAAGTCAACACAAGCTGTCTAGCCGATATTGCTAGCGCCAATGGTATCGCTAACGCCCAGTAGTAGCGTCTATTTGATATGATCCTTCTGGTGGACAATCCAATCATCCAGTCGACATGAGCATTCTGGTCAATATTACTAGTGTCGACGGTATCTCTAATGCCTGGCAGTAGCACCTTCTAGTTAATATTGTCCAGTCACCATAGGCAGTCTAGCAGATATTTGCCTTAGGCTAAGAAATTCTAGCTGACATGTAAAAATGGAGCTAGCGCCCGGCGGTATCTCTAGCGCTGGTGGTAACTCACCGAGATTAGAGTTCTACGACTAAACACCTGTAAACCTGCACAATATACCCAAAATATGTATGATCAAATACAGCTTGGGATTTATTATTATCAAACCTGAGATATGCCGAACACATGTTCTAACAAAAATAACATTAGTGTTCCAGTCAAAAATCATATTAGATTTTTTTAATTATGTCTGCAGAAAAAGTAAATTCATGAGCCAAAAAAGTAACACAAAAAACCAACAGTGGGCTTGCTTGCAACAACATATTAAAAAGATGAGCCAGTCTTGGCTCCTCTTCCCACTCAGGGAGGGATGTATTCATCGACCATTTATCGATTGGATGTAGCACTCCAGCGCTGCCCTAGGATTTCTTCTGACCCAGAACTGCTTCCCTCCCAATGGGAACTTGATAACCTGGTGATAGGTGGATGTGATGGCCTAGAAGTCATCAAGGACAAGCCTCCCGAAAATTAAATTTTAGCTACTTGGTGCATTAATCACCTGAAAGGATTCCTGTCGTGCTATTCCACGCAAGAATACATTGAGATCCACCCCTCTTTCTACCACCTTTCTTTTCCCTGCGAAACCATGGAGTGGTCTGTCACAGGCTCTCGGGGGCTTATCCGTCTTCATGGCATCAAAGGCGAGCTGAATAGGACATTGATGGAGCCACCCATATTAATGAGGATCTGGGATACGGTGAAGTCGCCCAGAATCACCTTGATTACCACTACATCATGAAATAGATTGGTCGTTCGAGAAAGATCTTCCACTTTGAACGTAATTGCTCCTCGGAGAGGCGAGGCCAGTGACGCTGAGAAGACCTCTCTCTCGGAGGTGCTTCAAACTCCCTTTCCTCGAGGACTCTATACATGCTCCTCCTTCGATGGAATGGATCTATCCAAGTGGGCCAATACTCTTGATCTCCACACAGTCATCTTCCTTGATACTTTGGCCAACATTGTTATCCTGCTCAATGTTGTTACACCTCTGGGTGCTTGGCCCTATGTTTATTTTCTCTTCTCCTTTCAAAGTGGGGGCTCCCCCAGTGCTGCCTGTGATCATATGCTTAAGTTTTTTTTCCTTTAATAGCATTTCCACCACATCATTGAGGACTTGGCAATTTTTTGTGTCGTGGCCAATGTCATAATGAAACTTGCAGTAAAGATTCAGATTCTTGTTCCTATACCCAACCTATTTCATAGGCCTAGGAGGCTTGAAGTCCAACTGTCTCTGGAGGATCTCGACAACTTCATCTATGGGGTTGCCAATGTATGTGTATTCTCCTTTTCCATTCCCCCATTGGTAGGGGGAGGCATCACTAGAAACGTGTGTGTGTGGGGGGGGGGGGGGGGGGGTTGTCTTATTACAGTTGTTGAAGAAACATTGGCCTCATTTTATGGAAGTGTTGAGGACAGTGGACGTCTCTTTGATGAAAATTCCTATCCCACAGATTCGAGGGTCGAAAACCTTGGCAGCAGTTGTTGTTTTGTTACAAGATGGCAGTGGGCGGGTAGAGGAGTTTTGGGAACGCTTTGCTCCCACGTCAGCGAGGTTGGCCGCAAACTCTTCATTGTTGAACTTTCCTTTGATAAAAAGATTGCCTGCTCTATGAGCTTGTTGTAGGTCCTTGGCTTTCTCTAGGTGATAGAAAATTTGAAGAGTCCATGTCTCAGTCTGTTGGTGAAGGAAACCCGATAAACCTGTGGATCCATGTCAGGGACCTCCATGATCAATCCCCGGAAGCGATCTACATATTGCTCCAAGGTCTCCCTTGGGCCATGCCGGATTAGAAAATTCTTTTTTAATTCTTTGAAAGAACTTATTGAGTTGGGCAAGAGGAAGTAGAACAACTCTTTATCCTTCCCGTTGAACGGGGTGAACAGTAGCTTTAAGTAAAGTCCCTCTGAAAGAGGCTACAGAGATATGGTTGCATCAAATGCCTGCATATGATAGGTGGAATCCTCCTTTCCCGAGAAGTGGGGGAGTCACGGCTCTCTAAACCCGTGAGGAGCGGTTTCCTCCGCGATGACGGTGGTGAATGGCAAATATCTCTCTCTTCCCTCGTCGCACTCTAGCCCCTCAAAATCTAGAGTTTTGTTGTGGTATGCGGGGACATTCTCCTAGAAAAATTGTTGGAGGGCACGTGCTTGCTTGTCGTGCGGTTGTTGTAGTGGTGAATTTGGCGGTGGTGGGGGCAACACGTCGGGAGTTGTGGGTTCCCTGGCTAGCTTAGCGGTTTTAGCGCGCTGCCCTTGGCCCATTAGCTGAATGACATGGGAGAGCAACTGATTGGACTCGTCGTAGGTCATGCGGTTGTGGATTCTGTCCAGCTTTCCCGCCGGCCATTAGGGGAGTTTGCAGTTCACAAGAATCTAAAAGTTGCATGTTTGAACTGTTGGAGCAAAATTTGTCACCCAACTTTCTACACTCAATGATCGACTGAGGGAGTTCGACAAAGAGATTGAAGACTGCAATCAAGCAATTACAAACCCATGGAAGCTCAGTGAACAAAAAATAGAACACAAAAAGGAGGGGTTCGCTGACAGTGGTGGACACCAGATTTATCTGCCACGACAAATACCACTTGCGGTGGGCATGTTATTGCTCCAGAAAGGCATTACGGGCTATTACAAGGTGTTCGAAAAGAAGAGGCAACCGAGAGACGAACTTAGCAACCACACATATAACATGGTATATTCTAGCCCTAGTCCTCTGTTCCATTCGAGCACCCCTAACCCCCTATTTATACTTGAGGGTAGGCTACCTAAATGGTTGGGCGCATTTAATGCAACCCTTAATGAGCAACAACCTGAGGTATACAAGGAGTCGGGTTGCAAGATGTGAGAGAAGAGACCTCACGGTAATTGCGCGTGTTGTTGTTGAAGAGGAGAAGGATTCGAGCAGGCACTGGCAAGTACCCGTCGTGAATTCTCTGTCGAACAATCGAAGAAGCCTCTGGGAGAGCGTGCAATCCCTGCTGAGCATTATTGTGTGCGCTTTTGCTGGAGAGAACATGTGGATTCTCGGAGAGCCCATGTAAAATCCTCTGAGTGTCCACTTTAATCCTTTTTGACTAATGTCGATGGATGTTTGCTGCGGTCGCAGGATTTTGTTTAACATATAGGGCTTATTCCTTACCATAAAATTGCTACTTTTACTTTTATCATGACGATGTAGGCCTTGTGTCATTTATGTTTCATGTGGAATGCTCTGAGTTCTTGTGATTTCACATGATTACGTTTCTGCAATCTAAATGTGGTGGTTTGTGATGGCGTTGTCTAGCAGGGTAAAAGTTGTGTTGTACGAGTTGTCTGAGTGTTCTCACTACTGTATGGTGGTTATTCTAGGCATATGACTACCATCAGTCATGTCTAATTTCCAAGAAGGGAGTCTTAGATGTTCTCGGGCACAATATGTTGAGTGGTGTATTATAGAGAGCGGCACATTGTAGAGAGTGTCACATTTGGCTTTCCTTGTTTGAAATGGGTCACAACATAGAAAGGCTCGCATCATCCCGCCATCATTCGACCTCCGCAAATTATGGAGTATGCCTATTTTTATAGATTTCAGTGTGGGCGTTTAGGGAATTTCTCCTTTCAAACTATTTGATGGATGATAACAATGCATGATAATGGATCCCTCATATTGCAAACTTTGATGGTCAGAAAACTTTCCCACCTCCCCCTGAGCAAATACAAGCATCCTTGTCGAGTTTGCTTGAGCGAGGGATGACACCTCCATGGAAAAAAATGTTCTCGGAACTTGTTAGATATTTCAGGGAAGCTTTGTCTTGTCTCCACGAGTTCATTACTGATGACAGTTTATTAATCGAAGCTCCAAAACTCCAGCAATCAATAGCGAAAGATTTGTTTTGGTGGAATGATGTTACTGTAACGACTCCATCCGTTCATATAGCATATAATAGAAGGTCCGGCCGGGGCCCCACACCATATGCCACAAAACAGCCGGCGAAGTCACGGGTTGATATCAGAGTTGCGCATCCTAACTCATAGCATTCTAGCGGAAGCTTTTAATATAAATACTGAACTCCAAACATGAATGTCCACTGATATAAACACCCACATTTATATAGGAATGTACACCAAATACAGTATCGTTTGGACTTATGGTCTTACAGTTACTCTTTACAAGTCTGGATTTCAAACATCGGCGCGCAGGCCGGGCACACGTGAACAAAACATCACAATTTCAGCTTAGCCTTCACGGGCTAGCAGCAGCAGCAGTAGAGACTTTAGCCTTTATATGTCCCGCTCAGCTCTCCAGCACCTGCACAAGGACAGCCCACCCAACGGTGGCAAACAAGACAACGGTCATCATTCAGCAAACCAATTTATAACGACCTTACCCTTTTTCCCGGGGCAGTGGTATTCCTTCCCTGCAGGCATAACAATTTATAGACAGATATATAAATATCACACATTGTGCTCTCACGCACAAACAATCTATCACAACTGTCAGCCACGCGGCCCGACGATCCGTGCACTCAGGGCACATTCTTGGTGTACCGGCGAACCAGGGTCCCACCACCATTTCAGGGCCGAAACCCAACGGTAAAATTGAGCATTTAGTCTTAGTGGCGCGCAGGCCTAAGACTCTCATTATGCGCTCCAACAGACCGCACTTTCAGGTCTTCAAGTCGTACGGACATAACGCAGGTACGGATCAGCCACCCCCCGTTGCTCAAGTCGTCTTGCCATCATCGAATACCAACGTACTCGCGGCTAAGTATAAGGCGCGGGTTGGTTTCACCTTGCCTGTTTGGCATGAAGCCTTTTTAAGAACTCTCCAAGCTCACACATAGCCATACCGTCCTCGAGGGACTAGCTTCACATTCATAGGTTAGCTAGGAGCCACGCCCAGCGTTAGCGACAGAACTCACTTTTTGTCCCTAGCTCTAACCTTAGCATTCATAACATACAGCACAAGCATTTAGTGGGTGTTTTCCTGGGCTTCCACTCCAGTACTTCCTGCTACTATCCTTCATAGGCACACCACATTGAAATCGCAAAAATCACAAGGGTCTTTTCCTGGACTACCACTACAGTACTTCCTGTTACTGCCCTTCACAGGTCCAACTCATCGATTCCACAAACTATACGTTTAACCGCGGAGTCTTCTCCGGTGTGCGAATGCAACATCACCAATCCAGACCAACCTGTCCAGATGGGCTTCACACAGCATGCCTATTCCGTACTCCATTTCCGGATCTATATGCAAAACTATTGGGGATTCCAAGAATCAACCCAAGGGAAATCCCTTCACAGTCCACCCTCTGGTGGAGGAGAAATCCATGCACATGTCAAAAGGAAGGACTTCACATGTCCAAGAAGGAAGATCGTTACCCTTGACGACCTCTTTGGAGGCATGGAATTCTAGCCTGCTGGAAAGCACCGCAGCGGCCTTGCCTCCACAACGCTGGCCTCGAATCTCAAATCGGAACTCTGCAGCTCCACCGGTGACCGGCTCCCCTCTCCTCCTCGTTGCTCTCTCTTCTCTCTAGCTTCTTAGAAAGAGAATAACCCAAGGCAAAACGAGAATTCTCTTCTCATCCTCGACCTTAAAGTAGCAGGGAGGAGCCTGAGCCATCAGATCTCAGATAAAGGAAATGGATGGCCACGATTCGTCAACAAAAGTCTAATTTTTGGCTGACACGGCCTGTGACACGCCCGTGTCACAGGCTGTGTACCTAAAGAGGCACACAACCGACTCATCCAGAAGAGTACACGGCCATGTGACACGCCCGTGTCACAGGCCGTGTGACCGGACACGCCTTCAGACACGCCCGTGTCTGCGGCCGTGTATCTCAAGTGGTACACAACCATCTTAACCCGAGTAAGACACAGCCATGTGACACGCCCGTGTCACAGGCCGTGTTCCCTGAGACACACCCGTGTCCTGCCCTTGCTCACCAGGCCTCACTGCCCAAGCCAAATCCAGAAAAGGACACGGCCATGTGACATGCCCGTGTCACATGTCGTGCGCCATTACACGGCTGCAGACACGCCTCCAGCGCGCAGTTCGTCTAGCGAAGTTCGTCACACGACCTCTGACACGCTTGTGTCACAGGGCGTGTTCCCTCTCAAGAACTCGTCGAGCGCAATTCGTCCCACACTCGACAGGCTGCTCAGCCATACAGAGCAGGACACGCCCTGGGACACTCCCGTGTCCCAGGCCGTGTCGCCCAACTTGAACCCAACTTGAGATTTGGGGTGTTACACTTACTTCCAAAGATCTACCAAAATATTTGATTTAATAACTTATCTTGTACGATTTTTCAAGAAAAATCCAAAGCTTCTTTCATATTGAAGTTTCATCAAGTGGTTTTTCTGAAAAAATCCCATTCAATGAAAGATTTGAGATTGGAGGAAGGTAGGCAAGGGGGGATGTCATGGCCTCGTGCTTGCCCCCCTAGGCCGCTCGGTGTTTGGCAGCGAAGGATTCGAGCAGGCACTGGCAAGAACCCGTCGTGAATTCTTTGTCGAACAATCGAAGAAGCCTCTGGGAGAGCGTGCAATCCCTGCTGAGCATTATTGTGTGCGCTTTTGCTGGAGAGAACATGCGGATTCTCGGAGAGCCCATGTGAAATCCTCTGAGTGTCCACTTTAATCCTTTTTGACTGATGTCGATGGATGTTTGCTGCGGTCGCAGGATTTTGTTTAACATATAGGGCTTATTCCTTAGCACAAAATTGCTACTTTTACTTTTATCATGACGATGTAGGCCTTGTCTCATTTATGTTTCATGTGGAATGCTCTGAGTTCTTGTGATTTCACATGATTACGTTTCTGCAATCTAAATGTGGTGGTTTGTGATGGTGTTGTCTAGCAGGGTAAAAGTTGTGTTGTACGAGTTGTCTGAGTGTTCTCTCTACTGTATGGTGGTTATTCTAGGCATATGACTACCATCAGTCATGTCTAATTTCCAAGAAGGGAGTCTTAGATGTTCTCGGGCACAATATGTTGAGTGGTGTATTATAGAGAGCGACACATTGTAGAGAGTGTAACATTTGGCTTTCCTTGTTTGAAATGGGTCACAACATAGAAAGGCTCGCATCATCCCGTCATCATTCGACCTCCGCAAATTATGGAGTACGCCTATTTTTATAGATTTCGGTGTGGGCGTTTAGGGAATTTCGCCTTTAAAACTATTTGATGGATGATAACAATGCATGATAATGGATCCCTCATATTGCAAACTTTGATGGTCAGAAAACTTTCCCACCTCCCCCTGAGCAAATACAAGCATCCTTGTCGAGTTTGCTTGAGCGAGGGATGACACCTCCATGGAAAAAAATGTTCTCGGAACTTGTTAGATATTTCAGGGAAGCTTTATCTTGTCTCCACGAGTTCACTACTGATGACAGTTTATTAATCGAAGCTCCAAAACTCCAGCAATCAATAGCGAAAGATTTGTTTTGGTGGAATGATGTTACTGTAACGACTCCATCCGTTCATATAGCATATAATAGAATGTCCGGCCGGAGCCCCACACCATATGCCACAAAACAGGCGGCGAAATCACGGGTTGATATCAGAGTTGCGCATCCTAACTCATAGCATTCTAGCGGAAGCTTTTAATATAAATACTGAACTCCAACCATGAATGTCCACTAATATAAACACCCACATTTATATAGGAATGTACACCAAATACAGTATCGTTTGGCCTTATGGCCTTACAGTTACTCTTTACAAGTCTGGATTTCAAACATCGGCGCGCAGGCCGGGCACACGTGAACAAAACATCACAATTTCAGCTTAGCCTTCACGGGCTAGCAGCAGCAGTAGAGACTTTAGCCATTATATGTCCCGCTCGGCTCTTCAGCACCTGCACAAGGACAGCCCACCCAACAGTGGCAAACAAGGCAACGGTCATCATTCAGCTAACCAATTTATAATGACCTTACCCCTTTTCCCGGGGCAGTGGTATTCCTTTCCTGCAGGCATAGAAATTTATAGACAGATATATAAATATCACACATTGTGCTCTCACGCACAAACAATTTATCACAACCGTCAGCCACGCGGCCCGACGATCAATGCACTCTGGGCACATTCTTGGTGTACCGGCGAACCAGGGTCCCACCACCGTTTCAGGGCCGAAACCCAACGGTAAAATTGAGCATTTAGTCTTAGTGGCGCGCAGGCCTAAGACTCTAATTATGCGCTCCAACAGACCGCACTTTCAGGTCTTCAAGTCAGACGGACATAACGCAGGTACGGATCAGCCACCCCCCGTTGCTCAAGTCGCTTTGCCATCATCGAATACCAACGTACTCGCGGCTAAGTATAAGGCGCGGGTTGGTTTCACCTTGCCTGTTTGGCATGAAGCCTTTTTAAGAACTCTCCAAGCTCACACATAATTATACCGTCCCCGAGGGATTGGCTTCACATTCATAGGTTAGCTAGGAGCCACGCCCAGCATTAGCGACAGAACTCACTTTCTGTCCCTAGCTCTAACCTTAGCATTCATAACATACAGCACAAGCATTTAGTGGGTGTTTTTCTGGTCTTCCACTCCAGTACTTCCTGCTACTATCCTTCACAGGCACACCACATTGAAATCGCAAACATGACAAGGGTCTTTTCCTGGACTACCACTACAGTACTTCCTGTTACTGCCCTTCACAGGTCCAACCCATCGATTCCACAAACTATACGTTTAACCGCAGAGTCTTCTCCGATGTGCGAATGCAACATCACCAATCCAGACCAACCTGTCCAGATGGGCTTCACACAGCATGTCTATTTCGTACTCCATTTCCGGATCTATATGCAAAACTATTGGGGATTCCAAGAATCAACCCAAGGGAAATCCCTTCACAGTCCACCCTCTGGTGGAGGGGAAATCCATGCACATGCCAAAAGGAAGAACTTCACATGTCCAAGAAGGAAGATCGTTACCCGTGACGACCTCTTTGGAGGCATGGAATTCTAGCCGGCTGGAAAGCACCGTAGCGGCCTTGCCTCCACAACGCTGGCCTTGGATCTCAAATCGGAACTCTACAGCTCCACCGGTGACCGGCTCCCCTCTCCTCCTCCTTGCTCTCTCTTCTCTCTAGCTTCTTAGAAAGAGAATAACCCAAGGCAAAACGAGAATTCTCTTCTCATCCTCGGCCTTAAAGTAGCGGGGAGGAGCCTGAGCCATCAGATCTCAGATAAAGGAAATGGACGGCCACGATTCGTCCACAAAAGTCTAATTTTTGGCTGACACGGCCTGTGACACGCCCGTGTCACAGGCCGTGTACCTAAAGCGGCACACAACCGACTCATCCAGAAGAGTACACAGCCATGTGACACGCCCGTGTCACAGGCCGTGTGACCGGACACGCCTTCAGACATGCCCGTGTCTGCGGCCGTGTATCTCAAGTGGTACACAACCATCTTAACCCGAGCAAGACACGGTCAAGTGACACGCCCGTGTCACAGGCCGTGTGCCCAGAGACACACCCGTGTCCTGCCCTTGCTCACCAGGCCTCACTGCCCAAGCCAAATCCAGAAAAGGACACGGCCATGTGACACGCCCGTGTCACATGCCGTGTGCCCTTACACGGCTGCAGACACGCCTCCAGCGCACAGTTCGTCGAGCGAAGTTCGTCACACGACCTCTGACACGCTTGTGTCGCAGGGCGTGTTCCCTCTCAAGAACTCGTCGAGCGCAATTCGTCCAACACTCGACATGCTGCTCAGCCATACAGAGCAGGACACGCCTTGGGACACGCCCGTGTCCCAGGCCGTGTCGCCCAACTTGAACCCAACTTGGAATTTGGGGTGTTACACTTACTTCCAAAGATCTACCAGAATATTTGATTTAATAACTTATCTTGTAAGATTTTTCGAGAACAATCCAAAGCTTCTTTCATATTGAAGTTTCATCAAGTGGTTTTTCTGAAAAAATCCCATTCAATGAAAGATTTGAGATTGGAGGAAGTTAGGCAAGGTTTGATTGATTTCGCAAACACATAACCTCACACTAGGGATGGCGTGCCTTTGTAAGTGGGGGGATGTCTGGCAAGGTTTGATTGATTTCGCGTTGGCCCGTGCTTGTTCATGTCAGTTGCGTTATATTCAGTAGACTATTTGAGGGGTCATACATACTAGGAATCACAAAATTAGACGCGTTGGAATCCTATCAGCAAGATCAGTATAATCGTAGTCTCTCGAATCTGACTGAGGGTCTAATTTATATATTTTGCACATTCTTAACGTGGCAGAGTTGTCAAATCTATTTGTTAGTTAATATCATCAAGTTAAATCTATTTATTATTTAAAGGATTAATACCTAATTTAATTAGCATTATTAAATAGGCAGGCCAACCTATATTTCATAGTTTTCAAAGGACTGTTAAAAGCATTGTTTCTATATTTACTATTTATTTGAAAACAATCAAACTATTATTGAAATTATGGAAGATAGAACAATCTCATTGAATTCAATATGACTGCATGTGCGATAGCATCTACTGCATTAGGAATATCAATGAACCTAGTGATTGCAATTGCTCATAATACCATATTTTAACTTCTAAATCTATTTTTTTAGTTCAAGATCTCTTTTACCAACTATAATAAAAGAAATTGTAGAGCTTTTTTGTTCAAAATGGGAATGGACTAGAATTATAAACTTATAATGAAATCGGCTCAATCGATTCAAGAGAAGGTAAATAGATACTATAGTTATACATGTATCCTACATCATTACATTCTATTTAGGATTAGGATAAGCGTAGTCAAACCTACTTTTGACATGTATATTATTATTTGGATACCATATTAACTTCTTTGAGCTTCTTTTGAATGAAGAAAGAGGATTGCTTTTACATCTTTTTATATAGTTTGATATACAGATGGTTTCCCCCAGATAACTCCAATAAAAATAATTTGATGTCTAACTTACTCCTATATGACATGATGGATCAATAGAAATACTCCTACACTCCACATTTGTTATATATTCCATACATCACATTGCAGATATCATATTTATTGAATACAATTCACTCTCAAGGTGCCTTGATTGTGAACTAGAAGATAAGCAAGACTCAAACTCTCATACTAAAGAGCATAGAGGTTCCAGTCAGAGAATGCTCATTAAATGCAATTTCAGAAGGGTCTGCTAATTTGGGAAAAAATTTGTTACCCTAGAATTAAAATTGCAGGTCCATTTTCATTGTAAAGGGACTCCAATTTCAATTAGAAATCCCAATTCCATCCAACCAAACCAACCTGAAAATTTTTGGATTTGATCGATATTGATATCATCTGTTAAAAAAACAAAATGTTCAACCAATCCTCGCGATTTGAGTTCGGGTTGTTGGAATCTTTAGGAAATCACAATCTTGTTGATCTTATAATTTTCAGTAAATTATAATTCTGCCTTAATTCCATCCACCTGAACACCAATAATTAAATTATAAACTCTCCATTCCAATTGCAGTGGGCCAAATCAATCCAACAAAACGGCTCTAAATGCATACATAAACATGGGTGTTTATGAGTTTTCTTAAGCTGTTGATCTAGCTTGATATGATCCTAGCTCAGCTAAATTAAATTTAGATCAGATCGGAGATTGGCTATGTTAATCAATTTGTGCTCAGTTTCCGTCTTAAACTATATTTATGCATAAAAATGAAATAAGATTTTTAAAAGTATGTGCAGAGATGCTGTAGAAAACGCTGGATGTTACTTGTTAGTTTTACATAAAGATGAAAGTCGATCATATTTGACGGAACGAAAACACACTGTAAGTGCCGTCTTTTTAGTACTTCAAATACAAAGCAAGAAAGACAATCTATTCCCTCAAAAAATTTTGAGTGAGTAAATTCCTACTCTTGTGTTGCCTGAAACAACATTTCAACCTCCAGAACTATGCTTTCAGCTTCCGAAATCTCTGGACCATCTTGGCTGGACTCTTTCACCTCTTTCTGTGATTGGAACAAATAAGTAATCAATCAGGGGGAAAATGCTAAACGTGAGGAGGGCATTAAACCGGTTAATGGATACCAGTGCTGCTTTCAAATCGGCGAGGGAAACCTCAAGTCTTTTACGGCAATCGGGAATCATCATCCTTGACTCTGCCAAAACATTCTCCTGTTTAAGAAAAACATCATGGCTCTTGCTCAGTCTGGGAAAAGATGAGCTGTCAAACAATTCAGGAGCCATAACAATTGCTGAATTACTCCTGCCATTTTGGTGAGTAGGAATGGAGATGACGTACAAGAATGAGAAACCATTTATAAATCTTATGCAAACTCCTCTCTAAGGCTCCGTTTGGCACGGCGTTTGCTCCAGTGAGTTTGGACAAAAACGCTACCGTCATAGAATGTATGTTTGGCATGACAACGGTTACGACCACCACCAGGAAAATAAAACTAATTTTGAACATAAAAGTGGTTGAAGTTCCTTAGGTGAGATCAGGCATTCACGAACGACGGTTCATAACCATCGCGTTCATGACCGCCACCGCCGCGCCAAATGGATCCTAAGTCATTATAACACAGCAACTTTTTAATATGTACAGAAAAATCCGACAGTATTATCCAAAATCCATGATCATTTTAGTTCAAACAAATTTGAACTAGAATTTACCAAAGTTCAGTTAATAAAGGAGGCTCAAATCAAAGAAATATGGTCTATAATTCAAAACCTATCAAACATGAATCAGCCAATGAACAATTTCCAGGAATTATTTTTGAATAAATAACTTCAGACCATTTAAGTGGGCTCTGATCTCAAGCATAGTTGAGAAAAAAAAACGTCCCTGCTTAAACCCTTTATCAAACCTTCAAAGTTTTATATGTAGATCAGCAATGGGATTCATATAGTACATCATATCTATTTATAGTTTATAATGTTTTAACCTAAATCACTTAAGATTTTCCAGGGGATAATATTCATAATAAGATTTCTAGGGGATAATATTCAAAACTCATTAATTATTCATTTTAACATCCCTGCTTCAACCCAATAAAATATGACAGCATGCTAATCCTCCTACGAGATTTAAGGTAGAAAAAAGTAGCACATTCTAAAATTTACAGCATACAATTTTAAGCTGGTCCACATCAGACAAGAAATCGGACAGATTCGATTAAATACGGCTCTGGTTTGGATTGATTCCGATAGCCACCCAACATTGCAAGTATAACAACCGCACTTCCCTAGACTTCTTATAGCATATTGAATACATAGAAATAGCAGTTGTCATTTGAAGTGAGACTAAATTGTTGATGGATTAAAAAATTAGCTAAAATGCCTATATTAGTAAATGGCAGGAGTTTGAAAGCACCAGTTAACTATCACGGGGAAGGATGGAGAGGGTTTAGGGACAAAGATAACTTTGGTATAAGGTTGTACCAAGGCACAGGTTTGGCCTAAGAGCCGGTTCATCATCGACTCGTTCCAAAATAAAAATTCCAAAATACCTAAGGTTGAAAATAACAAAACTGCTTAAAAAAAGAATGCCGAAATATAAAATACATCATAAAGCTAACTTACTCCGCTTCTATAAGAACTGATAGTGGGCATTGCTGGTTGGCCAGCAAAGTCCATTCCTCTGGGTTGGCTCGTTTGATTGTATCAATACCTAGCGGTTTAAAAACAGCAATGTCCTTATGGTTAAGGTCAGGAAAATGGGCTTCTGACTTCACTCTCCAAAATCCACATGGCCCCTTCCTCTGGGAGATACGTCCAAGCTATGGGTAGGTGGTCCACCTCTTGGCCTCTGAAGATGATGGTGCGCATAGAGAGAATGAACACGATAACAAATGTTGGCACAGAGTTGGTTACAAAGTGTTAAGAAAAATCTCGATGATTTGATGACACAAACTATGTGCAAAATGGCAAGACATAATGATGCAGTGGTAGACCGGCTAAAATAAAAGGACAATAAAATGCGACATAATGAGTATGAGATTTATGTGCAGTGCATGTGCCAACACGAGAACAGTCCAAGTAAAGATCACCTAGCAAGTAATAAAAATTTAACAAAAGGCTAAGGGCTCGACATTCACAATTGTAAGCAACAGTTAACGTAAGAGCCGATTAAAATTTGCCAACAAGTGAGGTGCGATTCAATTAGAGCGCGTCAGCAGAGAACCTGCAAGCCAAACCACAAATTAAATACAATAGCATATAATAAATCCACAACCACAACAATAGTTCAAGATCAAGCGTTCAAATGAGAGAAATAACACACCATATACCTTGATTTGCTCATGCACGCGGCGGCTCGGCTTCGGGATGGAGTAACGGTGGCGGGAGTGCTTCCGACTTGACGGCGGGGCTACAAGTAATTAGGAAAATGCGGATTTGAGAAACTTGGGAGGGTGGAAAGTGAGATATGTGGGAAAACGAGCGAGAGGGGGGGTGAGGTCCTATGAGATCGGGAAGATGGGAGAGAGCGGGTGGCTGGCTGGCGAGTTAGGGTCGTGGATCTGGAGGGTCAGGGGCCGGCGAGGGATCTGGGGGTCAGGTGGGGCGGAGGAAGGTTTTGCGGGGCTAGGGTTTGTTCGGTGGGCTCTGGCGGGCGGAGGAGGGGTCGTGCAGTTCGGTCGGCGGGTGGAGGAGATGGGGAAGGACCAGGTCGGCCTTTACCGGAGGCTAGAGAAGGGGGAAGAAGCGGGCTCTGGAGAGGTGGGGGACGGGCTGCGCGGGTACGGACGGAGGCGGGGAAGCGGACAGAAGCAGCACCTTCGGAATCCACCGAAGAAGTAGACCGGCAAGTTGCAGTAGGGCAACTTTCGGTCCCCCTTGGCAGGCCACAACAAGCATATTAATAAGAGAAAAACTAAAACAAAATTAAGGCTCCCGATCGGACGGCTATAATTGTTTGGGCTGATCGGGGGCTAAATATATCATATAAAATGAAAACTAATATATGAAACTGGCTCGGAACGACTCTCTGGGCGCATCCGCGGACTCAGATCGCCCAACCGGATCGCCAATCACAGCCTCCTGCAGGACTAGACGCGAGCGTGCTGTCGATCGCCACCAACTCCCCCCGACTTGAAAGAACTCATCTCTGGTGAGTGAAGATGGTCGTACTTCTGGCGTAAGCCTGGGGCGAGTCTCCCGAGCTCCTCAGCATCAATCGAAGTGTCGTCTAAAGTCGGGTGGGCAGACCAATGGACCAAGTAACACAGGATCACCGAACCGCCCATAGTCGTGAAGTCATGACCAACAATCTGCAGGTATCTCCGGTAGACGTAGGCGTCTGTCGTAGCAATGTATCTCCGTCTGACCGTGGTGTCACTGGAACCGTCGGCTGTAAAGTGGGGTCCTCCGAGCGGTGCTCAACCGTCTGCGACTGCCTGGGCGAAGTGGACGTAGGTGCACTGGAGGGGAGAGGGTCAAGTTGGGGCTCAGGGGTAGGTGGAGATAAGGGATCTGCGTACACTCGCTCCTCATAGTATGGGGTCAGATCCTCTACATTGAACACTCAGTGAATCCCCATTGTTGGTGGTATGTCAACTTCATACGCGTTCGTACTAATTCGTCGAGTGACTGCGTAGGGGCCCATCCGACAAGCACTTAACTTTTTCGCAGCCCCCTGGGGGAGCCTCTCAGGCCGAAGGCGTATCATAACCTGCTCCCCAACATCAAATGTTTGCTCCCTCCTATGCAGATCGGCCTGAGCTTTGTAGTTTTCATTACTGGCCGCAATCTTTCTTCGGACTGTCTCATGTAGTGTGTGTGTGTGTGTGTATGCTGAATGAACGACTCGGCGGACTCTCAAGGTCGGGCTCCTAACGGGACGTCAACTAGGTCAAGGGGTTTCCTAGGCTCGTAACCTAATATGACATGGAATGGACTCAGACTTGTGGTCCTATTGACCGAACTATTGAATGCAAACTCCACAATAGGCAGGACCGAATCCCAAGTTGTCGTACTATCCCGAACTAGGCAACGCAACATGGTAACAAGGCTTCAGTTGACAACTTCAGTCTACGCATCCGTCTGTGGGTGGTAGGCGATGGAGAACTTCAATGACGTGCCTGTCTTCTTCCACAACGTCTTCCAAAAATAACTCATGAAACGGACGTCACGATCGGAAACAATAGAAGTGAGCAACCCGTGGTACTTGAATACCTCCCTGAAGAACAGGGCCGCCACATGGGGGGCATCGTATGTCCTATGACAAGGAATGAAGTGGGTCATCTTCGAGAAGCGGTCCACGACGACGAAGATCGAATCAAACTTTCGTAATGTGCGGGGGAGTCCAAGTACGAAGTCTAAACTGATGTCGGCCCTGGGTCGATAGGGAATAGGCAACGGAGTGTAAAGGCCTGTGGGATGTCGAGTCCCTTTCGCCGTCTGGCAGATTCGGCAGTGCCAGACGACCCGCGTGACGTCCCTCTTCAGGCCAGGCCAAAAGAAGCGGTCCTCAAATAACGCAATCGTCTTATCCCGCCCAATGTGCCCCGCGGCTCCGCCCACGTGAAGCTCCCAGATGAGAAAATCCCGAAGAGAGGTCTGAGGTATACAAAGGCGAGACCCAAAGAACAAGTAGCCTTCAGAAATGATAAAAACCCTTGTGGGGTTCAGGTGGGTCCTTAGATAAATCGGAGAAGATACCGTCAAAATCAGGACACTCGGGGTAGTCCTGGAGGACACGCTCAAATCCCTCAACTCGCGCGCGCATGGTGTGGAGGATGATGACCCGACGACTCAACTCATCGGCCGGCTTGTTCTCAACATCAGCGCGGTATTTGAGAACGTAGTGGTACCCCTGCATGAACTCCACCCACTTGGCGTGTCGGTGTCCTAAGTTCTGCGAATCCATGTATCGCAGGGCCTAATGATCGGAGTATAGAACAAACTCCTTGTGCAGGAGATAGTGGCGCCAATGTCGGAGCGCTTGTACAACAGCGTAGAATTCCTGGTCAAAATTGGAGTATTTTTGTCGAGCGTCATTCAGTTTCTCACTAAAGTAAGCAACTGGATGACCCTCCTGTCTCAGTACTCCCCCAATGCCTACCCCAGACGCGTCACGCGCCACCTCGAAAGGCATGGAAAAATCAGGAAGGCGCAATACGGGAGCAGTCGCTAGCCTTTGCTTGATGTCCTCAAACGCTCTGGTGGCTGCTGCAGTCCAGGCGAAATCCCCCTTGCGGAGGCAGCTCGTAATAGGGGCCATGATCGAACTAAACCCCCGAACAAACCTCCGGTAAAAGGTAGCGAGTCCGTGGAAGCTCTAGGCCTCGTGGATATTGGTCGGGACAGGCCACTCGTGCGGGATCAACAGAGATGTCGGACTGCGAGACGATGTGTCCTAGGAAATGTACCGAAGATGTCAAGAATGAGCACTTCTTCAAATTGATGTACAAATGCTCCTTCCGAAGGAGATCGAATATCAATCGAATGTGGTCCAGGTGCTCTGTGCGGTCCTGGATAAATATTAGTATATCGTCAAAATAGACCACAAGGAACTTGCCCATGTAGGGTCGTAGGATCTGTGTCATCACCCTCATGAACGTGCTCGACGCGTTAGACAGTCCGAACGGCATAACCAACCACTCATACAGACCGTCCTTTGACTTGAAGGCCGTCTTCCACTCGTCACCCTCTCGCACCCTAATTTGATGGTACCCACTCCGCAGGTCAATCTTCGAAAATATTTGGGCACCAACCATCGCATCTCGAGGCGGGGAATCGAAAAACAATATTTCATAGTGATCTTATTGATGGCCCGACTATCGAAACACATGTGCCAACTCTCATCCTTCTTAGGGGTAAGGAGGGCAGGAACGGCACACGGGCTCAAACTCTCCCGAATAAAGTTCTGCCTAAGAAGATCGTCAACCTGTCGCTTCGGCTCAGCATGCTCTGTTGGGTTCAGGTGATAATGGGGCAGGTTGGACAAAGATGCCCCGGGGACTAAATCAATTGCGTGTTGGATATCCCTCGTAGGAGGGAGCTCATCGGGGAACTCCTAAGGCATGATGTCAATGTATTCGGCAAGTAGGTGTCGAATGTCGGGATCCACACTCTCCACATCCGTGGCGGCGTCAGATGCCAAGGCGGCGGCCACCACAAACATATCTCCCGATTCTAAACTCTCACGAAGAAATTCACCCCTCCTCAGGATGTTGAAAGTCCACCTAGTGTCAGCTATGTGCACCTATGGGGGGGGAATAGGTGACGAGTAGCGCTTTTGCGGAATTTACGAACGTACCTGCACAATAAAAATAGAAAGCACAGCACACAGAATACACAGGCAAATTATAGTGGTTCCCCGACTTGGGTACATCCACTTTCCCCCTTCGACCTATCTCCCCAACAAGGGACGACTCGGTCACTTCTCCAACGGGATTGAAATCCAATCGCTGCACTAACGGAAGGAACTCTTACACACGTGAGAGTCAACACTCCCACAAAACGGGTTGCACCCAACCCTTACAACACGGAACAAAAGTTTCTTTATAACAAAAGTAAATATAGAATGTATACAAGATACAAACTTCTTTCGGAGACTACGGTGTTCCTCTTCGTTCGACGACGTGTTCGTGAAGTCAACGAAGAGTCTACAACCTTGGTCTCTCTTGGAGAGGATCTCCCCGGAACCGGCGGCGGCAACACGAGCGGCGGCTAGCTTCGGGATCGGCGGCTGTGATGATGAGCGGCTGCTGAACTTGGAGATCCAAACTTCGTAGCGAAGCTAGCTTGGTCTTCCAACGGTCACACGAGGATCGGTCGTCTCGATCGATTCGAACGGGGGAGTTTTTCCCGGTCAACAAATCGAGAGACAAGAGATCTCTGGATAGACACGTGAGACTCAAGCTTTGCTAAGCTTCTGTCGCCGGAGATCACGAAGGATTCCCGATTGTTGACGACGACCTACGTTCCCGAGCGCGACGGCGGCGGCGGAGAGGAATCGCGGTTTTAGGGTTACGTTGCGGCTCGGTTTCTTTCTCTGCCTTTTACTGTTCAAAATACCCGAATATATATACTGTAGATAACTCCAATATGACCGTTTGTGGGACCCACAATAGAAATCCCTATATCCCGGTCCAGAAAATTGATAGCTGTAGAATCCGGTTCAGGAACTTCCCGAGAAAACGCTAAGTGAAAATCGGCGAGAATCGCAGGTGATTCTCGACGAATCGGCGAGAATCACCAAGTGATTCTCGACGATTCGTCGAGAATCACCTGCGATTCTCGACGAATCACTTATTGATTCTCAGCGATTTTCACTTGGTATCCATGATCTGCTAACCCACTGGTTCGGCGAGAATCACTAGTGATTCTCGCCGAATCTTACTTGGCACCGTTTTGAGGTGAGTCGGCGAGAATCACTAATGGTATTCTCGTCGAATCGGCGAGAATCACTTGGTGATTCTCGTCGAATCGGCGAGAATCACATTCTCGTCGAATTTTCCTTGGATGAATTTTCGTCTTCCACCCTGGAGCTGCTCCTTGACCCATCCATGCTTCTTGTCTTCTCTTGCATATGAACGGCCCTGTACTTGAAAGTAAGTGCACTCCAATAGAGAGAGTACACGTAGGCCAACACACTGATCTGCTCAACGAGGGATTACGTCTTGCAGACCCGTGTATATTGACCTACTGCACCCTGACATTGGTGTGCACTTAGCGTGGAGGAGCTGCAAGTACAACTTAAGATGTTTCATCAAATACATTGTGAATTCATCTTAGCTTGACAGGTGGCTTCCTCAAATCCAGGTAATTGTGGATACAACACCCAACAATCTCCCCCTATTTGACGAAGTCAAAACCCTACTAGCTAAGATGAATAACACCTATCAAATAATAAACATAGCATTCAGAAATTTAACATGCAGCACAAGAGAGTATGAGCAAACAGATCACGACTTGAGTCATTCACAAATTCTAATATATATGCCAATATAAATATATACACATATAATCTCAGAATTGTTTATATGATAACAATAATCATTAAATGTTCTTAAGACAAAGTGACAAGCTATAAGTTTTTGACTATTTTTCCTTAGCTAAGTCACCCTTAGGATTTTGAGCCAAGTACTTCTTGCTTTGCCTCTCCATGTATTCTTTGGGCTTCGGGTAATACCTAGGAGGAGGAACTTTATCTGCATCCTTGTTGTTTCTGAAAAAGATGTTGCGTTTCGCTTCAAATGTTTTGTGCGTTTCCCACTCATACTGGCTATATACTTCGTTTCGATTGATCTCTCCTCTTTCTTGCAGTCAGAAGGTGTCTAAGATGATGTTCCTTGAAACTGAAATCCACCTTTCGTTTCGTACATCCTCCTCACTCATTCTGATTCTCTTCTCAGCTAGAGTCTCCTTGGAGGTCCCTTCCTGAACTTTTCTCTTTCCCCTGGCTTTTGCTAAGGCCTCTTGGTCAAACATGCTCCTCAGTTTAGCTTTGGAGAGAGCCCTAGCATCAGCGTCATTTGTGGGAACATCTGCAGCACTTGTACTTAAGTCATCAGCAGCACACACTCCCTCAGCGGCCGTAGATGTCTCAGGAACATGAATACCTGCAGGATTGTCAGGCAGAACGACGCCTAACGTACCTAACGCCTGTTGGAGCATCCACCAGCAGCTCTCATAGACATATTTGCTTGATTGTGCAAAGTGTGTGCTCATGCTTTCTTGAAGCTCGGCCAACTTAGCTATATACTCTTTCTCCCCCTTTTTGGCTTCGACAGCGATGCAGTTTGCATATGAGTGCAGGGAGTCATCAATATGCTTGGTGGTCTTGGAGAATTCAGAGACTAAGGCTTGCTGATTGGCGTTAAGAGTTACCATATTACCGTCAAACTTCTGAATATTGTTGGCTACAACATGTGCATTCTGATTGACGACGGCAAGAGTATCAGTATTCTTTTTCAAACCGGCCATTAGGAGTGTGACAGCTTCGCCGGCCGCGGTATACTTCTCTTCAAATTTCTTCTCCATCACGTCCAGTTTATGGTTGATTTCCACCATATTCTTGAGCATCAGATTTTCAGAAGTCTTAATCTTGTTCAGCAGTTATTCTGAGCTTCATCAAAGGAGGCTTTAAGTTCATTCACATGCCCTGAATGATATTGACAGTGTGAGTGGCTAGCTCATCTCGTAACGGAATAGCCGGAGGCACTTGTGGGCCTTGCATTTCAGCAGACGCATCTGTAGAGCTGGATACAATCACAGTCTCTAATGGAGGAATGCTGGCTGCCTCTGGAGATTTATCTGACTCCCCCTCCACTGGTGCATTCTTTTCAGATGGAGGTTCAACAAGATCCGGACCCTCCAATACTTCATGTCCCTCATTCTCATCGTCCTCTCCGTCATCATCCAAGAAATCATCTATAGCAGCAGCATCCTCTTCTAACTCTTGGTCATCAGTCCCCTGTGCATCAGCTTCGGTTCCTTGAGTGTTTCTGTTCAGGACCTCCTCATCCTCCAGCTCAGGTTCACTTACTTCATGAATTTCGGCCACCGCATCCCTGGCCACCTGGGAGATGTCAGATATTACCTCAGTATGAGGGGGTAGAGGCTCCCCCTCGATTCCTGCAGTCAGGGTATCAGGAATTTCACCGGGGATGACTGCTGGAGATACTCCCTGTTGCTCTTCCACTGCAGGCTGCCCAATACGCCTCTCCCATCGATCAAACACACTTGCGTTCATCCTCTTCAAGTAGTGGAGAGGAACACCTTTGCTCATGTCAAACTTGTCTCCATTCAGCTGGTTTAGATATAGGCTTATGATGCGCCCAAAACTCGGAGTGTCCAAGGTGTCCTTGATCTTCTCGAACAGCAACTCCCCCCAGTTGAAGCTCTTGCGGCAGACAACAGCTATGAGGATCTTGAACATATCCCCTGAGATATGGTCATGAGAGCCTGGCTTGCAGATGAGCACCTTTCCAATAATGTCGGACAGGAGCTTCCCTTCTTCATTCATATCCTTCCTCTTTATTGATCGAGTTCCTCGTTGGAGACCGCAGAATAAGAGAGTTCTGTTTTTGTCCTCGTCCTCCAGATAGTCCTCCTGCTCCGAGCTAGAAAGCTGCAGGTAGCGAGTCAGCTTGCTGGCAGACAGCTTGACCTTTGCTCCAGCCACCTTGCTTTTGATTAGTGAGTCGCCTTTTCGGAGTCTTGCGGTGGCGAAGAACTCCAGTACCTCTTTGTCCAAAACTCTGCAAGGGTGCTCCAAGATGAAGGTTAGCCCAGCCTCTTCCAGCATCAGAATGATATTGCGGAATTCGTCCGAGGCGTGAGAAAACCCAGTTCGAACCAGCTCGCAACCAGAGATCAACCCAGCAGTTGTCCGTGGAGCCATCGTAGATCTAGAGAGAGAAGCCCTATTCACCGCTTAATCAAAAATCAAAAAAAAAAAGAAGTGATACTAGTGATCACGTCCAAGTGAGGGTGAGGGGATACCTAGCGGTGAAGACGGTGAGTTGGTTCGAGCGGAGAGAATTCGAAACTTGAAGAGTTCGTCGGTGAAGGCTACGGCGGGATGCTTGCGGGAAACCTTTGATGGAGGCGAGCTTTCCAGCAGGAGTCGGCGAGGTGTCCTTCCGGTAAGTGTCCCTTGCGGCGATTAGTGGCCCCTCGGCGAGTGTCCAGAGGAGGAGAGTCGGCGGGAGCTTGCTAGAAATTTTCACGTTGATGTTTGGCGTAGGCGAGGAGCTTGCTGCGGGTCGTCGGGAAAGCTTTTACGGGTTTCGGCAAGTCTGCGGAAGGACTCTTGCGGGATATTTGCTGCGACGTGAGGCGGGAGTCGTGAAGAAGGCGAAGGGTTTGCGGGATTTGACTAATTCGGCGAGATTTGTCTAATTCGGCGGGATTCGTGAAGAATGTGAAGGGTCGGCGAGATTTGTCTGACAGGAGATTTGTTTAATTCGGTTTCTGATACCATTTGTCTAATTCGAAATTGAGAGGTCTCTTGACTAAAAATTTTCACGTTGAGAAGCTTGCAACATTTTTGAAATTTTCTGATGTCAAGTCAATATAAGGATGATAAATACATGTATATTTTAAAGTCAGTCTATTTGGATTTGAACGAGGCTTTTCCAAAAACTTCTTGATGTCAATTGTGAGTTGTCGAGATTCACGATGACATATCTTCGTTAACCCTTTATTGATGTGTAAAGGTTTGCATGCATCGAGTTAACCTATCCTTAGAGATGCACACATACATGTATAAGCATAAGTATAAATATACACATGGATAGAAATATGTATATATATGAGGAGGCAATATGACGCAAGTCCTTGAACTGATCAAAATTACCTGGGATTTTGAGAGTCATCGTCTTAGTCCCACAGGTAGAACACATTAGAGGCTCAATGTGAGTATGCTCAAACAGATAACACATCTGTTATTGCAGACGCTTGTTCCAATTTACTCTTGAGCCACCTACTGTCTAGTTCCCATCATATTCACGGGGACCTAGACTATCCTGCAAGAAAAAAAAATTACTTTACCTTAGGAACCCAAATCATATTGGGTCCTAGGTTCCTGTTAGCATAAGCACGCAACTGCCTTCCTTCAGAAAACCTGTCTGGAAGACTACCTCTGTCCCGAGAATGTGGATAAGCCCTTGCCGTGGGCACAGAGGGGTTGTGCCAACAGTCGATGGCAAAGTGTCTCACTTTACCACAGCACCAACATGGGTGAATGTTGTATCGCCGTTTCCGACCTGATCTAGTGACTGATGTGGTCACGGTCCTAGGTCTAAACGGGATAGGGCATGATCTTGTCACAAAAATTCCTCTTCCATCGTGACACGTGGAAGGGTGGAAAGAATGCATGTTGTGAGCGTTATGAGGCCGGGAAGGTGGTGTCATTCTTTCAGGCATCTCCCTTACAGAGGCCCCATGGAACCTGACATCATGGCTTCTATCCTCTCTATCCCGTGTCCTCGAGTGGTGAGAAGTCTTCTGTGAGCTGGGACATGCAGATCCACACTGTGTTGAGACAGTGGCAGTGAATACAAAGGGCTCAGAATGAGCCTTAGGTATTCTCTCGTGGGTGGCCACGCCGGCCCTTGCACTCCGGGTGTCTCCACATGGGGACAGATCACCCTTGCAGTGACCACGACTATGCCTGTGGTCATACCTGAAGGCATGATGAGTTGCCTTCCTGCTTGGAGTGGGGGGTCGGAATACCGTTTCCCCATTTCTCCACGAATTGATAATCCGGGAGATCCACCCGTTTTCTTGCTTTCTCTTAATGGCATCAACCTTGGAGAAGTTTGATACTATTCTTTTCTCATTCTTCAGACTACTCTCTAGAGCTGAGATCTTAGAGTCATTGGCCTTGTTGGACGCCAATTGGAGAACCAACAAGACCTTCAGTCGAGCAATCTCTTGAGCTTGCTCCTCAGCAAGTAGATTGCTTGACTGAAGGGCTCTCTTCAGGGACTCAGCATTTTCTGAAGGAGGGCAGTTCCTGTCTTCAGAAATTTCAAGAGATACGGGGTAGGATGAAGAAGTTACCTGCACCTCTGGGTTATTGTCATTAGATCCAGTGACTATTGTTTCATCCACATCAGAGCTGCTTTACTCACTGTCCTCTTCAGTCTCTGACACGGACACTGGAGCTCTGATGCAGTCCGAGGGATCCTTGCCTTCATCTTCAGAAGTGAGGACCCCCACATACGCTTCATCCTCTGATTGACAGCATATTCCAGCTTTCTCTGACCCCCCATCAGCTCAGAGATCATCATCCACAGAGATTTAGCCGTTCTACATTTTTCCAATCTAGAGCGAGAGGCTCCAGACCAGATATCCATGATAATTTGACGAATCCTCTCGTCCAAGTGGAATAGTGATAGTTCCGTCTCTGACATCTCAGCAATGTCCATGGGCACTTGGATCCCAGAGTCGGAGGTCTTCATGGGAATAAACGGACCCTCTTCCAGGATGAAGGATGCTCGAGGATCGATAGCATCAAGGTGAAATGACACCCTTATTCTCCAGATGGGATAATAATCCTTTGTGCATGCGGGGAGTTTGAGTGGCGGTATTTCATAATCCAGATCCATGCTTCTGACACTGGTGGCAGGATTCTACTCAAGGTGTTAACCTTTTTGATGAGTAACCTGCCTCTGATACCACTTGAAAGTCCACCTAGTGTCAGCTATGTGCACCTATGGGGGGGGGGGGAATAGGTGACGAGTAGCGCTTTTGCGGAATTTACGAACGTACCTGCACAATAAAAATAGAAAGCACAGCACACAGAATACACAGGCAAATTATAGTGGTTCCCCGACTTGGGTACATGCACTTTCCCCCTTCGACCTATCTCCCCAACAAGGGACGACTCGGTCACTTCTCCAACGGGATTGAAATCCAATCCCTGCACTAACGGAAGGAACCCTTCCACACGTGAGAGTCAACACTCCAACAAAACGGGTTGCACCCAACCCTTACAATACGGAACAAAAGTTCCTTTATAACAAAAGTAAATATAGAATGTATACAAGATACAAACTTCTTTCGGAGACTACGGTGTTCCTCTTCGTTCGACGACGTGTTCGTGAAGTCAACGAAGAGTCTACAACCTTGGTCTCTCTTGGAGAGGATCTCCCCGGAACCGGCGGCGGCAACATGAGCGGCGGCTAGCTTCGGGATCGGCGGCTGTGATGATGAGTGGCTGCTGAACTTGGAGATCCAAACTTCGTAGCGAAGCTAGCTTGGTCTTCCAACGGTCACACGAGGATCGGTCGTCTCGATCGATTCGGACGGGGGAGTTTTTCCCGGTCAACAAATCGAGAGACAAGAGATCTCTGGATAGACACGTGAGACTCAAGCTTTGCTAAGCTTCTGTCGCCGGAGATCACGAAGGATTCCCGATTGTTGACGGCGACCTACGTTCCCGAGCGCGACGGCGGCGGCGGCGGCGGAGAGGAATCGCGATTTTAGGGTTACGTTGCGGCTCGATTTCTTTCTCTGCCTTTTACTGTTCAAAATACCCGAATATATATATTGTAGATAACTCCAATATGACCGTTTGTGGGACCCACAATAGAAATCCCTAGATCCCGGTCCAGAAAATTGATAGCTGTAGAATCCGGTTCAGGAACTTCCCGAGAAAACGCTAAGTGAAAATCGGCGAGAATCGCAGGTGATTCTCGACGAATCGGCGAGAATCACCAAGCGATTCTCGACGAATCACTTATTGATTCTCAGCGATTTTCACTTGGTATCCATGATCTGCTAACCCACTGGTTCGGCGAGAATCACTAGTGATTCTCGTCGAATCTTACTTGGCACCGTTTTGAGGTAGGCAGAAGGAGTCGGCGAGAATCACTAGTGATTCTCGTCGATTCGGCGAGAATCACTAGTGATTCTCGCCGAATCGGCGAGAATCACTTGGTGATTCTCGTCGAATTTTCCTTGGATGAATTTTCGTCTTCCACCCTGGAGCTGCTCCTTGACCCATCCATGCTTCTTGTCTTCTCTTGCATATGAACGGCCCTGTACTTGAAAGTAAGTGCACTCCAATAGAGAGAGTACACGTAGGCCAACACACTGATCTGCTCAACGAGGGATTACGTCTTGCAGACCCGTGTATATTGACCTACTGCACCCTGACATTGGTGTGCACTTAGCGTGGAGGAGCTGCAAGTACAACTTAAGATGTTTCATCAAATACATTGTGAATTCATCTTAGCTTGACAGGTGGCTTCCTCAAATCCAGGTAATTGTGGATACAATACCCAACAGATGTGCAAAGGCCTAGTTGACCCAACACTAATGGATGACTCGACTTGGCCCTTGGAGGGATCCCTGGGCTGGGTCAGAGTAAGGGTGATCTTCCATCCCTTGTCAAAGAAGACGCACGTGTTGGAGCGGCCATAACATGTGGCGTCGTGATCATAAAGCCAGGGGCGGCCCAGGAGAACGTGTGTGACGTCCATCGTGATGACGTCGCACCAAACCTTGCCCTCTATGGACGCTAGGCGGATCGGCACAAGACACCTCTGCGTGACCTGAATGGCCGATTTGTCCACCCAGTGGACACGGTAAGCGTGCGGGTGGGGTTCCGCGGAGAGCTGCATCCTCTCTAAGCCCTTCTTCGCTACGATGATCACGAAACTACCGCTGTTTATGGCGAGCTTGCAGGGGCCGCCCACACTCTGAAAATAAGTGTAGAATATCGAGGTGCGTCGTCAATCTTCCTCGGCACGGGGGGTGTGCAGGAAGCGACGGATGACTCACAACTCTAACGATCTCTTTGCATCGCTCTCCCAACCGTCCTAGACCCCTGCGGTAATTTCTTCCACTACAGCATCGTCAACCTCAGTGTCCTCCTCACTGTCGTCCTCCATCAGCAGGTTCCTCGTAGGACACAGAGCAGCGATGTGCCCCTGCCCGAGCATCGAAAACACTATCCGAGTCCGGGTCTACGAGCGGTGAGGACGATAGCCTTGCCCTTCGCATCTGAGGGGATGCGGGTGGAGGCGTCAGAGCGGTGTGTGGTCTGCCACGATCCTGCGAGGCACAGGTAGTTTTCATACTCGAGTGCGAGTTGGAACACCTGCTCGACCGTCTCTATGCAGTGGGGTATAAGCTCTCTACGAATCTCAGCTCGGAGTCCCGCTTTAAATCGGGAAGCGGTCGCAATAGGCTCCTCTAGAATGTCACTCCTCACTACCAACTCATCAAATCATGTCATGTACTCGGCAACGGACAGAGATCCCTGTTGCAACGCATAGAGTTAGTCGAGGAGTTGATCCCGATATGACGCAGAGAGGTGCTTGTCCCTCAATCGCTGCTTCATCTCATCCCATCAGGTGACAGGATAATATTCATCTCTCTCGAGCGACCTCTCCACGCTAATCCAGAAAATCTTAGCTCGGCCCAATAATTTCATCTTCGCGAATCGAACTCGCCGCTCGTCATTCATCTCATATCAATCAAAGAAGTGATTCATGTCCAAAAGCCAGTCACAAAAAGCCTTCGGGTCTAGGTGACCGTCGAAGGAGGGAGCATCAATTCGGAGGCGTCGGATGAGCTCATCCCCCACTGGGGTGCGCTCTCGGCGGGGTGCCACAGTCATCGTATGGATCGTCGGAGTCGTACTCGTGTCGTGTGGGTGGGCCACGCCTTTGTCGGGACGGTGGTAGGCGTGGCTCGTAGGCAATGTTGTCAGGATCGCGATCCAGATCATAGGATCTTACGATCCTACGATCCAGATTTTGTAAATTGATCCTGATTTTGTAAAACGATCCTCGATTCAACCCTACTATCAGATCTGATCCTACCTCGAAACGATCTTATCTAGGATCTCGATCCTGACAACCTTGCTCGTAAGGTGGCCGAGGGTTACCCCTCGGGGCGGGGTCGCGATGATAATCATGTGTCAGATTGGTGGTCCGTCTCTGTGGGGCGGGGTCCCGACGTGGTGGCTCTCTACCTCACCAATCAGGCGGAGGCGGGGCGTTTCGCGGATCTTCCAAGGGCTCCTCATAACGGGGTGCTTGGGCTGGACCTCTAAGAACTCCTATCTAATCGACTCTAGTGTTGACCCAAGCGATCTCGTTCTTAAGGGTGACGAATTGCTCGAGAACTAAGCGCTAAAACTCGGCGGCCGCCATGTCCGAATTCGAACTGGTGGCCCGATCGTCGATGACGTTTTGATCAGACATCGGGGTTCGAAACAACCTATCACTGTGGAGCATGCGAATGTGACTCGAACCTGCTTTGATACTAAATGATGTAGTGGTAGACCGGCTAAAATGAAAGGACAATAAAATGCAACATAATGAGTATGAGATTTATGTGCAGTACACGTGCCAACGCGAGAACAGTCCAAGTAAAGATTGTCTAGCAAGTAATAAAACTTTAACAAAAGGCTAAGGGCTCGACATTCACAATTGTAAGCAACAGTTAACGTAAGAGCCGATTAAAATTTGCCAACGAGTGAGGTGCGATTCAATTAGAATTTAGAGCACGCGAGTGCTTCCGACTTGACAGTGGTTCCACGGCGGGGCTACAAGTAATTAGGAAAATGCGGATTTGAGAAACTTTGGAGGGTGGAAAGTGAGATCTGCAGGAAAACTAGCGAGAGGGGGGTGAGGTCCTGTGAGATCGGGAAGATGGGAGAGAGAGGGTGGCCGGCCAGCGAGTTCGGGCCGTGGATTAGGAGGGTCAGGGGCCGGCGAAGGGATATGGGGGCCAGGTGGGGCGGAGGAAGGTTTTGCGGGGCTAGGGTTGGTTCGGAAGGCTCTGGCGGGGCGGAGGGGCCGTGCGGTTTGGTCGGCGGGTGGAGGAGACGGGGAAGGAGCAGGTCGGGCTTTACCGGCGGCTGGAGGAGAAGGGGGAAGAAGCAGGCTCGAAGAGGCAGGGGGCGGGCTGCGCGGGTACGGACGGAGGCGGGGAAGCAGACGGAAGCAGCAACTTCGGAATCCACCGAAGAAGTAGACCGGCAAGTTGCAGTAGGGCAACTTTCGGTCCACCATGGCCGGCCACAACAAGCATATTTATAAGAGAAAAACTAAAACAAAATTAGGGCTCCCGATCGGACGGCTATAACTGTTCGGGCCCATCGGGGGCTAAATATATCATAAAAAATGAAAACTAATATATGAAACTGGCAAGGAACGACCCGCTAGGTGCATCCGCGGGCTCGGATCGCCCAATCGGGTCGCCAATCACCGCCTCCTGTGGGAATAGACACGAGCATGTTGTCGATCGCGCCACCACATAATAAAGCGAGAAGAATACAAATCGATAGGGTAAAGGGATAAGTCTGATTAAATGTCGTTCTTATTTGTATTGAATATGTTCATCGAGTTATGGCAGTTAAGTTGCATTAGAATCGTCAAGCAATAGGCAAATGACCAGAGATAGTCGAGAAATTACAGTAATCATCGACCAGTGATAGTCAATTAAATGAAGTGATAGAATCTCGTGGAGCAAAGATCAATGAGCGAAGTAAAGAAAAAAAAATAATATAGATTGACTAAATTCTCTGATTGTCGAGTAGTTAATCGTCGGCCAATATACTTGATTGCTTAAAGAAGACTGAATTAATCTTTAATCATCCAACAATTGAGAAATGAAAAAATATATTATATCCAATTTAAAGAATAAAATTACAAGACACCTCTATATATTACACAAAGGAAAGAGAGACCAAACTAATATTAGAGGCATGGGGCAAAAAGAAATAAATGGGAATTTATAATGGGCCTTTTAAATTGGGCTTTTACAGTAGAATCTAAGCTTTAATTTAACTCTCTCCCCTCAAGATAAGAGTATATGTTGATCATTCCCAGCTTAGTGATATTATCAGTGAAGGTCTCGCTGCTCAGACTCTTGGTAAAGATATATGCAAGTTGATCTTGGGATTGGACGAAGGGTATGCAGATGTTGTCTTTCTCCAGGTCATCCTTGATGAAATATCTATCAATTTCAACATGTTTTGTTATGTCACGTTGAATAGGATTATGAGCAATGTTGATAAAATTTTTATTATTGCAATGGATATGTATGGGTTCTCCACCTTGTATCCCAAAATCTTGCATTATAGACAGAATTCATAATCCCTCACATATCTCTTATGACATTGTGATGTATTCTGGTTCTACACTGAACCTTGCCACCAAGTTTTACTTTTTACTTTTCTAGGTCACGAGATTCCCCTAAACAAAGGAATAATATCCCGTGGTGGATTTTTGGCAATCTTGTATTCTAACATAGTCAACATCTATGTATATTTCAGCATTCACATGCTTGTTCAAGTAAAATAAGATTCTGCACCCGGGAGACGTAATCAGGCATCGTAGCACTCATAGCATCTTCTTGGTGTCTCAAACTGAAAGAATACATGTAAATCTTTCCATCAACATTTATTAGCTAGAGTTCACATTCTCACCATCCTTGCCAACATTGATGTTATAATTTACTTTTAAAGGGGTATTTGCTAATGCACAACCAAGCATCATGCTTCTTCCAAAAGATCCAAGGCATATTTCAGTTGAGAAATGAAAACCCTGCTATTTGACCGCACAACATCAATTTCTAAGAAATATTTGAATTTTCCTAGACCTTGACTTCGAACTCCTTACACTGGTAGGCTTTAAGCCACGTGATTTCTTCCAGATTATTTCCTATAATAATATCATACAAAAAAATAATGAGAATATCCACTTCTCTGTATACCTCTTAACAAAGAAAGTATGATCACAGTGATCTTCTTTGTATCCTAATAGAGTCATGACCTTTTGAAACTTCTCAAACCAAACTATGGAGAACGGCTTCAAACAATAAAGAGATTTTCAAGTTGACAAACTTTTCCTTCTGATCTCGTCTTTAGAAGACCAAACAAAAACATCATGTGCACCTCATCTTCAAGACCACCATGTAAAAAAACTATTTTTACGACAAGTTTATGCAGGTCCCATCCCAGGCATGCAATACATATTAAAAAAATGTGGATGGAATCCATCTTGGCAACCCATTCAAATGTTTCATGATAGTCAACTCCATGAGTTTGAGTACATCCTTGAACAAGTCATACTTTGTATCTCTAAAATCCCTTCTTGATTTTTTTGACAGAAAACACTCATTTTAATCCAACATGTCTTTTTCCAGCTAGGAGAGAAGATACTTCTCAAGTCTAGTTTTTTTCCAATGCCGACATCTCTTCTTTCATTATTTTTCTTCATTCTAGTATATCAATTACTTACAATCAGTTTTAGGAATATGAATAGAAGACAAAGGAGAGTTTTTCATTCTAGTTTTTTTCTGATGGTGTTGTAGAGAGGAAAAATAAAACCCTACAAGAGTTAGCATGCACTACGCTTTTTGAGTATGAGTTACCTAAACAATTTTGGGTCAAAGTCATAACATCACACACTATGTTACAAAACTTGTTATGCTTCACTCTATCTTAAAATGAACTCCATATGAAATATATTTTCAAAAGAAGCTTAATATATCTTATTTTGTGACTTTAGTTGTAAATGGTTTATTTTAAATACTAAAGAAAAATTAGGCAAATTAAACGAGAAATGTGATAAAGCCATATTTTAGAATATTTTTTACCTAGTCGAGCTTATATAATTTATAATAAAAGAGCAAACACAGTTGAAGAATCAATTCATGTTAAATTTGATTAGTGCACTACTTATGCAGAGTCTAGTTCTAAAACAGGAAATGAAGAGGAACACATTGTTTTCATGAAGTTTGTGGATGATGAACTACTAAATATTGAGGCTGAAAAAGGAAGAAAAGGAGTATGTACCGTCAAGCATACAAAATTCAGAAAGAATCATCCGCAAAAGCTTATACTTGGAGAACCATCAAAAGGAGTAATAACACAATATTTTATATACAAGTCTTTTTCAAATGTATGTTTTGTATCTGAAATTGAACTAAAGAAAGAGTCAACTACTTTAAATGATGAGTCTCGGTTTATGACTATGAATGACTAACTTAATCAATTTGAATGAAACAATGCTTAGAATCTAGTTGAGTTCCCATTTGACCATCCGGTAGTAGGAGCTAAATGAATCTTTAAAATAAATTGAATGGTGAGTCTAAGATAACTAGAAATAAGACTAAAGCTAGTAGACTAGGAATTTTCTCAAATTGAGGTGGTAGACTTCAAAGAAACTTTTGCATCTATTGCACGATTGTAAGCAATTAGAATATTTCTTGCATTTACTGATTTTAAAAGATTTAAATTATTTCAAATGAATGTAAAAAGTGTTTTTCTAACTAAGATAATAAAATAAAAAGTTTATGTAGAACTCTCTGGTTTTATAAATGAAAATTTATCAAACAATGTCTATAAATTATATATAGTGTTTTATGGACTTAAACAAATGTCTCGTACTTGGTATGAAAATTAACCTGATTCTTATTAAAATGTTTGTTATGAGTAGTGTGAACACCACACTATTCATTAAGCATATAAATGATGATTTGATAATCGTATAAGTTTATGTATACGATATTATTTTTGGAGCCGCAAATGAAAAGTTGTGAAATTATGTAGTTTAAGTGATGCAAAATAAATTTGAAATGAGCTTGGTATAAGAACTTATTTTCTTGGGTTTTCAATTACTCAACACGATGATGGAATTTCTATTTGTCAAAATAAATGTGTACATGATATGCTTAAAAATCTGGATTTGAAAATTTAAAGCAAATTAATGCACCAATGAGTGCATCAATTAAGCTAGGAAAAGACGAATCTAGAATTTCAATTGATCAAACTTTATATCAAGGAATGATTAGATCTTTGTTATACTTGAGTGTGTTTAGAGCCGACATTATGTTTGTCGTTTGTTTAGGTGCTCGCTTTCAAGCTGATCCTAAAGAATTTAATTTAAATACAGTTAAACGTACATTTAGATATTTAATAAGCACTTTTAGATTAGGCTTACAGTATCCTTATAATCATTATTTCACATTGCATGGTTATTCTGATTCTGAATGTCGGATGTTTGTTAGAAGATATGAGCACTAGTCGCACTTCTCATTTCTTAAGGCCCCATTAGTTTCGTGGTCACGTAGGAAACAAAATTATGTTACCATCTTCACTACTAAGGCAGAGTATATCGCACTAGGGAGTTGTTGCGGACAAGCATAAAGGACTTTGGGATTCACTTTAAGAACGTAGAACTATGATATGAACAAAAGCACAATCCATCTAACAAATAATCTAGTTCACCACTTTAGGTCCAAACACATTGATGTTAGACACCACTTTATTATAGATCACATCAAGAAAAAAGTCAAGGATAGCTTTATAAGCACAGAATCACAACTTGCAAAAATATTCACAAAACCACTCTGATGCACGATTTAATATACTTATGTTGGAGTTGGGTGTTTTAGATATCTTAGGCAAAAAATCTAAAATACAAAACATTTTCTTTCTATTATTCCTGGCTTATATTGGATATATAAAATACATAAAAAATGAAACGTAAGAATTCCAAAAATATATTTTGATGAAAAAATACAAAACTCTGCTTACTATCAATTCGCGGTAATTGCTATCGTTGGCGATAATGTAGTACTTTTTGTTTTCTTAGTTTTCACTGCTTTTATTTTATTTTTGCTGTCATAAAAGGTTCTACTGATTTGCACCAAAAATACGTCAGTGTTTTAGCAAAAAGTTCTTTAGGTTTCTTATTTTACTTCTAAAAAACTAGAAATTACAAAAAAATTTCAAACAACAAAAATTTATTTGTATATGAGTTTTTCCCTTGGTTATGTTTTTATATTTTCTATAAAAATAAAAATCTACAAAAACTACTCAAATTACTTTGGTTAAGTCAAACATGAATAAATATATCATTTAAAAATTATTTATAATGTGTGATTTTATTTTCAAACTCTATTGAACATTTTCTTGATTATTCATGCTTTGCATATTATCTTATAATGTACAATAAAAATCATATGTAGAAAAATTATATATTAATGTTTATTATGTCTCTGAGTATGAGTAATACTTTATAATAGATAATGATTTTTACATTCACCTATTTTGATTCCTACATTTGCTTATAATCTTGTTTATGCATGCATGTGAAATGTAATGTTATAACTAGTTAAAATGCACTGATAAATTACCTACAGAACATTTGATTGTGTAACCTTTCACTCTCTCCCTATCCCTGTCGTGGATCCACCATCGAGGCCCACAACTAATCATTTCTTTGTTATAGCCAAACCTATTCCCCAAAATTCCTCCTCTCGTCCTTGTGAAGTTTTCCCTCGAGCCAGCCAGATCCCGTCTTTACTTCTCTCGCACTTCTATTTTCCTTCATACACCCGACATAAGCCAACAACCTGCAATTGCCTTCTTCCTATTTTTTTCAGCACCGCAGTTCAGTCCATAGTCGGGCAGATCTCCACCTCGCTGAATCCCTAAATTAATGAGTACTTCTGATTTTAATATGTTTTAATTTTTGTATTAAATATTTGGGTGAATCTCGTATTCTTTCAATGGAAGTATTACCATGATTGTGCAATCTATTTTCATTACTTTGTTCTCCTATATTCCATTTGTAATACTTGTAGTTGAAAGCACCACTTGTGTCGACGAGTAAAAGTTTCCCTGAGTGTCGGATAATTATCAATCGCATTGGGTAGATTTGCTTAACTTTTAGAATTATATATGTTAGCACTTGATTCCGACTAATTTTAAAACACTCATGCATCATTTATATTGGGTTCATTCGCATCCATTACATGCATTCACGTAGGATTGCATTAGCGTCGGTACCGCCCTTCAAAGCCCGTCGCGCGTCTGTTTGGTATCAAAGCCCAGGTTAGGGCTTAGTTTTAAATACACTGGAATAAATTTCACGTCACTTAATGACATATCATAGCGGTCTTCACTACCTTAATCCTCTATTTGAGGAACCACAATCTATCTACGTTCGATCCCATAGAGTGCCTTTGGAGAGATCTTCACATTATTATGATGATTATCGTCGTCCTTATCCCCTCGCTCGAGCAGATCATGTTGATCCTTCAACACAACTTTATGATCGTAGAGTTGAGTATCATTCAAATCATCGTCGCTACGTATCTTTTCTATTTGAGGAACCCGAGTTTGTATATGCTCGACCACCATCGTATGTTCGTAGGGCTCACGTACACCCATCCACACGACCTGGTTATGTTATGGATGACCGTCTCGATGACCTTCAAGAATCCTATAGAGGTCACCATTATCAAGATAGCATCACATGTAGTTGTCTTCTTAGTGTTTCAAAAACGGATATAACGGAAGCCGAATTTCAACAATGGGTTATTGAACAATTTGAACGTTTAGATGTTGATTTGGATCACATAACGAACGACTTAAAAAGAAAGTCTATGGATTTAGGTCAAGCCACTGGTGTGTCGAGTAGATCTCTCACTGACACGAGAGACCTGACACCAGAGTTTGATTCATCTCACCTTGAAGAAACACAGTGCCCACTTAATTTTGGAGTCTTTCGACCCTGATCGTACGATATATGTGGAGAGCGACAATAGTATGATTAGTGAGTGGTAGTCACGAGAGCGAATACGAGAGGCACAGTGACACCCTGATGGTATATCCATCTTACACACATGACTTAGGCCTAGTGTTCTCTTAAGCTAGAGAGTCAATCCTCGACACTATACCTATAGGCCCACAATGGAATATAGACTTTTCTCACACTTCACCTGATATCGTCTCGACGCACATCACAACCGGGAGTCGAGATCCTGGTGTTAATCTCGTGGTAGCCGCCTCACCCATTTTTTTGGAAACACTGCCCCTTCTGATGATTTGCTTCCGGAGGATCATCACCTTGTTGATGGGTTCTTTGGCAACCCTTCTATTGACCCTTCAGTTAAGCCACCTCATCCTTGCGAGGATGAGATTCAGGTGGGCGACTCATTTATGAGTATTGAGTTATTAAAATCTCTTCATTTATCTCCCCTGATATCGATAGTGTCCCAGATAGTGGGTCTTGAGTGTAGCATCAAGTATATTGGGCTCTCCTTAAGAAAACTTAAGCATAATTCCAATGTTTTAAGAGTTTACCATATGGTCACACACACTCTTGATGATTTTTAAGATGTCATGTGCTAACCCACCAAATGAGTTCTTTCTTGTAAGGTGAGCCCCTTAAGATGTCATGTCACTCGCACTCACCACGTTGTAAAGTCATATCCTATTGCCAATTCCTATGATTTTTACTTAGGTGGTCGTCGCATTCGCGATAAATTTTCAAATGTACCTTCTGGTGAGTCCCTTGATGTGTCACATTCCATAAAAGAACATAACACGCTTGTTGTGCTTCATTTGCATCATCTTTTGTATGAGAGCACTCCAGATATTTTTGAAAACTACGTTGATACTCTTCACATTTGGGACAAATGTTATTATACCTCTCCCAATGAACCCCTTGATGAGACACATGTTAGAACACAGCTCATCTATGATGTATCTATTATTAGTAGGGCAATCAAGTTTGAAAGTGCAATTTTATGATACAGGGCAGACCCACCTTAAAATCCACCAGGGAGCAGTCAACCCAATCTGCCTAGCCTTCCTATCATTATCAGGGTTGAAGCCCATACACCCCAACCCGTCTTCGGACCCAACTACAAGGACAGCTAGTTGTTGAGGCTCGAAATCGAAGACCTGACCTCCTTGTTAAAGATCGTTCATGCAGACTCTCATCACCAACTGAGCTAATCTTATGTCTTACTACTCGCACTTGTTGAGAGAGTTTGCACCATATTGGCACACTATTACTGATGTATTCAAGGGTAATTTGAGTGTTAATCTTGCCCGCGACGAATTCTTTTATGCCTCACCTTCTGAGGAACCTGATCATGTACATATCTTAGGAGTTTCTTAGAACTCAAAACCCCTGGTTTACTTAGTTAGTCGTATTAGTAGTTCATCTTATATAAATATTGCTTGTTCATTTACATTTACTGCATGACTCATCTGTGTTGTACGATTCACACATGTATGTTTTGCAACATTTGCATGAAATGCATCCAGAAGAAAACTACTACAATATTGAATTATATAAGGTATGGGCAAATATGTACAAACGTGAGCAGCATTTTCGGGTGTGTGGGCATGTCAAAGTCAAACTTTGTAAGGAGGGAACTCAAAAGGAGTCACTACTAAACTACAACTTAAGCGAAAGAGACACTATCGGGTTATAAAGAACAACACTCAATCCCTTATCCCACTATAGTGGGGTAGGCTATATGGATAATTTGTTGTCATTGTGCCATGTTTTTAGACAAAATCTTACTAATGCATAAGCACATCATGTTGTTATGGGTTATGAAGTTACATGTTATGGGTTGTTGTGAGTATCGAGCACCAAGCTCTTTATTATCATAATTATTAGTGTCTTTATGTTATGTTAGGGGGGAGTGTTAGGTGAGTGTAAGAGTCATTATTATGGTGTAGCCTATATAAAGGCTTTGGGTGTGTTGTTGAAGGCAAGTAAATGATAAGGTTCTCATCTTCTTTGTGAGATCTTGGTGTCTCTCTCCTCCGACAAGCAACCCCGCTTAGGCAGTCGCGGTCGCGACTCCACAGTATCTCTGATAACCCGTTGCTCGTCCTCGCGACCTCCTCCGAGATAGACCCATAACAACTTCGTATCGGAGCTTCCTTGGTCCTCTTCCGCCGACGCAGGCCAACATCGCCGACGCCGCCGTCGAAAACCACATTCCAAGTTGTGCACGTCATCCTCTTCTTTCGTTTCACTCCAGCTGATGACCCTCTTCTATTGGGACCGTTGTTGTCCATCCTGTACATGAGAAACAAATAGGGTTGCGGAGATGAGAATGCTTAGCTGGATCTGTGGACACACGATACTGGATAAAATTAGGAATGAATGTATTAGGAATAAGACATGAGTGGCACCTATTGCAGAGAAGATGTGAGAAGCTCAACTAAGATGGTTTGTACACGCACAAAAGAGACAATTAGAGGCACATGTTAGGCGTTGTGAGAGTTTAGTCACTGGGCGTGTTAAACGGGGGAGGGGTAGACCAATAAAGACTTGTAATGAAACTATAAGAAAAGGCAATATGTACTTAGGCATTAGTGAGATTATGACTAAAGATAGGGTACAATGGCGATAAAAGATCCATATAGCCGACCTCACTATAGTGAGATAAAGTCTTGAGTGTTGTTGTAGATCTCAAAATCTTACAACTTGTTTGAAATAAGTCTCAATCCAACATCCAGTTATGAATAATGTCCTCTCGCTCGCGCATATATCTCCCTCATTTCACTCATGTAGGCAGACTGTAATTTGATTCCATTTTAAACTAATCGATCTGATTCACGTGGCTCAAAATGAGCTCAAAATGGGATCGAAATAAAGTTTTAGCTTTCTCTTGTGGATTGGAATGTCGGCTTGATCCGATCTCCAAGCAATCTTTGAGCAAAAATAAGAGCTCTACATGTAACTTCAAAATTTCAAGGAGAAAAGAATCTAAAAGTAAAACCAATCCAAGCTGTTGTATTGAAGCTAGGATTTCACCTGCTGCTTAAGGTCATAAAGATCAGCACCTTTTTCCTTCATATCTGCCGTCTTTTCAGCTTCCAGCTTGACTTCTTTCTCATATGAAAGGAGTTCTTTAAGAACTCGCTTACATGATCCGGTTTTGATCTTAACATGTCGAAGAGAAGCCATGATCAGTCTCTTTTCCCCTTTGCTCACTTCTCCAGGGAGGTAACAACCGAGTATATAAATGTTAAACTGAAATCAACAAAATAGTAATCAAGATTTAATTTTTTTTAAAAAACAAGAAAAAGGATAAGAATGGTTAAAACCATTCAAATGCCTTGAGCAGTTATGGCTGCGTTAAAGCTAGGCTTTTGCACCGAGAAAAAACTTCAAATATTTAGTTAGCAGAAGTGAAGACAAGAACCCAATTACTTGAGGAAAATAATAAACAGTCAACTTCATGATTATGTTACCATTAGAAAAATATAAAACATCATACACAATTTAAATTATAAGAATGTTAAAAAAAAAGTCACCATCAATGTTCGAATAAATTTTATCCCATACAAAAAATTAGGTAATTTTAGTGTACCAAAATAAAATTCCACATTTACTTATATAGACTCAATTCTTTATAACTATCGACATATGCCTTGAAATATCTAAATGTTACTTCAAAATAGAGAGGAGAGGAAATAATGTTATATCGTTCAAGAAAGGTCCCTTACTCATACATATACTTGAGTAAGGGAAAAACCTAAAACAAGGAAAAGACTAAACTACCCCAACCCGGGATGAATACAAAAAAAGACTTAAGACGACTTGATAATAACATATTACAACTCTCCCCCTCAAGTCGGACGGAAGATGTCGGCCATCCCAAGCTTTTGAATATCATCGGTAAACACATCACACCCCAAGCTTTTGGTAAATACATCGGCCAGCTGATCCCTGAAATGAACAAACGGGGTAACAACTGTTTTGTAATCCAAGTGATCTTTGATAAAGTGTCGATCAACTTCAACATGCTTTGTCCTGTCATGTTGGACCGGGTTATGAGCAATATTAATGCATGTCTTATTATCACAGAACAAGGAGAAAAGGACTGTCACAGAGAAACCCAGATCCTATAACACAGAACGCAGCCATAACCCCTTACATAAGCCTTGGGACACGGCACGATATTCTGCATCTGCACTTGACCTAGCCACCACATTCTGCTTCTTGCTACGCCACGTTATAAGGTTTCCACCAGCAAAGGAGCAGTATCATGTTATGGACTTTCAGTCATCACGGCAACCAGCCCAATCAACATCAGTAAAAACCAAAATCTTCAAGTTGTTACTAGAGAATAAGAGACCGCGACCATGAGCTTTCTTTAAATATCGCAGTAGACGATACGCCGCTTCTTGATGTCTGATTCTAGGAGAATGCATATATCTGCTAAGAATACCAACTGCATACGTAATGTCGGGGCGTGTGTGGGATAGATATATAAGTTTTCCGACCAATCTTTGATATCATGATACATCGTGTGATCACCATCACCATCTTCATCAATCCTGTGATTTTCCTCTATAGGGGTGTTCGCAGGAACACAACCAAGCATACCAGTTCCCTTTTGGAGATCCAATATGTACTTTTGTTGGGATATAAAGATACCCCGCTCAGATCTAACCACTTTGATACCCAGGAAGTACTGTAATCTTCCCAAGTCTTTCACTTTAAATTCAGCAGATAGGAGGGTCTTGAGATTGGCAATTTCCTCTATGTCATTTCCAGTAATAACGATATCATCCATGTAGGCAATGAGAACCACAACACGTTGTTCATGTCTCTGGATAAACATGGTATGATCAGATTGGGCTTGCTTGTACCCAAACTTGAGCATCGTTGTGAGAAATTTCCCAAACCAGGTCCTAGGAGATTGCTTCAGGCCATATAAGGATTTCCTTAGGCGGCAGACAAGTCCTTCAACTTCTTTCTTCACAAAACCAGGAGAAAATTTCATGTACACCTCCTCGAGCTCACCATGGAGGAACACATTTTTCACATCCAGTTGATGGAGTTCCCAGTCCAGGCAAGCAGCACATGATAACAAAACTCAAATAGAGTCCATCTTTGCTACAGGAGAAAAAGTCACCTGATAATCAACTCCATGAGTCTGGGTGTATCCTTGAGCGACCAGAGGTGTTTTGTACCATTCCACCTTGTCATCTTGATTCTGCTTAACAGAGAAGACCCACCGGGAACCTACAGCTTCCTTTCCTGAAGGAGAGCGGAGATATCTCACATGTGATTTTTGTCCAACGCAGACATCTCATCTTGCATAGCCTGTGTCCAAGCAGGTATCCCAAAAAATTCCTCTCATGTCTTAGGAATAACAACTAGAGAAAGAGATGAAACAAAAGTCTGATGAATCGGAGTAAGATAATGATAAGCCACATAATTAGAAATTGGATGTTGCGTACAAGTAGTTTTACCTATTTTAGCAACGCAAGAGGGACATGCAGATCAGCATCATCAGAATCTGAGTCTGAAGTCGGCACTGGTAGAGGTGGAGCTGTGGCGGCCTGTGTACATGAACGACGGTGGCATATATAAGGAAAATGAGAAATCGTACTAGAGGAGTATGGTACTGAGATAGGAGGAGTTATGAGTACCGGAGTGAATGAGGGGAAGGAATGCAGGAGATGGACGGAAGAAGAGGAAGAGGGACAGAAGTAATATATGTATCACTACTACTCTACCCCTGACGAAAAACATGAGTCGAGGACAGAAAGTAGGACTCCCCCTCACGGAAGGTAACATCCATGGTACAGAGCATGCACGGGGGGGGGATAACAGCGATATCCTTTGGTCGTGGAAGAATAAGCAAGGAAGACACAACGTTGAGCCCGAGGGTCAAATTTGTCACGATGGGGTTGGTGCACATGTACGAAACAGACACACCCAAAGACACGGGGTGGCAAATGGGAAGTATGAACCACGTCATAGGTGGAGAGACGAGCTAGAGGAGTAGTAAAGGAAAGCACACGAGAATGAAGACGGTTGATAAGGTGAGCAGCTGTAAGCACCGCATCACCCCAATAGGGTTTAGGGAGGTGCATCGTCAATAGGAGACAACGAGCAACCTCGAGTAGGTGCCGATTTTTTCGTTCGACCACTCCGTTCTGAGTAGAGGTGTAAGCATAAGTTTTCTGGTGGATGATACCGTGAGAGGTGAGGTAGGTGTCAAAGGTACCACGATCATCATACTCCCCCCTCCACACCCCCCCCCCCCCCATTGTCACTTCGAAGAACACTGATAGAGGCATTAAATTGAGTTTACACCATTTTATGAAAAACATGAAAACAAAGAAAAAAATCACTTTCCTTTTTCAACAGATAAACCCACGTAGTACGTGAGAAACAATCAATAAAAGTGACAAACCATCGAAAACCAGTTAAAGATACAACGGGGACACCCCCAAACATCAGAATGTATAACATCAAAGGGAACTCTACTAGGAAAAGAAAGATGTGAAGAGCTTTATCGCACATGTTTAGATCGATCACAAACATCAAAAGAAAAGTTTTAAAAAAAAGGTAAAAAAAGGAAATAATTTTTGCAGATAAACGGAGGACGGATGTCCTATATGCAGATGTCATTGACGAACATCCTCCGCAATAACAGTGGAACTGGAAAGGGCCTGAGAGAAAGGATGAGTGTCCAGATAGTACAAGCCGTCATTGCACCTACCACTGTCAATGTTCTGCTTCATACCCAGTTCCTGTAAAACACAAGAATCAGGAAAGAATGTTACGGAGCAGTTAAGAGATTTTGTAATATTGCTGATGGAAAGTAAATTATGTGGCAAGTGTTGAAGCCAAAAATGACCTCAGCGGGAGTTCAAAAACAGGGGTGCAGCTAACACCTACTTCTCTCAAGCCTCAACCCTCGACTAGCTGCAAAGGACCTAAGACTGACCCAAAGCCTCAGTTGGGAGGTCCCACCTCACACCCGGAAGATCTCTGAGAGCTTCCCCTCCAAAGCCAAAAGCTGGGCTAGGAGCTCCTCAGAAAGCACTAGAAGTTGGAAGATAATAAAAGTCTGTTTTCCAAAGAGCCCTTATGGGTCTATTTATAGTCTTTGCTGCCCTGAGATTACTGAAATGTCCCTAGTTGGTCTGCCAATAACCGAATCCCGCTGTTTTCCTGAGGGTACAGGGGTAATTTCACCCGAGGGTAATTTGGTCATTTCACCCAAGGCCCTGGGCCTCACTCGGCGAGAGCTCTGAACCGAGAGCCTTCTGTCCAGAGCCGGGCGCAAGCAGTCTCGCCTGTCTATAGGCGAGAGCTTCTTTAAGACAATCTGAGTGCTGCCGCAAGCGTTCCTGCGCTGGTCTTCGTTCGACGATTTGGCTGCGCTCGTCAATCTGGGCTCGACGATCTGGGCTCGACGAATGCAGGACGTCTTGCGGGCGAGAGCTCATTTGAGACGGGAGCTTGGCGCTTAGCGCAAGCGCTCCTGCCAACTTGGGCGAGAACTTCTCTGGCTAGCCTAATGGTGACCATTGCGCCTCCTGGTCTGACTCAGCGAATATGGGGTTGTACACAATCCCCGCTCTTTTTGAGCAACCTCTGCGCTCGAAAATACACGTCCAACCCATAAATATTCGCTGAGCACGTATCAACATCAGGGAATCTTTTGGTGGGCCGTACCGTGGCTATAAATATATGTGCTGATAGACGGTCATAATTCTGCCCTCGAATCGCCATTCTTTGTTTGTGTTCTCGCCTCCTCACGCGATGTCTTCCAAGCGCGCTGACAAGCCGCTCCCGCAGGATCTCCAAGACCGTATCAATGCGGCACAGGCGCGAGCCAAGGCTAACAGTGCCTTGGTTGCCCCATGGTTGGCGAGACAGCCGTCGGCCGCTGAGCCTTCTCAGCCTAAGAAGAAAAAGAAGAAAGCGAAGGCGGTTCAGCGAGACCTGCCCCGCGCGAACAGGAGCCCGCCTACCCCGACCCCAAGCCGTGCGGATGATCCCTTTCCGCAGATGGTATGTCTGATTCGCTAATCACTGAAAATACTAGTTATTCTGTAGCTGACGCGATACTTCCCGCAGGAGACGGTTCCCGACGTCGTCAAGTCCCCGCGGGAACCTCTGGACCCATCATCTCTCCCCCTTGAGGGCTAGGCCTGCCCAAAAGGCCCGATCGGGCCGGCCCGGACCGGGCCTGATCGGGCCCGGGCTTTTGCAAACCGTGCCGAGCCCGGGCCCTTTCTTTATCGGGCTCGGGTCGGGGCCGGGCCCGGGCCCGGGCCCGGGCTTTGACCCCGGGAAGGGGCCCGAGCTGGCCCCCCCCCCCCGCCAGGCCGGGCCGGACCCTCTTAAGAAAAAAAAACTACTTAAAAAAAATTAAAATATTAAAATAAAAATTAGAATAAAAAATTTTATTAATATTGAAATTTTAAAAAACAAAATTACCTCTTCAATTTTATTAATATTGAAATTTTATTAATAAAAGTAGAAAAAAAATGAAACTTATTATTTTAAATGATAATAAAAAAATTTACATTTTTACAAATTCAGGTTGTCCATCTCCTCTTCAATTTCCTCGGAGCTCTCCTCCAACGTTGAAATGTGTTGCTTCATATTCGTAGCATCCAAATAATTCTTGTAGCAGATGCATAGTTCGAGTGATTCTTCATTTAGTCGGCTCATCCGCGTGTTCAAAATCCTGCCACTAAAAGAAAAAGCGGACTCTGAAGCTACTGTACTAGCTTGAATTGTTAGTAAATCACGGGTCATATAGGCCAAAATAGGATAGGTATTAGCTTTACCTTTCCACCACTTTAAGATATCGAAGTTTTCGATCTCTTCCGTAGTCATAAAATCACGAAATTGCGTTTTCGTATACAGTCCTAATTTGTTTAAACTACTCGATGTGCGTGTTTTTTTCCTGAAACCTAATTCTAAAATTTTATTTGTAAAACAATCTTTTGTCCTAGGTTGTGTTATTTCTTCTCGTGGTCGTGAGCCATATAAGTTGTCGTAATAATTAAAAATTCGGTAAAAATAGAATTAAATTTAGTAGTACTAACGTCGTCAACGTCATCGAAACTTATATGTATGTCTAAGTTAACGTTAATTTCATCTATTAAATTTTCTACGTCGTTTACAACGAATAACGGGTTTAAAGCGGCGGCGCATGAAAATGCAGGAGTCATTTCTCTATAATATTTTAAAAGAATTTCTTCTATTACTTCAATTAAACGAGTCATCCGGAGTGTTACTTAAAATAGTTAAGTTTTTGTGCGATATTTACAAATTTTCAACTACTAACGAGCTAGTGTGATAATATACACCAGATAAAAAAACAGTCGTCCTATAAAAATATTTTAATAAATCCATATAATGAAATAGTACGTCCCAATCGTTATCAATTAAATTATAATTATTTGTCATAGTGTAATATTCCATAAGAAGTGTTTTTTTTGAAACGCTTTTTTTAACATTTTATATGTGGAGTTCCATCTTACAAGCATATCAAATTGAGATTTCAAATATTTTTGACCTTGTGCGATCACAAATTTTCGAAAATCTTGACTTCGTTGTTTGGTACAATAAATATATCTAAGCATAGTACGAATTTTCTCAACATATGGTTTCATATCTTTTAAACTATCATGTACCACTAAGTTTAAAACGTGGCACACACATCGAGTATGAAAAAACGCACCGTTGAGCATTTGTTTTAATTCACGTTTTAACCACTCTACTGCGGTGTTGTTATTACTAGCGTTATCAAAAGAAATACTCATTATTTTATCTTTTATTTTAAATTCACGCAAATATTTAATAATTATCGAATATATAGTCTTACCCGTGTGCGGAAATTCAAAACCTTCAAAACATATTACGTGTTTATTTAAATCCCATGAAACGGGATCGATCCAATGAGCCGTTATACAAATATAAGATAACCCTACCCTTACGCTACTACTCCAAACGTCGCTCGTTAAACTCATACGTCCCTCGAAAGTTTCAAAAAATTTTATTAAATCTTGTTTTGCGTCAAAATATAATTTAAGTGCGTCGCATCTAATAGTGGATCTACTTACCTGTTGATATTTGCGTTGAAGCCCTTCGTGTATATACTTCGTCGTCTCATCGTTGTCGTAGTGACTGAATGGCAACCCACGTCTGATGACGTTTTTCACCTGTAGGTCTCGCTGTCTTGCTTGATCGTACGTCCAAATTTGTCCTGATGCTGATATTTGTCCCTCACTGGACTCGGGAGCTTGCTTTGCAAAACAGGACTTAACGTGTCTCGCTAGTGTTGAGTTGTCGGTAAGAGTTAGCAACTTTGAGCAAAACTTGCACCGCGCCTTGAATTCGTCGCCGACTTTAACCTTGTCGAAATGCTCACAGACCGGCGCCCTCCAATTATGCTCCCCCACTTCGGCCGTGCTTTGAGTCGACGACGCCGGCGTTGAGGAGGACGATGTCATGCAGCGAGAGAGAGTAAGAGAGTAAGAGAGGGAGAGAGTAAGTGAGAGAGAGAGTGGAAGAGAGAGAGAGAGAGTGGAAGAGAGAGAGAGTGAGTGGAAGAGAGAGAGGGGGGGATCGGGTAGGGGGGGCTTTTATAAAAAAAAATTTAATAAAAAAAATTTATTTTTTTAATATGGCCTAGGGCCTAGGCTTTTGCCTAGGCCCTAGGCCAAAGTACTGCAGCCAGCAGGGCTGCAGCAGCCCTGCTGGCTGCAGTTCCAACGGCTCTAAGAGCCGTTGGATTTCCAACGACTCTTAGAGTCGTTGGCAGCAGGTCCGGGCCGGCCTGCGGGCCCGGTCCGGGCTTCGTCCGGGCCCGGGACCAGGCCGGCCCGATTTTCGGGCTTTGCCCGGCCTGGCCCGGGCATCGGGCCGGGCTAGCCCCCAAAACCAGGGCCCAGGGCCCTGAGCCCGGTCTCGGCCCGGGCCGGGCTTTTTCCGGGCCGGGCCGAAATAGGCTTTCGTCGGGCCGGGCCCGGGCCTTTTGGACAGGCCTATCGAGGGGCAACCGCGGGTCACGGAAGCGGCTCCTCCACCTGACCCGAAAACTGCAGGTAACTTTTCCACTTGCACTTAACTCAAATCTTAGAACGCTGAATTGTTTTTCCGCAGCGCCAGCTTCCGCCCAGCCGGGTCTCGCTACCCGGGAGAATGAAGCGAGGGCTGCAAATCAGCCTCCCCTCGCGGTTGATTCCTCCCTACCGGCGGGAGGAAAGACTGCCGATCCTTCTGTGCCTCTATTGGATGTCAGCCATCCCGCGGGAGAGCGGACCTCCCCCCCCCCCCCCCCCCCGCTTCCGGCCAAGCCGGGATTACCTCTCGCAAAATCTACCCTCCGGGAAAAGGAAAGCCGATCCACCTACTCTTTGGAACTGAGGGGGGGCTGGGCCTTCTCGCCTGCCCTCGACCGGGGGTCCTCGCCATACTGCAGGTATGCGGTACGTTTATCACGATTATCCTTTGGCTCTCGTCTTAACTGGAGATCTTGTCAGGGGATCTGGGCTCGCGGTCTGGAGCTGACGCAGAGGAAGAAGAAGAAGAAGAAGAAGAAGACGGATAGGGGGAGGACGGCGAGAGCTCCCCCTTCCCTTCATCTGACGAGATGGAGGAGATCTTGACCAGCGCCGGGAGTGCTAAAAGACGGGGGAAGGAGGTTGCCGCCGTCCTGAAAAAGCTTATCCGGCGGGAACGGGCCCGTGACTTCGCGGCGAAAGAGTTTCGCCAAGCAGTGGAGAAGAGGCTGGAGGTTCTGGAGCGAGACTACCTCATCAGCGAGATGGATCGGCCAGGTGGGCCTACCGCCAGGTCTTCTCCTGAAAGGTGTATTGCGCGGATCCGGGACCTGTCTCGCCGGATCAACCGAGGGTGCACCGTCATGTCGTCCTACTTCAACCCGCAAGCGCCACCGAGGACCAGGCTGCGGGAGCAAGGACGATGGCGGTGGGAGCCTTATTGATTGGCGAGACCTCACCCTTCCTTACCCCCGGCCTTCCACTTCTCTGATGTACCCCGTTAATTTGTTGTTGTTTACTCTTTATTGAGCTCTCGCTTGGCGAGAATAACAATCATTTACGCTATTATTATTGTTCTGTTTAGTTCTCGCTTGGCGAGAGTAACCTGACCTCCCGTTTTAATTCATTTTTTATTCAGCTCTTGCATTAATCGCCTGTCCGTCAGTCGCTGTCAAACTCGGGCGGGAAAACGAAGCGCCGCCGACTTTTGAAAAGTCATAATGATCACGGCCTTTTATAAATAGAGGGTCCACCTACTACATTTATTTCTCTGGTCTGAATCCCTTTCCCTCTCTCGTCGCTTTCGCGGTTTCCAAAAGCTCTTGCTTGCTTTCGTCTTTTCTTCCCGTTCTCGCACGGTTCTCGCTCTCGCCTCCCTCCTAAAAGACTTCGCCTTCAACTTCATCGCGATGCCGGGCGGAAGCGAGGGTCGTTCAAACTGTGCGGAAGCCTTCCAGAGGCACCTGTTTCCTTCCTGCACCCTTACCGTGGACGAGTTCAACTTGACCCAAACTCGCTACGTTCCCGCCGGCTTCACCGCGCGGAACCCCGGCAACCACGATGAGGTAAACACCGCGGGGGAGGGGGAACTCGCCATCCCCCTTGAGCACTTTGAGGTGGGCTTCCAGCTCCCGCTGTGGCCCGAGATGCGCCAGGCCCTCCGGTATTACGGAGTGGTTCCCGCACAACTGAATCCAAATTCGGTTGCGATTCTGGTAGCTTTCATTTGCTACATGCGATCCGAGAGGATCGAGTTCAGCCTTCCAATCTTCCGGAAGCTGTTCACCTTCCGCGCCAAAGGAGGGGTGGTTTTCTTCTCAGGACAACTGCTCAAGACGATTGGTCTCGCCAACAAGCACAACCACTGGGGCGAGAGGTTCATCTTTGTTTCCGGCGACTTCGGGAACGTGTCTCTCGCGCCCATCCAATATGAGGATGCCGCCTACAAGCCCCCCTCCTTGGGCTCGCGCGAGAGCGCCCTCCTTGAGTTGTTCGGAACCAAGGACTTCGACGTCCTCTTCCTCCGGCGAGACATTGATTCACTCCTCGTCGTACCTCCGGGCAAAGGTAAGGTCTCGCATTTATCCCGCCATTCCCTTCCTTTCCAAGGTTAGAACTGAGTGTTGTCGCTTTCGCAGGAGAGCGTGAGATCCCCCTACGCCGACCCTTTGACGAGGCTCGCGCTGGCGGGAGCCAATCTGCAAAAGACCCGCTGGCCCTCGCAAAGGCCGCGGCGCAAGCCTGCCCGGACGAGCCGGCCCCGCCTCCTTCAACCGGCGCCGGGAAGCGAAAGCCCGGCGCCCCTCTGCCCCCACCGATCAAGAGGCCCAAGATAACTGACACCGAGAAGGGTAAGGCCGTTGTGGTGCCGCCCTCTCAACCTCTCGCACCGGGCCGCTCTTTTGAAGAGATCCTGCAGGTCGTCAGCGAGATCGCGGCTACCAGGGGCGGCGCTGAGGCCCTTGCCGAGAACCCTCCGGCCCCCGGTGTAGTGGAAGGCGAGGGAGCCGCCGCCGAGACCTCCGGCCAGCCTTCGTCTGGAGAGGTGCCGCGGGGCCACCGCAATTTTGATCTCGGCATGAAGTGCCTGGACGCGGAAAAGAAGCCGTTGTTATAGTGGGACCCCGACGTCAACCGGGTCTCAATCTCATCTCTTCTCCCCAGCTGGGCGGAGCGAGATGATGTCACCAGCGAGGCCTTCGCCTTAGGCTACTGCCTCTACAGCCGGGAGGACGCTAGCGTCTATGACAGGATGAACACTCGGCTGCTGGCTTATGACTCCACTCGCGCTCTGATGCGCGGGCTGGAGCTTGCGCATGTGTGCTCGCCGGAGCATCATCATCGACCGCAACTTCCAGGACATGTTCAAGGCCAGGGAGGGCGCGGTGGCTGAGGCGGCTTCTTTGAAGGAGCTAGAAGACGCCAAGCAACTGTTGTCATCTCGTCGGGCGGAAGAGGTAAGCGAGACCTTTCTCGGCACTTCCTCTCGCCACTACAGATTAGGACTTCTTTTTCTTCCACGCTAACTCCTCGCCACACAGGATTCTGCTCAAGCCGCGGCGCTTCGCGAGGAGCTGTCCCAGGCGAGGTACGAGAATGTCCTCCTGAGGGACCAGATCTTGCGCCTGGAGGCGAATGCGCCCCCTCCCCTGGATGAAAGACTGAAGAGCCGCTATTACTCCGTCTATGACGTCGACAAGCTCCTCCAAGCCAATGCGCAAGCTACCGTCAAGCTGACCTTGGAGACGCTGCGAGATGTCGGATGCTTAGATGGGAAGGGCAAGGTCATTACAACCCAACAGCTCGTCCCCTGGCTCTTCGAGCCCGTCCCAAATCCCCCGGGCGCGCCTGATACCCCACCCGCGGATGTCCCGAAATCCCCTCCCGCGGGTGGCGAGACATCCGGGGAGAGCTCGGGCGAGAGCTCCAGCGGGAGTTCAAGCGCGAGCTCTGAGGGGTACAGCTTGTCTCCCTAAGGGCCTCCCTTTTTCTTTTCCTTCTGCTGTACTGAGCGAGAACGCTCCAGATGTGTAATTACATTAAATATATTGCAAATGTTTTGTATGTCCTTTTCGTCCCCCCTTTTTTTTATATTGCACGCGCTTGATACCATTGTTCTTGCCGAGTGCCTCTTAAGCACGCTTCCGCCGAGGCCGTTGGCTTCCCTAGGGTAGTCTCCCTTAGCGATGGATAGGCGGGAACCTGCCGAAAACTGTCTGCCGGGAACATGGCTCACGAACCCTTAGGACGGGGTCGTCCCCCTTCGGGTTGCGCGGACCGTTCACGGCTGTCGCATAACGCTTTCGCCTCTCTGTCCAAGAATATTATTACGGGCTTTCTCGCTGAAAGCCTCCTTCCGCGAGACCTCCTTGACGGGGGTCTCCCTGCCGAGATCAGTTCTCGCCGAGACCTTTCTTATCTTCAGCTCTTTCCATTTCGTGTTCTGGGTGTGTTTCTTGCCTTGCCGAAACCAATCCTATCCCCCACAGGCGAGCCTTCGGACCTGCCAGCTAGATGAGAGCCTGCGCAGCGGGTCGACCTGGGGCCGAGCCGAGCTCGGGGTGCCGATGAAGTTCTCAAACCAACCAGACCTATCCCCCACAGGCGAGCCTTCGAACCTGTCAGCTAGATGAGAGCCTGCGCAGCGGGTCTACCTGGGGCCGAGCCGAGCTCGGGGTGCCGATGAAGATCTCGAACCAACCAAACCTATCCCCCACAGGCGAGCCTACGGACCTGCCAGCTAGATGAGAGCCTGCGCAGTGGGTCTACCTAGGGCCGAGTCGAGCTCGGGGTGCCGATGACGTTTCCTCAAACCAAACCTATCCCCCACAGGCGAGCCTTCGGACCTGCCAGCTAGATGAGAGCCTGCGCAGCGGGTCTACCTGGGGCCGAGCCGAGCTCGGGGTGCCGATGAAGATCTCAAACCAAACCTATCCCCCACAGGCGAGCCTTCGGACCTGCCAGCTAGATGAGAGCCTGCGCAGCGGGTCTACCTGGGGCCGAGCCGAGCTCGGGGTGCCGATGAAGATCTCGAACCAACCAAACCAATCCCCCACAGGCGAGCCTCCGGACCTGCCAGCTAGATGAGAGCCTGCGCAGCGGGTCTACCTGGGGCCGAGCCGAGCTCTGGGTGCCGATGACGTTTCCTCAAACCAAACCTATCCCCCACAGGCGAGCCTTCGGACCTGCCAGCTAGATGAGAGCCTGCGCAGCGGGTCTACCTGGGGCCGAGCCGAGCTCGGGGTGCCGATGAAGATCTCAAACCAAACCTATCCCCCACAGGCGAGCGTTCGGACCTGCCAGCTAGATGAGAGCCTGCGCAGCGGGTCTACCAGGGGCCGAGCCGAGCTCGGGGTGCCGATGAAGATCTCAAACCAACCAAACCTATCCCCCACAGGCGAGCCTTCGGACCTGTCAGCTAGATGAGAGCCTGCGCAGCGGGTCTACCTGGGGCCGAGCCGAGCTCGGGGTATTACCAAACACATAATTACGTTATATCATAAAAAATTCGACAATAGTCCAGAGAAAATCAACTGATGTAGTATAATAAGTTTATTTTTGAGATACATGGTTACATCCTTCCCCCTTCATGGGTGTTGAGATTATATTAGCCAGCAGGACACGTGTGTGTGGGACCGCATGTTTGGTCTTTCCCCATCGCGTTCCAGGTCTGGGTGTTGACCCCGGTGGGCCCCCTTGTGTGGCGGAATATCCCCGCGGTCCTGTGGTTGGGGTTAATCCCACATCGCCCGCAGACTTCTCCACTTTGTGTTCATGTACCCCGCCACCCTTCATCTCAACACCTGGGTTTTGAGATGAACTAATGGGTTGGCGGGTTCTAACTTGGTATCAGAGGCAGGTTGTCCTGCTGCGGGGGTGTGTTGAGATTATATTAGCCAGCAGGACACGTGTGTGTGGGACCGCATGTTTGGGCTTTCCCCATCGCGTTCCAAGTCTGGGTGTTGACCCCGGTGGGCCCCCTTGTGTGGCGGAATATCCCCGCGGTCCTGTGGTTGGGGTTAATCCCACATCGCCCGCAGACTTCTCCACTTTGTGTTCATGTACCCCGCCACCCTTCATCTCAACACCTGGGTTTTGAGATGAACTAATGGGTTGGCGGGTTCTAACTATGGGTAGAAGCGTTTTAGGTCATCACCGCTCCAGGTGTGACTTAGGGCCCTCCCCTCCACGTCCTGGAGGTAGTATCCTCCTGTTCCGAGGACTTCCTTCACTATGTATGGTCCTTCCCAGTTCGGGTTGAGCTTGCCCACGGGAGCCGACCTTCCTGCCGCGTCAACCTTTCTCAGCACCAGATCTCCTTCAGTAAACTGCTTGACCCTGACATGCTTATCAAAATACTTGGTCATCCGCCGCTTGATCTCTTCTTGCCGGATAGCTGCCACGTCTCGCAGTTCTTCCACCATATCTAGCGAGAGGCGTTGCCCCTCCTCATTCTCCAACCTCCAAGTCTCATCTCCTTCGCCCGCGGCTGTGACCCGCGGGGACCGAACCTCGAACTCCACTGGTAGGACTGCCTCACACCCATGAGAAAGCTTGAAGGGGGTCTCACCGGTGGCCGTGTTCGGGGTCGTTCGCAAGGCCCACAGGACCGAGGGGAGCTGCTCCACCCAGTTTCCCTTTAAGTTTTCCACCTTTTTCTTTAGTAGGTTCACAATGATTTTGTTCGCCGCTTCCACCTGGCTGTTGCTCCGGGGGTGGTGGACAGAGGCGAATCTGAGGTCTATCCCCAGTTGAGCGCAGAAGCTGATGAATTCTTCACTGGCAAACTGGGGGCCGTTATCTGTCACTATTGCTTGGGGCAACCCGTGTCTGCATATGATCTCCCCCCAGATGAAGTTCCTTATGACCTGTGAGGTGACCTTGGCCAAGGCTTTAACCTCCAGCCACTTTGAGAAATAGTCGACCATGACCAATAGGAACCTCCTCTGTCCACTAGCCGGAGGAAAAGGTCCAACTAAATCCATCCCCCAGATGGCGAACGGCCATGGTGCCGTGATACTTCGGAGCCTTTGAGCTGCCAAGAGCTGAAGGGGGCGCAGAGCTGGCATTTTTGACACCTTTTTGCAAACTCCGCGGCATCCTTCCTTAGGGTGGGCCAGAAGTACCCCTGCCTGACCACCCTTGCCTCCAACGTCCTCCCTCCAGAATGGCTGCCACACTCGCCCGAGTGCACCTCCTCCAAGATCCTCGGGATCTCTTCTTCGGTCGCACACCTGGCTAGGAGTCCTGACAACATCTTACGATGCAGGCCCCCTTCTATCATTAGGTAGTGAGTTGTCTTGCGCTTGAAGCTTCTCTCGTCTTTGGCCCCCTCAGGAAGTCCACCGGTGGTTAGGAAGGTCACCAATGGGTCCACCCACGAGGGTCGCCGATCCACCACCATCAATTCTCCTTCCTCGATAGCCGGTCGAAATAGCTCCGTCAAGGTCCCTCCTCCCCGAGGTCCAAACTTAGCCAATCGATCGGCAGCTATGCTTTCTTCCCTTGGAACATGTTGGATGGAGAACGACCGGAACCCACCGATGATCGCCCTTACCTTGGAGAGGTATTTGATGAGGGTAGGTTCCCGAGCTTCAAACTCCCCCCGGATCTGTGACGCTACTACCTTTGAGTCCGTGAAAGCTTCCACATCCTGAATTTCCAGCTCCTTTGCCAAGCGAAGGCCGGCGATCACGGCCTCATACTCCGCTTGATTGTTGGTCACCGGGAAATGGTAAGCCACTGCCTGCTCTATCGCAACTCCCTGAGGGCTGATCAGCACCACTCCTCCCCCGAGGGAATGCTTTCCCGAGGCCCCATCAACCATCATCTTCCATGCTTCCCGTGGCCGCTGCTCTCCCTCCTCGACTTCAACAATGTAATCTGCTAGGAAGTCCGCCACTGGCTGCGCCTTGATGGAGAGTCTTGGGACAAAGGAGATGTCGAACTCGCTTAGTTCAATAGACCACTTAGCAAGTCTCCCTGAGTGCTCTACTCCTTCGAAGATCTTGCGAAGAGGATGGTCGGTCACCACCCTAATCGAATGTGCTTGAAAGTATGGCCGGAGTTTCCTGGCAGACATGACCAAAGCGTATGCTAGTTTTTCAAGGATGGGGTAGCGGAGCTCTGCTTTCTTCAGTATCCGGCTGACGTAGTAGATGGGCAGTTGCTTCTTTCCCTCTTCCCTCACTAGGACGGAGCTTACCGCCTCCGCTCCTACTACAAGGTACAAAGTCAGGTCCTCACCTTCTTTTGGGCTCTGAAGCAAAGGAGCCTGAGAGAGCTGTCCCTTCAGCCCTTGGAAGGCTTCTTCGCACTCGATAGTCCATTCAAACCTCTGGTTCCCCCGCAGCACCCTAAAGAACGAAGAACACTTGTCTCCTACCCTGGAGAGGAACCTGCTCAGCCCAGCCATCTTGCCTGTCAAGCGCTGGACTTCCTTGGCATCGCGAGGTGACTCCAAATCCAGGATGGCCTTCACCTTGTCCGGGTTGGGCTCCACCCCTGCCGGAGTCAAGAGATGCCCAAGGAACTTCCCACGGCTAGCCCCGAAGACACACTTCAAGGGGTTCAGCCTCATCTTAAACCTCCTCAAGGTGGCGAACGTCTCTTCCAAATCTTTCAGGTGCAAATCCACGCATTTGCTTTTGATCATTAGGTCATCGACGTAGACCTCCAAATTTCTCCCCCTCTGATCTCGGAAGACCCGATCCATCATGCGTTGGTAGGTAGCCCCTGCGTTCTTCAACCCAAAGGGCATCATTTTGTAACTGAAGCATCTCTCCCTCGTGATGAAGGAAACATCCTTGATATCGGGAGGGTGCATCCGGATCTGGTGATAACCTGAAAAAGCATCCAAAAAGCTCATGACAGAAAAACCGACGGCTGAATCAACCAGCGCGTCGATCTGAGGCAGAGGGTAGCAATCCTTAGGGCATGATTTATTTAACAAAGAAAAGTCAATACACATTCTCCATTTACCACCCCCTTTTTTAACCATTACCACATTCGAGATCCAGCCTGGATACTGGATCTCTGAGATGAAGCCGGCCTCCAGGAGCTTCCTGACCTCCTCACGGATGGGCTCCTCCAGCTTGGTGGCGATGGCTCTCATCTTCTGGCGTATGGGGCGAGTGCGGGGGTCCAAGTTCAGGCGGTGGCAGGCCACGTCCGCGTCGATGCCCGGCATGTCTGCCGCGCTCCAAGCGAAGATGTCGATGTTGCTTTGAATGCAGGCCCGCACCCGCTCCCGGTCCTCGGGACTCAAGCCTCCGCTGACCCGCACCCTTTGCACCTGCCCTGCGCTGGTGAAGACCTCCATCTCCACCACTTCTTCGGCCGGCTCCAGCCGTGACTGCTCCCAGCCGTCCCTTGCCTCTTCCTCCAGCTCCAGCTCCTCCCTTTCTACCTCTTCGTCGATCTTCATTGCCTCCTCTGGCCCCTCTTGCTGCTGCTCGACTTCTACGCCCCTCGGGGCCTCTCCCTCAACTCCTCCTGCTTCTTGTTCTTCTACTTCCATCGCCCCTTCCGGGCTCTCCTGCTCCTCGTCCCCCCGGACCACCTGCACATCTCCTCCCTGCTGCTCCTCATTCTCCTCTCCTCCGACTTCCTCCTCAGCTACCTCTCTCGCCTTCTCTAGGCTCACCTCCTCTTCTCCGACTTTCTCTTCACGCGCCTCCATCTCCACCTCCAACTCCTCTGCCTCTGCCATCCACGATATAGTGTTAACTGCCGTAACGTAGCACTGTCTCGCCACCTTTGGGTCCCCTCTTACCCTGACCTGCACCCCTCCATTGTTTAACTTGAGGCACTGATGGAACGAGAAGGGGACGCAGCGAAAGGCGCTGATGAGGGGGCGCCCAAAGATGGCGTTATTGTTGGAGTTACCATTGTGATCTGGAAGTGATCAAGCATGTAATCTCACTGCCAACGCGATATGAGCCTGCAGGGTCGCACATAAGAGATGTGGAGAAGTTGGATGACTGACTGTGTTGGTAAAGGTTACCAATCACCGACCTGAATAGGGTTATGGGCAAAGTGTTGCCTTATAGGATCATCGGGTTGGGCAAATGTTGCCTTGAAGGGCTGGTTGGGATTGTCGTCCGAGGGTCGATGACATTAGTCGAGAATCGTCTTCTGATTCCCGCCGATCGGCGAGAATCGTCTCTCTGATTCTCGCCGATCGACGAGAATCGTCGAGAATCAATTGTTGATTCTCGACGATCGACTACTTCGACAATTGTCGTCGACCGCGGCTCGACGATCGTCGAGTATCGTTGTGTATCGTCGAGCGCGGCTCGACGATCGGCGAGAATCGTCGAGTATTGTACTCTGATTCTCGTCGATCCTGTATGATACTCGTCGACTGATTCTCGCCGAACCTGCTCAGTGATTCTCGCCGATTGTCGCCGATTCTCACCGATTGATACTCGCCGATTCTGAACCCTATTTTTGGGTGGTCTGCGGATAGCGATTTTCCTGGGTTTATTTATACCTTGGTATAAATAGGACTCTTACGGTTTATCGGAATAAAAAAAAGGGTTTTGGGCTCGCGATTTTCTCCTGTAGCAGATCGAAACCCGACGGAAGCCGTTCCGCCTTTCGCTCCGCCGATCCCGATCCCCGCCGCCGACGGAAGAGTTCCGCCGCCGCCGTGTTTGCTCCGTCGACCGCCTCTTCTCCAGCGACTGTCGCTGGTGCTGCTCTTCCTGGCGCGGACCTAGCAGTCCGTGGAATAGCCGAGGTGCGGTCTTCTCCTTCCCGATCTTCCGTGCGACGGAAAGCTCGGCGTTCTCCCGCTCGTGTGCACTTCTGCTGAAACGTGGACACTATTCCACGTAGAACTCGCCACTACCAAGCAGATAAAGTTTGGAGCATCTCCGTTGAGTTGTGACTCAACGCCACCGGGGTAATTTTTGCCTAGTTTTTACTAACTTCTTAATTCAACGTTCATGGCCCGATCCACATCTCTTTGGGTTTTTCTAGATGTTTATTTTTCCCGCTGCGTGCACAAGCGTTGTGCCATCCTCATAGAGAAACCCAACAGTGGTATCAGAGCGAGGTTTCGGCCATGACTGTTGTTTTGGAAGTTGTGTTATTCCAGTGCGTGTAAACGTAGAGATTTAGAAGTGTTCTAAATGTCTAGATTTAGTCTTGGTACCTCGCCAAGAACGATTGGAATTTCGGTGGATTTCTAAGTGTTAGAAATTGTGATCTCCTTAGCAGTAACCATCCCTCGATTTTGTTTTGGATTTTGAATCCAACAAAGAGAGATGAGCTTGTCTACTGCTTTAAGTTGAGCTGTCTTTGTCTTTGTCCAATGCATGTAAATCTGAGGATTTGGAAATTTCCGGATGTTCAGATTTAGCTCTTCCTTCTATCAAATGTTGATGGTGTCAGGATGTGCACATAAGGGATGCATGTGGTTTTAGAAGAATTGTTTTTTTTTGGATGTGCACGTCGATCAAATGTTGATCATGGTTAATTGTTAACCTATATTTGAAATCTCTTCATCAAATATTAAGTGTTCGGATGCCTTCCGATGGATGACACTCTTCCTGCCTTGATCGATGAAGTGTGGGCTTGCCAAAGCAAGGTGCATTAATCTATCTTGGTAAGGGTGCGAGCGGATAATTGTGATATCCCACTGTCGACATCGGGTCCAGCTTAACTAGGTGACCTCAAAGGTTGAGTGCCTAGAGGCATAGGGTTGGCATGCACCATATGATGGATGCGAATAAGGAATTATTCACCAACCATACAAGAATTGCATGAAGATGCAATTGGCAAGCGTTGGCTACCTAAATAACCGCATCGTGAGAGGAACGCCAAAGCGGACTCATAGTGTTGCTGAAATACGGATCTTGTCCACTAAGAGAGTAGCTGCATGAACTCTCCGAATTGTTAGTGAGGGCTATCATTTCGAATAAAATAGTGGGAGTATTTTAATTGAAGTTCTAATTAGAATAAATTGTAATTGAAATTTAGGTACTGATTTTATTCTGCATAAATTCTTGTAGAATTTCATGGCAAGCGTTGCGCACTCCACGTTGTCTCTGAGAGCCATCCTTGAGAAGGATAAGCTCAGTGGGACAAATTACATGAACTGGTATAGGAACCTGAGAATTGTTCTCAGGCAAGAGCGAAAGCTCTATGTCTTGGAAGAAGAAGCCCCCGAGGTGCCGACCGGGAACTCTTCCCGTGCTGAGAAAGATACTTATAAGAAGTATACTGACGATGCTTTGGATGTCGAGTGCCTTATGCTTGCCACCATGAACTCTGAGCTTCAGAAGCAACATGAGAACATGGGGTGCAAGGAGATTGACGAGCATCTCAAGAAAATGTTTCAAGGGCAGGCTCGTCAAGAGAGGTTCGACATCACGAAAGCGTTGTTTCAGTGCAAGATGGGAGTTCGAGACTCAGTAGGGACTCACGTACTCAAGATGATTGGGTATATAGAGAACCTTGAAAGGCTGGGTTTTCCTCTTGGTCAAGAGTTGGCCACGGATCTGATCCTGCAATCGTTGCCGGACAGTTATGAGCAGTTCGTCTTGAACTACAACATGAACGAGATAGACAAGACACTGCCCGAACTTCTAGGCATGTTGAGAACTGCCGAAATCAATATGAAGAAGGCCAAGCCTGCCAGCCCCATACTGATGGTGCATAAGGGCAAGGGCAAAGCTAAGGGCTCCAAGAAGACGAAGGTAGGACCTAAGTCATATCTTGAGCCCAAGTCTTCAGCACTGATGAAAAAGAAGAGTACGGTGAAGGATGGGAAATGCCACCACTGTGGCAAGGCTGGTCATTGGCGGAGGAACTGTCCTTCGTATATTGAGGGTCTGCAGAAATTGAGGGGAGGTATGACTTCCGCTTCTAATATCTACGTTATAGAGATAAACCTTTCTGCTCCTTCATCTTAGGTATTGGATACCGGATGTGGTTCTCACATTTGTACAAATGTGCAGGAACTGGGAAGGAGAAGATTGCTGAGTAAAGGGGAGGTGGACCTCCGCGTCGGCAATGGAGCAAGAGTTGCTGCTGTAGCCGTAGGAGTTTACCGTCTTTCTTTGCCCAGTGGGCTTGTAATAGAACTAGATAACTGTTATTTTGTTCCGGCGATAACTAGAAACATTATATCTATTTCATGTTTGGACATGATTGGATTTTCTTTTATAATTAAGAACAATTGTTGTTCTATATTTAAGAATGATGTTTGTTATGCTGTAGCCCAATTGTTTAATGGTCTTTACGTTTTGAACTTGGACCATCTGATCTGTAATGTAGAAAACAATAAAAGACTAAGAACAAATGATTCGAACCCTACTTTTCTCTGGCATTGTCGTTTGGGTCATATCAACGAGAAGCGCATATCCAAGCTCCATAGAGATGGACTTTTGGACTCATTTGATTATGAATCATTTGAGCGATGCGAATCTTATTTGTTAGGCAAGATGACTAAAGCTCCTTTCACTGGTTATACTGAGAGGGCTGAGGATCTCTTGGGTGTTGTACATAGTGATGTATGCGGACCCATGAGTTCCATGGCTAGAGCAGGGTATTTCTACTTTGTTACATTTACTGATGATTTCAGTAGATACGGATATGTGTATCTTATGAAGTGCAAATCCGAGACCTTTGAAAAGTTCAAAGAGTTCAAGAATGAAGTAGAAAACCAGTTGGGTAAAAGGGTTAAAGCACTCTGATCTGATCGAGGTGGCGAATACCTGAGTCATGAGTTCCGTGATCATCTGAAAGAGTGTGGTATTGTATCACAGCTCACTCCACCTAGAACACCACAACATAATGGTGTGTCTGAGAGGAGAAATCGTACTCTGTTAGACATGGTACGTTCGATGATGAGTCATGCAGACTTGCCTGTTTCCTTTTGGGGTTTTGCTTTAGAGACTGCTGCAATGACATTGAATCGCGCTCCAACTAAAACGGTTCTGAAGACACCATATGAGATATGGACTGGGAAGCGTCCTAGTATGTCGTTCATTAAAATTTGGGGCTGTGAGGCATACGTGAGACGTCAAATGCCTGACAAGCTGGAACCCAAATTGGATAAATGTTATCTGGTGGGATATCCTAAGGAAACGAAAGGGTATTACTTTTACCTACCGTCTGAGGGCAAAGTGTTTGTCGCAAGAACTGGTGTCTTCTTGGAGAAAGAGTTTTTATCAAGAAAGACTGAAAAGGTAGAGCTTGAAGAAGTTCAAGAACCACATGTAGTGAATGAACCGGAATTGGATTCTGAGACAGGACTACAAGATGTTGTAGCTAGAGAACCTGCTCAGGGAACACAAGTCCTACGTAGATCTGGTAGACCGAGGTTTGAGCCTGAGAGATATGGATTTCTCGTGTCTCAAATAGGTAATGTGTTGCTTATGATCATGATGATGAACCAGCAACCTACCAAGAGGCTATGGATGGATCGGACTCCGACAAATGGCTTGAGGCTATGAAATCCGAAATGGACTCCATGTATGCAAACCAAGTTTGGAACTTGGTGGAACCACCTGAAGGGGTACGACCCATAGGGTGCAAGTGGGTCTTCAAGAAGAAGACCGACATGGATGGGAATGTACAGACATTCAAAGGGCGACTAGTGGCTAAGGGTTTCAAGCAAATTCATGGTATTGACTATGATGAGACCTTTTCCCCTGTTGCCATGGTAAAGTCCATTAGGATATTGCTTGCTATTGCTGCGTATTATGACTACGAGATCTGGCAGATGGATGTCAAAACGGCTTTCCTTAATGGAAACCTCCTTGAGGAAGTGTATATGACACAACCCGAGGGTTTTGTATCCCCAGATGAAGCCACTAAAATATGCAAGCTGAATAAGTCCATTTATGGACTGAAACAGGCCTCTCGAAGTTGGAATCTTCGTTTTGATGAGAAAATCAAAGAGTTTGGTTTCATCAAAAATGAAGATGAGCCTTGTGTTTACAAGCGAATCAGTGGGAGCATTGTTGTCTTCCTGATATTGTATGTAGATGACATACTGTTGATTGGGAATGACATTCCTACCCTGAAAGTTGTTAAGAACAACCTAGGGAACTGCTTTTCAATGAAGGATTTGGGTGAAGCGACTTATATACTCGGTATTAAGATCTATAGAGATAGATCGAAGAAGTTGCTGGGTTTGACCCAGAGTACGTACATCGAAAAGGTGTTAAAGCGGTTCAACATGCTTGAGTCCAAGAAAGGATTTTTGCCCATGTCTCATGGTGTGAATCTCTCTAAGGACCAGTGTCCAAAGTCTTGTGAAGATAAGGACCGCATGAAGTTGATTCCATATGCTTCGGCAATTGGATCAATTATGTACGCGATGTTATGTACTCGACCCGATGTCTCTTTTGCTTTGAGCATGACTAGCAGGTATCAGTCAGACCCCGGTGAGTGTCACTGGATTGCAGTCAAGAATATCCTGAAGTACTTGAGAAGGACTAAGGACGTGTTCTTGGTGTATGGTGGAGAGGAAGAGCTCGTTGTAAGTGGTTACACGGATGCTAGCTTCCAAACTGATCGAGACGACTTCAAGTCTCAGTCAGGTTTTTGTGTTTTGCCTGAATGGAGGAGCTGTGAGCTGGAAGAGTTCCAAGCAAGAGACAGTTGCTGATTCTACAACAGAGGCCGAGTATATCGCAGCAGCTAATGCGGCGAAGGAGGCTGTATGGATTAGGAAATTCATCGGCGAGCTTGATGTAGTTCCTAGCATTGTTGGTCCCGTAGTTCTCTACTGTGATAACAATGGTGCAATTGCACAATCTAAGGAACCTAGATCTCATCAGCGCTCCAAGCACATACTCCGGCGTTTTCATCTTATTCGTGAGATTGTCGAACGAGGAGATGTAAACATTTGCAGAGTGCCGACTGAGGAAAATATTGCGGATCCGCTGACAAAGCCTCTCGCGCAGAGAAAGCATGATGGTCATACTAGATCGATGGGTATACGATACCTAAATGATCAACTCTAGCGAGAATCTTGTGGGTTGCATGTAATCTTGTATTTTGTTGGCTGTTTGTTCATATGATGAACTGTGTACCTAGTTTTTCTTTTATAATTAATGGCAAATTCTTTTATTATGAATTTTTCTATATATGATAGTTAAATGTTAACATAATAGATACCCTTAGAATGTTCGCTTCCATGGGACATCAAGTACGTGACTTGAATGTGAGAGCCCATGATTTATTTGAAGCTTCATTCTTAAAGGTCCCTGGTCGAGTATCATCATAGAAGCTAAGGGTGATGATGGTACATGAAGACTAGCACGTGTGTTGACTGATGACTGGTTCTCACAGGTCATGATAATGTGATATCAAGTCATCACGTGGGTACTTGTTAGTGAACAAGTTGTACTGGACAGACCCAACCTGAGACTACTCTGTGGATTGTCATCCAATCGTGTCACGAGTAGGTCTCAATTGACAATGGTGTTGTGATCATTTGACCTGAAGTCACAGCATTCATCAAGTGAGGAAGAGCGTGCTTTGATGTCATCTAAAGTCTTCCTTGAGAAAGGTTGATGATAAGGGTGGTTGTTGGGCATGTTACGAATCATTTGGGTGTTTGTGTGTGAGCAGATATGGGATTTGTCCTCCTGTATGACAGGAGTTGCATCCATGGGCCCCTTGATGGAACTGGACTGAGAAATGCATGGCCATGCTTGGTTGAGTCAATATGTGATATTGGACTCACCATTCTCTGGAAGTCCGTCCTGGATCAAGAAACTAGGATTGAGCTATTACGAGGGTGACACGGTCCATACCTCTAGTTCTTTCCGGATGTAAGGGACAAAGACAACGCTGATACATTGGTCATAAAGGCTTATGAGTTATAAACTCATATTGCTTGGGGAGCAATGATGCATTGCTAGATGCCGCTCATTGTTTGTGAGGTTTTTGGTTTGATACTTTCGAGATCAAGTGGGAGTCTGTTGGAGTTACCATTGTGATCTGGAAGTGATCAAGCATGTAATCTCACTGCCAACGCGATATGAGCCTGCAGGGTCGCACATAAGAGATGTGGAGAAGTTGGATGACTGACTGTGTTGGTAAAGGTTACCAATCACCGACCTGAATAGGGTTATGGGCAAAGTGTTGCCTTATAGGATCATCGGGTTGGGCAAATGTTGTCTTGAAGGGCTGGTTGGGATTGTCGTCCGAGGGTCGATGACATTAGTCGAGAATCGTCTTCTGATTCCCGCCGATCGGCGAGAATCGTCTCTCTGATTCTCGCCGATCGACGAGAATCGTCGAGAATCAATTGTTGATTCTCGACGATCGACTACTTCGACAATTGTCGTCGACCGCGGCTCGACGATCGTCGAGTATCGTTGTGTATCGTCGAGCGCGGCTCGACGATCGGCGAGAATCGTCGAGTATTGTACTCTGATTCTCGCCGATCCTGTATGATACTCGTCGACTGATTCTCGCCGAACCTGCTCAGTGATTCTCGCCGATTGTCGCCGATTCTCACCGATTGATACTCGCCGATTCTGAACCCTATTTTCGGGTGGTCTGCGGATAGCGATTTTTCTGGGTTTATTTATACCTTGGTATAAATAGGACTCTTAGGGTTTATCGAAATAAAAAAAAAGGGTTTTGGGCTCGCGATTTTCTCCTGTAGCAGATCGAAACCCGACGGAAGCCGTTCCGCCTTTCGCTCCGCCGATCCCGATCCCCGCCGCCGACGGAAGAGTTCCGCCGCCGCCGTGTTTGCTCCGTCGACCGCCTCTTCTCCAGCGACTGTCGCTGGTGCTGCTCTTCCTGGCGCGGACCTAGCAGTCCGTGGAATAGCCGAGGTGCGGTATTCTTCTTCCCGATCTTCCGTGCGACGGAAAGCTCGGCGTTCTCCCGCTCGTGTGGACTTCTGCTGAAACGTGGACACTATTCCACGTAGAACTCGCCACTAGCAAGCAGATAAAGTTTGGAGCATCTCCGTTGAGTTGTGACTCAACGCCACCGGGTAATTTTTGCCTAGTTTTTACTAACTTCTTAATTCAACGTTCATGGCCCGATCCACATCTCTTTGGGTTTTTCTTGATGTTTATTTTTTCCCGCTGCGTGCACAAGCGTTGTGCCATCCTCATAGAGAAACCCAACAGTTATAGCTGCTCGGGGCGTCCACGATCACGAACCTGCAGTTCCGTGACACGCCCCCCAACTTCACGTGCAGCCCTACTCCTCCTTCTACTTCTTTCCTCTCTCCGGAGAACCCGAACAGCGGTCCATCCGAAGCCAAGATCCTCTTCCCTTCAACACTCATCTCATCGAAGGCCTTCTTAAAGATGACATTCACTGAGCTCCCGTTGTCCACTAGTATCTTTGAGACTGTATAATTCTCCACCGCCGTCTGGATCACCAGGGCGTCACAGAACGGATCTTCGTAGTGCGGCATGTCCGCCGACGAGAAGGTGATTTTTTCTTCCGGTGGGGGAGCCTGGGAGGTAGAGGAGACCCCCCTTCGGTACATGGTTTGCAGGCTCCCTTTGCGGGTTGCCTCAATCCTCACTCCTCCATGAATCACCCTGATTCCTCCCCGGGTTCCCACGTCTACCCGATCTTCACATCTATCTTCCATCTCCCCCTGCTGCACCTCTACGATCCTCACCGGCGGATCCTGCCTCCCTGCTCCTCTATCTTCCCTCATTTTTAAGAACTCCGGGCAGGTGGTCGTTGCGTGACCTTCCTTCTGGTGGAAGTCACAAAAGAGCAACGCCACCCCACCCCTTCTTCCTTCTCCTCTTCCTCTTCTTCCTCCTCCTCGAGCTCCTCTCCCCGCTCCTCTTCCTCTGCCCACTTCCATGGCCTCTTGCGGCGGCGGGACACGACCCCTTGGCTCCTGCCTCCATGCCGGTTGGTCGAACCTCCTTGGTTCCCGTAGGTTATCTATCCCCTGGTAGCCTCCTCCTTGGCCCTGGGGGCGACCCTCCTGGGGCCTCCAACCCAACCGATTGTTTGGCTCCCGGGCCCCCCATCCCTGCTGCTGCCCATGCCTTCGGGGCTCTTCCCTCCTCCTTTCTTCTCTCTGCTCCCTCTGCTCCCTTGGCTACTTTTGTCTTCCTGCTGCTGGTTCCTTCACGTCGTCCTCCGCCAGCCTGGCCAACTTCTTAGCGAATGTTGGGTTTGCTCTCTCGAAGTCTATCTCCTTTGCCGCCCTCTCCATGAGCTCCTCGAAGGAGAGGGGGGCACTCTCTTCAACTTCATGCTAAAGAATCCCGGTCTCAGCCCCAGGGTGAAGGCTAGCATCAGTGCGTACCCTGGGACCTCCTGGACCAGGAGGATCTCTTCCTGAAACCGGTCGACATAGTGACCCAGTGTTTCATCCAGCTTCTGCCTCACCGCAAACAGGCACTCCGCCTCCTTCTTCCGCTTCTTCGATGTTGAGAACCTCAACAGAAAACTCCTTCGCAGATCCTCAAAGCAGTAGATCGACCTCGCTGGCAACTGATGGAACCAATCCCGAGCCTTCTCCTTCAACGTGATGGCGAAAATCCGGCACTTGAAGACATCTGTCATCTGCCTTATCGATACGACGTCTTCAAACCACTGCACGTGTTGTACAGGTTCATCCTTCCCCGAGTAGTAGGACATGTCAGGCTCCCGGAACCCCTCCGATACCGGAGCTGAGATGATGAGCTCGTTGAATGGGCTCTCGCCTCCTGCCTGGCGAGAGGATAAGTCCCGCGGCCTCGGCTGACTGGCCCGATCCGCGAGACCGTGCCCCGGGAAGAGCTCTCGCACCGCCGCCTCCTTCTCACCCAGATCCGTCAAAGCCTCCTTGCCCGGGCGCTGACTCTGGCCTGGGAAGAGTTCCCGGGCCGCCACGTCTCTTTCGCCAGCCTCCGCCGGGACTTCCTTCCCCGGGCGTTGTCCAGGGGCGTTCTCGCCCAGGAGCGGGACCTCCTCTATTGGAACCTGAGGTGTGGTCTACTCGCTTCTGGCCGAGAAGGCCAAGCTGATCGTCTGCAGGACCTCTCGCCTGAATTCATCCAGCATCCTATTTGTCGTTTTCTCTCCCCGGGTGGGGGAGCCTCCAGAACCTGACCCTTCACCTTCACCTCCAGTCATGGGACAAAACTCAAGGCTTTCTTGTATCGGCTGCTTTCCACGCTCACCGCACCTGAACTGTTGTAGCCAAAAATGATCTCAACGGGAGTTCAAAAACAGGGGTGTAGCCAACACCTACTTCTCTCAAGCCTCAACCCCCGACTAGCTGCAAAGGACTTAAGACTGACCCAAAGCCTCAGCAGGGAGGTCTCACCTCACACCCGGAAGATCTCTGAGAGCTTCCTCTCCAAAGCCAAAAGATGTGCTAGGAGCTCCTCAGAAAGCACTAGAAGTTGAAAGATAATAAAAGCCTGCTTTCCAAAGAGCCCTTATGGGTCTATTTATAGTCTTTGCTGCCCTGAGATTACTGAAATGCACCTAGTTGGTCTGCCAATAACCGAATCTCGCTGTTTTCCTGAGGGTACAGGGGTAATTTCACCCGAGGGTAATTTGGTCATTTCACCCAAGGCCCTGGGCCTCACTCGGCGAGAGCTCTGAACCGAGAGCCTTCTGTCCAGAGCCGGGCGCAAGCGGTCTCGCCTGCCTATAGGCGAGAGCTTCTTTAAGACGATCTGAGTGCTGGAGCAAGCGTTCCCGCGCTGGTCTTCGTTCGACGATTTGGCTGCGCTCGACGATCTGGGCTCGACGAATGCGGGGCGTCTTGCGGGCGAGAGCTCATTTGAGACGGGAGCTTGGCGCTTAGCGCAAGCGCTCCCGCCTACTTGGGCGAGAACTTCTCTGGCTAGCCTAATGGTGACCATTGCGCCTCCTGGTCTGACTCAGCGAATATGGGGTTGTACAGGAAGGAAGGAACATAAAGAACGGAGGGGAGAGATATGGACGGAGAACAAGAGATGTTGCTTTTGCCCGCAATGGAGGACAACGATCCCTCGGCAGAAATAACTTTCTCCTTACCAGACAAAGGAGTATAAGAGAGAAAACCTGAGGAAGACTCGATCATGTGGTGAGTGGCACCGAAGTCGAGCACCCATCCAGAAGGTGAGGTGGTGACAGCATAAGCAACGGTGGCAAGAGAAGTAAAGCCTCCAGTGACCGGATCGGGCTGAGAGTCAAGCAGGCGGTGAAAAGCATCCAATTCATGTGTTGTAAGAGAGGAAGACACAGGTGACTGGGACTCATCATAGACATCAGTAGTGTAAGTTTCATCATAAGAACGGTAGCCACTGTGTCTATGGCCCCCGCGGCATGGTCCATGACCCCTTCCACAACCACGTCCAGAAGGTGCAAGATGAGAATGAAGTTTGAAACATGCCTCCCGAGAGTGTCCCCTTTGACCATCGTAATCACGGATAGGTGCAGAAGGTCCAGGAATAGGAATGAGACCACGGGCAACACTAGTCAGGGCAGAACGATCTGGAGGAGGCATAACACTGAGAGACTTACGATGGTCTTCATCACCCAGAACCATGTTGAACGCCTCCCGAAGAGAGGGAAGAAGAGAGCGGTGGAGAACATGTGTCCGAACCATATCAAATTTCATATTCAATCCCATCAAAAAGACATGAAGATAGAAGCAGTCCTCTCGTTGCTTTAACTGAACAGCATCAGTTGTGCACGCTGTAGTGAAATGTGCAAAGTAGTCCAGTTATTGATACAGACACTCAAACTCCAAGAAGAATGATGAAACAGTCATTGATCTTTGACGCAGCTCCAAAATGAGGAGAGTGAGCACATAAACCTGGGTAGAACTGCCAATATGAGAGTATGTTTCGCGAGCACGAGTCCAGATCTCGAAAGCTGAGTCCATCAGCATATAGCTCTGATAGACCTTAGGAGACATCGAATGCAGGAGTCGGGAAACAACTAGAGAGTTGTCAAAATCCAAGTGCTTCCAGGAGGGATCAGACACAGGGGGCTCCTTAATCGTCCCATTGATATAGCCAAACATCTGTTGGCTACGGATGACATGTTGGGCAGCACGAGACCATTCAAGATAATTTGTGTCATCCAAAGGGGTGGTGGTAATCTTCAAGGAGCTAGAGTGGCCATGGGGCCGCTGAGGCGCAACCATCTGAGGCTGGAACACACCCGGAGAGAATACCTAAGAATCAGGATCACCCATATTGACACAAGATCAAGCAGAGGACCAACTCATCATCAGAAGCATCAGAAAGCAGAGAATGGCAAAGTGCAGTAGTAGAGGATCGGCCTGTAGCAGGGAGTAGCGGCAAGGAGCATCCTCAGATGGCAGCAATACGGCAGCACGAGAAAGGGCCTGGTGCAAAATAGCGGCACGGAACGGCGACATGACAGCAAGACGGCGACATGGCAGGAGCTGAAGGACCTGGTGCAAAACAGCGGCACAGGACGGCGACACGGCAACAGCTGGACGGCGGCACGGCAATCTGGAGAAACAAGCAAACTATGTGGAAGCGGTGGAACAGGCGAGCTGCTTCAAGAAGGAACGGCGGCGTTCCTCTCAGCAGCCAGCATGGAGGCCTCCTATCATCCTGGAAGCGCGAGCAGAGAAGATCGTGGAAGCGGAAGCGGAAGAGGGACAGCGGCGGATCGATCGGAGCGGGAAATTGCGGAAGCGGTCTGGGGAGAAACCGGGAGGCTAGGGCTCGGGAATTTCTTCCTTCGCTCTGATACCAAGTGGAGAGGAAATAATAATATATCGCTCAAGAAAGGTCCCTTACTCATACATATACTTAAGGGAAAAACCTAAAACAATGAAAAGTCTAAACTACCCCAACCCGGGGTGAATACAGAAAAAGACATAAGGCAACTTGATAATAACATATTACAACTAATAGCACTCTCTAACAACTTCAACAATATGTGAGTTTGTAGCAAAAATATTTTAGTGTAATACATCTGTAATTATACAAAATTAGGTTGTATGTACAATAAAAAGTGATCTTATGGAGTGGCGAATGAATTAGGAGCACCAAAAGTAAATTCCAAATTTCAACTATAGATAAAATAATACAACACTTGACATTGAGCATATCCATACAAAAAAATGATAGGAAAACAGCTTAACATAAGAGTACCGAATGAATTTCATTTTTATATAGTAATCTATTAAACGAGATGTGATGCCCATCAATAAGAACCCCATCAACACACATAATGCATATAAGTATCAATCAAGATAAAGAAAGAAATGAAAAAATAAACAAAGCCAGAATCATATTCATTCATCTTTCAAGTAAAGCATCAAACTCATGGAGAAGTAAATCTCTAACTTGGGAATCTTTACAATTAACCGAATTAAAGCGGAACAGTGGAAGATTAGAATTTGGTTTGTAACTGAGCCAAGTTGGCTCGTGAGCTGGCTTGGGTTGACTCAATAAATGGCGCAACAACCGAGCTCGATGCGCAATTAAGGCTGCGTTTGGGGCGGCTTATGGCAGATTATTTGCTCCGGTGAGGTTGGACAAAAATGTCATTGTCATACCAAAATCTCATGCCCCAAACTAGTTTTTTTTTTGGTAACGATAGTAACATGTCATACCAAACATGCATTCTATGACAATGACGTTTTTGTCCAATCTCACCGGAGCCAATAAGCTGCGATAAGCCGTGTCAAACGCAGCCTAAGTATATCAAGAAATATGACACTTCAACCAATACCTATAGGTAAATTAAGGAAAACAACTTGTTTAGTTTTTTTAAATACTTAATATTTATTTCTCCTTTAATTTCATTTTTCATGATTTCATTAGTGCAACTCCAAAAAGGGGAGCCTTGGTGCACCGATTAACGTGTTGTTGTGTGCCCTTGAGGTCACGGGTTCAAGTCCTGGAAGCAGCCTCTTGCAAAAATGCATGGTAAGGTTTGCCTACATTTCACCTTTGTGGTGGGACCCTTCCCCAGGAAAAAAATTTTATGTGTGTTTCTCTCACTTAGTTTTAGATGGGGGATTAAATACGGTTGTATGATTTGATATCCTACGGTTGAGTTGTTTCGGCGGAATACTGCAGTATTGAAGAACTACTGTCAGTATTGTCAGTATTTCGATCAAAACCGTTGTTTTTACAAGTATCAACGGTTTGATGCGCGCCCCCAAACTAATCTTAGGTGGGAGAAACGCACCTAAAATTTACTCCTTCCCCAGACCCTTGTTGTGCGGGGATGCTTTGTGCACTGTGTTGCTCTTTTTTTCATTAGTGCAACTCCTCAGATGGATATCATCTTTAATCATACATATTTAACAATCAGGATCGTGAGTCAGCTCAAATTGAGCTTCAGCATGAACTCAATTAACTAATAAAGCTTTTAAACTCACATAGGGTGACTTGAACCTCGTACCGACTCGTCCACGCCCCTAAGAGTTAGGATAAGAGGAGGGAAATACATTTGCAAGGGATACTGACGCAGGACGAATCTACATGGGACGGGCATGTGACGTCAAAACCATAAATGAAAGAATGGCGTGCACGACAAATGCAAACAGAGCTATAAGGTTTTCTAAATGATGATATGAGCGCACGCAAGCAAAGGAGCAGCAGGGGATCACAACATAAATTCTAACTGAATTGATGGCGAACAGCCGCAGGAATGACCGAGGAGACCAGGCCGTCACAACAGAAAGGCATGCTTTTGTGTACTTGCGCAAGAAGCATTGATCGGATCAGCAATCCAACAATACGAGCATGTTTGGAGAGCCATTTTCTTACATTTACGTATTTTGTATTATTTGTTGAACTTTATTTAGTAGTATGGCGTAGCAACCAATCATAGTTATTCATGTCGTGTGTCTAGCCCTCTTTTATTATAAATAAGGGGTGATGGCAGCCATTGCAGGAATTGTGAGCCTTGTGAAAAGCATGCAATTAAATTGTGGTGCGACACCGCGAGATCCTGGGGTGTCACTTCCTGATTACTTTTCTTGTTTCAGTTCCCTATCTTCTCTCATAACCTTAGTCATTCCCGCATGCCTTCTCCTTCTTCCACTACTGCCACATGCCGAACAATACCGTTCGCGACTCTCCCCATTCCCCCCCCCCAAACTACTCTATGCCTATTTCATCTGATCCTAGTAGTAGAATCGTCGTTTGCTCCCCAGCTTGCAGCTAACTGTCAGCCCCTCTGTTATCAGTTGTCGGTCCACTCAATAAGCCCTCCCACCACCACCTCGAGCGGCAAGCCATTCCTCCACCCTAGCAGCAAGGCCCGCACCAACCTCCAACCACATGCTCTTCCTCTACCCCCACCCAAGTAGCAAGCCCCTCCTCCACCCCCAGTTCCACCCACCACCTCATTCCCCACATGTGCCCCTAGTTCATTCCACAATTACAATCGCCACCTCTACCGCTTGGATTTATGCCTACTGTCATTGTTGAATCCCTCTATTAGTGAATATCTTGTATTGTTTCTTATTTTTCTTAATGAATATTGGAAGATACTGTATATTTTTGTGGGATTTGGTATTGTTATATTTGTGTTTGTTTTCCTTATTTTCCTATAAGCTCATTAGTGAATGTTTTTTGCTATAGCTCTTCGTGTGAAGGGGAACGTGACATGTTCACTCAATTGAAAATTATTTTGAACATCGTGCAACACTACTAGCTATACTTAGTTTTCGTTGCTATACTTATTTTGGGCTAATTAGAATCATACATGCATCATATAGGATTGGATTGCACAAGTCAATCTGACAACACTTACATAAGTTTGCATTAGTGTTGGCTCACCTCCATAGCCTACCCAACGTTATTAATGCAATGCAAACTAATGACTCCATCATGCAAGTATTTCTGACGCGCAATTGATTAAAAAGGGCAGCCCGGTGAACAAAGCTTCCCAATGCAGCAAGAGTCCGGGAAGGGTACTACCACATGTGTGAAATGTAGGCAAGCCTTACCTTGCATTTTTGCAAAAGACTGCTTCCAGGACTCGAACCCGTGACCTCAAGGTCACACAACAACACCTTAACTTGTGTGCCAAGGCTTCCCTTCTTAATGCTCAGTTGATTACATAATATAACATATAGCTCGCACAATAGAACAACATTTGAGCACATATACTCCAAATTAAGCAAGCAAATGATAATTGCAAATAACTGAGAGTGCACAGAAACTAAATGCGCCTGAATAGGTATTGCACGTCTACTGAAAAATAAAATAGCTAAATCAATATAAGCCAAATATTACTAGTAACAAGTGAACAATCATACAATGGGTGAAATGAAACAAAAAATTTAAAACTCACAAAGTAAGCAGCATAGATGGTGGAGGGTGTAGTAGGCGGGCTCGGGATGGGCATACGTTCGATGCGTTGATTTTGACGAGAGGTTGGCAGGTAACTATGAGGCAATGGAAATTTCAATGATTTGTAGATCAAGGGATTTTGGGTAATTTGGGGATTTTGAAGAGCTTTGGTAAAAAAAGGTTGGTTGGCATTCTGGAGGCTCTGGATTGGGAAGGGGGCTAGTGTGGAAGCACAAGAATCGAATAGGGTGGTTGTAGCGGCGATGGATGAGAAGAGCAAGGTTGGACGGTGCCAGGAGAGGACTTTAGGCATCATGGGAGCAATTATGGGGCAAGTGGAGGGTGTAGGAGGCGACAGAGGAGCTCGTGCGGCTAGGATGGGCGATGGATGGGCCTCATGAGCCTAAAAAAAGAAAACGAAGAGACTGGAGGACCATGACGGCTTGACGAGCTCTAAAACTGCAGGAGAGTGGTTGTAATTTCTCACCAGGGCAAGAAAAGACTCTTCGAAGGATGGCGAGGTGGTGAAAGGAGACGGGAGGGAAGAATCTGGGAGTCACACAAGTACTTCGGCCTGACGTCAATTCTTAAACCACGAGACTGACCAGCATTTAGGATAGAAACAAATTTCTCGATGCCCCCTCTAGGGAAAATACATGATATATATAAAGGTGGGTAAGGTGAAGCAAATTGCAAAGCGCGATTGGATCTAGCACCCTAACTCTCAAAATAGAACTCAAAAAATAAAATAAAAATACGAAAAATCGAGCTCGTCGCAATCACGGTCTCCGATCATCCCATCCGACGAGACAAAAATGTTGAAAATTGAAAATTGCTCAAATAAGGTGAGATCAATCTCCATCAATCTCCACGACTCAGAAGCATTAATCTCCAATGAATGGAGATTGTCGTGCTCTTAGTGCAGTCCAGAAAAAAATGAAAACAGTTGCATGAACTCTAAAATATCAATCTCATAGCTCCTGATAGGTGTATTGTCTGCATAAGGTCAACATCCACAGAAGCTGCCAAACGTTCCATATAGGTGAAGGGTAGGGATGCAATAGAGGTTCGTGGTAGAGGCGAGGCGGTGATAAAGGTGGTCATCAAAGCTGAAAGGGAAGTCTGAAGATCCCAAAAACATGGTGGCCCCACATCTAGAACTAAATCATCCACATTAAATACAAGATGGATGCGTATATTCCTAGGAATATCAAACTCAAAAAAAATGACTCAGTCATTCTGATGTTAGTGTATGGACCAATCTGAATCATAGTTGTCCCCAATCAAAATAAAAATAACGTGTTAATCATCACATAGGTCTCATTTGTTTTATCTCCTTTACGTTGATCACAAAACATTGTTGACCTTAATTGGTTGTTTGGTTCCAGTGTTCCGTTGTCAACAGGGCTTGTATTTACGTTCTCACCGTGATTTCTCCACTGCTAGCAAGAGCTCTTTCTAACGCCAAATATCTTCATTCCACAACAAGACAGACGCACGCATGCTCGAGAGGATTTTCTCTCCCATAGTTTTTTTGCCCCCCCCCCCCCTCAATGTGTCTTGCCCGGCGAACCCTTTGATGGCCGACCGGACCTGTGCTTCTGGCGATATGTGCCTATGACGACAAGAAGTGGTAAATGTGGTGCAGATCTTGGTCTCCACCACCAGATCTATGCTTCCGGCTACCAAGGAAAGCTCGCTAATAGTTCTAGCGGTAGCCGAAAGCACGGATTTGTGCTTCCTGAAATGGTGGGGAAGCACAAATCTGTGGTGGTGAGCACCACCACAGATCTGTGTTGGTGAGTACCAGCATAGATTTGTGCTTCCCCACCGTTTCAGGAAGCACGGATCTGTGTTGGCACCAGATCTACGTCGGCATCAGGTAGCCAAAAGCTTGCACAGACAAGCTTGTCTTGGTAGCAAATTTTTTGGGTTTTTAATTTCTGTGCGAGATTTTGAATAGGTAGCAAATTTCTGTGCGAGCTATTGAATTGATAGCTCTTGATTTAGTTTTCTTCTTTCTTGCTATGAAGAACTATAAAAAACTGCTAAATTCTCACAATTCTAAAATAATTTGTAATATTTCATTAGTTATATCATATATGTGCAATATCGAGCACTTATCAGTTTTAATTACCTCGTTGCTATTATTATACTTGCATCTGTTACCCCTAAAGTTTGTTCGATCTCAACTACATTTAACTTAGAAATTTAGTAGTTTGTTTAATCATATTGTTGAAAGAGCTCAAAGCTTGTATGTATTATTTCCGTATGTAAATACAAGGAGAGAATACAAATATATAGGAGAGAAGAGAGAAGAATAAATCCTATACATGATGTGGGACTAAAGAAGGAGGAAGAAAAATAGGCCATTAAATGGGCCTTTTTACATGGGCTTTTCTAATACTCCCCCGCAAGCTGGAGCGTACAAGTCGTATGATCCAAGCTTGGATAGGCACTGATAGAAGAGGGTACTAGGAAGAGCTTTGGTGAGGATGTCAGCAACCTGTTCAGTACCCGGAACGTGCTTGAGCTCGATCTTCTTCATGTGGACTTTCTCTCGGATGAAATGACAATCTACCTCAATATGCTTCGTTCTTTCATGGAAGACCGGGTTTTTGGCAATATGTATGGCAGCTTGACTGTCACAAAGGAGGAGAGCTGGTGAAGGTAGTTTAACTCCAAGGTCGGTAAGGAGACTCTCAATCCATGTGAGTTCAGAGACCACAGCAGCCATTGCCCGATATTCTGCTTCTGCTGAGGATCGAGCAACCACTGCTTGTTTCTTGCTTCGCCAAGTAATCAGATGTCCTCCAAAATAGGTACAAAACCCGCTAGTAGATCGTCGATCGTCGAGGGAGCCAGCGTAGTCGGCATCAGAGTATGCCACTAGTGTAGGACTGGAGGATGATGTTTTGTAGACAAGTCCTTGGCCAGGAGCTGTCTTAAGATATCTGAGAATGCGTTCCACAGCCTGGAGATGAGAGCTTCGAGGAGAGTGCATATAGCGACTCACAAGTCCCACAGCGAAAGATATATCAGGTCTTGTAACTGTTAAGTAGATGAGCTTCCCAACTAGACGACGGTAATATTCTGGATTTGGTAGAAGCGAATCAGAATCTGAGCCCTGAGCACATATTTTGTGATTTGCATCCATGGGAGTGTTAATAGGTTTGCAACCAGAGTAGCCTGCATCATGAAGGAGATCCAGGCAATATTTGCGCTGAGAGAGAACAAATCCATCTGACCGTCTGGCCACTTCCAGACCGAGGAAGTACCGAAGAGGACCCAGATCTTTAGTTTGGAAGACGGAGCTCAGATGTAGCTTAACGGCCTGTATGCCGTCCAAGTCACTGCCAGTAATAATGATGTCGTCGACATATACCAACAGGAGAACCGTACCAGTGGCCTGGTGACGAGTAAACAATGAGAAGTCAGCCGAGCTGCGAGTGAAGCCAACATCCCGGAGAGCTTTGCTGAACTTGTCGAACCATGCCCGAGGGGATTGTTTGAGACCATATAGAGATTTGAGAAGATGACAAACCCGTGACTCCCCCGTGGTCTCAAACCCGGGAGGTTGTTGCATGTAAACCGTTTCCTGAAGGTCGCCGTTCAGGAAAGCGTTCTTGACGTCGAGTTGAAACAAGGGCCACTGGCGATGGACAGCCACAGAGAGGAGAATGCGGACCGTGTTAAGCTTAGCGACCGGAGAGAAGGTCTCGTCATAGTCCAGCCCTGGTTGCTGGGTGAAGCCACGAGCAACCAACCGAGCTTTGAGGCGATCAATGGTCCCATCAGGAGCATGTTTAATGACGAAAACCCATTTGCACCCAACGGGTTTCTGGCCGGGAGGAAGGGGCACCAGGGTCCAAGTCTGGTTGGCCCAAAGAGCAGCCATCTCTTCTTCCATGGCCGCACGCCACCCCGGATGTTGAAGAGCGTCCTGGACAGAAGTAGGAATAGAGACCGAGGAGAGCGAAGTAGCCAAGGCCTGTAGAGGCGGAGAGAGGCGGTGGAGAGAAACATAGTCCGCCATTGGATGAGCGGTAGAGGCCGACACCGGAGCAGCAGAACACGGAGAAGCCGAGGTCGAAGCCGACTGCAGAGGAGCAACGGGAGGAGGAGGGCGACGAGCATAGACCCGAATAACCGGGGGTCGAGGAGGGTCAATGGTGGCAGGAGGCGGAGGGATGGTGGTCGGTGAGTGGACGTGGATCACCGGCCGGGGAAGGGAGGGTGTGGGAGGAGGTGGTGGTAGAAGTGGTGGCAAAGGAGGAGGGAAGAAGGGTTGGTCCTCCCGGAAAGTAACATCAGCCGAAACAGAGACCTTCCGGGTGAGCGGGGAGTAGCAAACATAGCCCTTTTGGGTACGTGAGTAGCCGACAAACATGTGTTTGGCCGCACGGGGATCCAGTTTGTCAAGAGTGGGGCCCAGTTTATGGACAAAGCAGGTACAGCCGAAAACCCGGGGGGTGAGGGGGAAGGCGGGTGTGGAGGGAAAAAGAAGGCTAAAGGGGGTAGCGTTGTGGAGAACGGGAGAGGGGAGACGGTTGATAAGAAAACATGCAGTGGACACCGCAAAGTTCCAGAAGACTTTGGGAACATGCATGTGAAGCATGAGAGAGCGAGCCACATCGAGCAAGTGGCGGTTCTTGCGTTCAGCGACCCCGTTTTGTTGAGGGGTGTAGGGACAAGAGGTCTGGTGAACAATACCGAAGTTTGCGCAGAGAGTGGCAAACTCGTGGCTAGTGTATTCCCGAGCATTATCAGAGCGGAAAGTTTTAATGGTGGTAGAGAATTGCGTACGAGTCTCTAACACAAACGCCTGAAAGACACGCGGAAGCTCAGAGCGATCATGCAGGAGATACAACCAAGTAGTACGAGAGTAATCATCAATAAAGGTTATAAAATAACGATAACCAGAAATGCTAGGAACTTTATAGGGGCCCCAAATATCAGAATGTATTAAATCAAAGGGAGCTGAGCTCCTAGTACAATTAGCTGGAAAAGATGAGCGAGGCTGTTTGCCAATAATACAAGAATCACATTGAAAAGCAGGAAGAGAAATGTCTGGAAGCGCCTTCTGGAGGATAGGTAGAGGGGCATGCCCAAGCCGACAGTGCCAATCAGTCGAGGAAACGGAGGAAAGGGATGTGGGAGAGACATCGAGGAGGTAGAGCCCGTTCTGCAGCCGACCCCTACCAATGGTAATCCGCGTCTGCTGATCCTGTATCAAAAAAACCAGAAGAGGTGAAGGTGATAAAGCAATTCATATCAGTAGTAAGACGACCAACAGAGAGTAAATTAAAAGGCGAGGCCGGCACATAAAGAACGGAGCGTAGAGAGAGAGAGGGAGGAAGGAGGAGGTCCGCGCAGCCGGAGACCGGGACAAGCGCACCATTGGCCACAGTAATAGACGGGGGGTGAGCAGCAGCAGAGAACCGGGGCGGCCGTATGGAAGTGATGTGGTGGGTGGCTCCCGAGTCCAGGATCCAGCGAGAGCTGGAAGAGAGACAGGCAGTACCTGTAGCGGAGGTGGAGACAATACCTGCATGTGAGGTGGAGGCATGGGAAGCAGAAGGGGGGTTGAGGAACCCCTGGAGTTGTTGCAGCTGTAGGCGAAGAGCCTCAAGATCCGTACCAGGCGGAGGTGAGCTATCGGTAACAGCAGCAGTAGGCGGGCGAGGGGGGTAGCCATGTTTCTTGTGACAAACGGCTTCAGTATGGCCATCCCGGCCGCAGTAGGTGCACTTGGGCCGTCCGCGGCCGCCACGGCCCCGCCCACGGGAGCCCGTACGACCACCCCGAGGAAAGGAGGGTTGTGGGAGTAAAGGAGGAAGGGCCTGCTGAAGAAGAGCCGGCGAGGGTGGTGCAGGAGCCTCCGGAGGAGGTGGTACGCGAAGTAACATCGAGCAGACATCAGAGAAAGAAGGGGTAGCGGGTGAAGCCAGAACCTGAGCTCGAATACTATGGAGGTGTGGCGGGACGCGAGCCATAATCATAGCAATACAAACAGCCTCCTTCTGGGCACGTTGGGCAGCGAGATCAGTAGTCGCGGGCTGGTGCTGAATCCAGGCTTCCGTGAGAGTTTTAGCGCGGGCCACGAAGGAGGTCATGTCTAGTGCTTTGCCAACATCCAAGGCTTGAAGATCAGTGAGGATGTCGAAAAGGTGTTGAAGGCTGTCCTTGCCGGAGTACAGCGAATGAAGTTCATCCCACATGGCTTTAGCAGTCTCATGATACATGATCATCTGGTACGGCTCACCCTCGACCGAGTTTAGGATCCAGGTCTGGACACGGCCGTCATTGCGGAGCCAATCATCAGTAGACGGAGTTGGTGGTCCCTGGGTAAGGTGACGGGCAAGGCCCTTGGCCTGTAAGACCCGGCGGACAGAGTGGACCCAGGGAATGAAATTAGCCTTGCCAGAGAGAGAAATAGTAGTAATCCGAAGCTCATCCCAGAGTTCGAGAGGAGCTACGTGGCTGGCAGGGGGTTGAGCGGTAGTGGAGTCGCTGGAGGACATGGCGACGGAAGAGCAGCAGGGCTCGGAGAGAACAACCCGCAGCGGTCTGGCTGTCTCGGCAGCTGGAGGTCGCGGCGGACTGGAGGCCGCGGCGAGTAGAGAGAGGCCGCGGCGAACAGGAGCAGTCCGCGTCAGATGTTGCGGCGAACTGGGGCAGTCCGCGACAGAGGCCGCGGCGAACGGGGGGCAGGGCGCAGCAGCGGACAGGAGCAGTCCGCAAGAGGTCGCGGCGAACTATGGGCAGGTCGCACAGCGGATACAAGCAGAGCCCGCAGCGGACAGAGGCAGTCCGCAAGGGAAGGCGGAGAGAGAGAGTCCGCGAGCAGAGGCTCGAGCGGACAAAGAAGGAGCGAGCTAGAGGGAGCAGTCCGCGAGCAAGGAGGCTCGAGCGGATACAAGCAGAGCTCGCAGCGAGCGAGAGAGAAAAGCTAAAGGGAGCAGTCCGCGAGCAAAGAGGCTCGAGCGGATACAAGCGGAGCCCGCAGCGGACAAGAGGGAGCAGTCCGCGAGCAAAGAGGCTCGAGCGGATACAAGAGGAGCCCGCAGCGGACAAGAGGGAGCAGTCCGCGAGCAAGGAGGCTCGAGCGGATACAAGCAGAGCCCGCAGCGGACAGGAAGATCGTCCGGAGCGGAGGGAGAGAGGTGGGCCCCACGAGTCAGAGCAGAAGATGGCTATAAGAAGCCTGGGGAGGGTGGAACCACAGAGGGAGAGAAGAGGAGCGGAATCAGAAGGGCAGTCCGCACGAGACCGGAGCGGATGCAGAAAGCAGTCCGCACGAGTCCGGGCGGACAGAAGCAGGGGCAGTCCGCAGGAGACCGGGCGGACAGAGAGGGGGCAGTCCGCAGGAGACTGGGCGGACAGAGAAGAGGCAGTCCGCAGGAGACCGAGCGGACAGAGAAGGGGCAGTCCGCGTCTAGATGCAACCTGGCTCTGATACCATGTTGAAAGAGCTCAAAGCTTGTATGTATTATTTCCGTATGTAAATACAAGGAGAGAATACAAATATATAGGAGAGAAGAGAGAAGAATAAATCTTATACATGATGTGGGACTAAAGAAGGAGGAAGAAAAATAGGCCATTAAATGGGCCTTTTTACATGGGCTTTTCTAATACATATGAATAATTGAAAAGGTGTTTTTCCATATACCTTTAAATTTTATCAAGAGTTATGAGTTCAAACTCACTGACAGTATATTGCTTAAAATTTGGTTTTCATCTTTCCTTGTTTTGAAGAACTATAAGAATATGTAAAATAATCAAAAGTACACACTTATTAAACATTTTTCACATTCCTCATTGATTCTATGTGCAATATCAAATCCTTATCAGTATTAATTGCCTTACATTGTTTTATCCTGCTTCCTCACAATAGTTGCACCCAAAAAACAAGGTTTGTTTTACTACAATATTAGAGCTAAAGCATCTCCTACTTTATTTAACATCTTATGTTGTGTAAAGTATGTGTAATTTACTGTAGCATTTTTCCGTAGATGGGTAAACCTAAGGAAGGTGGAGTGTCGTCTACATGGGATGCAAATGAGGTCTTGATCTTTCGCGAGCTGTGTCAAAGAAGTTGAACTAGATAATAGGCCTACCACGTACTTCAGTAAAGATGGATGGAATAACTTGGTAGCGAATTTCTGAGCATGTACGGGCAAGCAATATGATCGAGAGCAAATAAAAAATAAATGGGATATGATGAAAAAGGAATAGAAAATGTGGAAAGATCCAAAAGGAAAAAAGACTGGTTTGGGATGGAACACCTCACTGAGAACTATAGATGTATCTGACAAATAGTGGGAGGAGCAACTTAAGGTTGTAAGCTAGCTCATCTTATTTCCTTCAATCTCTTACGGTATAAGTCATAACAAATTATGTATTTGTTATTTCTTAGAATGTGCCCGACGCTAAAATAATACACTATGTTGGCATCTCCCTAAAGCTCCAAGAGAAACTAGATATGATGTTCAATGAAGTGGCAGCGATCGGGTAACATTGTTGGGCACTGAGCTTAGGAAAGCGTCACTCTTCTACAGGAGATGAGCGACTCATTGGTGATGATGATGAGGTGGAGCATATCTCTACTCCAACGAATGTCAGCGACTTCGGTTCATGTACCTGTCCAACATACAAACATGAATAAGAGTCAAGTGACACAGCGAGAAAACGTGTAAATAGGAGCAAGGCAAAGGTCAAGAAAGAGAAGCGCGTAATGCGCCCGAACATTATTTCTTTGGTAGAGGAAACAAGATTCGCTGGATTAGTAATTAGAGAAGCCACCAATTCATCCGCTCAATCATATACCATTGCGGAAGTCATAAAAGAATTAAATAAACACGAAGATATCGTTCAAGAAATCAGTGTATATACAACTTCGCAATGATTTTTATGATGCAAAAATAGGGAAATGTTGTTGTCTTGATAAAGATAAAAGGGTGTGGTGGTTGACGAAAGGTTATCGGTGCTTGACCCAATAGTTGAGTCTCTGATTACCTGTACTTGTACTTATTGTTATTTGTCGAAAGTTTAGCGTACAATCTATTTATGTATGTGTTGTATGTTAGACACTATCTATGATGTCATGTATGTGTTGTATGTTAGACATTATCGATTTAGGTAGTCTGGCTACTTGCTTAATAGATATGGGTTGTATGTTGAATGGTAGTTTTTTTAAAATCTTATTTTAATGTTCTTTTATATTATAATGATATCACATAATTCTTGGGTTCAACTTCTGTTATGGATCATCATAATCCAGAGTTTATGATTGACGAAAATGCAGAATATATGACTAATGATTATGAACAAATTTTGAATAGTTCGATAATTCTTCATGGATATGCTTACTACCTTATGATTCCAAATACTATATGTTTGACGTGCGAGTATAATACGTTATCTCGAACACCATGCATGATATTATCACAGACAGTGCATAAATGGATTATGGAGTTAATGAGTGGACACTCGGCTAGATTTCATAGTACGTTTAGAATGTCAAAAGAAGTATTTTTTGATCTCTTGAATTTACTAGTTCGAGAATATAGGTTGGGTGGCTCTAGCAGAACAACTGCACATGAGGTGCTTGCAATTACCATGTATGTGAAGACATAAAATCAAACAGTCAGACAGGAATCAAAATAATTTCAGCATTTGAAGGAGACTATTAGTACATTAATTTCTAGAGGCCTTGATGCGTCAATGGACATGTCGATAAAAATGATAGATCCAACTGACAGAGAATTTAGAAATATTCCATCACAGATATTGCACGATTCTAATTAGATGCCATAATTCAAAGACTGTATTGGTGCAATATATGGAACACACGTCGATGCTCGGATTTTTCCAAAAAATAAAGTTCGGCATATTGGTTGGCATGGGGTGTCAACCCAAAAGAGTATGGTTGTAGGTAATTTTAACATGTGTATCACATTCGTCATGGCCGAATGGAAGGGCTTGACGCATGATAGACGGATTTTCAAAAAAACCACAAGAGAATTGATGTAAACTAAATTTGGGGCGGTAGTTTTAAAAATTAAAATATGAGGTCAAATTAATATTAAGTAGCGCTAGCCGAAGTTTCACGAGCCTAATCTAGTGTTAATCGGTCTAGGGCTCGCCTACGCTCATAAGGCTAAACATTCGTACGCATTCCGCAATATGATATAAATCTTCCACGAGTTTTTCACTGAAACAAACACGACGGAATCTTCATATTGACGAAAAACAAGACATGATAGTTATGGTAAAGCTCTGAAATTTTATAGTCAAATAACATTAAGCATAAAACTAAAGCCAACGAGATTTGAGCACATGAGAAATGAAAAAATACCCCTATGCATAGAAGGCAGTCAACTAAGTTCCCAGGAGATATAGCGATGGGGTAGAACAGGAGCAATGGTGGCTTAAGAAGACAGGAGGTCGGTGCTTGGGAAGACAGCCGGAGGTGGTGTTGCGGGAGAAACTGGCGACGGCTGGAGATCTGGACGTCGGCGCCTTGGGAGGAAACCATGGTGGAGTCGGGGCAGGTAGTCGAGCAGTGCTGGAAGCTTGGCGGGCGGATGGAGGGTCACATACCTCGCCGGAAAGAAGCCCAGGGAGGGTCGACGAACTGGACTGGGTCTTCAGAGGCCGGCGTCGGAGCAAACAGCGACGGCTTCGGGCAACAAGCGGGAAAAAGGGGGCGCTGGAGGTGAACCGAACGAGGATATGAAATGTCTCGATCAGTTCTATTTCAGGCTAGGGCATCGTGGATGGGAACTGGAATTAAATAGAGGATTTTTTATCTCATTAGGTAATTTCAAGAGGGGCGGCTGTGATTTTTTTAATAAAGGAATAATATGTTTTTTAAAAAAATATTGGAATCTTTGACCATAATTAAATGGGGAGATTTCAAATATGGCTGGTTAAATATATATGATTTTAATTCCAAAATACTTAATATAAATGTTATTAGTTTTCAAAGCTTGCCTTAACTATCACCTACCTAATTTGATGGACCTTTTCATTTAGGGTCTCGTTGGTCGATCACGCCAACAAGTCAAACAAAAATTGCGCGACAGCATGCACGATACAAAATTACGCAAACGCGTCAATGACATGCATGATACAACGCATGACTGTACAAACAAGCGCGAAGGCATGCACTACACAAATGAAAAGACAAGTACATTAATAAAAATAAAAAGATACAACACGGGTTGCATCAATTCTCCCGGAGTTGAAAGAGCTCGACCCGACGAGACTGTGATGTGACCTGCAAGTAGAAAGTTCAAATGTCGATACAGCACAACTTCTCTACCGTCATGTTGCTGAATTAGAGACACCTGTAGATGAACTCTGCTCCTGAAAGAGGTAGATAACCAATCTCCATTGGAAAAGGATAACTCTTGGTGATAGAATCAACTGTTAAGTTATAATTTTTCAATGATGCTCGCACACTGTTAGGACTAATTTTATGCAAAATGTTTAAATGACCAATAAAGTTCAGAGCATCAAATAGGAGAGTATCACACAATGGGAGAAAGTGCTGATTGAAAAGGCAAGGTAAGAGATAGGATAGTGATATGAACGTGCAAGAAAAAGAAGAGATATAATAGAGAGACTAGAGAGGAAGGGGAGACTAGGGTTAGGGTAGAGGGAAAGAGAGGAAAGAAACCTGATATGTCTTCAATAATCCTCCCCAAAGCAGCCCGGGCTATAAATACCCGGGGAAAGGAGGGGGCCGGACGGCCCCCCCAAGTGGGGTGAACCGGAGTGGTTCAGCCCCCCCTTCTGGCTGATTTAATGAGTGGGGGCTGAACCGGATGGTTCAGCCCCGTTGTCTTGCGCGCGCTCCTTGGTCCTCCGCGAGTATTTATGTCCCGAGAACCCAAGCGGGTGTGGGGGCATAACATTCCCCTCCCCATCAAGCACCAGCTTGTCCTCAAGGTGGAAGTCCGGAAACCGCTTGCGGAACTCCAACAAGTCAACCCATGAGTTGTGCCCTGCGTCCAGCTGCTTCCATTTGACGAGTACCGCTGGTCGAGATTCCGTGCCCGACTTCTTCCATTTGGTAAGCAAAATGGCCTCTGGTGACGGTCGTAACTCACCCGTGCTGCCCGCCTCGGGAAGGAAAGGGCTGGCCCGAACGGACGCCCCGAGCTTTTTCTTCAAAACAGAGACATGGAATGTCGGGTGGATGCGGGACCCCGCCGGAAAATCCAAGGTGTAGGCCACGAGGCCCACACGACGCAGAATGTGGAATGGCCCGTAGTAACGTGGGGCGAGTTTCTGATTCATCCTCCGAGAAACTGACAGCTGGCGGTAAGGTTGGAGCTTGAGGAAAAACCTCATCGCCCACTGCAAACTCCCGCTCTGTACGGTGCTTGTCTGCATGTGCCTTCATGCGGTCCTGAGCGACCCGCAGATTGTCCCGAAGTAAGGCTAAAGTGCGATCCCGGTCCTGAAGTGTCCGCTCCACGGCTGGGAGAGCGGTGTTGGAGGGCTCATAAGAACTCAAAGTAGGGGGAGGGCGGTCGTATACCACCTCGAAGGGGGTGATCTTGCTGGCTGTGTGAAAGGACGTGTTGTAACAGTACTCCGCCCAATGCAACCAACGGGTCCACGTGCGCGGCTCGTCCATCACAAAACACCGTAAGTAGGTCTCCACCCCCCTGTTGAGGACCTCTGTCTGTCCGTCCGTCTGGGGATGGTGGGTTGTGCTCATACGTAGCGTAGTGCCCTGGAGCCGAAAGAGCTCCCTCCAAAAACTGCTGATAAAGACCGGATCCCTGTCGGAAATGATGGAACGTGGAAGATCATGGAGGCGCACAATATCCCGCGCAAATAACTCTGCAACTGTCTCCCCCGTGTACGGATGGCTCAATGGTAGGAAATGACCATACTTGGAAAGTTTGTCTACCACCACCAGGATGATGGACTTGCCTTGGGACTTGGGCAACCCGTCAATGAAATCCATGGAAATGGTGTCCCACACCTGGTGCGGGATCTCGAGCGGTGTAAGAAGCCCAGCCGGTGATGTGGTCTCGTACTTCTGCCACTGGCAAATCTCACACTCCCGTACAAATTGCTAAACATCGCGACGCATCCCCTTCCAGAAGACATTTGCTCGGAGCCGCTAAAGTGTCTTAGAATCCCTGCGTGGCCGCCTGTGGGTGAAGCGCCTGCATCATCGCCGTCCGCCATGGCGACGCGGGGGGAATGACTACTCTGCCCTGGAAGTACAGTCGTTGGCCCTGAAGATGGTAGCCCGGCTCCGTAGCTTGACCCTGCTGTAGTGCCTCTACAATGGTGCGTAGCTCGGGGTCCTGGAGTACCGCTGCCTGTATCTCGTCCAAGGTGGTGATCACCGGCCCCGACACATGAGAGAGAGAGAGCTCTCAGGTAGGCGGGAGAGTGCGTCGGCGACCACATTCTCTCTGCCCTGCTTGTACACAATCTCGTAATCATACCCCATCAACTTGGTCAACCACTTCTGCTGCAGTGGAGACGCCAAGCGCTGCTCCAGGAAGTGCTTCAAGCTTTGGTGATCCGTACGGACCTGGAAGTGCTGTCCCAGAAGATAGGGTCGCCACATCTCGACCGCATGTATAATTGCCAACATCTCCTTCTCGTACGTTGAAAGCCCCAACGTCCGTGGGGCCAAGGCCTTGCTGAAGTAAGCGAGCGGGCGGCCCTCCTGCATCAAGACTGCCCCGAGGCCGACGCCCGAAGCATCAGTCTCCACCACAAATTCCTTGGTAAAATCCGACAGCGCCAACACCGGTGTAGTGGTCATGGCCTGCTTTAAAGCCCGGAAGGCCTCATCCGCCTCGATGCTCCACTGGAACGCATCCTTCTGCAACAGTTGTGTCAGAGGTCGAGCAATCTTGCCGTAGTCCTTTACAAAACGACGGTAGTACCCCGTCAGCCCGAGGAAGCCACGCAAGGCTCGCACCGTCGTGGGCTGGGGCCATGACACCATACTCGCAATCTTCTGTGGGTCTGCCTGTACCCCACGGGCGGACACAAGGTGCCCCAGATACTCGACCTGACTCTGTCCGAAGGAACACTTGGACTTTTTGGCGAATAGCTGGTGCTCCCGCAGTATGGTGAGGACATGTCGCACGTGCTCCAAATGGTCGTCTCAAGCCCTGCTATAGATTAGTATATCATCAAAAAATACCAGGACATACCGGCGAAGAAGTGGTCAAAAGATCTCGTTCATCACAGCCTGGAAGGTGGAGGGAGCGTCGGCCAACCCGTACGGCATCACCAAGAACTCGTAGTGACCATCGTGGGTGCGGAACGCCGTTTTGTGGACATCCTCTTCCTTCATCCGAATTTGATGATAACCGGACCGGAGGTCCAGTTTGGTGAACAGACTCGCTCCATGCAGCTCATACAGCAACTCCAGGTCCAGTTTGGTGAACAGACTCGCTCCATGCAGCTCATCCAGCAACTCCTCAATCATAGGAATGGGAAACTTGTCCTTGATGGTGGAGCTATTCAGCCCCCGATAATCGACGCAGAATCGCCAGGAGCCGTCCTTCTTCTTGACCAAGATGATCGGAGAAGAGAACGCGTTGGTGTTGGGCCGAATAATGCCTGTCGCTAGCATCTCCTGTACGCTGCGCTCGATCTCTGCCTTCTGAACATACGGGTAGCGGTAGGGACGGATATTGGTAGGGTCCGTCCCTGTCTTCAGCTGTATCCGGTGATCCCGGAAACGCGATGGAGGCAGTGTGTGCGGCTCCTGAAAGACGTCCTCGAACTGAGCTAAAAGAAGCTGTATCGGGTCCGACGCCACCTGCGTGTCGGCCCCCTCTGCCGCCACCTCGAGTATCATGGCCATCATACTACCCTGCTCCTCCAGTCTCTACAGGCTCCGTAGGGAGATCTCCTTGAGAGGGGCGGATCGGATACCGTGCAAACAGTAATCCGTCCCCTGCTGCGTGAACTCCAGTGTCATGCGGTCCCAGTCCGTGGTCACCCGCCTCAGTTGGCAGAGCCACTGTACCCCAAGTACCATATCAGACCCTTTAATCGGAAGGAGGTAGACGTCGGTGCGGCACACATATCCTGTAAGATGTATCTCCACGCCCTTCAGTGCCCCCTCGCACCGCAGTTTGCTGCCATCCGCGACCATCACCTGGAACGCCGCGTTCCTGTCGACTGGGTGTCCTGTCTTCAACGCCACCGCAGGGTTGATGAAATTGTGGGTGCTCCCACTATCAATGAGAATGGTGACCCTTTCCTTGCCAATCTTTCCCTTGATCCGCATAGTGGTGGGTGCCACACATCCCTCCATGGCCTGAATCGAAACGCCAAACTCAGCCAGATCCAACTCCTCCTCGGCCTCGAGGCTCGGGTAGTCCTCCTCCTCGTCCTCCTCACGCGGCATGAAGACCTGCACCTTTTGGCATCGATGCCCCGGTGCGTATTTCTCGTCGCAGTTAAAACACAATCCTTTCTCCTTCCTGGCCTGCAGTTCAGGCCAAGTAAGCCGCGTCACTGTCGGCCGGGCTGCCGGTGCCTGCTCCCTTCTGCCTGTTGCTGGGGCGGGCTGGACCCTTGGTGGGGCCCGATTTCTCTGATGGCTGAAGCGCTCCTCCTGTATGCGGGCCAGACTGATGGCATGGCTTAGACTGCGCGGCATATACGCATGGACCTCATCCCTCAAATGGTCCCGCAGGCCGGATATGAAACAACTGAGGAGCGTCTTCTCCTCCCAATTAACCCGATTTGCTAGCTTCTCGAAGTCCGCTCGATATTCCATCACTGTGCCCTTCTGACGGAGTTTTTATAGCGTGGCCTCCACATCCTCGTACTCCAACGGCCCAAAACGTGTCATGAACTCTTCCACAAAATTCGCCCATGATGCGTGTCCGTAGGCCCGTATGAACCACGGAGCCCACTGATATGCGTCCTCTTCCAGATGGAAAGAAGTCAGCTGCACCCACTGATCATTCGGTAGCTCTTGATAAGTGAAAAATAACTCCGCCTTTTGCACCCATTCCAAGGCATCCCCGCCGCGGAACTTAGGGAAATTCATGCGATTTCTCTTCGGGGGCATGTAGGGCCGTTGTTGCATATCCCCATGTCTCCCGTTGAACTCCGGTCCGTGTTGTGGTCGGCCGAAAGGGTCATGGAAATTCGCTCCCCCTTGGCTGCCGCCCCATTGTTGTCCCCCGCCTTGAAATCCCTGTCGGCGTAGCTGCTCGGGCCATGTCTCGTCGTTCCCAAACCTCATCGGCCCCCCCACGTGCTGCGGCGTCGGTAGAAGGCCCGTTTTCCCTCCGAAATTGGCGTCAACAGCCCCCGGTGGTCTCAAGGGAGCTGCTGGGGCCTCCCGGGTCCTCCATAGGTCAGCCGCGGTCCCTTCCTGAGCGGCGGAAGGTCTGCCTGCCCTGCTCCATGCCGGCACGCACGGGTGAGGCGTTTGCTGGCCGGCCCAGGCCGCAGGTTGGCGGAAGGGGTAGGCGCCCCCTGGGCGGCCACCACCGGCCCCTTCGGTTGCTGTCGACCAGCCAGGGTGGCTGTGCGGCGCCCCGATCCAAGCGGGGGCCGATCCGGCGCCCGCTGGCTCCGTGTGGCCCGGATCGGTCCCGATTCCGCCGGGACCGAAATGTCCCGACCCCGTCGATCCTCCGTTGACAGTCGGTGGAACATTTTGTGGCGCCTCGGTTTCAAAATCGCTGCCTTGAACCGCCTTGCCCTTCAACGATTGCATCAACAGTGCCTTGATCTCCTCCATACGTCCATCTATGCGTTCCTCCATGTTTTTTGTGGACGTGTTCAAGCGGCCTTCCATGGCTGTCACCGAATCCGCCAACCCTACGTAGTTCTCCCCTAGGGTAGCCAATCGTGCGGTCTCCGCCTCCGAGCGTGTCACCATGGTCGCAGGAAGGATGCTCTGATACCAAATGATATGAACGTGCAAGAAAAAGAAGAGAGATAATAGAGAGACTAGAGAGGAAGGGGAGACTAGGGTTAGGGTAGAGGGAAAGAGAGGAAAGAAACCTGATATGTCTTCAATAATCCTCCCCAAAGCAGCCCCGGGCTATAAATACCCGGGGAAAGGAGGGGGCCGGCCGCCCCCCCCCCCCCCAAGTGGGGCTGAATCGGAGTGGTTCAGCCCCCCCCCCCCTTCTGGCTGATTTAATGAGTGGGGGCTGAACCGGATGGTTCAGCCCCGTTGTCTTGCGTGCGCTGCTTGGTCCGTCGCGAGTATTTATGTCCCGAGAACCCAAGCGGGTGTGGGGGCATAACAGATAGGAAGTAAGCACGATCAACCCGTGGAATCATTAGATCATATTGCATCATACATGCTCTTGTTAGACAATTACAAGCATCTGTTAATCCGGGATCAACTACTGTTATGATTACACCCGCTGACGTCTATAATTATATAATATAATAATAATATTATTAGGATTATTAGAATATTCATATATATATATATAATATAAATATAAAAATAAATATAAAAAATATAAATAATATATAAAAATATAAAATGATAGTTTAAATTTTAAACAAGTTTGAAATAAAAAAGTCAAATTTGTCGAAATTTTGAAACTTTTTTGATCAAAAGTGTATCGCGAAGGAATCAATCTTTCATATGATTTTTCTTTGTTTCATAGAAAAACAAAAGGTATGTTGCTGCCTTTTTTTTAAGGAGTAAAGATCACCGAAGTAATGTCTAAACCCACTAGTGTCACAAAATTTTAAAATGATCCCAAATTTGACATTTAAAACCATCCAGAGAAAACCCTTAAAGCGCGTGTCTTTATGAGGCGTGAAAATTTTAGGTTTTATGGATATCCTCCTAACAAGAAACTTCTTAAACAGATTTTTAATGTGACGAAAAATTTTAGTGTGCAGCCCTAGACTTAGAGGATAGTGAGGTGGACTGAGAATATGATCATAAAATACAAAGTCAATATATGGGGGTGACTGTAGTATGAGTGACACGTGATCATCTAACAATATATTTTTGGGCTCAGGGATAGGCAATTGTACTAGACTAAATAAGTCGAGAAATACTGAGCTTGAATCTGTGTTATCTAAGGACAGTGACACGTTAATAAATTCTTCCTGAAGCGGGAGCTCGGGAAGAAACTCAGTGCCTAAAGGTTGTGACATAGTGGGGTAAGTGGAGTCACACTCTCAGTTAGGATGAGAGGATGACAAGCAAGATGCTCTCCATCCTGGAGCTGGGGCTCGAGAAGAAACTCCTCGATTGGAGGGAGTGCTACAATGGAGCTAAGTGGGGTCAAGGTGCTCGTCGAGGAATTGACGAGGCGAGAAAGAGGACTATCGAGAGACCTAATCTCAGGTTCCATTAAGAGAAATGAAGTTGGGACGTAGTCAGGGAAAACATAGTGCTTGCGCATTGTCGTTTCAACTTTGTGTTCATTGGTGCACAACGCATGCAGATTCTGTTTGAATTCTGCAATGACAAGCTCAATGTTTTTTTGTTAAAGTTTTCACGCGCTCGTTTAATTCCTCCTTTTTTTGACTAAATGAAAATAAAAAATTATTAAATAACAGATCGATCGATTCACAGTAGGAGTGAATCTAAACCTCCTCTGATACCAAACTGATGTAAACTAAATTTGGGGCAGTAGTTTTAAAAACTAAAATCTGAGGTCAATTTAAAATTAGGTGGTGCTAGCGGAAGTTTCATGATCCTAATCTAGTGTTAATCGATCTAGGATTCTCCTCCACTCATAAGGTTAAACATTCGCGCGCATTTCGCAATATAATATAAATCTTCCACAAGTTTTTCACTGAAACAAACACAATGGACTCCTCAAATTGACGACAAACAAGCCATGATAGTTGTGGGCAAGCTCTGAAATTTTATAGTCAAATAAAATTAAGCATAAAACTAAAGCCAACGAGATTTGAGCACACGAGAAATGAAAATATACCCCTATGCATAGAAGGCAGTCAACTCAGTTCCCAGGAGGAACTGCGGCGGAGTAGAACAGGAGCAGTGACGGCTTAAGAAGACAGGAGGTCGGTGCTTGGGAAGACAGCCGAAGGTGGTGTTGCGGGAGAAACTGGCGTCGGGTGGAGATCTGGATTTCGGAACCTTCGGAGGAAACCAATGGTAGAGTCGAAGCAGGTAGTCGAGCGGTGCTGAAAGCTTGGCGGGCAGATGGAGGGTCACATACCTCGCTGGAAAGAAGCGCAGGGAGGGTCAACGGACTGGACTGGGTCTTCAGAGGCCGGCGTTGGAGAAAACAGCGACGACTTCGGGCAACAAGCAGGAAAGAGGGGACGTTGGAGGTGAACCAAACGAGGATATGAAATGTCTCGGTCAGTTCTATTTCCAGGCTAGGGCATCGTGGATGGGGGGCTGGAATTAAATAGAGAAGATTTTTTTATCTCATTAGGTAATTTCAAGAGGGGGTGGCTGTGATTTTTTTAATAAAGGAATAGTATTTTTTTAATAATGGAATCCTCGGCCATAATTAAATGGGGAGATTTCAAATATGGCTGGTTAAATATATATGATTTTAATTCCAAAATACTTAACATAAATGTTATTAGTTTTCAAAGCTTGTCTTAACTATCACCTACCTAATTTGACGGATCTTTTCATTCAGGGTCTCGTTGGTCGGCCACTCCAACAAGTCAAACAAAAATTGCGCGACAGCATGCGCAATACAAAATTACATAGATGCGCCAATAACATGTGTGATACAACACATAACAGTACAAACAAGCGTGAAGGATGAAAAGACAAGTACATTAATAAAAATAAAAAAATGCGACACGGGTTGCATCAAGAATCTTGCTAGAACTTTCCTCACCCACTTGCAGGTAATTTAAAAATAAATTATTGTATGTTATGGAGGCATTTCACTTGCTAATACTTTTTGGAATAACTTATGTTTTAATGCGTGCAGTAAATACTACTTTATTGATAAAAAGTATCCTCTAAAAAGAGGAATTTTAAAACCTTATCCAGAAACGCGTTATCATCTAGCAGACTTCTCATGTGGCAATCGTCATATTAAAGGACGCCAAGAAAGGTTCAACCAAGTACACTAATCCTTGTGTAGTATCACAGAGCGCACATTCGGCGTCTGAAAAAAAAGTAGGCAATCCTTCGGGATATGTCGCAATACAGTTTTGATAGACGAGATATTGTTGTGGCTACAAATGATAGTTCATGGCATGTGATGTGGATAAAAATTTGGTATATCCAAAGGCTAATGAAGTTAAGACAAACCAACGTGGAATAAATGATGTGAGTTAGAGGAGTGTTGGTGTTGGGACAGCGGAAATGCATGCATTATGAGATGCAATTGCTGACCACTTATATGGTGCTAACAGATAATTAAAATTTTACTATTATTTAAAATACTTAAATTTATAATTTTGTATTCACGCTTATATCTTATTTGCCACATTTTGCAGATGATGGGCATCATTGCAAGGTGAAGACAAAGAACTGTGAAATTGTTATTTTAGATTATTTCTCGCATTAGCCCTTGACATAAATTTCTGTTCAAAAACTATTTTATAAAATAATTTTAATGTTTTTATTATTACAAATATGATATTTTTGTTATTATCGTATTTCTGTAACAAAAACCGGGCGTATTATGAGTATATTTTTTGTGCATGTGGTTAATGTTAATTTTGATAATGTAAATAAACAGAAACGCCAACGTCATTTTACCAAATTGTTTGATACATTTTTCAGTTTTGAAAACCTCTCTGTTAATGTTGATTTACCAAACAGATTTCTCAATTCTCACAGCTCACTTTGACACAGCCACCGTCGAAACACAGACCCTTAGTCACCTTATTTGAACATTTGCTCTCTCATGTGATTACTCACACGAGTTTTAAAATGTCCAATACTTAATAGAACGTTACGTCGAAGTATGATATGCAAATCATGCAACAAATGCAAATGATAAATGATGAACAAAATCAACTCACTAGGTGCGGATTCTGAATAGCGGTGGAAGCCCCTAAGGATGTGTGGTTATATCTGAAGGTTCTTTCGGCAGGGTGTAGAAATACACATCGGGTGTGTGGGGAACATAAATATGAATGCTTACGACACGGTACGAAGATACGAGTTCATGACATATCAAATGTCTCCTAGTGGGTATGAACCGTCGTGAGATTCACCATGTGCTAGATACAAAAATTCGCCATAGATGCGACAAATGCCCCTAGGGAAGTCAAAGACATTGACACCATGGTCTAATTTTGTGATGTGTCGGCTATCTCCAAAATGGAAAAGCGCACCAGGTGTCTCTCCAGAAGGCTCCACAGACAATCATCATAGAACTCGTTATACTGGTGGTGCTCCTCTCGATCATCGCTAGTGGATGTGGTAATCACAATAAGGTAGCCGACTCTCGGCTATCACCCATAATGAGACTCGAAAGACTAAAGAGAGACTCGGGAGACTACTGAGAGACTCGGAAGAATCACTACTCATAATGGGGTCAGTGGGTGGAGTCAATGACAAGTCTATGAACTAGGCAGCAACTCAATCAATGTACGAGGTAGGGGAAGGATGCATCAATATAGGATCATCAAGTCGCTCGTACTCACTATTTTTCACGGCCATGGGGTATAAATCTGACATAAATAGCAGATAACTCATCAGGCAATGTACCTCATGGGGGTGAGATAGCTCTATATCAAGTGTCCCGTCTTTCACGTCCAGGAGGATAAGAGTATGCATAGTGGTGGTCTCGGGCTAAGAACTCATAATGGAACGATCAAAGTGCAAATATACTCAACTGACTACAGCGGAGCTCAGGGACCGCTCGTAACAAAAGGTGAGCTAAAATAACTTCTCAACAGAATCCTATTGATGATTATTCAATGCTATGTAGATCGCAAATGAAGTCCAAAATGAAATCTAAAAATGGCTGCAACTGGCTTCTCTTGAATGTTCACCACTAACTCATCAAACACTTCATATACTCAGTAGCATATAGATCCATACCGAAGAGTAAATATTTGTTCAAGAAGATGACTATTTTATAATGCTGACAGACATCTATGATACAGTATCCACTTCATCTCCACACAACTAGTGATGGGGTGAGGACTATCTCGCACAAGGGTCCTCTCAATGCTATCATAATACACTCTTGTTGACCTAGTAGTTAAAGTTTTGCAAACCTAGCGTGACGCTCACTGAATAAATCAAAGTGTTATACATAATACTCCACGTCCACGATGTTAACCCAAATCCTGCGACGACAGTGGAGAGCATCCATCGGGCGCGGGCAGGGTCAGAAATCAATTGTTTTCAGAGTTCGCCGACCTCTCAGGCAGACATCGCAGAGGTCTCGCGGACATTACCAAGAGTGTTACCGAACTGCAGGACGGCGAGCCTCCATGGAGGGTGTACGCACGACGACCACGCACGCGGGGGGACGGCGACGGCGCCGCGGTAGAACCGAGCGTTGTTGATCGCATTGCCGCCCGCGATAGCGCACCCGTTGGAGACCCGGCGGCGGGATAAGTGAAGGGTTTAAGAATGTTTTGGGCCTAAGGGATTTCTTGTCTTTTTGTTTGGTTGTGCCTCATTATATAAGAGGACTATTGTAACCCTAATATTTTTATCCTTGGATCATCTAGCAAGAAAGAAAGGGGGCTACTCCCTCTCCTCTCCCTCTAACTCTCTCTCTCTCTCTCTCTCTCTCTCTCTCTCTAACCGGCAATCCCCTCTACCGCCGGCCTCCCTCTCTCTCTTTCAAGTGGTAACATTTGGTCCGACCTGCCGATCCGCCCGCCGTCGCGCCGCCGGATTCCCTCATCATGCCGGTCTCCACTCGGAACGATGCCGCTCCCGCCGCCTCCTCCTCCGACAACCCGGACGATCTCCGCGCCCGGGCCGACGCACACGACGCCGACCTCGCCGATCTACGGGACTCCGTGTCCGCCCTCCAAGCCACGGCCCTTACAACCTCTAACACCACCGCCGCCATTCTCGCCCGCCTAGAGCTTCTCCTACCCATGCCTCCCACGTCGGCCGCCAACTCATCCACCTCCCTTCTCGGCCAAGCCCCCGTTCCGCCGCTCAGGGCGACTGAACCGCGACCACCGGTGGGGCTACACCCTGTGGGCCGACCCCCCCCCCCCCCCCCCCGCGCACTGGAGTTGCCGTCATTCTCGGGTGTCGATCCAATGGGGTGGATTACGCGTGCCGAACAATTCTTCGATCTCCACTTCACCGCCGGCGAGGATAAGGGGAGCACCGTCGTAGTCAGCCTCTCCGGCTCCGCCTTGCAATGGGCGCGGTGGCTCCGCCAAATTCAGCCCCAAATTTCTTGGTCGGATTTGAAGAATGAAATGATCCAGCGCTATGACGCGCGGTACTCCGGCTCCGCCATTGAGCGTCTCTGCAGCGTTCGCCAATCGGCCGACCTTGATAGCTATATTGACGAATTCATGGCATTGGTTTCCCACGTGCTCGGGCTACCTCCAGATCACTATTTGGGATTCTTCCTCCAGGGTCTGCGCCCATGCATTTGCTCCCGCCTCCGCACGCACCAACCCCACACCGTCTCGGCCGCCATTGACCTCGCACGCGCCGTGGAGGCGGATTTGGGCGTCCGGCCTACGTCTTCGGCCGCCTCGGTTCCTCCGGCCCACTATAACCCGTCGTGGCCGACCGCACCGCGGGAGGGAGGCCCTCCCACTCCTCACCACGGGGGACCTCGCCAGGGGCGGGGACCGCCGCACCGTTTCTCGGACGCAGGATACAACGACCTCCGCAAGCGGGGTTTGTGTTTTCGTTGTCGCTAACCGTACTCGCCCAACCATGTTTGCTCGGTGAAAGAATTTCACGCCTTGTTCGGCGACGACTCTCTCGAGGACACGCCAACGGAGGTCGATGACACGACCACCTTATCGGCCACCGATCCTCCCATTCCGGAGGGGGACGGCCTCCACTGCTTGGAGCTCCTGTATTTTTCAGTTGGCGGCATCACGGGCCCGCGCACGATGAAGCTCCGCGGTCGTCTCCAGAACCGCGACCTCATTCTCATGATAGACAGCGGCGCCAGCCATAATTTCATTTCGGAAGATCTAGCGCGCGAGTTGGCGCTTCCATTCCAACCGTCCTCGGCTTTCACAGTGTGCTTAGGTGACGGCCGTCGCCGCCCGACGCAGGACCTCTGTCAGGCGCTGACGATTGCTCTCGGTACCTGCGCCGTGACGGACGATTTCTACATCTTCGGGTTGGGCGGCCTTGACGCCATTTTAGGAGTCGCTTGGCTCCAAACACTTGGCGACGTCCGCGTCAATTGGGCCACCATGACTATGCATTTCCAGCAGGGGCTCACGTCCCACTGTCTTACAGGCGACTCGACCCTTCTTCGGACGCCGGTCTCGTTCTGCGCCCTTCAACGTACCTCGGAAGTGGATTTTTCGGCGTGGGTGTGGCCGCTTCTGGGCGCCGAGGCCGCACCTCCCACACCTCCTGAGGATTTCCGCCACCTCCTACAAGAGTTCCACGATCTGTTCGAGGCCCCGCCCGGTTTACCGCCGATCCGCCACACCGACCACGCCATAGTTCTCCAACCGGAAACGCCTGCGGTGTCCGTTCGGCCCTACCGCTATGGGCATGTTCAGAAGGATGAGATTGAACGGCTCGTACGGGAAATGCTATCGGGGGGCATTATTTGGCCAAGTGCAAGTCCTTTTTCCAGCTCGGTCCTTCTCGTCCGCAAGAAAGACGGTAGTTGGCGTTTCTGCGTCGATTATCGTGAACTCAACAAAGCAACTGTCACCGACAAGTACCCGATCCCTGTCATTTAAGAGCTTTTGGAGGAGCTCCACGGCGTCACCTTCTTCACTAAGCTGGACTTTCGGGCCGGCTATCATCAGATTCGGGTCCGGCCCGAAGACGTAGCCAAAACAGCCTTTCGAACTCATGACGGCCACTTCGAGTTTTTGGTAATGACGTTCGGGCTAACTAACGCCCCGGCCACCTTTCAGGCGACCATGAACAACATCTTCCGGCCGGTACTCCGTAAACATGTTCTTGTTTTTTGATGATATCTTGGTATACAGTTCTACTTGGCAGGCGCACCTCCAACACATGCGGGCCACCCTCCTCACTCTTCGCCACCACCGCCTAGTGCTGAACAAGAAGAAATGCACCTTCGGCTCCACGAAGGTTAGCTACTTGGGCCATACCATTGCGGCCCATGGGGTGGCCATGGATGAAGACAAGATTAGGGCGGTGCTCCACTGGCCGACGCCTACTTCGGTCCGCGAGGTGCGGGCCTTCTTGGGCCTCACCGGCTATTACCGGCGGTTCATTCGGGGTTACGGCACCTTGGCCCGTCCGCTTACGCAGCTGCTGAAATCCTCGGAGGAGGGTCCCTTCGGGTGGTCCGCCGCCGCCTTGGCCGCTTTTATAGCCCTGAAGTCCGCTCTTGTGCACGGGCCGGTTTTGGCCATGCCCGATTTTCGTCAACTGTTCATAGTAGAGTGCGACGTCTTGGGCAGCGGGGTCGGCGTGGTCCTCATGCAAGCCGGCCGCCCCATCGCTTACTACAGCCGCGGGTTTTCGACCTCCATTCGGAGCCGCTCGGCGTACGAAAACGAACTCATGGCTCTTGTCCTCGCCGTCCAGCATTGGCGTCCGAATCTTTTGTGTCGGCCGTTCGTAGTCCGGACAGACCATCATAGTCTCTGCTACCTCCTCCAGCAGAAAATTGCCTCCCCCGCTCAACAACTGTGGGCTGTCAAACTTCTGGGTTACGACTTCTCGATTGAGTTCCGCTCCGGAAAGACTAATCGGGCGGCCGACGCTCTCTCCCGCCAGTCGCACGCACCGGAGCTCGCGGCCCTGATTGGGCCGGTGGTAGCGCCCAGTGGTTGGCCAAAGGATAGTCCGGTTGATGCTCAACACCCGCCGGCAGGCTCTCACCTAGCTGATTGGGTCGGTGGTAGCGTCCAGTGGTTGGCCAAAGGAAAGTCTGCTTGATGCTCAACATCCGCCGTCAGGCTCTCAACTAGATGATTGGGTCGGTGATAGCGCCCGGTGGTTGGCCAAAGGATAATCCGGTTGATGCTCAACAACCGCCGTCAGGCTCTCACCTAGCTGATTGGGCCGGTGGTAGCGCCCGGTGGTTGCTCTGGAGCTAAGTCCCAAGCTGCACCCGCTGTCAGGCTTTCACCTAGCTGGCAGGGTAGCGGTCCTCGGTGGACGTTGTTCTTGCTCTGGAGCTAAGTCCCGAGCTGCACCCGCTGTCAGGCTTTCACATAGCTGGCATGGCAGGGGTCCTCGGTGGACGTTGTTCTTGCTCTGGAGCTAAGTCCCGAGTTGCACCCGCTGTCAGGTTTTCACCTAGCTGGCAGGGCAGGGGTCCTCGGTGGACGTTGTTCTCGCTCTGGAGCCCAAGTCCCAAGAATACCCCGCTGTCGGTCTTTCACCTAGCTGGCAGGGCAGGTGTTCTCGGTGGATGAAGTTGTTGCCAATCAACATAAGGAATCTGAAGTTGAACTTGGGGAAGAGGCCGGGGTGAAAGGTCACGAGGGAAACTAGGGGTTAGACCCAACAACACCCAAGCAAGACCAGAAGCGGCGAGTCGAGGTCTCGGCAACCACCATGGGGTGGCACTATCTGAGCAAGGCAGAGTCAAAAATGGCGAGCCGAGAACTCGGCATCTACTAAAGAAGAGCGAGTCGAGGCGGTCCTCGACAACTACACTCCATTCTATCGAGATTTTACTTGGGAAATTCTGGTTTATAACAAGTCTCTAAAGGGAAGGAATCCCGAGGCGAGCTGGATGGTCGCAGGTCCAGCTCGGCGAGTAGCCTGGCCCTGCTATCAAGGGGTGGCGATATCTCGGGGTCTCTGCGCGGGTACATATCCTAACTCAAGTACATTCTAACGACGAATGCTATCCTAGCGAGGTCGCGCAGTGAAGGGGCGACGCGCGTACGAGTACAATACAAAAAGTAAGCAAGTACAGAGAAGAAAATTTTGCTGGGTATTTTTTCATTAATGAATTCGCTAATTACAAGGGAACTCGCTTCGGCGAGGTTACAAAAAAGGGGAAGAGAGATTTACAGGAATCAAGCAAAAAAAATAGGCGATCTAGCTCTTGCCCTCCCCTCCATAATTGTCATCCTTATAACCGGAGACATCCTTGAAGAGCGAGTCGAAGCTGTCTTCCTTCTCGTCAGGGGGGGAAGAGGGAGGGGAGAACAGCTCTGGCACCAAGTCCCTCGCAGTCATCACCTCACAACCTTCCGTCAACACCTGCATGTCTAGCATGACTTGCAGGGTGTAGTCGGCGGTGTTGATAGAGTTGAGACGCAACTTATTGGGGACCTCCGCCTCGCTGAAGATTTTTGGCCTCTGGACTGGGGCGCCCGGCTCGCCGCCAGAGGGGAGGAGGATGATGTCCATTAGGAGAGCGATCTCGCCCTGGAGGCCCTTGTTCTGCTCCTCCAACACCGTATTTTTCTCCTCCAGCTTGGCGGCGCGAGCGCGCAAGCGGTCCGCGGTCTCGGCATCCTGCCAGGCAAAAAGTGGTAAGAAATTGTGGAAAACCTAAGTAAAAAGGAGAAGAGATCAGCCAATACTTACCACCCCGCTGGCAGCTTTGGCGAGGAGGCCCTCGACAATCCCCAGCCGCTTCGTCAGGTCAGCGGCGTCGTCCTTCGCGACATCCCGCTCCTGCTCCGCCTTTGCCAAGTTGTGGCTGAGGTAGAAGCTGCGGCGAGTGGACATGTGTGTGAGCTCCAATGCGCGCATTTGAGATCGCGAGCTCTCATGGGCGAGCCGTTGGAGGCTCATGAAGTCATACGTCGCGGCGTCCTCGCGGCCGTACAGCCCGAACCCTAGAGCATAGGCGTGCCCGCTGGGAGGGTAGCGCTCCGACCAGGAGGGAATGAGAGAGGAGATGGACACTCGGTGAGCCTGCTCGTCCCATTGGACCATCAGCTCGCCGAGTCTGTCCTTGGCCTTCCCGCCGAGACCAAAGTTCCGGTGGTCCTTCGGCAAGCCTGGCTCGCGGGCCGCGAGCTCCTCGGCGGCGTTGGAGGCAGGAGGGTCGCCTTTGCTCTGTCTTTCTCTGGCGACTTCTTCGGCGTGGTCTCTGGCGAGCTCACGTATATTTGTTGTTCTTGTCTCCCCTTGGAGACCGCCATCGCCTTCTTCATCTTCTTTAGCGGTGGGGGACGTCGAGGCGAGTTGGAGCTTGCAAGGTCGGCTCGCTTCTTGGTGGAGGGAGGCCTAGCCGACCCCAACTCGCTCCGGCAGGCCTCGGCGGATGCCCTCTCGCGTGCGAGTGGGTCGGGATGAAGTCCCGAGTCCGCAAATGGCGGGTGCTCGGGGATCAGCCGCTCCCCTGCAGAATAACTTGAGAGTTAGAAAAAAAAATTTGATTTTTGGCGAGCCCAATAAGGAAAGAAGGGAAGGAGCTATACCTTCGTCGGGAAGTACCGGAGGAGCAAGTCGAGTACCCTTCGAAGTAAGGCGACCTCGAAGTCCTTGCCGAGCAAGAACTTATGCAGCTCGGCATCATTGCCCGTCACCGTCGGGTGTCGGTACACCTCCTCGCTCCTCTGCCGAGGCGAGAAGGGTATGTTGCCGAGCTCACCCTTGATGATGACGAGCTTCGAGAACCAGTTGTGGTTCTTGTTGGCCGTCTTGCAGACCATGAATTGCGAGTCGGCCAGGAAGGCGACCCCACCATTGGTCGCGCGGTCGATGAAGAGCTTTCTGAAAACCGTCAGGTTGAACTCTATCCGCTCTGGGTGGAGGTAGCAGGCGAATGCCACCATCATGGTGATGGCATTCGAGTTCAGTTGCGTCGGGACCGCCCCATAATATTCAAGATTTGGCGAATCTCCAGCCAGAGAGGGAGGCGCAACCCCACCTCGAAGTGCGAGATGGGGAAGGCGAGCTCATCCTCAAAGAATGAGTTGATGGCCTCGCCTGCCGCGGGTCGGTGCGCAGAGAACCCCGCGGGGATGTAGTCGGCAACAAAGTCGAGGTACTTTGCTTAGTGGTGCTTCCCTCATAGAAGCTGTACTCGGCGAATTGCCGAGCACATTTGGACCTTCCGTCGGCATCGGGTCGCGTCTTGCCCATTGTTTCAAAGGTTCTGGCGCGAGTGGAAAAGGCGAGAAGGGCAATAAGAAGAGGGTGTATGTCTGCAGTAAAGGCGATGGTTTGGGGGTAGGTGAGAGGGCCTATTTATAGAAAACGAATTTAATGGCCGAGCCAACCGATCAGTCCGGCTCGCCGACACCGACTCGCCGACCCTACGGCCTGTTCTATCCTATGGTGAGCTGAATCTAAGAGCAGCATATTATGCAGAATCAATAGGCAGTAAGATCTAAAAATCGTTCAAGTTATTACAAATAGCAGTTCTCGCAATCAAGGGAAAGAGTACAACAACAACAAGCAGAAGAACAGTTATTTCAACATGCGCGAGCTGGGGGCTGGGGGGCGAGTGCCGGTAGGCTCAGCTAGGGAGCCATTTCAATTACCCCGGCCTCGCGTCCCCATCCCTGGAGGTCGGCGCGGGTTGTTGAACTCGTGGACCAGCTCCAGATCCTGGTGGATGAACCGCATGTTCTCGCTGATCCTGTCCATGAGCGGGGTGCGGGGGTCATCCCGCTTGCCGAGCTGCGCTTCACCTCGTTAGCGAGCAGTACATAGTCCCGCTCCAGTGTCTACAGCCTCTGCTCGCTGAGATCGTTCTCCTCCTGGATCCTGCGCAGCGCGAGGCCTTGCTTCTTCAGAACTTCAACTGTTCTCCTCCTCAACTCGGCAGGTTCTAGCGAGGCGTCCGGGAAGTTTTCCATCGCGCTGAGGGAAGAAGGTGGCGAATGGCGAGCCGGCTCAGAAGATTCTTCCGCTTCGGATTGGCCGGAGAGATCTGCAAGGACAATTAATCCTGGTGAACATAATAGGTGAGTGCTTCAAAAGAACTACGCGAGATGGCCCTATGCGGGTGGAACTTACGGGATGAGCTCGGCTGCCCCCGGAAGATATGTGGGGGGCAAGTTAAAGCTCTTGCCGCGACCCGGAAGTTGAGATCCTGGGGAGATGAGCTCGAAGCTCAGAACAGGGATATCCTTGGCATCTCCCCCCGCGAGTGCAGGAGCAGGTGTGGGTTGCCGAGAAGGTGCGCGAGCTGGTGACTTCAGCCTCAGCGAGTCCAGCCCCATGGTCCCGAAAGAGGGTGATGGGTCTCGCAGGCGAGTAGCAGGAGGAGTTTGAATCTACGAGTCATCGTGGGGGGAGTCGACTCGCATCGTGGAGGCTTCGCCGTCAATCTGATGACTTTCCGGGCCGGCAGGAAGCTCGATGATCCCCTTTCCTCTTGATTCGAGAGCTGGCCCAGAGGAAGAAACGAGTCCATGATCTGGGGTGGAGGCCAGATCACGATACACTGACTCGGCAACTTCTGGAGCTGACTTGGCCTTCTTGGCAGGCTGAGGATTTGGAGACTCGCGCAGCAAAGCGCAGGGAGATACAGCGACCAGGCTGGCAGCGCGAGCGGCATTGAGCCCGCGAGCACGGTCCAGTCTCTCTTGGAGCTCTTTGAAAAGAGGCATCTCGGCAAGGTAAGAGTAAGGGGAATGGCAAAGGTCGTCCAGGTACGCGGGCGCATATATATAGTCGTTGGTGGATCCCACCAAAAGATTCTTTCTGACTCCTGTCGTACTCACCGCATTTTGCGGGGTTTGATGTTTCTTTCCGAGCTTGGGGCAACCTCGCAAAGAGCGGGGATTGTGTACAACCACATATCCGGCGAGTGGGGATCGACAGGAGCCAGGCGAGTCGGGCCCCGGGAGTCGAGTCCACTTGACGCCTTCCGCTGGCGTCGAGTCCACTCGACGCTTTCCGCCCAGGCGTCGAGTGAGGCTTGTTCACTCGACGCCTCTTAGCGTTGAGTGACATCTTGGCAGATCCGTCGGCTCGCCCAGGTAGGGTGGAGCGGAACGGGGGCGAGTAGAGCAGTAGGCTCGCACTCGCCCATGGCTCTCGGCAAGCAGTTGGCGAGTGGGGCATTTCTGGCCCACACTCGCCCAGGGCCATAGGGAGGCGGCGAGTGCTAGCACCATCGAGCACTCGTCACCCCATGCGAGTGGAGGTTTTCAGGGGCCACTCGCCCAGTGTTGTATGATGTATTTTTACCATTCTACTCTTGTTGGCATGTCCATAGTCTTTCAGAATAGCGGAGTTACGTTGTTGGCAGGCCAATCTGGACTGCATATAGCTGTTTAAAACATCATAGGTTGCATGTTGGCAGACCGTTTTCAGAAACCTATAAATAGACTCAAGGGGGTACCTCAGAAGGCATGCATGCGTGTGCTCTGCTCTTCTTGCGCTTTCTGATGTACCTTTAGCTCGGCACTTGGCGAAGCAGGGGAAGCGCTCTAAGATCTTCCGGGTGTGTGGTGGGACCTCCGTGCTGGAGCCTTGGGTCTGTTCCTTGTTCTAAGTCTCTATCTGTTTGAGTTTGTGAGGGAGAAGTAAGTGCGAGATCACCCCTTTCCCAAGGGTTCGAACTCACAGAAGCCGGTTTTTGGTTTCAACACCGTCAAGTTTGATTTTGTTTTTAGTTGGAACCGATTGGAAACGGACCGAACTGCATAGAACCGAACTGAATCGTTAGTGGTCGGCTTGGTTTTGGTTCTTGTTAAACCGTAACCAGAACCGTTGACATGACGGTTCCAAAAATTATGCTAGAACCGAAACCAAAACCAAAATTGGTCAAAGCAAATAAGGTTTTGGTACTAATTTGAAGAACTGTTACCTACGGTTCGTTTAACGGTTTTAGTAGAACTGGAACCGAACCGGAACCGTGACAGCTCTAGCTGCAACACAAAAATTTTCATGCTCCCGCTATCAATAATGATGGAGCAAAATTGCCCCTGAATGCGTGCGGTCGTACAAAAAATATTATGGCTCAACCATTCATCCTCTGTGGAAATTTTGGGGGTGAGGACACTATGCTGCATGACAAAAACTAGGTGCTTTGCATGCTCTCCTTCTACTTCGACTTCATCTACGACGTCCGGAATTGGTTGGGAGTCCATAAGGAAGACTCCGTACTCAGACTCCTGATCCTCCTCAAACTCAAACACAGCTACAAACTACCTACGGGGGGACTCTGAGGACTTGTGTCCTCGTTTCATGCACTTAAAACACTGAAAGGTTCCCGGGTTGGGTCGGGAACCCATAACCTCTTTGCCTTTAGCATAGGCAGGGGCGGAGTAGGGGCCCTGGTAGACCCTGAAGGGAGACTCTATATGAGGGGTTAGGGTGAGTTCGAGTGAGGAAGTCTTTCAGAAATCCTAGGTGCAGAATATTTCTTCTGTAGTGATGCTTCTACACGGCGGGCCATACTGGAGATCTCCCCTAGGTCTCGGAAAACTTGAAGCTCTACCTGCTCTCAGATGGCATAATGCAGACCGTTAAGATAACGAGACACGGTCATATCATCCTTCTCTCGGGTGTCTAACCTAAACTAGAGATAAGAAACAAATTATTATAGTCGCCCACCGAGAGTTTATCCTGTCGTAGGTTGTGGAATTTGCAATATAAATTTTTGAAAATAATCTGGGGGGACATCGCTTCCGCAACTGGATTTTAAATTTGACCCTGGTCATGATCGGGGACAAACCTAAGGTGAAACGAGTATGCTCCAATAGGACCCACCAGACTAGTGTTGTGCCCTTATGACGAAGGGTGGCATACTCAACTTGGAGATTCAAAGGCATCTGTTTCCAAGCCATGAATCGTTTCATACGCTCACACCAATCTAGGTATCCTTCGGGTTCTATTCGGCCCTCAAAATCCCCTACGTCCACATTGGTGCATGTATCACCACGTGGCTGGTTTTGGGGTTCAAGATGTTGCGGCAAGGGTTCCTCCTCCCTGGAGTTTGGTGGAGGTTCCTAATTTAGACCTAGGTGTCTAGCGGCTTCGAGATTATTGACAGAAGTTCGTAACACATTCATGGTTTGTGTAACACCACCCATTTGGACGGTGAGTATTTCAACCATTTGCATGAGGTTTCCCATGCATTGAGTTAACTCAATAACACTCTCCTCGATTTTGTCCACCCGATTTTCCATTTTTGTTATAAAAATAAAACTTTAAATTTGTTTTTTTAAATAATAATAAGTAAAAGAAACCCAAACAGGGAAAAAGAAATTTAAGCAATAGTGATTTTTTTTCTTTTTTTTTGAAAAATCAACATTTTTTAACAACTAAATAAAATAAAACAAGATCGTTTGATTCACAATAAGAGTGAATCGAACTAGCTCTGATACCAAACTGATACAGTCTGATTTCTTGTTAAAAAAACTTGATTATTGTTGGAGGTAAGTAGGGGACACTCTAAACCGGCCTAGATTTTGGGAGCGTCCTACCCCGAGAGAGTGGGAACTACGATAGCTATATCTCCACTCGAGTCGATTCGTCCCGAAATATTTAGCGAAGGCTCCAAGTGTGAATTTAGTTAGGCCACAAATGGACAACTCAGCAAGCGTCAAAGATCGGAGTTTTTTTAGAGGGAAAACGATAACAAAGTTGAAAGGGAAAACAAGCAATAATAAATTGACCGCTTTTTTTAATTGCATGAGCAAATGATAACAGCGGGAGCAAGTGATATACCTGCGGGGATTTCCCTGGGCGAGGGAGTTTCTACGAAGTTGGTACAGCAGGCTGGACGGGAATGGGGCTATGGTTATGGAGGTGGCTGGACGGGACTTGGGCTAGCTGGGTATTGTGGCGGAATGGGAGGTAGGGTTCCCGTGGCTAATAGGGGTGGGTGTCAAAGGAGGACGGTTCTGGGCGGCTGGCCAAAGTAGGCGGAAGAAGTGCCCGATGAGAAAGAGGAGTTGAGCGGTACTGGATGCCCGAGTTCCAGGCGTCGATCTTGTCGGAGAAGGTGGAGGCGCGGTAGGGCGGAGCCGGAGGAAGATCGGGAAGAATGGGTCGATGTCCTCCGACCTTCAGAGGGAGCCGGGGTTCGCTGGACGCCGCTTGAGGGGTCGGCGGACTCGTTGGATCTGGAGGCGGAAGGAACGCCCGGTCTCGATCGGGCCCGGGACAGTGGCGCCGGAGCAGGGAGATGAGAGGACGGACGGTAGGAGGACGGGAGAGCTCTGCTGGACGGAAACCGAGTGTGAAGACAAATCGTCCCACTCGTCCACTCGGTTTTTTTTGGACATTTTTCCAAAACCATCTCTCACACAATTTTTATTATCAAAACCATCCCCTTCAAAAATAAATACCCAAAATCATCTCTTTTCATCCAACTCAGCGCTGAGGTGGCACTTCCTATAGCTTGGGCGTGTACGGATTAATCCCACACCGGTGAATTTAATCCCTCCTCTTTATAAGAGGAGGGCTGTTGAGAGGGGGAAATCCTCTCTCATTATATTTGGGCCGGCCCATGTATGATTCCTGTTGAGATGGTTTTGGGTATTTATGTATGATTCCTGCTAATAATTGAAATATTTGTTAAAAAAAATTTAGGCAATTGAAAAAAATAAACTAATTAAAAAAGTTATGTCAAAATTATTTTAGGAAAAAATGAAATATCTTAAAAAAAAATTTTGCGAACAACTTATTTAGTCCCACATTGCTAGTGAGACAATTTGGGATGTTTGATAGCTTATAAATAGACTCATGTGGTGACTTTCATAAGTACCAAAGTGAGCCTTGCAGAACTTAACTTGAGATTTCATCAAGTTAAAATGTTAGAAATTTTTATGAAAAATTTTTAACGTTAATCATGTATTCTGGAAGTGAGTTTGACATTGATGAGTCTGCAATTTATGAGGAACGAGGTGTGCCTATAGATCTTAATTGTTTTAATGATGATATCAGTGAAGGGTCTTCCGATGAGGAAGACAATATTTGTGAAGTACAAGAAAGGGTAACTGGAATATTTGAAAATTCAGTAGCCCGTGATCAAAGTTGGGTTGATCGCATAGTTGTTGATAATTCGTTCATCCAATTCGCTAAAACAATAAAGGACTGGGTCATAGAACAAGACTTTGATGGCGAAAACCCGACATCAAATCGAATGTTAGATTTTGATATACCCGATGAAATATTGTCTGGTTTGTTTTATAAAACAAAATCAGAGTTGCATTGTGCTATAAGTGCTTGGTCTATAAAGAATCATGTCCAATTTAAAAGCATTCAGTCAAATCAGACCAGGCTAAATATTGAGTGTTTATATACTGATTCTTGTGCATGGAAACTAAGAGCAATGAAGTCGAAGAGACATGGGGATACATGGATGATTTCACGTGTTTCTGCCCAAGCTATAGGAAGTGCCACCTCAGCGCTGAGTTGGATGAAAAGAGATGGTTTTGGGTATTTATTTTTGAAGGGGATGATTTTGATAATCAAAATTGTGTGAGAGATGGTTTTGGAAAAATGTCTTTCTTTTTCCAGCCTGGTGAAGGTCCCCGATGAGGTGGGATTTTAATAAGAGGAAATTAACACTTTCGGGTTCAACAGGGCAGGTGGTAATGTGGTATGGGGTTTCAATTACATTAAAAAAAAATGTTCAATATTAAAAATTTGAGGGGTTTTGAAAATTCAAGAATGAATAGAATTTTAATTTTATAACTGCCACATTAATTCCAAATGGATTAATTCTTAAGTGTATCACATTTTTCGCTACTTGCGCTATAAAATCACTAAATTTTTAATCCAAACTTTTCCCTAAATTTATAACTAGGGTCACGCCAGTTTTGCACACCGCAAATTCCTCTCTCAAACCCTAGCGTCCACGTTTCCGCCCCGACGTTTCCGCCTGCTTGTGCCTGTCTGCGGCTTCAACCTTCGCCGCCAGCCCCGACGCCGGCCGCCTGTACGACGATCGACGCCTTCCACTTTCTCGACACCCTCCGCCGCTGCTTCCACCTGGGCGTGCCCCTCCGCTGGGCGTCATTGCTTCCACCCAGGCGTGCCCCTCCGCCACTTCTCCGCCCGATTCAACGCTCGTCGTCACCGCTTCCTTCTGATCGTGCCCCTCTGCCGCTTCGCCGCCGGTTATTCCGCTACTTCAACGCTCGCCGCTGATTATTTCGTTTCTTCCGCAGCCTCGGCCCACCAACCTGAGGTTTGTCCCTTCAACCCTAGGGCAATGCGTTGTTTGTCATTTTTTTAGTTCTAAGTTCTCCAAAACTGATATTTGTGTTTTCATTAATTATACTTTTTAACACAAAGGAATTCACATTTCCTTATATTTTACATGAGAAACATATGTTTGTATTTTACTTGCGTTTTGGTCTTTATGCCCCTCATTGTAAGTGTATATAGTTTCTCATGTGTTTAATGAGAACCAAGTAATTCACATACCCTCTTTTTGTATATAGTCATCCAAGACTGTGATGTAGTCTCTAGGAGATGATGTTGAATTTTGTAGAGGCTCGTTTCAATTGTTTTTAATATGTATTCCCAAACATGTTCTCTCTTACATTTAGAAGGCGACCAATTTGAAATGTTGCAAGAATGTCAACTTGGCCAATTTGTATCTGTACATCAGCCCAATTACAAATTATAGTTCTTGCTGTCTTGTATTGATGTAGAGCCCGTTCTTCGTTATTGTGCCAACTCATGAAAGTCTGTGGTGGTATATTCTTGATTGTTTGATTTTTAAGGTTTTGAGCTGGTCTCTATGGATTCTCAGGTAAATGCATCAACCAGTTTGAATATCATCCCTATTTCTTGTTTGCTGATCAATTATTTCCATTGTGTGTTATTATTTTCCACCCTTAATTTCATTGGGAAGGTAGAAATATATCATCTATAAACAACTTTTTTTGTTGCATTCTCTGCGTGTCTCTGTTTATTATCAATATGAATTTGCTTGAATTTTCAGCTGCATGTTAGAGAGCTAGTTTTCTAAATGCAAGATTTTAGATGTTTCTGTCAATCTGAAAATTTATTTGTTAAAAAAAACCTTCGTTTTGTGATAAGATAAATCTAATGTTTTAAATGGAGAGAAACTAGGAAGTTTCTATTTAATTTTTATTTGTGTTTCCATTAATAATATTGATGAATATGATTAGACTTGATATTATTATACTTTTGTATCATTTATATTGTTTGTCCATGCTAAAATATGTATTTGTACAAATTGGAATAACTTTTACAGTATGGAGGGAGATACTGCTATGGTAATTAGTAATTGTGATGATAGAAAAGTTGAAATTGAAGTTGGTTCTCATTTTGAGACGGATCAAGTTTTTGAGAGTAAGGAAACCTTAATTGAGTGGGTTCGAAATGTTGGCTGTAATTTGGGTTTCGTTGTCACCATTAGCTGCTCCGATAAGGTTGCGGCAAGGTTGACACCTCGTGTGATCCTTGGTTGTGATAGAGGAGGTCATTATCGAGCCAATCAACACAATAAGGGTCGAGAAAAAAAAGGACTGCGTAAATCTTTTACTAAAAGATGTGGTTGTCCTTTTTCAATTAAAGGCCAAAAACTACTAATGTTGATGAGTGGAAGGTAACTGTACTATGTGGGAAACACAACCACGAGCAGGTTCATTTGGAAGCTCATGCGTATGCTGGTCGACTGCTTGAGAAAGAGGTAAAAATAGTCGAAAACATGTATTCATCAGGAGTAAAGCCGCACAAAATTTTAGCATCTGTGAAGAAAAATAGTAGTAGTAATACAACTACTATAAGAACTATTTATAATGAGAGAGTGCGGTTACAAAAAAAACAACTGGATGGTTGTACCCCGATACAATTTTTATACAAAGTACATTGGTTTGGAGGGCTATGTCAGTTATAATAAAGTGGAGGAAAGTACCAAAAGGTTGCAAAGTCTATTCTTTGCTCACCCAATCAGTATCAAACTCAGTAATATGTTCTTAACCGTGTTTCAGTTGGATTGCACTTATAAAACTAACAGGTATCGCATGTCATTGCTATGCATTGTTGGAGTGACATCAACCTTTCAGTCTTTTTTTTCCTTGTATCACATTTCTTTCGGATAAAACTGAAGGCAGTTATAGTTGGGTCTTGAAATGTTTCAAATCAATATTTGAATCAAATTGTGAACCTGCTGTGTTGGTAACTGATAGAGAATGTGTGTTAATGAATGCAATTAAAGTCGTATTTCCAACTTCTATGAATATTTTGTGTCAAGTACACATAAATAGAAATATATTGGTCAACTGTAAGAAGTTTTTCAGCAAAGAAAAAGAATTTTAGTGGTTTATGTATGCATGGCAGGGGTTGATTGATTCATCAACCGAGAATGAATTCAATACTACATACAATATATTTGTAGGTGAATTCTCCTCGGAATATTCAGCTGCAGTGGGTTATGCAATTACATCATGGCTTGAGCCGTACAAGGAGTTTTTTGTTTTTACATGGATCGATAAGTACATGCACTTTGGTAGCTCCAACACAAATCAAGTCGAAAGTGGGCATAGCCAGTTGAAAAGATTTCTTGAAGTGAGTATCGGGAACTTGAATACCATTTGAAAAACTTTTGATCAAATGATCAACATGCAACATACCGACATAAAAAGGTCTTTTGGGCAAAGTTGTATACAGGTAAGCCAAGACTATAGTGGATTTTTGTACGTAGATATACTGGGGCATGTATCTTTAAAAGCATTGGAGTTCATTAGAGAAGAAGAAAAATTGGCGGAGAAGCGCATACAACCTCAAGATTGCACCCATAAGAGGAGGTTTACTATGGGTTTACCATGTTCGCATGAGCTTTTGCCATACATAGCTCAAGCAAAACCCTTACCTTTATGGTGTGTAAATAGGCATTGGAAGCAACTAACATTACAAGAAACTATGAAAGGAGGTGACGAGGATATTGATATTAGCAATGAAATTGAGGTCATTGTTCAAAACTTTAGTACCTCAAGTAAAGAACAAAGGAAAGAGGTTAAAAGAAAGCTACGAGAGATGGTTGAGCCATCATGTACTCAAACGATTGAGCCTAAGGTACCTACGCGGATAAGAGGAAGGCCCAAAGGTAGCCTAAAAAAGTTCAAAGATGATTACAAATCAACTAGACGAGATCCATCATATTTCGAGTACATTCTATCCATGGAAGACCAACAAAATGACACAAAAAAGTTAAAATCAAGAATCAAGTTGAATGCTAGAAAAAGGATATACTATCAATTTAGAACTCCCTCTGTGAGTTCTGAGTTGGGTTATGAAATACGTCAACATTTACCAATCTTGTTCTCCGAACATATTACAAATGTCATAGATGTGCTTGGGGATGACCATTGTGGATTTTGAGTTGTTGGTGAAGCATTAGGTAAGGGTCCAGATTGGGTACAAGTGAGAAAAGATCTTTATATGAAACTTGAGAATTACAAAATTTTATATGATGAGATGTTTGGTGACATTAGACGAACAGAATTACTACAAAGTCTTGATTGCAAGATGACGTCGGCACCGGTTGAGAAGTGGATGACATTACCCAATATGGGTCTCGTAATAGCATCTTGCTACAATGTGGCTGTAGTGGAGCTCTCAATTGATCAATGCTTTATATTTCTTCCATGACATTCTGTGTCACCACCAATGCCCAAATTAATTTGTGTTGGCTTCATAAATGGGAATCACTTCGTCCTAGTAAGCCTTAGTGAAAATTATCCATTACAACCAATATTCTCGCCATGGAGTAGATTTCACGAGCAAAATGTAGACACATGGGCATCTCTATATATGTCAAGGATTATACTTCCACGGACAAGCATGATGGGTAGTTTGGTTATTGGGTTGGAAGATATGTGATAAAGGTTAACGATCTTTATTTTTTTTGCATTCCCGATGTATGTCTCACATATGTGTCAATATATTGTCTTATCGTATTTTTTGTAGGTATATGTACACCGAAAAAAATCATATGGGAGATTTCTCAGACATAATAGTCATTTTGGAGCACTCTCGCATAAAGGTATGCATTCATTAATTGTAATAAAATTCATTACTTAATTTCATTCATTAACTGTTTATTTTTCTACTTAAATTTGTAGGAATATGAAGAAAAAAGAGGATCAATGAAAGAAATTTTTTGACAAAAAAGCGGAGATCTAATTACTTTATTTTTGGTTGTCCCATTTTGATGAAACTATATTTTTGTTAATCCATGTTATTTTTTGGTTGTTGGTTTTCCAAATTTGAATGTAATATATGGTGTGTCATATTTATCTTTTATTTTTATGAAAAAAGATTGTAGTCCATTGATATATCAAGTTAATCTTTTGGTTTGCTATTAACAAAAATGCGGTGCACATAACAAATATGTGTGCACCTATCATAGTGCGGTGCTCTTAACAAAAAAGTGCACATAGTAAAAACTGTGGTGCACTTAACAGTGCACTTAATTAAACAAAAATTCATTGTCATTTCATGCAATTAAAAAAATTTTGTCGTACTTGTATCATAACATCATACACTATCGGACCTGCATATTAATGGTCGTGCTGGCAGGTGCAACCTGCGTCGCAACATGCGTCTTATTTTGTCACGCAATTTTTTTGCTATTTATAGCGCATGTATTAGTGCATGCATATTTCATTTCACGAATTTTTTTGGTATTTATAAGTGCATGTATTAGCACACGTGTTTTTTCCGCAATTGTTACGGCTTATCGGGGGTGATCGTCCAATAATTCCCTAAATAAAAGATCTGTCAAATTAGGTGTCTTGTTAATTAGGGCTGAAATTCTTTGTTTCAAAAGTAGCTAAACACCTAGAGGGGGGTGAATGGCTTTCTTAGTCTTTTAGACTACTTTCTAATTTTATTGTGTTGAGTGTTAAGTTAATTAGCTTGCTTTCAAGAACACACAACATCACACATGTATTTATAGTAGTTTCCCATGGTATGGGTATATCCATTATCTCTCCCACCTTTCTAACAGTGTATTCGACAAGACAATCTTCTCAAATCTCACCTCAAAGAGCTTACAAGACAAATCCCTCAGGATCTCTAGACTTTCTTCAAGTCCTACCTCAGGCTCAAAGCCCTACCACTCAGAGTAAATGATACTCCTACAGCTCAGTGATCAACAGATCACCTATCTCAGATTTAATCGAAAGCCTATAACGCAGACTAGGAGGATAGCCCTACACTCAGATTCACAATAGAATTCTACCTCAGAGAATAAATCTCCTATCTCAGGCACACAGGCCTTACCTTAGATCCACAAAAGAATCCTACAACTCAGCCTTTATATTGCAGGCTTACAGCTCAGATCAAGAACGATCCTATAGAGTGAAACGAGTAAGTTTGTTGTTGTTAACTTGGTCCAGAGAAAGTGTTCTCTGAGTCTGCTTGCTGAACTGAGTAAACTCAGCTCTTTCTACTTCACATCACCAAGAATGAATCTTCAAGGTTGTTCTGCTAGTGCTGAGAAGTTACTATAGAGTGTTGTTTTTTCTTACTCAGAAAGAAAACTTTTTGACCTTGTTGTTGAAAGTTGATTTAATCTTCAGTGAAATATTTCTTCAACAACAAACCCTGTCTGTGATTCATAGACTAACTTCAGAGCAAGTTCTTGGTAAGCTTCAACTTTGTCGAGAGGAAGAAGATGGCCAGTAACTTTTTTCCAGTAGGTTCACTTTAATTTCTCGGGACTCTACTTTTGTATTTTGTCGCTCAACGGATCTATGTGCAGTGAGGACCATCAGAATGTACAACCACATCATAACTTTTGCATTTAATGTAGTACTAAAGGCGTACGATGCATTTTGTAATCTAGCGTGCTGATCCCTCACTATTTGAATTTCTGATGTCGTCATCATGAGTCAGCACTTGTGGACTTAGCTGAATTCAGATATTGCATAGGCGTTGAGTAAAGCCTTGTCACTCAATGATGAAACACTTAGCAGAAATCTGACCCTTGAGGTGTAGAGTGAATCTTCATCACTCAGTGCTTCTAACATTTACAGTCTAACTGTTATGGCGTCGAGCGATCCTTCATCACTCAACGCTTCTGGACTTGGTTGAAATTTTGTTACATGAAGGCGTCGTGTGTATCTTCTTCACACAATGCTTCAGGCTCCTGACTATCTTCTTGATGAGGCGTTGAGTGGCCTATCTTCACTCAATGCTTCTGTACTTGGTAGGAATCTTTGATGAGTAGGCGTTGAGTGACCTATCTTCATCAATGCTTCTGTCTTTGGATAGATTTCTTGATGAGGCATTGAGTGGCCTTTCTTCACTCAATGCTTCTGTACTTAAGCTGATTTCCAGATGAGTAGGCATTGAGTGAATTGCCTTCACTCAATGCTTCTGTCCTTAGACAGATTTCAAGACAGCAACCTTGAGGCTTTGACTGCTTGAGCTTCTGTCAACGCGTATAGTCTCTTGGCATTGAGTGAACTGCATTCACTTGACGCTTCTGGACTTAGCCAGATTTCTTATATCCACCACTGAGGTCTTGACTGCTTGAGCTTTTGTCAACACCTTTAGCCTCTTGGCGTTGAGTGAACTGTCTTCAATCAACTCTTCTAGACTTAGCCAGATTTTTGCTTTATCAGCATCCTATCTTGAGTCCATCTGTCATTATGACTCAGACTACCTGTCTAATCAATGTAACAAAGAACATCTTACATACATTGAACTTAGAGCATACATCAGATAAAATCATGTGTATATCATTGTCCTGTGAGCCTTCTTCAAATCTAGTACATTGTGATCAATGGACCCAATAATCTCCCCCTATTTGAAAAAGTCAGAACCCTAGACAATGATATACACTACCACATATAGAAGATAAACATTCACAGAATTTGAAAAAAGAAAATGAAGCACACAAACAAACATATAAATATTATTAAAGGCAATAATTATAAATATACAGTGTGCTTAAAGTAATGTTCACTTTCCTACAACCCTTAAGGAAAACACAAAACATATTATGTTTCTGGTTCCTTAAACACTATCCCCCCTCGCTGGGTTTCTTAGCTGCCTTTTCCTTATCTTCATTCTTCTTCTCCTTTTGTTTCTTAAAATAGTTGTAGGGCTTAGGAAAGTACTTGTTGGGCTTAACAGCATCTGGTGGCACAACACCTGACTTTTTGTCTCTCTTGAACTTCCTCCTGGCCTCTTCATTTTTCTCTAGCTTGGCCCATTCTAGGGAGCTATAAAGCTTTCCCCTCTCCATTTTCTTCTCTTTTACCTGATCTTAGGTAGACAAGATAATAGTCCTAGATTGAGGACTCCACTTCTTAAAATCTGGCCTAGTCTCCATCTCCTCTCTATACCTTTTCTTGTTGAGCCTGATTTATTCTTCTTCTTCAGCAACTGTCTTCCTCTGCCTCTGGCTATCTGGTCAGCAATGGGACTGAATGTGAGAATTTCAGCAGCAGTACAGGGTACAGTACGCTGAGCACCACTTTGATCATCATCTTGATCTCCCCTCTAAACATCATACTATTCACACAGTGCTTCTTGAATGGTTCCAGGAACAGTATGAATTTTTTCATATGTATGTTGTTCAAGGCCAAATAAACCTCTGATTACATTTGTTAACCAAACAACATTCTCAGTGTTAGTCTTGATCATTGTCTTCTCCCCCATTATGACTTCTTCGGATAAAGCAGCAGTGAGTGAGTTCTTGGTTGTGGAGTCTTTCATCAAGAAAATTTACACTTTTGTGACATAATTCTTAACCTCTAGCATGTGATCATCTAGATATTGAGTGCTTGCATTCATTCTTCTTTCCATAGTTGTCTTCTGGGCTTCCATCAGATTTTTTGCACATTGTGAACCATTTCCATATTATTGGAGGTTATGTTCTAATTCACCAGAATATCATGCTGAGTTTTACAGATTTCTGTCAACTTACTTTCAGTAAGTGTTACAGCAAGAGCAACCCTCATGAAGAATGCAACTGTGTTAGTTTTCAGCAAGTTGACTTCAAACTTGATGGACTTGATCTCAGTGGAAAGATCTTGTCTGACTTCCTTGAGAGAGTTATCAATGTAGTGCTCCAACTATCTTCTTTGATCATCAAGCATACCCTTCATTTGAGCAAGGAATGTAGGTGACATCTGTTCAGCTTGATGATATGTACCTTGTTCATAGACATCTTCATCTCTTGCCCTGGTAGGAACTCTTTCTTTTAAGTCAGTCATCATATACTCTGAAGAATATGCATCAACATGTACATCAGTAGCAACATTGCCCTTGGTAGACTCAGAGGAGTCAATGTTATACATTATACCTAGAGCAGGGAGTTCAAAGTGAATCTCCCCATCAACTTCAACATTGTCCTTAGTGACATTCTATTTTTCTTCAGTAGTGTTTTGTACATTCTCTTCCCCTGTTGTAGTAGCTTGTTCATCCTCAACAGGAGAATTGGAAACTTGTCATAGAGGAGTATCAGGAATCTGATCTATTCTTTGTTGGAGAGTCTCTAGATAAGAGTCAAGCTTGTCTTGAATGTCAGACTCAACTTGCATCCGCTAAACAGGAGCATCTCTCTTCTCAGTCTCTGCATTCCCCATGGGAATTTGCTGCTTCGTAGTGGCTGTAACTGGAGCATCTTCAACCATCCTCTGAAGGACTTGCTCCCCCTCAACTTGAGGACAGAATAGAACAACTTCAGAACCCTCTGGATTTTGAGCAATCATGTTCTGCAGATTCTCAATGAAGGAGTCTAGTTGTTCTTGAACTGATTGAACAGTCTCCCCCTCAGCATGGACAAGTATTTGGGAAGTCTCCCCCTCAATATTAGCACAGATATTTTCTACTACCTGGACAGTTAGTATCTCTAAGGCTTCAGTTGGAATCTCTTCAGACTGAGATCTACCAAATTGATTCCTTGTTGAAGATTCTGAGAAAATTGAAACCTGAGCACTCATGTCCTTTCTTGTCTCCTCAAAGGATTCAATCAGTTGGGGATCATGTGGCTACTCCTCATCGTTTTTAGAAGAACTGCTATCTATGCATTCTTTAGTCACTGGAACAGCCTTCTGGAATGTCCAGCGTAACCACCAATCAACTTGGACTTCCCCAACTGTAGGTTGGCTCAAGATAAATTTTGACGGCTCTGTTCGGGAGAATTTCAAGGCCGGGCTTGGGTGTATTATTCGCAACCACCTCGGGGAACCGCTGGTCGCAAGGGAAGTGAAGAGCCGCATCTTTTCTGTCGATATGACCGAATTTAGGAGCGCCACCGATGGGCTTGCTCTTGCAAAGATTTTCTTCAACGAAGCAGCATGTATTATACTTGAAGGAGAATCCTCGACTTCCTGCAACATGCTACAACGCATCCTCACGGGGGCCTTCTCTGGGAACGCTGAAGCATACTTTGCCAAGCTTCTAGCGGAAGCTCCAAGGGTGGTTATTTCTCTCATAGACCGGGATGCAAATGTCGTTGCTGATTCGATCGCTAAGCTGGCATGTGATATAGATTTTGAATGGGAAAGGGGTATGCCCTAATCCCATGAGTTTTTTCACTTTGTTCACCATGACATTGCTCTGTAGTTCTCTATTATGCTATATATATATATATATATATATATATATATATATATATATATATATATATATATATATATATATATATATATATATATATATATATAGGCCCATGCCACCCTTCAAGGAACAGCCTTCTTTTTCCTCTTCTCAACAATTTGTTGATGTGCCAGCAGAACTCTTTCCCACCTATCAAACATTTTGAAGTCCATTCTCCTCATGTGATGGATCTTTGTCCCTAGCCTCATGTTGAGGATCCCTAGAACAGTACTATGTTGATATAAAGATAAGAGCCTTCCCAGGTTAGGTTCTGGGATGCATTACACTATTCTATCAAACAACACTTTTCCCTAATCCGTTTTCTTAGATAGAATAATCTGGGTCAAGAGTTCAAACATCTTCCTTGATATTTTATCATGTGAACCTATTTTACAAAGCAGAGCTTTTCCTACTGTATCTACTAGAAACTTTCCTCTCAGATTCATCTCTTTCCTCAACACAGAACCAGTGGTATGCTTAGAAAGCCCACACCACTTTAGGGCTATCTTTACATCATCTTGAAATAAGTCGGTATCGTCATCAGACTTCTTCACCTAGGGTAGATGTAGTGCTTTGCATAATCTCTTTAGAGTAATCTTGATCTTATGCCCACTGATTGAGGATATGATTCTGTTTGAAGCTGAGTCCATAGTGGCATTTGAGTACAATTCCAGAACTTCTCTCTTCCAAATCAAAACTGGCTCTAACAGAAGGAAACCTAGGTCAGCGACCGCAAGTAAGTGTAGGACTTGCATAACCTCCTCGGGAGCATCATTGAAACTGAAAGTTGGGGGATAGATCTTAACTAGCACTAATTAGAGATATATGTATTTATATATATATAACTATAAAGAGCAGAAGATCACAACACAAAAAATAAAGAAAGAGAGCAAGCAACCAGAAGACACAAGGATTTTATAGTGGTTCCCCAACCTGGGTACATCCACTCTTCTACCACCCTGATAGGAATCCACTCAGAGTTTTGATCAGGTGTCTGACACCAATGAGCTTTTGATCAGGTGCTCAAAAACCAAACCTCAAGTCTTTTGGTCAGGTGACTTGCAACTCGGAATAACTTTTGAAGGGAGTTATAACCCTTTATATAGTGGGGGATGAGAGATGATATTGTCTTCTCTTTCTCAATATACAACTGAGAAGACTTGAGTGGATGTTGATGTTAGCAAAGGCCCCCCCTGAGATGTTGAATGGTTCAGGAAAAAAAACTGGAGCTTTGCTTCAGGGTGATAGGCCTTCAGATTGATGATGTCTCCAGCAAGCTTCTTAGACTGATATGAATGTATGTCTCTTGAAAAGCTTGGAGCAGATGGAGAACTCTGATGAATATGTTGATTGATGCAGAGTTCCTCCTTCTCTGTAAAAGGAAAAGCCTTCACTGTATCTCTACACACTGTTGTGCTCTGTGTGTCTGTATGTATATTTCTATCTATAAATCTCTTATATCCCATTCCAACATTTGAATTTCATTTCTCTTGATAACAGATGAAGAATTCCCGAGAGTTGAATATGCTTTGGGAAATGATCCTGAATTAACTCCTGAAACAGCCCATGTTTAATGCAGCAATTGAACGGCTATTTCCATATTGACTGTAATTAATTCTTGAGTTGATCTGCCAACTGTAAATAAATAGGCCTAGAATAACTGCACATAATTCGTCGACCTGAGCTCGCAGATCGTCGAGCTCAGCTTCTATTTCGTCGAGCTGGGAATCTGTCTTGAGTTTAGCAATCGTCGACCTGAGCTCGGAGTTCGTCGAGCTCAGTTGGATTTCGTCGAGTAGAACTTGGAGTTAGTCGAGCTTAACTGGATTTACTCGAGCAGAGCTTCTTGCTTGAGATCAGAGTTCGTCGACCTTAGATCGATGTTCGTCGACCTGAGTTCGACTATCGTCGAACTGATTTTCTGACTTTGTCTTAACTGCATTTCTCAGAATTCTTTCAGCAATTCTGGAGAGTCCTTCTGAGGCAAGTCCTGGAAATAAACCTATGACCCATGACTATACATTGTGGGTCTATCTAACCAAACCTAATAGTGATCCTTGCCCAAATCAGAACTAGGGTTCCAACAGAAACCATTTTGCACAAGTTCAGAGCCCTCGAATAGGAAATCCATTCCTTTTGGCACCATGAATTTACTGAGTTTATGAAGGTTTGACGAGCTTTCTTTGAAGGGAGACAACAGGTCGCAAGGGCTAGGAATATTGTTTATTATTCTAAGCACACTTAGTTCTATTTATACTTGCCTCTAAGTAAAGAATGTGAAGAGGCGTGTACCTGTTGTTGTAATCCTGAAAAGATCAACGACTAAGATTAAAAGCAGCAATTTGAAGTCCCTAGGAGAATTCGTTGAGTGATCTCAATGCACTCGACACACTCGAAGCTTGAACTCAGCGCACTTGAAGCCTGATGTTATCTCGACGCACTCGACGCCTGGACAATTAGTCCACAACTCCTTTGTTATCCTGCAGGGATTAATATTGCCTGCAACAAAAATGCATGAAGAGCTACTAAAGCTAGACTAAGTTCTTCATATCCAATTCAAATTTGAAGGTGTTGAACTTGATTTCATCTAGTGGCTTGGGGAAAATATCAGCCACTTGCTTGTCTATAGAGAAAACTCAAGACTGATGTCCTCACATTCCATATGCTCTCTAATGAAAGGATATTTAATCTTTATGTGCTTAGTCCTGCTATGAGAAATAAGATTCCTATCAAGAGAGATTGTACTAGTAGAATCACAAAATATTGGAGTTCTACCTAGCTTGAGATTGTAGTCCTGGAGCTGATGCTAGATCCACAGTAGCTGTGTGCAACAACTACCAGCTGAGATGTACTCTGATTTAGTTGTTGAGATAACAACACTTGTTTGCTTCTTGTTGCTTCAAGAAACCAATCTTCCTCCTAAAAACTAAAAGGTGCTAGAGATACTTTTCCTGTCTTTTTTTCAACCTGCAAAGTCTGTATTTGAATACCCAGTTAGTTCAAAATCATTATTCCTAGGGTACCATAGACGAAGATCAGGTGTTCCCTTCAGATATCTCAAAATTCTTTTAGCTGCAAAATAATGAGATTCCTTAGGGCTAGTCTGGTATCTAGCATAAACACATGTAACATACATAATGTCTGGCCTACTAGCAGTAAGGTAGAGGAGGGAGCCAATTATACCTCTATACAAGGTTTCATCAGCAGGTTTCCCCATTTCATCCTTGTTTATTGACACACTTGACCTCATAGGAGTTTTCATTATGGAGGCACTCTCCATTCCAAAATTTTTAATCAACTGCTTGGTGAACTTAGACTAAAAGATGGATAGTCCATCCTCTGATTGTCTAACTTGGAGGCCTAAGAAATACTTGAGTTCACCCATATTGCTCATCTCAAACTGCCCTTGTATAAGTTTAACAAACATTTTTCAGTGGTCATCATCACTAGACCTAAATATTATGCCATCTACATAAATTTTGACTAAAATGATCTTACTCTTGACTTCCCTTAGGAATAATGTCTTGTATATCTTTACCCTTGAGAATTTGTTCTCAATGAGAAAGGTAGACATGGTTTTATACCATGCCCTAGGGCTTACTTCAACCCATATAACGCTTTTCTAAGCTTAAATACATAATCAGAAAAGTAAAAAATTAATAAAAACTTAGGTTGCTCAACATAGACATCTTTAAGGTCACCATTTAGGAAAACAGACTTCACATCCATTTGATGGACCTTGAATCCTTTATGTACAACATATGCAAGGAACAGTCTTATATCTCCCAATCTGACTACTAGTGCAAAGGTTTGATCAAAATCAATACTTTCCTCTTGCTTGTATCCCTTGGCCACAAGTCTAGCTTTATTCTTTGTTATAACACCATTCTCATCAAAGTTATTCCTGTAAATCCACTTGGTTCCAATGATATTATGCCCTTGTGGTATGAGAACCATCTTCCAGACCTTGCATCTCTTGAATTGGTTTAGTTCTTCTGGAATAGCCACAATTCAAAATGGGTCTATGAAAGTCTTTAGTGTCAAGGATAGCTAAATCAACTAGAGGGGCGGGGGTGAATAGGTTTCTTAGTTCTTAGTGACTATCTTTTATTTTCTTTCAGTTGGATGCTTTATTGGTTGATTATATTCAGCTTTCAAGACATGCAACCTGCAATAAAACCATCATAAAGAAAACACGCAAAGCACACAAGATTTATAGTGGATCCCCTAATAAGGGTACATTAGGTTTCCCTCCCTCCTATCCAACTATCTTATTGGACAAGGCACTTCTCCAAAACTACTGCTCCAAAGAGCTTACATCTCAGATCCCTCAGGATCTCTCAGTCTCCTCCAAGACTTACAGCTCAGCCACAAGGGCCTACAACTCAGTGATCAGCTAATCACCTACCTCTGGATAAAGGCCCTACACTCAGACTGGGAGGACAACCCTACCTCAGATCCACTAGGGATCCTACAGCTTAGAGATAATGACTCTCCTACAATCTCAGGCACAAAGGCCACTCAGATCTGCACACAGATCCTACCTCAGATCCACTAGGGATCCTACAGCTTAGAGAAAATCACTCTCCTACAATCTCAGGCACAAAGAACCTACACTCAGATCTGCACATAGATCTTACCTCAGAGCAAACTTACTCCTACCACTCAGATCCAAAAAGGATCCTACAAGATGGAAGTGAGTTGGTGTGGTTCTTGATTGAACACAAGAGAAAATTTTTGTGCCAATCTACCTTGACTGAGATAGACTCATCCCAACTTTGACTCCAGGAATATATTTCTTGAGTCTAATTTTACATGAACTAAGATTCACTCAGTCCTATCTTCTTCTTCACGGCACTAGGGATTTTTCCAGCTGGATCAGTGAAGTGACTGCAGCAAAACTTGCTGCTACTTGGGGTGAAGGGATTTTCAGCACAACTTCTTCACAACAACAAGGATATAGATAGCTAATGTTGGAAGTAACTGGCAGATAGTTGTTCTGCTTCCTCTTTATTTCCTGGGCTAAGGATGTTCAACCCTAACTTCTTCTTCATAGCCTCCAGTAAATGATCTTCTGTGATATGCCTCTGCATCTGTGAATAACCTGCTGGTACAGATGGAATGTGGCACCAACCGTTTTCTTCTTCAAAGACCTGCTCTGATCTTGTTGTAGTAGATGATGATGACAACCAGTGTTGAAGCCAAAAATGACCTCAACGGGAGTTCAAAACAGGGGTGCAGCCAACACCTACTTCTCTCAAGCCTCGACCCTCGACTAGATTCAAAGGACCTAAGACTGACCCAAAGCCTCAACAGGGAGGTCCCACCTCACACCAGGAAGATCTCTGAGAGCTTCCCCTCCAAAGCCAAAATATGGGCTAGGAGCTCCTCAGAAAGCGCTGGAGATTGGAAAATAATGAAAGCTTGCTTTCTAAGGAGCCCTTATAGGTCTATTTATAGCCTTTTGCTGACCTGAGATTACTGAAATACCCGCAGTTGACCTGCCAATAGCCAAATCCCGCGGTTTATCCTGAGGGTATAGGGGTAATTTTACCTGAGGGTAATTAGGTCATTTTACCCCGGGCCCTGGGCCCCACTCGACGAGAACTCTGAGCCGAGAGCCTTCCTGTCCAGAGCCCGGCGCAAGCGGTCTCGCCTGCTTATAGGCGAGAGCTCCTCCAAGGTAGGAGCTTGGCGCAAGCGCGAGCGTTCCCGCCCACTTATGGGCGGGAACTTCTTCAGCGCAGGAGCTCCTCTGGCTAGCCTAATCCTGACCGTTGGTGTCTCCTGGTCTGACTCAGCGAATATGGGGTTGTACAAAATCCCCGCTCTTTTTGAGCTAGCTCTGCGTTCGAAAAGACACATCCAACCCGTAAATATTCGCTGAGCACGTGTCAACATCAGAGAATCTTTTGGTGGGCCATACCGTGGCTATATATATGTGCTGATAGACGACCATAAATATGCCCTTGAATCGTCGTTCCTCGTCTGAGTTCTCGCTTGCTCCTGCGATGCATTCAAAGCGTGTTGACAAACCACTTCCGCAGGACCTTCAAAACTGTATCGATACGGCCCAGGCGTGAGCCAAGGCTAACTGTGCCTTGGTTGTCCCCTGGCTGGCGAGAACGTCGTCAGCCGCTGAGCCCTCTCAGCTAAAGAAGAAAAAAAAAGAGAAGAAGAGGGCGAAGGTGGTCCAGCGAGACCTGTCTCACGAGAACAGGAGCTCGCCTACCCCGACCCCAAGCCGTGCGGATGATCCCTCTCCACAGAAGGTATGTCTCTCGACTCGATAATCATTGAAACCACTAGCTGTTTACGCGGGAGGATTTGTAGCTAACGCGATAACTCTCGCAGGAAACGGCCCCTGACGACGTCAGGCCCCCGCGGGAGCCCTTAGACTCATCATCTCGTCCTCCTGAGAATCAACTACGGGTCTCGGAGGTCGCTCCTCCGCCTGACTCCCCGAGAACTGCAGGTATCTTTTCCACTCTCGCTCCTAACTCAGTCTCAGATTGCTGAATTGACTTCCCGCAGCACCAGCTTCCACCAAATCGGGTTTCGCTACACGGGAGAACGAAGTAAGGGTCGCTAATCGGCCTGCCCCTGCGGTTGATTCCTCCCTACCGGCGGGAGGAGTGGCTATCGAATCTTTCGTAGCTCCCCAGGATGCCAGCCATCCCATGGGAGAGGACAACTCCCCCCTGCTTCCGGCCAAGCCGGGATCACCAATTGCAAAATTTCCCCCCCGGGAAAAGGAAAGCCGATCCACCTTCTCTTTGGAACTGAGGGGGGGGGGGGGGGGGGCTGGGCCTTCTCGCCTGCCGTCGGCCGGTGGTTCTCGCCATACTGCAGGTATGCGGTATGCTTATCATAATTATCGCGTAGCTCTCGCCATGACCGTTGAACTCTTTTGTCAGGGGATCCGGGCTCGCGGTCGGGAGCTGACGCAGAGGATGTAGATGAAGAAGACGACGAATATAGAGAGGGGGAGGACGGCGAGACCTCCCCCTTCCCTTCATCTGACGAGATGGAGGAAATCTTGACCAGTGCCGGGAGTGCCAAAAGGCAGGGGAAGAGGGTTGCCGCCGTCCTGTCGAAGCTTATACGGCGGGAGCGGGCCCATGACTCTGCGGCGAGAGAGTTCCGCCAATCGGTGGAGAAGAGGCTGGAGGCTCTGGAGTGAGACTACTTCGTAGGCGAGACAGATTGGCCAGGTGGGCCTACCGTCGGGTCCTCTCCCGAAAGGTGTATCACGCGGATCCGAGACCTGTCCCGCCGAATCAACCTAGGATGCACCGTCTTATCATCCTACTTCAACCCCCAGGCGCCACCGAGGACTAGGCAGCGGGAACGAGGACGATGGCGGTGGGAACCTTATTGATTCGCGAGATCTCGTCCTTTCTCACCCCCGACCTTCCCCTTCCCTAATGTACCCTGTTATTTTTATCAGTCTGTAACTCATAACTTTGTTATTATTATTATTATTTTTTATTCAGCTCTCAATCGGCGAGAGTAACCCCTGCTTTCGCTCGTTTTACTTGTCGCGTGTCATCTCAAAATGTTTGCGCTAATCAGATTTATCGGTCAGTCGCTGTCAATCTTGGGCGGGAAACCGAGGCGCCGCCGACTTAGGGCGTGATGGCTGTACCCCCGCCGCCTTTTTGGGAAAAGTCATGATGATCACGGTTTTCTATAAATAGGGAAGTCCACCTACCATATTTATTTCTCCGATCCGAAACACATGCCTTTTTCTCGTCGCTTTCGCTGTTTGCCGAGAGCTCCTGCTTGCTTCCGCTTCCCACTCCCGTTCTCGCTCAGTTCTCACTCTCGCCTCTCTTCTGAAGACCTCGCCCTCAACCTCACAACCACGATGCCGGGCGGAAGCGAGAGATGCTCTAATTACGCGGAAGCCTTCCAGAATCATCAGTTCCCCTCTTGCAGCCTGACCATAGAGGAGTTCCAGCTGACCAAGACCCGTTATGTTCCCGCCGGCTTCACCGTGCGAAACCCCGGCAGCTGCGACAGGGTGAATAGTGCGGGGGGAGGAGGAGCTTGCCATCCCCCTTGAGCACTTTGAGGTGGGCTTCCGCATCCCCCTCTAGCCAGAGATGCGTCAGGCCCTCCGGTACTATGGAGTGGTTCCCGTGCAGTCGAACCCTAACTCGGTCCCGATCCTTGTGGTGTTCATCTGCTACATGTGATCCGAGAGGATCGAGTTCAGCCTCCCTATCTTCCGGAAGCTGTTTACCTTCCGCGCTAAGGGAGGGGTGGTCTTCTTTTCGGGGCAGCTGCTCAAGACCCCCAGTCTCGCCAACAAGCACCACCACTGGGGCGAGAAGTTCGTCTTCGTTTTCGGTGATTTCGGGAACGTTCCTCTCGCGCCCATTCAGTATGAGGACTCTGCTTACAAGCCGCCCTCCTTGGGCTCGCGCGAGAGCGCCCTCCTTGAGTTCTTTGGAACCAAGGATTTCGACGTCCAGTTCCTCCGGCGGGGCATCGATTCTCTCCTCCCCGTGCCTCCGGGCGAAGGTATGGTCTCACCATTGACTCGCTATTCCCCCTCCTTTTTTAAGATTAGGGCTGAGTGCTGTCGCCTCTGTAGGAGAGCGCGAGATCCCCCTATGCCAACCCTTCGCCGAGGCTCATGCTGCCGAGAGCCAAACCGTGAGAGATCCGCTGGCTCTCGCGAGGTCCGCGACTCAAGCTTGCCGGGACGAGCCGACCCCGCTTCCTTTGACCGGCGCCGGGAAGCGAAAGCCCGACGCCCCTCTGCCCCCAGCGCTCAAGAGACCCAAAATAACTGCTGCCGAGAAGGGTAATGCCGTAGCGGTTCTGCCGTCCAGACCTCCCGCTTCAGGCCGCTCCTTTTAAGAGATCTTGCGGGCCGCCAACGAGATCGCTGTTACCAGGGGTGGCGCCGAGGCACCTGCCGAGAACCCCCCCGGCCCCCGGTGGAGTAGATGGCGAGGGAGATGCCGCCGAGACCTCCGCTCAGTCTCCGCCTGGAGAGGTGTCGCGGGGTCACCGTAGTTTTGGTCTCGGCACGAAGTGCCTTGATGCGGAAAATAAACCGCTGCTTTAGTGGGACCCTGACATCAACAGGGTCTCAATCTCGTCTCTTCTACCAAGCTGGGCAGAGCGAGATGAGGTCACTAGCGAGGCCTTCTCCTTGGGCTACAGCCTCTACAGCCGGGAGAATGCCAGTATCTATGATAAAATGACCACCAGGCTCCTGGCCTACGACTCCACCCGGGCCCTGATGCGTGGGATCGAGCTTGCGCATATGTGCGCACGTCAGAGTATCACCATCGACCGCAACTTCCAAGATATGTTCAAGGCCAGGGAGGAGGCGGTGGCTCAGGCGGCTGCCTTGAAGAAAGAGCTGGCAGACGTTAGTCAACTGCTGTCTTTGCGCCCGGCGGAAAAGGTAAGAGAGACCTTTCGCGGCACTCGCTCACGCCACTGCAGATTTTAACCTTTTTTCCTTTCATGCTAACCTCTCGCTACGCAGGATTCTGCTCAGGCCGTGGCGCTTCGCGCGGAGCTAGCCCAGACGCGATACGAGAACGTCCTGCTGAGGGTCCAGCTCCGGCGCATCCCTCCTCCTCCACTGGACGAAAGGTTGAAGAGCCGCCACTATTCAATCTACGACATCAACAAGCTCCTTCAGGCCAATGCTCAAGCTACAGTCAAGCTGACCCTAGAGACACTGCGAGATGTAGGTTACTTGTATGGGAGAGGCAAGTCCATCACCGCTCACCAGCTCGTCCCTTGGCTCTTTGAGCCCATCCCGAAGCCCCCAGGTGCGCCCGATTACCCTCCTTCGGATGTTCCGAAATCCCCTACCACAGGTGGCGAGACATCCGGGGATGGCTCATGAGAGAGCTCTCACGGGAGTTCAAGCGAGAGCTCGGAGGGATACAACGCGTCTTCCTAAAGGGCCCACCTTTATTCTCTTTTGGTTGTACTGAGCGAGAATGCTCTAGACTTGTAATTATATTAAATACATCGTAAATATTTTGTATGTATGTCATTTTCTTTTTATTGCAAGTGTGTTTGATATAACTGTTGAGGCCGAGTGCTTCTCAAGCATGCTTTTTGCCGAGGCCCATGCCCCCCCTTAGGGTAGTCTCCCTTAGTGATGGATAGGCGGGAACCTGTCGAAAGAGCCAAGGGCTTAAACGTCTCGCCTCTACACTCTGCCGAGAACCATCTGCCGAGAACATTGCTCGTAGGCCCTTTAAGGCGAGGCCGTCCCTCTTTAGCTTGTGCAAACTGTTCGAAGCTTTCGCCTAACACTTACCACTGTCTGACCAAGGATACTTTGTCAGGAGCCTTCCCACCTAGAACTTCCTTCGGCGAGATCTCCTTGGCGGGGACCTCCCTGCCGAGATCTCCTCTGGTTGAGACCTCTCCTGCCGAGATCTCCTCTGGCTGATGAAGTTTCGTCAAATCAAACCTATCCCCCACAGGTGAGCCTTCAGACCTTCCAGCTAGATGAGAGCCTGCGCAGCGGGTCTACCTGGGGCCGAGCCGAGCTCGGGGTGCCGCAAAACACATAATTACACCCTATAATAAAAATTTCGTGATAGGCAAGAGAAAAAACAAGTCAATTGATGTAGTATAACAAGCTTGATATTGAATACATAGTTACATCCTCTCCATTTCACGGGTAGAAGCGTTTTAGGTCATCGCCGCTCCAGGTGTGGCTTAAGGCCCTCCCCTCCACGTACTGGAGATAGTAACCTTCTGTTCCAAGGACTTCCTTCACTATGTAAGGTCCTTCCCAGTTCGGGTTGAGCTTGCCCACGGGAGCCGACCTTCCTGCCGCGTCAATCTTCCTCTGCACCAAATCTCACTTCGGCAAACTGCTTGACCCTGACATGCTTATCGAAATACTTGTCCATCCGCCGCTTGATTTCTTCTTTCCTGATGGCTGCCACATCTCGCAGCTCTTCCACCATGTCTAGCAAGAGGCGTAACCCCTCCTCATTCTCCAACATCCAAGTCTCATCTCCTTCGCCCGCGGCTGTGACCCGCGGGGACCGAACCTCGAACTCCACTGGTAGGACCGCCTCATACCCGTGAGAAAGCTTGAAGGGGGTCTCACCGGTGGCCGTGTTTGGGGTCGTTCGCAAGGCCCACAGGACCGAGGGGAGCTGCTCCACCCAGTTTCCCTTTAAGTTTTCCACTTTATTTTTGAGAAAGTTCACAATAATCTTGTTTGCCGCTTCCACGTGGCCGTTGCTCCAGGGGTGGTGGACAGAGGCAAGTTTGAGGTCTATCCCCAATTGGGCGCAGAAGCTGATGAACTCTTCACTGGCAAACTAGGGACCGTTATCTATCACTATCGCTTGAGTCAGCCCGTGTCTGCATATGATCTCCCCCTAGATGAAGTTCCTTATGACTTGCGAGGTGACCTTGGCCAAGGCCTTAACCTCCAGCCACTTTGAGAAGTAATTGACCATGACCAAGAGGAACCTCCTCTGCCCACTAGCCGGAGGAAAAGGCCCAACTAAATCCATCCCCCAGATAGCGAACGGCCACGGTGCCGTGATGCTTCGGAGCCTTTGAGCTGCTAAGAGCTGGAGGGGGGCGCAGAGCTGGCACTTTTGACACCTCCTTGCAAACTCCGCGGTATCCTTCCTTAGGGTGGGCCAGAAGTACCCCTGCATGACCATCCATGCCTCCAACATCCTACCTCCAGAATGACTACCGCACTCGCCCGAGTGCACCTCTCCCAAGATCCTTGGGATCTCTTCTTCGGTTACACACCTTGCCAGGAGCCCTGACAACATCTTACGATGCAACCCCCCTTCTATCATCAAGTAATGAACTGCCTTACGCCTGAAGCTCTTTGCATCCTTAACCTCCTCTGTCAGCCTGCCTGTGGTCAAGAAGGTTACCAACGGGTCCACCCACGAGGATTGCCGACCTACCTCCATCAACTCCCCTTCCTCAATGGCTGGCCGAAAAAGTTCATTCTGGGTCCCTCCTCCCCGAGGCCCAAACTTTGCCAATCGATCGGCGACTGCGCTCTCCTCCATGGGGACATGCTGGATTGAGAATGACCGGAACCCATCGATGATCGCCCTTACCTTGGATAGGTATTTTATGAGGGTAGCTTCCCGAGCCTCAAACTCTCCTCGGATCTACGACGCTACCACCATTGAGTCAGTGAAGGCCTCCACATCCTGGATCTCAAGCTCCTTGGCCAAGTGAAGTCCGGCGATCATAGCCTCATACTCTGCTTGGTTGTTGGTCACCGAAAAATGGTAAGCCACCGCCTGCTCTATCGCAACTCCCTGGGGGCTTATCAGCACCACTCCTCCCCCGAGGGAATGTTTTCCCGAGGCCCCATCAACCATCATCTTCCATGCTTCCTGTGGATGTTGCTCTCCCTTCTCGACTTCAACAACATAATCCACCAGAAAGTTCGCCACCGCTTGCGCCTTAATGGAGAGTCTCAGAATAAAAGAGATGTCGAACTCACTTAGTTCAATGGACCACTTAGCAAGTCTTCCTGAGTGCTCTACCCCTTCAAAAATCTTGCGAAGAGGATGGTCGGTTACCACCCTAATCGAATATGCTTGAAAATATGGCCGCAATTTCCTTGCAGAGATGACTAAAGCGTAAGCCAACTTTTCAAGGATGGGGTAGCGGAGCTCTGCCTTCTTCAAGATCCGGCTGACGTAGTAGATTGGCAGTTGCTTCTTTCCTTCTTCCCTTACTAGGACGGAGCTCACCGCCTCAGTTCCTACTCCAAGGTACAAGGTCAGGTCCTCCCCTTCTTTTGGGCTCTGAAGTAGAGGAGCCTGAGAGAGCTGTCCCTTCAGCCCTTGGAAGGCTTCTTCGCACTCGGCGGTCCACTCAAACCTTTGGTTCCCTCGCAGCACCTTGAAGAATGAAGAACACTTGTCTCCTAACCTAAAGAGGAACCTGCTCAGCCCGGCCAGTTTGCCTGTCAAGCGTTGGACCTCCTTGGCATCGCGAGGTGATTCCAAATCCAGGATGGCCTTTACCTTGTCCGGGTTGGGTTCCACCCCTGTCGGAGTTAAGAGATGCACAAGGAACTTCCCGCGGCTGGTCCCAAAGACACAC